>JASAOG010000161.1:472500-1072500 GCA_030265305.1 Biomphalaria pfeifferi | reverse complement strand
CATATGTTATAATTTAAAAAGTATTAAATCATGGAAACTGTTAAGACAGTATTTTCAAACACGTCAAAGTTAGTGCGACGGTTGAGCTTGTTTTTATTTCACTAGTTTAGGAATTCAGTTCAAGTTTATTTCTGTATTTAGACTTGATCATTGACAGGCAGAAAAAAACAACATGTTTCACAAAGATACAGTGCTGGAAATGGAAGAGGAAGTCTAGAAAAAATCTCAGATAGAACAAAAGGACTGCAAAGACTTGATCCAAAATTTTGTAACTGACATTGAAGAGAAATATTTAGATGCATTGCTATTGGCGTTGCTAACATGTGTCGATGAATCATTAATAAGTTACTATTGATTCTTATGGTGACTCATTTATTTATTTTTTCATTCAAGCTTGATGATCGTTTCATAATTTGTTTAGTAATAATGACATTTGAGTAATGTCCCTTACCGTTAAATTACCACTAGTTACGTAAATCTATATCCATTAAGGTACAAATATGCTTGTACGACACATAAGAAACAAAAAGATTTTTAAAAATTGCCCCCCCCCTAATTTTTCAATGGTCTTAGGCGACCCCTGGCAAATGGTAATTCGACCCCCAAAGGGGTCTCGATCCACAGGTTGAGAACCCCTGTTCTAGCAGGAAGGACTCATTAGCCTTGGCATACAGCCTACCTAGCAGAAGGAAAACTGATTTCAAACCTCCGATGCGAACATGGGAAAGGTTTCATGGGTCAGCCCTGTTACAAATAAAATCCAGCGACCCTTAGGCAGTTTGCAGCACACAGCGCTACACCTCGTCATAGCCTGCGACCCCAAATTCTATATATGTCGTTTGCAAAGAATTACATAAAAAGCTTTTAATTTTATAACTCATGCCACAGATGTACCCTTGAACTGTATTGTTGCTAAAAGAAATACTTTTAATAATGTCAGATGTAGGTTTGTGTAAAACAGTTTTTAAAACTTCAACGGCTGATGAAATCAATGTTTTATCTATAGTGTTTTCCGTAATTTGCTGTAGGCCTAAGTAAAGAAATATTGTAAGACGCTTACAAACTATCATCTTCTCTATATGATGTCGAAGAGAGATTTAGTGGGTCTATTTCGAACTTTATCTTTGAGTGTTCGTAAGTTTTTCAAATCTTTATCTATTTTGTCAGGGTGGCATCGTCTCAAATGATCCTACAGCGTAATTGGTTTCATATCGTCATTAAAAGGCACTTAGACAACAGTTTGTTTGACAAGGAAGAAATGAATTCCAATTTTCAATAATCAACGCTGTGCAGTCTACATTTCTTTTTGTTAAACATTCGTTGTAAAAAAAAAATTAAGCTTACAATTTTTTTTGTTTGAATAGCAGGATAAATATTTAAAGGATTAACTCAGGTACCAATCATATATTAGTGTATGAAAGAATTACATTATTAGGATGTAAAAATTAAAGTCACAACCAGCTTAAATGAAATCTAATCGTAGACCCCCCATGGACATCTCATAGACCCCCAATTTTTTGTTTCCCTTTCGTAGACCCGCTGGAAGTCTTCGTAAACCCCTGGGGTCTATATAGACCACTTTGGGAATCACTGTTCTACTACTTTCTTCATGAGTTATGTCCCCTGTCGACACTGTCTCAACTCAAACCTCATAGACATGTGTGGGTGAAAAATTCAAGCCTACCTTTATAGCAGCGGTTCTTAATCTCTTTAGCTCGGCTACCCCTAATACGATTCTCCACTAGGCGGCGTACCCCAGCCATAAAATTTATTTCGCCCTTAAGCCTAAGTAGACCCGATACGTCATGAACCCGACGTTATAAAAATCATCATCAAATTTTAAATTTATGATCTATTTTAGCTTTATTTCATGGTATTAAAAAATGTGCTTAAATTACTAAGCGGCGACCCCCAGCCATAAAATTTATTTCGGCCTTAGGTCTAAGTAGGCTATAGACGTCATGAACCCAACGTTACAAAATCATAATCAAATTTTTAATGTATGATGTATTTAAGCTTTATTTCATGTGCTTAAATTACTAAATAAAAATACTGTTTTATTTATTAACTTTTGTAGGCCTATTGCATGTTTACTATATTCATGTAGCATAATTAAGTGACAATTTGAAATGTATGGCTAAGCATGGAAAACGGAAGCCTACAGTCCTTGATACAGTAGACTAAAGTGCTACGAAAATATTGTTGCAACAGTATTTGCAAACAAGCCAACGTCATTACGAATATTGAGAGTGTTTCTGATTCACCAGTTCAGCAATTCTAGGGACAGACTTCGCAAGATCACAACGAATGTCATCTTCAGCATCAGTCTATCATTCAGTCTATTTCTGAATGTAGACTTGATAACTAGAAAACTGAGGAAAACTTTGTTTTGCAAAGATTTAAGCGCAAAGATATGTTGTCGCAAAGATATGTTGTTTGAAACAGATAACGGGAGATGTCAGCAAGCACTTGATTCAGAATTGTGGAACTAACATTGAAAATAAATAATTTTCAGCTGCATCACTATTGATGTTAATACATATCCATGAATCCTAAAGTGAGTTTCGATGGCTTTTGGTGACTTATTCAGAAACAGACGTTGAAATCAAAACCGACACCCAAGCATACTCGAAGCACCATCTGTGCAGACACCACACGTTTTCCCCAAGAGATCTTATAGTCTCCAAAAAAAATGAACCTACTTTATTAAATATATAAAGTGCTGTGGAGGTTGTTTCAAGAGGTTTTTAAAGTAGAAACTCGTCTTGAAAATCACGTAAACCAGTCATTGTGAACAATTTGCAACGTCTTTGAATTCATCAAGCTGGATTCTAAATATTGGAATTGTAGAAGATAGTCGATAAAGATGATCGATAATATCAGCATAACTATTCTAAAAGGGAAAAGTGTCATAAGATAAGATAATCGCACTAAATTTAGTAACAAATTCGACTCCATTCATAACTCGAACATTTGTCTTTGGCCGCTGGCAATTTTAACTTCTCGGCAATGGTGTGAGATTTCATAGATCTGTCAATTCTGAGAGCCACAAATAAGAAGCGATAAGGCTGCTGTTTTGATTATGAGTTTAGATTTTTTGACTTCGTGAGCTTTAAAACTAAACTACCGGATGTGCTTATATCCAAAAATTAAACGTCTCAGTTTGCTCTGACTTCATAAAACCAGGCCGCAAACAATCGTCTTTATATTTACTTTTCTAACCTTCTTGTGTTCAAGATCCATGTTCATTGGATGGTTCGTCATGGATATATTCTCTTCAATAACATGGACTAGAAAACGATTATGTATTAATAGTTTCAATTAATGGTTTCAAGACTAGCTTAAATCTTCACCAATGAAATAACGTTTGATTCCGTAATGGAGTTAAGCAAAGCGTTTGAAAAAAGAAGTAACTACCAATGTAAAAATATGTCTATCTTCAAGCAATGATATTACACTTGCTAAAGGTATCTTTATACCTTATAAACTGTATCGTCTGGTAATAAGTTTGTGTTTTTAAATAAGTCCCCCCCCCCTCCCCCCAATTTTTGTTTCATCTAATTGATGCTTCACAATCGTTTAATGAGTTATTCTATTGATAGCTATATCTGAGTAATATCCCTTTACTTTATACATTAGATTCTTATTGTATACCATCTATGGTACAAATGTGTTTGTTACAATACGTAAGAAAAAAATATATATTAGGCAACCCCTGGCAAATGGTCATTCGATCCCCAAAGGAGTCGCGATCCACAGGCTGAGAACCCCTACCTTATAGGATCGTCTAACAAAAATATTATTTATTTATAGATCTGTTCTAAGATAAAGCTGTGACTATTTAATTAATCAGATCAGATCTTTCTCATCTCGATTTCTCTGGACTAACTGTAGGAGACTTTAATATTAATATTGTAAAGCATTTTATTAGTTGTTGTTCTTCAATGCTAATTGATATTATTATTATTGGTATTAATTTGCAGTTTCAATAATTTTATTCTTTGTATTTCTACTATATATATCTGCTGTGCGTACTGAGGCGCTTAGAGAGGCTAAACTGTGATTGGACACGCCAGAAGATTGTATATTCTCTACGTAATTGTCGATTTAACAGCGTCGTGTGGAAAGAGTTGTCATCCCTTCCCTGGCATCAGACAGAGCACAGATAAGCTACGTTTTTGTTTTAGTGTCTGTTGTGTCGACATTTCAGGTCGAGTCGTACATTACCTTGTCAGTAATGGAGATAGAGGACGAAATTATTATTTCTTTCTTCTAATTTCTTGTAAGATTTTAATGTAGAAAAAAAAGAGTAAATATAGAAACATATTATTCAAACCAGTGTTAATTTTTAACTTGCAATCTATATAAACTATTCAACTAATAAATTCAGTACTACCATGTAGTACCACTGGCTACAATGAACGATTTTGAACCTCCGTCGATCGATGTTATAGTAAAGCAGGCCCACGTGATAGGGATAGAGGGTAAGGAATTAAGAGAGATGTTGTGAATCAACAAAAAACTGGATAGGAAAGTAATGGCGATAATAGCAGATGAAAGGAAACAAATAAAGAAGATAGAGGAAAGAAAGTTACAACGAGAATGTAAAAAAAAAGTTACAACTGACCAGACACGAGGATTGGCTTTATAAGATAGAAATGGAAAATTCTGATCCCAATTGTAATGTGGTAGAAGGAAACAGAACGTGTAACATGATAAGTCTTTCTAAGTATCATGATAAGTCAGACACAGCCAAAACAAACAATTTATTAAAAGCTGATGTTGCAGCTGTCACCAGTGAGATATATACGATTGAAGAAAAAAACTCTAACTAAAGAAGTTAGTCAGGTTGTTGGCTGGGGTAAAGTGAAACCTGACCTCAATAATCGAGAAAAGTTCTTGTACCTAAAGATCAACAGAAAACAAAAAAGGCTTGATTTAGTGTTTCAGCTATTTCAGTTGCTGAGAAGTGGAATGCCTACGAGGGTCACCCGAAGTCCCGAGTGCGAGTAGGAATTGAGTTGAATTCAGTCTTGTCTGTCCTCTTCACTTATTTTTAATTTTATTTTACCAAACAGTAACAGTAACAGTAACAGTAACAGTTCTTTTATCGTCTAAAAAGTGCACCCGATAAGGGAATAACTTGTTGCTTGTTGTACCAAGTGGATGGCATCATTTATCCGGTATAATAGCTCAGTAGAAAGCTGTTACCTAGAGAGTGGCATTATGCCATCATTGAGCGTGAGTGTCCAACGCCTAGACAAATACCTCTCTGTGGAACTAAATTCACAATCCAGTACGACCACAGATCGTTGTCTTCAATATTGTTCACATGGAAAGCTGCAACAATTTCCTAGATAATACACAAAAGCGAAAAATGTAATTTTTATAATCAACTATGCAAACAATTTTTTCATAAAAATACACCATTTTAACAACTATTCACCATTAATAGTAACAAACACGGGAGGCTATTTAGTAAGGTGGTTAACCCCTAACCGTATCCATAATACAATTATGCGTTTGATTTTCTGTTTTCCAGGAAGTCCTGTTTTTTTTTTTAAGTGTTCCTGATTTTTTTTCCCTATTTTTGGTGATTTTGTTTTTTTTAGAATTTTCTTTGTTTACGGAATAGAACTATCTCTCACTATAGAACACTTAAATCTCTAATGATAAATATAAAGTTACAATTACAGTATTACTAATTATAAAGTGTTCACTTAGCCTACACTACTCACCGACGGCTTTTAGGGAAATCCCCTCCTCAAAAGTGCAACATGACCTCGTCTATTTATAAACGCACGTCATTTACAGCTCATTGTTTTCTCTCAGGAAACCGAGAGACTCAGCTAACTGGATATCCCCGCACATTCTTTGTAACAGTACAAGCTTCTCAATGCTTTTACAGCTAGGTATTTAACCATAAAACCTTGGTTGATATATTTTCTTCCGAGACATTCCTAAGTGAGATAATTTTTCTCGATAATATAAGTGTGTAGGGCAGTCTAGGCCTATTGTACAGCAAATGTAAAGGAATATTTTTGATTAATTTTACGGGAATATTTTTAAGTTAAAAATAAAATTATGTTTCATTCAGTGTTATTATTTCTTCTTCTTATTTTTATACTCTTTTCATTTATAGATCACAAAGTCTGTCAAGGAAGCGTTACTTTTACTTTACTTCTATTTGCATATAAATAAGATTTTTTTTTTATGCACAGAAGTTTGTTCACAATTAATTATAGCCACAAACAACATAACAACAAAAACACGCTTTTGAGCACAAATTTTAATTTTGTGAACTATAATTATGTACGGAACAAAACACGATCATCCAGTTCATCCAATATCATTTTCTTAGGCCTGTATTTACTCGAAATGGCCGTTTTTGTTTTAGTATTTTTAAATGGGCTCACAATAGAAGATATGCTAGCGATTAGGATAATCTAACACATTTATTTGACATTTCTGTAAGTTTGCAAAAGATCCCCAGCCACACTTAGGTAGCAAGATGACAATTCTACCTTCTCCTCTCCGTGCGTCTATTAACTCTTTCCCTCCGTTATTATTTAACACGTTCTGATGGAATCAACGTTGGTATCGTCAGTTAGGAGACAAAGAGTTAAGACTTTATCAGATAACTTTCCCTTTCACCTAGCCCTTCATGTGATGAGCAGCTCATGATGTGTCGACCATCTTTTCTCTATTCCTCTCTGTCTTTTGTCTTGGACAGAAACTCTTTCAATTATAGGCATGTTAATTCTTTTATTTTGTCTTCCCATCGCTTTCTCTATCTGCCTCTTCTTCCTGGTACTATTCCCTGAAGGAAAGTTTTTGCGAGCCCTGATGACCATGTGATATATCCATAAAGTTTTAGTTTGCGTTTCTGACAATGGTTAGCAGGTCGTTGAGGGGTCCAGTTGCTGTTTGTGATCCTGTCTCTAATCTCTTTGTTTGTAATTCGGTCTTTGAATGTGATAGCTAGGGCCGGACATCTGTATTAAATGCGAAAATATGACAAACGTCAGTAGTTTTAAATACCTAGCAGGCTACTGGAATCTAGGATCTATCATTTTAGAGGATGGAACCAAACTACTGGAACCTAGGATCTATTGTTTTAGAGGAAGGAACCAAACTACTGGAACCTAGGATCTATCGTCTTAGAGAAAGGAGCCAAACTACTGGAACCTAGGATATATCGTTTTAGAGGAAGGAACCAAACTACTGGAACCTAGGATCTCTCATTTTAGAGGAAGGAACAAAACCTGAACTACTTTCCAGACTTTGCACAGTGGTCAGCAGCACTTGCAAAACTCAAAACAATCTTGAAAGATAAAGCCATAGCCATATACACTAAAATCAGACGGATGCTCTTATTGGTTATGGCCGAATTCTTATATGCTTGTTAATCTTGGACGCTAACTATAGAACTAGAGATAAGGATCCTAGCTTAAGAAAACACCAGTTTTTTTTTTTAAACTATTCACAGCTCTGAAATCCACATTATCCGCAATTAAACCATTAAAGATACTGCCTGGAAACTCGAGCTCAAATGACCTCGTGATTCTGGATTTGATTCTGCGGAAATAGTATTATTTTTTAATCAGACAAAGAGTCTCTCCTGCTTACATATCAATGTGTTGACAACACTAAGCGTCTCAACAAAGTTATTTTGTAAATTTCTAATCATGTTTTAGTAGCTGCAGTGTAGAAATGACTCATGAAAAAGGCTTTAATTTGGAAAAAGGGTAAATCGACAAGTGTCAAAAGATTTAAATACCTTATATCAGAGCGATTGTTCAAGACGAAAAAAACAACAACCATAGACATGATTTACTGTATGAAATTACAACACTTGCGAAGCTCAGGACTATTTGGGAATACAAGAGTATTGGCTTATCTACAAATCCCAAGAATAAAGAGAAATGCAGTATTTCCCGTGGCTACGCAGCCCCATCTGTGACATACATATTTTACCACATCCAATTTAATAAGCTGAGGTGGGCTTACAGGGTGGCGAATAGGGCAACAGCCTCAGGTCCAGGGCCTCGTGTTATGGAGTATGTTATGGGGTGTGTGTGTGTGTGTGTTTCCATAGTGACGGCTGGAGGGGTTAGCAATTGGTTGTGAATGATGCAAAATAAGTAGCATTGTCGTCAGCGGACTTAAGACAGAAGACCCCAAAACGTGAGACTGAATAGAAGTGTTATTGTAGTGAGTTAGAGTCGGTTTAAAATACAATTTTATATTATTACTCAAGTCCACTAAATATATTGCATTTAGTGGACAAATTGATTTTGTCCTTATTTTAAAACAAGTTATATTTAATTATTTTAACAAAAGAAGTTACTCAAGTTTTACAATTAAAAATACAATAGGCCAACAGTGGTTTCGTTGTCTACCAGCAGTCTGGTGCTACAAGTCAATGGCCGTCAACACCACCTCGCGATAAAGAGAATCTTTAGTCACCCTCAGCCCACCTACAAATATTTGTGGCCATGATATGACGCACGGCAGGGTCTCGCGCACTGCTAAAGCTGCTCCTGTTATCTACCTTGGTCTAGTTTTACCGCAATCAATCTAATCTAAAATATATGAGTTCAACGTTTCTTTTCGTTCATTAACATGGGTAATAAAACCTAGATTTCGGGTTTTTTATTTGGTTGTTAAAAAAACGATACATAAATGGAAATTGTGCAAGGAAAGAGTAAAGCAGGTAACGTATTCTTTTTAAATGTATTTAATGTATGAATAGCATTTTAAGATGCTCTGCCAAACAAGATGTACTGACTGGTCGTGTGATATGCGAGGTGGACTGTCGTTCTATAGTCCCGGGTTTATACCCTGCCTGATGTTATCCCCCGTCGTCCTGAGGGAGGTTTAGGCTAGAATTTAGATATCCTTCAACTGTGATATAGATCTAAGATCCGAAATATATAAAACATTATACATCTACAAGCTATCATTTTACTTGCATTTCAATATTCATGTTTAAGAATAAAATGTAGGCCTATTGTTAATGGTCTAAGGCTGTCTAAGCGATTCATAAGTAAGGTTACCAACCTATGTTATGTTAACAATTGCATTGTAGTTATATATAGATTGAAAGTCATTTTAACATATACAATACAAATTATCGTAATTGCAACTGAACCATGGGGACAAGGGAGAGAATTACAGTTTGTCCAATACTTGCAAAATACCAATATTCTTACTACTATTCAAGGAGACTATAGATAATTAGGATATAATATGGACTTTTATTTTGGAAGAAGAACTCAAATCAGAATCAGTGCTTTTTAAATATATTGTAATAGTTTCGTTTTTTACAAAGCTTATGTAATCTTTGGAACGTTCCACAATTATTCGTTGTCTTCAATTAAATTATACCAATTGTCACAGCCTAGTTCTTGTTGTAGGCGCAAATGTCGTGTGTTGTAGATACCTCTTGTAGATACTTTAATATTCGTTGTCTTATTCATTAAATACTTTCACTCACGCACTAGATTTGCTAGTGCGTGAGAACACTAACATACTGAACTCTCTGATTACAACCTTTAGAATAAGTAATAGACTCACTGGTAGCAGACATGGTTTTTATTACATATAATAATGAATCATAAAAGATATTGGCAAGTCCAGCCATCAAGAATCCACAAAAACATAGTACATTATAATCCAATGAAATACTTCAGATATCACATGTACTCCAAAAATCAACCTTAATATCTATACATTACTACACTGGACAAGATATCCACAATATACCTCTCTCTACGAGAGTCCAGGATCAACTGCCTTGTCCACCTCGTGGTCAGCTTCCGACCAAACAAAATCTCGTGCGAACTGCACGGAATGGTTCAGTAATTACTAGTCACCAAATATTACAGGGGTTCTAAAACTGATGTGACACCAATTATCGACAACTATATATAATTATCTAAGATTTCTAAATAATTTGAAGTAGCGATCCTCTCTTTTGAGGCCATCCTTTATCTCATTGTTATGTTGGAGTGTTCAGATGAGTAGACCAATGCATGAGATCAACTGCGCAGTGGTTTCCAAATCAGGGAGCTTTTCATATAGTTTCCTTTCCATTGGGGTGATCCAATTTTGAGCTTCCGGTACATGTGTTGTCGTATTCTGTTGTGTCCGGTCCTGAGTCGAAAGATTAGACGTTGGTCTTGTCGGGATAGCTTATAGTAAGCGTCATCTTTCTTGTGATTTGGATGAGAGCTCGTCCATTTCTGATTTATTTTATTTACGATTAATGTCTTCAATTCTTCTGGCTTGAGCGCAGAGTTTATTAGTGTGTTAGTTCTCCCACTCTTGGCGAGTGTGTCAGCCTTCTCATTTCCTTCTAGTTCTATATGAGCTGGTATCCATTGAATTACAGTTTTTTTGCTGTTGTTGCTGAGCTTTGTAAGTGCTGTTCTGAGGTTTTTAATATATGAGGAATCAGAGTTTTGCAGGCTTTGGAGGGTTGTTTTTGCATCGGTTAGAAAGACAATCTGAACTTGGATGATTTGCTAGCATGGTAGCAGCAAGTGCTAGTGCTTCCCTTTCTGCTCTGCGACTGTCAGAGAGCTCTCCAGTTGCTATGGATTTTTCTAGTTTTCCACCATCTGGCCATTCGATCCTTTATACGATTGTGGCTTAATAGTTTGATAATATTTTGTGTTTCTGACAAGACTTCTGAGTTAAAGGAAACACCACAAAGCTTTATAAGTAAAGATTTCATAACACTCGGAAGTATATTATAAACAATAGAGGCATTATTACTATTTATATTAAAGACAATGCATCTTTTATAGAGTGATGATTTCCTCTTAATAACTAATGAATGTTCAATTAAAAAGCAATGGAACATATTTTAACCCTCCCCATCCCCGACCAGAGAAAGAATCATGTTAAAGCGAATGTATAGCCCTTCTAGACTTAATAATATTCCAATGACAGGCCTTCAGATCTAGACTTAGAAGGCGATGCGCTAAAGTTTCCTAAACATTAATTTATTTAACTCTTCTAGTAAATTTCCTCTTTCAGACTTTGCGATCTATGGTGCTGATGATGTAAAGGTCATCTGTTTCTGTGCTCCACGGTAATCGAGGCTGTCATCTGGCCAGCACAACGACCTACCGCCTTTACCTTTCCTTATGCCAAGTACCCAGAAGAGCTGGATGGACTTCTCGGTCCGGTAGCCAAACGTTTATTCACTCAGCCACCACGCCTTCAAACTCCTCAAGGAATGCGGAAATACCTGAAGACGTAGAGTCCGAAATATTTTCTCGTTCTCGCGCCAAATTTAAATTGATTTCTTTTTTAGTTTGAAAAATTAAAACGGTCAAACTAGAGTTTTCCCAATGTGACTAGTAATTCTTTCCCCAACAATATACATCAACTGTCAAATTTTTAGGAAAATCGTTAGAGCCGTTTTCGAGATAAGTGTCCAGGTTTCACCCATCCAGCCAGATGTTTTCTGGAAGTTACCAGTTTAATAGAGGTGTTGTAAAAATCTAATCTTATTGAACTATACTTCAGGACTTTTTACACACAGCTGATAAACTGCCTGAAAAATAGAATAAAATAAACAAATGTTCCGAGCTATTAAAAATTGTCGCTTCTTAGGCTTGCGAGATTTGCCATTGAAAGATTATGCTTGAATAGATCTACTTCCTTTAAAGAAAACAGGAGGCAACAGAGCATTTTATAGCATCCATCATTTACTTAAGAGCAAAACAATCTATAGGAAAACCAAGAAAATAATATACAAAAGCATACTAAGACCAGCAGCAATGTATGCAAGTGAGACCTGAACATTAACAAAGACAAACAAAATCTACTAAATACTTGGAAAAAAATAATTCTTAGAAAAATCTATGGAACTATACAGAATGAAACAGGGTGGAGGACACGCACTAAGCACTAACCATGAGATCTATCAATTGTATGAAGATCCACCGATTGTAACAGAACTAAAAAAGAGCAGACTACGTTGGGCAGGTCACCTTGAAAGAATGTCATATAACAGGTGAGCGAAAATTGTATACAGGCAAAAAACAAAAGGCAGGCGACCCAAAGGCAAACCCCGAATGAGATGTATTGGTGATGTGGAGGCAGATCTGCAACAGCTTGGGGTTGGGGCGTGGAGACGAAGCCAGAGCCCTTCATGGTCTGTAGCGCCACTTGGATGGATGAGTAGATCTACTTCCTTTTCGGACAAACATTCAATCGCTGTTGTCGTAAATGGGCTAAACGACATAATAGAAGGGCAGAAATTGATTATTGGTGAATGAAATTTCTTAAAAGAAGTGTGGCCAAAAAAAAAAGTTGACAATAGAACATGAGAAGTGATAGCAACAAGAACGTAGCTTACGCTTTACCACTTAAATACTTTATGGCCCTTAGAAGTAACAAACTATTTTAACGACAATAAAGAATGGCAATAAAGCAGAAATCTATAAGAGCTAACTATATCTCAGAGTTATGAGACCATTCGAGAAAGCTCAAGACAACAATAGGCATACATTACTAAAATGAACACATGTGTAGTAGTATACGTTTAACCCATCGCAAGGCCTCGCGCCTGGCAACATGTCGCCTTCTTTAGTAGTAAGAAAAAAAATAAAACAAATACATTATAAGTACACCAATTTTTAGTTCTAGAAGTGGTAAATAGATATGAGCTGCACTTCACTTCCTCTAAAATACTTTGTAATAAATATGAGCTGCACTTCACGTCCTCTAAAATACTTTGAAACAAAAACATCTTTACTCTTATCCTTCATGTCTTGTTTAAATATTGGAACAGGAAACAATAATTATATAGGCAGTGATTCTCAAAACTTTAGCAGTGGTACACACTAGAGGAAAACGAATTCGTTCACGCTCCTTAGTCAGCTGGTGTATGAGAGAGAGAAGGAGTGAGAGAGAGAGGTGTAGGTTTCCCTTTCGGGCGGGCCTAGATGGGGGGGGGGTAAATGTTATAAAAAGAAACTTACAGACATATAATTAAAACACAATTTTTGGTCAACACAGTTCCCTTTTACTTTTTCTAAGTAATGTCTGACACCCATTAGAGTTGGCTGGAATCAGGGGGCCGTGAAAGTAACTAGAGTCTAAAACCCAATTTTAAACGGGATTCAAAGCCGAAAAGTCTTGGTTTGGAGGTCAAGCTCACAGCCACTCAGTCAGCACACCACAAATTGAACAGAATCCGTGTAAATAAATTGCAAATAAAGCCCCAATTAAAGCATATAATTCTTACTTCTTGTCAATGACCATAGACAATCCAGATATCAGATGACTTTATAATAAGGACCTTGACCTTAAGAAAACTATTCCTTGTCACTTACAAGACCCTTGAATTTCCCGTCAAAGACTATATAGCTATACCAACTGTTGAACAACATTATCTTATCTTAAGTTATATAACACAGACGTTACTTTACAAAAAAGGGGATTACGTCCTACGCGTGTCCCTAGGTCAGTCTAGTCATGCATGTTATCATTGGAAACTGGCCCTACATTTACAGCGTAAGACGATTGCACAACACGTTTATAGAACACTTCGCGCGAGTCAACAGGTTCCGTACTTGTTGGTACATATCTTTAATAATTTCCGGAGATTTTCAGAACTTTTTCGTATATTTAGCAATTTCAAAAGATTTCTCTAGTTGTTTCAAAACAAACCTAATTTACTAGCTAAAAACTAAAAACAAGAAAAAAAAATTAAAACAAAAGGTTGAAAAAAAAGGGGGGGGGGGGGAAGGCTGATCTTCGTTTTATTTAAATTACAGCTTTTTTAAAGCGCTACTTTCATGCTTTATAGCATGCTCAGAGCGATATGGTCCAATCTCATTTGTAGATTAGTGGGGGAGAGAGGTATCTGGAAGAAGGTTTTTATGTGCTGCCTTCAGGCGCTCAGTAAGCGAACCTCGAGCCCCCTTCGTAGGGTAGCCAAGCCAAGTTCAAGCGTACTTTACCACTTGACCACGCTTTCCAACTTCATTCGTGCGAAACGTGTGTAAGTTGCTGGTATAGTCTGGATTGGTACGGTTGATACATGATATGCAAAAAAGTTTGTACTCTTTCTATGGGCGTGTTTATTTCCCAAAACATTGTTAAATAGCCCTGATGAAGAGATCTTGAAAAGAGGATCCAAGTTATAGAACTAAGATGCTACAGAAGGATTCTAGGTATCACTTACAAAGACCGCATCACAAATGAAGCGATTAGAAATAGGATTAATATTGCAATTCGACTCCACGATGACCTGCTGACCACTGTCAAAAAACGCAATCTTTAACTCTATGGCCACGTCACAGGGCTCGCAAAGACCTTCCTTCAGGGAATTGTACCAGGAAAAAGAAAAAGAGGAAGATAGAGAAAGCAATGGGAAGAATGGGTGGGCCTGTCATTTAATGCAATTCGCTAAAAAGGCAAAGGACAGAGAGAAATAAAGGAAGTGCGGTGTGGTACCCCAACGGTTCATCAGACTAAGGACTAGGTGAAGGTGAAGAGATCAGTCGTATCCCTTTGTTGTGTACTACTAAAATCAATAGAAATTGCCCTAGGGACATTTTGGCTAGATGGGCATTGGGTCTAATGTGTAGTGGGGCTTAAAATAATAGTAGTCACTGAATACGGGCGCCTATTTTTTAAAAAAAAAAAAAAAAAAAAAAGCACTGTATATCTATATATATATATATATATATATTGTCTCTGACACACCTATTTCTTTTTAAAAAAACTTGATTTATATTTTCTTTTCCGCTAAAATCGTTAAAGAGAAAAATCAATTTTTTGTCTACTTTCATTGAACATGTTGAATTAATGATTAGATCTTGAAGTGTGTGTGTGTGTGTGTGTGCGTCATGTTTGTGGCGTGCTCAGGCCTATATCATTTTACTTGGAAATGGTAATGGGGGGTGGACTTTTAGAATGTAATCTGTCGACGGCCCAAAAATAACCACTTAAACGAATAACCTACTTTAAAATCCGTTACCAACCCAGTGGTATTTTCTGTATCAGTCTGTTCAGTTATGTAAGTGATTACCATTAAGCCATGGGGAAATGGGTCGCCTACTAACTAAAGGTAAGATTACACGAAAATAACGAATAGATATGTCATTGTAAGCAGTAGTATGTTACCTCATCTTTCGCAACTTAATTCCGCAAAATTATGTTTGCTTTACGAAAGTCACTTCTTCTTCTTGAAACTGTCAGGTAGAGTTGAACCTTCGGCTCTTGTAACTCCAGGCCAGGAAAGTGAACAAGAGCTCCCTTTCACCGGCCTGAATGACACTTAAATTATAAAAACCTTTACATATTTAGGCATGGGCTTTATCATTTCGGTATTAAGTGTCTTAACAAGTTTTGACACGCTATAATGTTTGGATTGACTTAATATGCTGTAGAGTTGATACACGTGCCAACTACGATCTAAACCAAACGTTCTGCTCCGGTCACAACAATTTTGGTAGCAATAAGGGTTTTATTTGTTTTCAAAAATACAAAAGACTAATATAAATAGTAAATGTCAATTCGATCTTTGTTTCTTTTGTTTGTTTTTTAAAATATAAAAATTTGGAAGAAATTATGAATTTAAGAAGTAATACTACTACTATTACTAATAATAATTACTATCATTATTATGTTAAAACAACAACAAACAAACTAATATTTGTTCTCTGGTCCTCCAAGGGTTGAGCTTCGTTGAAAAGAGATACAAAAATTATTGTAGTCCCTTTATTAGTTTCTCTGAGGAATTTTTTTGTTATGTCCTGGGTTCAAATCTCGGTGAAGTCTGGAATTTTGAATTTAGGGATTTTAGGGCGTCCCTGAGTCCACCCAACTCTAATTTGGTACCTGACTTTAGTTGGGGTATGAAAAAGATTAGGTTCATTGTGCTGACTTCATGACACCCTGCTCGTTAACCGTTGGCCAAAGAAACAGATTGCCTTAATATCATCTGCCCTATAGACAGCATGGTCTCAAAGGGAAACATTATTTTATTATTATTATTTAAATGGAGAAAACACAAAGTTTCTAGATTTGCTTCTTTTTTGTAACCGATAATTTATTGCTTTTTTTCCTGAACTTAATGTTAATATAAAGGCCAGCAAGGTGAATAAGGTAATCATGGCCAAGTAGTCAGATTCCATTATCTCTTTATTATTTATATACATTCATTTCGGTCGGCGTGAAAACTGTTGTGGTGGGCCTTTGCTCAACTAATTTTAGCAACAGCTGTGCTGACGTTAGAGCTATAATTAGAACAGAAACGATACCGTGTCGTTAGGTCAGTAGTGTGCTCGCTAATTCAGTGATTCTCCAACTTTCATTTGTGACGTCCATCCCTGTTTTAATGCTAGTTAGGGTGTTAGACGGAGTGTTGCAAGTCAATCGTGTCCATGTAATTTAACAAAACAATTTAACAAAACACGAGTTAAAAAAGAATATTCAAATAGTTTTGTTTTTTTTTTAAATGTAAATAAAAAAAAAGTGTCTGATTTAAAAGGAATAGGACACTTTTCAATGGCGTAGCTAGGATGTGGGAAGAGGTGGCGGTAGAATTTGAAAATCCCCCAAATGAGTGTTCGAATTTTTTTTTTACATTAAATATTAAATATTACGCAAAATGCAGGGGCCCAGAGAGGGGTCAAGTCTCCCCAGGCCCCCGAACGATTTGTGAATTATTAGCTATGCCACTGCCACTTTTCTTCCCTCTTATCGGTATGTCGCCCACTGTATTTTTAAAGAAACCATTAAATGGAATTTCCCTAAAAAGTAGAAACCATGGTTTCCTGGAAAATAGGCTTATTCGAAACGAATTTCTAGAAAAAAAACTGACATTGATTTTCTTATTCTGTTTTTTTCGCGCTATTGACGCTTACGTTAATGTTATTCTTAAGGAGCGCTACATTCTTAACGCTAAACAAAAGTTCGAACCTACTCCCACCATGAAGCCTGGTATTCGAGTGGTGAGGGGACCCGACTGGACTTACGAGGATCAGGACGGAGGTGAAGGTCATGTGGGCACTGTAGTGCAGGTCCCAGGGAAGGACGACTCTTCAACTCCAGATAAACATGTCACAGTTTTGTGGGACAATGGAAACAGACATCAGTACAGGGTGGGTGATGAAAACGCCTATGATCTCTATGTTTTCGACAACGCTACTGCAGGTAATTTATATATATATATATATATATATATATATAAAACATAAAAAATATTTATTAACATTAATATAGATAAAGAATAACATGATTGAAATAACTAGTGTCGAAATAGTTTAACTAATATATGCATATACATATATATATATATATATATATATATATATATATATATGTATATCTATCTATCTATCTATATATATATATATGTATATCAATCTATCTATCTATCTATCTATATATATATATATATATATATATATATTATGTCTTTATGCGCGTTTCTCAAGCGCAGTGGTCAAAATGGCGAAGCCGTTATGGCTATGGCGCAGGACATTTCAGCGCTAAATGTTTTCGACACATTGCAAATGTTAATTGTATTATGCCCCCCATAGACATAAATAAATATAGACTGGCCGAAGGAAGTAACTTCATGTATACTTGAAAACATGTATATCTATTGTATTCGGATTTCCGAATTATGAAAAATTGCATGATCTTCATTCTTAGAGATTAAACAAAACTACACTGCCTCCTTATTTACAATATATATATATATATATATATATAAATATAGAAGTGTGTGGCTGAAAAAGATATGAATACTTCATTTTTATACTGCTCATAAATGCTGTATAATGAAGTACACAAAATTGCAAGTCACAAATTTTCGTTTCATAAAACTCTTTAAATGGCCAGTCTATATTTATTTATGTCTATGATTATTCCATTAAAAAGTTTAATATTCCACAATCCACATAATTATGTTTTGAATGATGTTATGGTACAATAAGGAATTAATTATTTGTTTCGAAAATAACAATAACGTAACGATACAAATATTTTGTTTTTATTATTATTACGTGTATGATTCATAATTCTTACAAATTTGTTTATTTTAAAAAAAAGCAAACAAACATGGAATTGACATTTACTATTTATATTTGCCTTTTGTTTTTGTTTGTCATTGAAAAAGCTTCCACCTCCTTTCTCTTTTTGTTAATGGTGTCGAAAAACAAAGAAACACAACGTGGATGTCATAAAACTGGACCTTAAAACTGTGTACATTGATAATAGTTCGTTCATTGTGGTTCGATGATGACCATTTTTGTCATCCATGGGACTGAATGCTTTGTACTGGGGCTTAGTGCCTTCTCGTGAGGCTGGTGAGACCTATGTGAGCCCGGAATGTTCGGCTGCACACTGGGCAGGTTATACCAGCTGGAGCTAGTGTCATTGGCCTTGCTTTTCTTCTCTGCCGTTTTTCTTCTGCCAGCGCTGTTTTCTTTTCCTTGGAAACCTGTGCGCCAGTTTTAACAGCGCAACGCCATGATGCTCTTTCATGTGCCTCTGTGTCCCAGGTGGCTGGATCTATGCTGAACGCCTTTAAAAGGTGTCCCTGAAGCGTTTTCTTTGACCAGATTTCGAGCGCTTTCCTTCCCTAATTAGCCATACAGAAGTCGTTTAGGGATGCGGCGGTCTTCCATTCTGCTGACGTGTGCTGCCCATCGCAGCTGGGACTGCATCAGGATTGACCATTGGGATGACATTATCCTAGACCACAATACGTGGAGAGTGACCTAGAAAGCTATGGGCAGTAAAAAAAAAACTCGGGTATCAGCTCTGGAAGAAAAGCGTGCTATACGAAAAATGGCCGGCTTCTCAACCATTAAAACAAAAGCCACCTTAACCTGTGATATATTCGGACGGGAGTGTCTCTCCAAAATGGGGCTCCACAGTCACGTGAAAAGGTGTTCGAGATGAACCATAGTCTTCGATATCTGATGAAGGCCAGCTACAAGATATAGATACTAAACGTGTATAGAAGTATGATTGGATATCTAGCTACAGTCAGTTACTATATTTGCAACGTTGTTTGCAAAAGTACATTTCAAAAATGATATTTTCCATTGGATGTCACCCCCTGGTGAGCGTCACCCGGTGTGACACGCACCCCTATCATCCTTCTAGTGACGCCACTGAAAATATTAATAAAGCTTTATCTGGAATGTTAATTAGAATCTCGTTATTATTAGAGATTTGTTTTTCAATATTTCAGGAGTTACTCATCCTATCATCTGCAACGGATGTAAAGACATGGGAATGAAAGGGTTGCGATGGAAGTGTAACAGCTGTGAAAATTACGACCTATGTAACAAATGTTACGGAACAGATCAACACGAACTGAGTCATCAGTTCAGCAGATATGACACACGGGCCTCCAACGGGTACCAATGTTTTAGAGTTAATAATGTCAGAGTGTTAAGGCTTCTGTAAAAAAAAATAAAAATAAAACAAGGTTACAAAGACAGTTTGTGTGAAAACACAAACTCAAAATCGTGCCCCGAAGTGGTCCTCCTAGGCAGGTAGAAAGACAGGTTTCAATATTTTCAGGAAGAATATCGGAATAAAATTCTATCAGGCAAATTGACCGATCGTATGTGTGCCCCAGCGGTCCAGCAGAACAAGAGATAGGAGAAAGTGAAGATGAAGCTTGATGTAAACCTGGTCTTACTGATGTTATATAATGATTATTTAATTTAGCTTATTGTTTTGTACAAGTTCAATGTCTTATTCAAAGCCTCAAGAGAGAAGTTACTCCTTTAAAAAAAATATTTCTTTAGTTATGTATACTAACGTTTAGTCTATGTGTTACAGATCACGCGATAATATGAAAAAGTACTTATTAATTGTTGTTTTAAATTATGTTCTACTTATATGCATATTAAATAGATTTTTTTCTCCTTAACAACAAAAAAAAAAAGTAAACATTATTTTTGTACATGTAGAATGACAAACAGGGCCGGTCCTAACAATTGCGGGGCCCTATGTGAAACTGATTGCGTTGGCCTAGTCTGGGTGGGAATATGAATAATAAGTGAAAATTAAGATTTTGTATTAGAACAAAATTCGACTTTGCATTTTATTCATTCTTTACTAAGTACAAAATTACGATCAAATTAATGTTACTTTGCGAATCTTGCAACCTATGGCATATTTATTATATTTATATGCCAGTGACTATAAAAGTAAATAAGGTATTGAAACTTTCAGTTTAGGTGAAAACTCGTCCGATTATTACATTTTATTACATAAAAACTGACGATTCCCTTTTTTTTATCGCACGTAGGATTGGCGTTTTCCGTAATAAATGACACCCACAAATGACAATTTTGTCATTTTTCAGTATATTTTATGAGTTTTCTGGAGATTTTAATATATGCAGGACGTTTCAAGGAATTTTTCGTATATATTTTGCAATTTAATAATTACACATAGAATTAGCGCGGGGCCTATGAAAGCGCGGGGCCCACTGCAAACGCATAGGATGCAGTGGCCTAAGACCGGCCCTGATGACAAATCGTATATAACTTAGTTATACAAATGTAATTTTTTTTTTACAAAATTCTAAAACCGTTTGCATTAACATATTTAAATATGTTAAATAGAAGTCTCACTTACTAAAAAGCCTCCCATGTTAGTTACTATTAATGGTGAATAGTTGTAAAAAAAAAGGTGTATTTATGAAAAACTGCTTGCATAGTTTATTTAAAAGTTAATTTATTCACTTTCTGAAAATTAAAAAAAGTAGCCGTTGCATCAGAACTTTGCATAGTAAAAAATATTATGATATCGGATTTTCACTATCTTTTCTTGTTTACAAGATCTAAATGGGACGGACAGACGCACGGACTAATGAACAGACAGTTCGCATAAAACCAATAGTGTTTCTTTTCCCTTAGGGGGCCGCTAAAAATCGTAACTTATCCTAACCTTTATTAATAAGTAGTTTTATTTATTTATTTATTTTAGTCACTTCCAGGGCCGGATTTAACTAAGTGGATACCCTTGGTAGACATATTCTGGAGATTTCTCTTTTTTTTTTTGTTTCAAGGCTTTGAAAAAATAAATGAAAATGCATTTTATTAATACAAGGGTAAAGACACATTAGACTAGAGTACTTGTACATGTAGCTTTATCTCCCTTCCTTTTATGAAGTTATAAGATTTTTTTTTTCTCATAGACTAATAGTTCCAGCACGAAGCCAAAGTCAAGATGATAAAATTAGAGCCATGGGAATTTTTACTGGAGCAACAGTTTGCAGAGGCTCTGATTGGAAATGGGAGGACCAGGACGGTAGGACATTCTATTGTTTTATACTGAGATTGTAGAGACTCAGCTTGGAATTTGGGAACCCACGAAAGTTAGACATTATATTGCTTTGTACTGAGTTTGAAGAGGCTCTGATGAGAAATGGGGAGCCCAGGACTGTATAGCATTCTAATGTTTTGACCTTTTTTTGACCTAGATTGCAGTTGGTGAAAGGCAAAATAGTTAAATCTTTTGCTGCTCTTTAAAAATAAACAAATAATGTTATGTTCTTCGTCTGTCAGAGTGATATGGTTCTGGTGCATTTAAGAAGGAAGCACTGTTTAAACTTTCCCAATGCTTCTTTCTGACTGGAAGATCTGTGGAGTATGGAGTTTCTATAATATAAGGGGAATTAAAATAGTAATTAATAGCAATTTTAAAAAGGAGCATGTCAATGGATTTTCCCTTCTCCCTTTAGAATTGTACACATCTACTATGGAAGAGGTAGGAACACAGAAGATTGGACAGTCCCATTGATTCATTGCTATATTCACATTAGGTCACAAAGAATCTCTCAAGTTCTATATTTCGTGTCCGTAATAAGTTGTCGTTATTAAATCAATACGAAGTTCAATATTTGAATACTGTTTGTAATGAGTTTATGCTAAACTGCATTCAATATACATACTTTTTTTAAAATGCTTTCTTAACGTAGTTTTATTAGTCTGTTCGGCACTTCTAAATAGATGGCATTCCTGCTAGAGATGTCAAGCGATTGTCTGTAAAACAATTTAGACTTCAATCATGATTTAATCACCGAATATTGTAAACAAGCTAAATAAAACAAGAATAGTATAAAAAAATAATTGAAAAAAATTTTATAAAGAGTTTAGTTTTATTAATTAGTTAATATAACTCATGTACTTGATTTGTAGTACATCTATACAAACAATGAAACATCTATACGAATACAAATATTTTTTACCTATCGATATAGTTTAGATCAGCTCAATGTGGTTTAATTTTTCAATACGCTATGATCCTATCACTTGGTCTGGACCTGTTGGAAAAGGTGAGGGGGGAGAAAGAAGAGTGTAACTAGGTATCGCTTTATAAATATATTTCTTTTAAAAAATGTGAAAGACATGAATATCAATTCGAGGGCCAACACACTAACCATTATGCCAGCGAATCACTTATGAAAACAGAAGGTTTCAAAGTTATCTATTGTTTGCTTCAAACGTAAAAGCTGCGACTTTTAAAGTATAAGGAGGGTTAGTCCAAGTTATTTCACCACATAAGTCAATGGCCATAAATGGTATGCGACGCGTTGCTTTGCATCCCCTAGACATTCCAGCCAAAATTGCAGATAATCGACATGTTCAAGAAAGAACAAGCAAAAAAAATAAAAAAATAAAAATTTTTTTTAAAAACAACAAAAAAAAATAATAAGCTTAAATTAAGTGTATCAATTAGTTTGGATTAGTCATGTAAAAAAACATTATGTCTCAGACTACAATCTAAAAAGGGGACTAATTCAGCTTTTACGACCAATTCAGTCAATTACTCTTTCTTTCCTTTTTTTAGAATACCAAACAAAGTAATTAATTACCTTTACTTAATCAAGTAATTGAGTTGTTTTTTTTTATTGATTCTTGTGTTGTCAGATAAACGAAATGTGCAAAATTTTAGCTTGATCCGTGTGACAAGAGGGACAATAAGGGTGGCTACCTTTATTTTTTATGAGAGTTAGCCCCCTTTATTACTTGATTTAAGTCCCTGTCAGCTGTTTACAATGGCCACTTCCTCTTCAGTCTCTGAGCTGACCACTGTACATTATTGTGAACTAAATCTCCATAATGTTTATATGATAGTTTTGATGTGTTAATCAAGAGGAGTGTGCCACATTATGGGAATGTATCTTTCACTAACGAGCTAAGTAGACTTCATTTATTTGTTGTTAATAAGTTGGTTTATGTAAATATTATGTCTACTTAGTCTCTTATCCTTTCCTGTATGTGTTCTTTTTATAAGGACCAGATTTGGGTCGTATGTAAAAGACCAAATTTTGCCTTGAGAAGAGACAGTTGTGTATCTCATTGACTATTTTGATTCCTGTATTATATTATTGTTATCCATTGTTTGTTTTGAACTGAGATACTATTGGGCCTCGGTGATGGCAGTTCTATGATTATGTTGAACTGAACCGGCCCTACTATTTTGATTCCCGTATGATATTATTGTAACCCATTGTTTGTTTTGAGCTGAGAGACTATTGTGCCTCTGTGACGGCAGTTCTATGATTATGTTGAACTGAACCGGCCCTACTATTTTGATTTTTTCTTCATTATTTGACTTGCCTTTGTTGGCCATTATACCCATTTTCTTTGAATTATTTTTCTTTTGTTCTTAATAAACTCTTTATTAGTTGTAATGAAATCTCAAAGTTATTACTTGTATGTCTTAGTAAGTTACATATCTAGAGGTTATAATTAATAGCCTGGGTAGTCTAATTTGGGACCACAAAATATCACTAGACTAACTTGCCAGTACAGCAGAAGTCACTGGTCTTATGACCTATTCTATTACAAGGTCACAATCCGACATTGGGTGTCGGAGAAATAACGTTTACAAAATTTTTGCCTGACAGACACACAGACAGGCAGACAGCCTGAATTGATAAAAGCTTTGTTAATACAAACATTTGATATGGTCTCTCGACCTTAGACTTGCAATGATATTTCGCTTTCCTTTCATTTTCTTATCCTTAATGTATTCCCTTGAATGTAGGAGCGTGTACAAATAGGTCCCCATCCTTCCACTGTCTCTTTTAAGCTGACTACATCATTGACAACAAACTTGTAAATATTTATGTCTACCAGGCGGTGAAGGTCAACAAGGGATTGTTAAGGAGGATGGGAAACCACCTTATCGTTCATTGGTCATAGTACAGTGGGAATCTGGTAAAAAAGCAGACTATCGAGTAGGGGCTGATGGGAACGTTGACCTCAAATGTGTAGCCCCAGCCTCCGGAGGATATTACTATAAGAGTCACCTTCCAGCATTAGGTAAGTACTACGTTCAACATAGCGTGATGACATCTAAAACGTGTATGGGACGAGGAAAGAAATTAGATGAAGTTAACATCGTGAAAAGCACTTGGGGCTTTTGAACCAAGAAGTCAATGATTTAAAAATCTGGAAAAGGTAAAACTTTGAGCCTGTGGATGATTAGGAATTCGCTGTCTACCAAACTGTGATGGAAACCCCAAATTAATAGAGAAAAGTAAAGGCAGTTAGCATTTGTGCTGGCCACATAACATCCTCGTTAACCGACTGCCGTATACAGAGATTATTTTTTAGTTATCCACCCTAAAGACCGCAAGTACAAACCGTCCTAAAAAAAAACACATACCAAATGTCATGTTTATATACTATTGGAGATTTTTACAATAAAATAAACAATACCAAGGCTGCTAAATTGAATTTCAATGCCGCCAACTAACAAACTGAAGGGTTCAAGAAATGTGATTCTATAGTGCCAGAAAGTGCTCACACAAAAAAATCAAAGAGCTTTACAAAAAAAACCCACTTAGCTTATCTACACTTTATTCATTGTGTACACCAGATACACCAAAAAGCTTTCTATTTAGGGATTTGAAGCCATGCATATTTTGTACTGTACAACTAAAGACCATGTGGTCTTTCAAAGACTCAAGAATTCCAACCTGCGCTTTCAAATTCATTCAATTTTTTTGTTTGTTTCTACAAAGTAAAATATTTAACTTTTTCTTTCAGTTTTTTTTTTTTTTTTTGAACCAGGCAAAACAGTGGTATGTGAAGACAAGGAAGGAGCAGAGTCATTTCTAGAAATGATGCAAGAGCTGGGATCTTCAATTTTTAATCCCCTCAGGGGAGACGAGTTGGCATCATCCTTGTTCAATCCGCTGAGAGGTTTGGAATTGATAAGTAAATTGGTAAGATTCCATTGATAATATTTGAAGTATCAGGAGTTAATGCCGTTACCTTTTATAACTTCTCATGTGACTAAAGATGCAAATCCTTGATACACAGCTGTGGTCACAGGTTGGGCATCTGTAATCATCAGGGTAGTCACATTCTTTACAACTAATTAACTAGTATTTAGTGCAAGTTCTTTAGCTACACAGAAGCGATTGATTCTTATCTGCTTATCTTATATAATACAGACTTTACTTGATTACGTCCTACGTGTTATGCATCTAGTCATGCGTGTTAACCAATGACCTAAATTCTGTCAAGTCATTGGTTTTCCTGGCTATCTCAGGCAATCCATTCCATGCTCTAATAGCACTAGGGAAGAAGGAGTATTTGTACAAATTTGTCCTAGCATATGGGATGAGGAATGTGCCTGTATCTTTGTGTCTTTCAAAGTATTTTATTAAATTTTGTTTTTGTATTTGAAGATTATGGTTCAGTGTTTTATGTATAATTGCTACTTAATTTTAAGTCTTCTGTCCTGAAATTTTTCCAAAATTTAGTGATTTAACTTAAGATGTTACTCGAGTCAAATGTGAATATTCGTTTGTTATGAATCTCACTACTCTAAAAGATTTAAAAATTATAACTGAACACTGTATCAGTATTTAATCATTTAAGTAACTCAGCACATGAGTCTAAGACTTATACTCATTATAAGTCTATAGTTTCAAACATAGTTATATTATGGTATTTCCGATTTTAGACTCAATCACAACGCCCGGCTTATATGTGGTTCATTTTATGTTATTAGGCAAAAAAATAACTCATTTTTTTATGGCCAAGATTACTGATAGTAAGTTTTACAGTTTTGGTCAGAATCCTTTACACTTTTACTCAGTGTTTTTTTTTATGTAATTTACCCCTTTTTATATTTCATAAAAACAATGTACTTATCTGTGTCGGAGTCCTGACATCTGTCCTCTTTGGAGTCTACCAAAAAAGTGTGTATGTTTGTGTTTGTGGGAGGGGGTACTAATCTGTTACATAGAGCAAAGCTTCCAAGCTATATTGGTAGCACTAACGTTTTAAGTCAAACTTTTTTAAGTTTTAAAAGGACTCCTAGTGGAGCATAGAGCTGCTACAGTAATAAGCAATGGGACCTGGTTCTGTGATCATTTGGGTCTATGTCCATCCTACCGTTTTTTGATTCTAGTTCTATTGATCTCTTTCATTTTTGCTTTGATCTCCCAGCCTTTCTCTTGCCCTGTGTGTTCCATCCAGTCCAGGTTTGTTTTGTTGTCCCAGCCTTTCTCTTGCCCTGAGTGTTCCATCCAGTTCAGGTTTGTTTTGTTGTCCCAGCCTTTCTCTTGCGCTGTGTGTTTCATCCAGTTCAGGTTTGTTTTGTTGTCCCAGCCTTTCTCTTGCGCTGTGTGTTTCATCCAGTCCAGGTTTGTTATGTTGTCCCAGCCTTTCTCTTGCGCTGTGTGTTCCATCCAGTCCAGGTTTGTTTTGTTGTTCCAGCCTTTCTCTTGCCCTGTGTGTTTCATCCAGTCCAGGTTTGTTTTGTTGTCCCAGCCTTTCTCTTGCCCTATGTGTTCCATCCAGTCCAAGATTATGTTGAGGAAAATAATTATTTTTTTTATCGTATTAACAATAAAACGGAACCTGGTGGCGTTTAAATCAATAGATTAGGACTTCGAATACCGATGATTACTTGGATTTTGAGCTTGGAGATTTTTAGGACGCATTGAGTCCACCTTTTTATGATGGGTACCGGTAAATCGTTGGGGAAAGAAATTCCATAGTGCTGGCCACATAACACCCTCATTAATGGTCAGATTAAGAACCAGATGAAATTAACATCATCTTCCCCAAAGATTGAAGATCTGAAATGGTTGCATTTACTTTATACTTATACTTAATTTCTATCAACGACAAAAATATTCAATCACCAAAAATAAACCAAATTCTTAGAAAATAAACTTTACAACTTTCTAGTCCATACTCTTGCAACAGTGTAGTATAACACTCTACATCTAGAATGACCTAATTTCAGTCAGAGAAAAAGGTTACATCTTCTGTGTTCTCTGAAATACGTAAAGGCATGAGAGTGGTCAGGGGACCTGACTGGAAATGGAAAGATCAGGACGGGGGAGAAGGTAACTTGGGAATTGTCAAGAAAGTCATCCGATTACCCCAGAAGAGTTCAGTGAAAGTGATTTGGGAGTCAGGTGACTCAAATATTTACCGAGCTGGATCCGATGATTGCTATGATCTTCTGGTCTACGACAGCGCGCCTAGCGGTAAGTATTCAGACAAATTGTAGAATATTCTTTTTTTACAGACGTGCCATACAGACAAGACGATTGGTTTTATATCTTACGTAAAATTTATGTTTATCTTGTAGTCGATTGAATACGAGGCAGGAATTGTTCTGAGTTTAATTTATCCTGTCTGATATTTTAATAATTGTTCCTCGCTGGTGCATAAGGAGTAAAAAAATATTTTCATAGCCTTGTGAATGTAATTTTTTCAGTCTGTTGTTAAAGGCCAGCTATTCGAACATTTACTGTTCAATGATAATTGCTGTATTTGTATATATACATATACTTTTACCAGGGCCGGTCCTACAGATTGCGGGGCCCTATGCGAAACTGATAGCGCGGGCCTAGTCTGCGTAGGGATAACAAAAATATGTGAAAATTAAGATTTGTTATAGAAATAAAATTCGTCTTTGCAATTTATTTAAACTTTACTAAGTACAAAATCAGTGTCAAATTAACTTTACGAGCCATCTCCAGTAGATAGGAGTTTCCCAACATAAAGCTGATAAACATTCGGATCTGACTTTTAAATTAACTATCGACTAGCGAAATGTCGCTTTTTTTTTTGAAAGGTCGAGATAGATTTAGAGCCTTATTTGTATGCCAGTGATTACGACCTTAGACCTTCTTGCTTTGGTTAAAATTCACTTTATTATTAATTTTTTAATAAATGAATGCTGACAATGCCGGATTTTGTTTTCATCGCGATGAGCATTGCCGTTTCCCATATTGAACAACACCCCATAATGACAATACTTTTGTCTTTTGAAGGGAGATTTGCATGAGTTTCCATAAGGTTTTAATAATTTTAGGAGATTTTTGTGACTTTTTTGTGTGTATATTTTGCAATTTCAGGACAATTCCAGATACCCTTCAATGATAAGTTAAAATTGTTTAATTTAATAATTTACACCTACAATTCGCGCGGGGCCTATGAAAGTGCCTAAGACCGGCCCTGACATTTACACCTTTACTTTATAATTATTATTCGAAGATCTAAATATTCTTATTGCTATGTAGAAGCCATACGCCAATATGTAAGTATGAATCATAATATACGTTGCATATAAAACATTTTCTATTTCTATTTAATGTACAGTATTACAAATTAAGCATTGTTAAGCATTAGTCTACTTTGGGTCAATGTTCGCT
Organism: Biomphalaria pfeifferi; assembly: GCA_030265305.1. Taxonomy (NCBI): domain Eukaryota; kingdom Metazoa; phylum Mollusca; class Gastropoda; family Planorbidae; genus Biomphalaria; species Biomphalaria pfeifferi. The sequence goes on along the minus strand of JASAOG010000161.1, from coordinate 1,043,792 downwards.
ATCCACTCAATTGCAACCTGTGCACCCCAAAAATCTTATCTAACTATATCTTTGTAATTCAATCAGGTATCAAACATCTGAATGTTATGTGTGATGAGTGTAAACAGGAACCTATTTATGGCGCGCGCTGGAAGTGTGCTGACTGCGACAACTTTGACCTGTGCACAGCCTGTTACAACATGGACACACATGACCTAACACATGCCTTTCTGAGGATTGATAAGCAATCATCCAGAGCGTACGTTTATTGTACACTTTTAACTAAGACAAATCTCTATTTAACTTGTACACTCTATGCTATTTTGTATTTAACGTACACAATTTTGTTAACTTTCTTTCTTAAAAATCAAGATCACATTGAAGAAGCTGATATTGTTATATTTGCATATGGAGCATGGTGGGTAAGTGGTAAAACGCCTAACCTCCAAACCGCAGAGTCTTGAGTGCGAATCCCAGAAATCATCTTCTTTTTTATTAGAACTCTATATAAGTTTACCCTATACCAATCGTTGTATTAGAAATCAATAATGACATGAGGGGTCGCAACCTGTTAACAGTTAAGACCAAAAGCTCTTTGCCAGGTCACAGGTCTAACGTCACGACATGTGACACTAAAACTGATAATGTAAAAATCATCAGTATCTGTGGCCTACGGTTAACGAAGAATTCATGTGGCCAGCACAACGACCAACCGCCTTCACTTTTCCCCAGCTAAAGTCGGGTACCCATTAGAGCTGGGTGGACAAAGGGGCGCCCAAAGATACCGAAATTCAAAATTCCAGTCTTCACCGAGATTAGAACCCAGAACCCCAGGTTCGGAAGCCAATCGCTTTACCGCTCAGCCACCGCGCGTCCTACTACATGTGGCATGGCAACTAGCAATTTGTCTAAACTACTTACAGGTTGGTCTTAGCAGGTCAGTGTTCGGGCCTTTTGTAACGATTGGTCTCAGTCCTCCCAATTCTTAAGAGTACCGGACAGGACATAAGTTTGTCATTGTTCTGGTCACATGACACCCTCGTTAACTTTCAACCATAGAAACATAAGTTTAAAGTATATTGAACCCCCCCCCCCCCCAATAGGTCTGAAAGGGGTCTCTTTATTTTTATTTTAACTTCTTTGATTCGTATGTTATTTAGGTTTATTTATGAAACAACATGGATACAAATTTTTAAATTAAACTGCAAGAATCTAAATGATTAATACATTATGTTTTTGTCTGAAGTTTGAAATCTTTGCTTGTCTTGTCTTGGCTCATAAGGGATTACTCCATTACTCAGTTGCTATTAATTAATTAAGGACAACTCAAATACGAACAATCATCACTAAGCAAACTCCAACTCCAAATATATATGGATAACACAAATAATACTTTAATAATTGAATAACATCTGAATAGAGCATAAATTAATGACATCAACGTCAATAAATATTTAATACACAAAACACCAGTCCAGGAAGTAAACGTCCAACCTTCCTGGACCGGGAGCAAGGCATCACTAACTAACACACTCGCACATTCAACGAATACTAAATCATTTGGTTCATTACACGTGCACCTGGGAGTACTTAAGCAAGGGGATATCACTGTCATACCAAAATATCAAAGTAACATTCATTCTCGCCATATCTCCCAATGACAGTTTTCATAACATATTTACATTATGTTAGTGTAAAAGCCCTAAGCTATTAAACGCATATTATAATAATTGTTCACTTCATTGTATTAGAGTGTCAGTACCAAAGCGTTGTGACAGTGTTAAAGTGATAGCTAAAGGAATATTTGAAGGTGCTCAAGTCAAGCGTGGAAAGCACTGGAAATGGGAAGATGTCGATGGTAAGGCTATATTCTTAATTCAATAAAATCTATAAATCTAGTTTGAAGACAATATTAAACTCTACAATAATCTATTACACAAGAAATTTAAAATCTAGATCAAGTTCCAGGATGATAAAGGCACATTCCTCATTTTATATGCTAGGACAAATATGTACAAATGCTCCCTAGTGATATAAAAGTTGTTTAATCAGTAAAGAATGTTCCGCATTTTGTTTCAAAAATGAAATCGACATTCATTACGTTAATTTTCTTACAAATCGTCGCCAAAAATGATCCGAATTTTATATGAGAAATCTAATAACGCTAATAAATGTTTGAAATCCCTCTTGTAATAAATAAAACAAATAATTTCTTATTTACAAAAATTGGTTGTTCCGGATTTTGTATGAAAAATCTAATAACGCTAATAAACGTTTGAAATCCCTCTTCTAATAAATAAAACAAATAATTTTCTCATTTACGAAACTTGGTTGTTCCGGATTTTGTGTAAAAAATATTTTAACTCTATTCATGTAAAATCGCACTTCTCTCTTATATTAGATTTAACTTTCTAGCTAAAACGTTAGAAAATCTAATTATCGTTAATATTATGTTCTGATTTTTAGGAAAACAATTTCCTAACACCAAAGTATGGTTTGATAAAATCTCCATAAGGGTATGGTACATCAAATTTTCATAACAGACCATCCCACAAATGTAATTAACGGTATTAGATTAATCTGGAAATCTTATTTTCTCTCACTATAAATATATAAACATCCGGAACAATCTGTTATAGAAACTTAAATTTAATGCGATGTTTCGGAAGGGAAATTAAATTTTAATCAGATTTCCAATAGCTTTTAGTCTTTTTTTTTCTCGCCATTAACATGACGGGACGGACAGACTGACAGTCTAAAAAAAAAGCGTCTTTAAACCTTTTATATATATATATTTAGTCTAACTAGCCCATCAAATGAAATGCTAAAAGAACTCACTCGGTGCACCTATTTCTAAGAACCCTCGAGAAGCCGCTCATATAGTAGACATTTTTTAGTCTAACTAGGATGTGTGACGTAATGGAATTTTTTGCCTTTGACGTCATATGGAGTTAATTCTTTAAATGAAATGCTAAAAGATCTCACTCGGTGCACCAATGTCTATGAACACTCGACAAGCTGCTCGTATAGATGACATTTTTTAGTCTAACTAGGACGTGTGACGTAATGGAATGTTTTTCCTTTGACGTCATATGGAGTTAATTCTTTAAATGAAATGCTTAAAGATCTCACTTGGTATAGTAATATTAATTAAACCTCGTAATGTGACTCGCACTTTTAAAAGGCATAATACCTAGATTTAGATATAATCTAGATTTTTTACACTAGATCTAGATTTTTTAACAATAGAGCTAGATTTTTTACACTAGATATTTTTTTTACACTAGAGCTAGATTTTTAAAACTAGATTTATATTTTTGCGAATATGCGGATCCGACAGGGATCCGTCTCCCACGGGGGCCGCCTCTGAGTTTGTGTGGCAACACAAACTCTCTTTGCAATCTTGTTTTATTCTATATATATATTTAGAATGAAACGAAATCAGGCACAGCCTAGACATTTCGCACATTGGCATTAAAAACTGATTAATTTACAGTACAACATTGTTTGTTATCCCACTTGTTATGTATGCTGCTAAAGTTAGCTACTTTGTTAAATCGTAGAATCTTATCTTATATGATACAGACGTTAATTCAAAAAAGAAGATGATTACGTCCTACGCGTCATGCATTTAGTCATGAATAGAATGACTATAAAGAGCTAGATAATAATGGGGCATTACATTATAAAGCACTTGGACTCACAGTTCGGCATAGGATTTCCTTTAGAACCGATCTGTATAACTGACTCCTAAAATTCGTATTTGCTATCTTTGTTGAACCACATTTTGTGTTTTCAATTTTGGTGGACTATTCACTGTGCTTTATTAGTGGAGCCCAGGCACTGGTAGAATTTGCAAACTCTTTTGGCTACACTCTTGGAATTAGGTGACTGTAGTTTGCTTTAGATTTTATATCGAAAAGGGAAGTTTTATCGTCAAAATTATCTGTTGAGGGCTTTTAAACTAAAAAATCTATGGAGTATTTGTTTTTAACAAATTCAAAGCCCCATTTAGAATTCCATTTATAGAATTTTGTAAGAGTAGTGTGCTTTAGAATACTATTGAAAAGGGGGATTACAACCTCAAAACCCAATGTAGGGGGATTTTAAACACAAAACCATCTGAAGGGTTTTTAAACTTTCAAAAAAGCCATCTGGAGGAGGAGGAGGGGGTTTTAAACTTAAAAACCCCATCGGCTTAGCTGCGCTCAATGAATTTAAGTGTATAATTTAATTTTTTTATATTATATTTTTAGCATCAAACCCCACTAAAGGTGGGTTTAAGCTCAAAACCTCTTTGGCAATGCTCATAGCATTTTAAGTGTGTACTTTGCTTTTATACTGAAGGGGGGGTGCATCATAAATTTCGGAGGGGGGTTTAAAATCTATATCTTCCTTAGCTATGCTCTTGGAATTTGGGGATTGTGGTTTGCATTATTTTTTGTTTTGTTTTATAGAAGTGGGGAGGGGGGTTAACTGCTAAATCCCCTTGTAGGGGGTTTGAAACTTAAAACCCCTTTGGCTGGGATGGGGCAAGTGATGGTTTAGTATTAAAATCCCATCTAGGAGAAGGAAAACTCTGACTCCAATCCTCCACTTTATGGCAATACTCCCCCGTGTGGGTATCGAGGCTTGGAAATGACCAAGAGTAATAATAAACCCACTGCCTTTACACTTGCATTTCATTTCACTAGGGCGAATAATAGTCGAACCTCCCTCCCCCCTTTAGGTGCTTTTTGACGGAGGTCTGGACTACACTACCCCAGGCGGAGGTCTATGTCTCACTACGCTCTACTACTGGATATAAACCCATCACGAAGTTTTTGTCTGGAACTGGTGAACGTGATAGCGTGAAGTGGCCTGGATCCAGAATGTGACGATTCCACGTGGCATACCCAGGGCAAAGTCCACTATAAGCTTTACTACTGCAAAATAGTTACATTTGGAGAGCTCTGTGGATGGTGGAGAATGGACCATTGGCCAATCCCACCTTGTCTCTTGGATATTCCAGTTACAGTTTCAGGGCCAGATGCTCTTTTAATTCAGTGTTGGAACAAGTTGCAAAGACTAAAAACTTCCTTAAAATGCGGGGATTATATAAAGCATGAGGAAACATCCAGCCTGAGCTCCCCCCCCCCCCCCCCGGCTACTCCCATGCATGAAGTGAATATCTGTCTGTGGCATTTTACGTCTCGTGAGAGGAACTTTTCTGTTTGCAATTTCTTTTGTGACTAAAGACGCCAGTCCTTGATACTCAGCTGCGGTCACAGGCTGGGCATATTGCATTTTCACCCTTCTTTCTACTACTGCAATACTGGGCCCTACTTTTATGTTCGCTCTCCATGGGGATCTATCCAGTGCTACCTTTTCCCAGCTGCTAGTGTCGATTTTGAAGAGCTTCATGTCGCGTTTGCATACATCCGTATACCGTTAAAGTGTACGACCAGCGGCTCTCCTGCTTTCTTTTAGATCACCGTACAGAATGTCTTGCTGAAGTCGACCTAGTGGCATTCTACCAACGTGGCCAAGCCAGCCAAGGCGTCTGCTGCTGATAACAGAGCGGATGTCTTGGCACCCTGCTCTTCGTAACAATTTCTCATTGGTTATTTTATTTTGCCATCTTATTTTAAAGATCCGCCTTCGGCATCGGAGGTGGAAGTTACTTAGCTTTTCCTTCCATGAGTAGGTTGACCATGTTTCACTTCTAACCTAAGCCAAAGCGTCACTAGTCGGTTCAAAATACGTCTAATATGGTGCGTCTCTACCTAACTAATATAAAAACTAAGTGTCTAACAAAAAATAAAAATATTTATTTATTTATATTTTGTTTGTCTAAGGTGGTAAAGATAAGGAAGGTTTAGTGGTGAAGATCATGAAATGGACCCCAGAGACACGCAGAAGTGGAGCAATGGTCCTGTGGCCTGGGCTATCAAACAAACCTGTAGCGCATCGGTTGGGACACAAAGGCAAGATGGATTTAAAGTTTTCGAAGCCCGTTGACTGTGGCCACTACTACAAATCACACTTGGCTCTCCTAGGTAATGGCTATAGGGGAATGTTTAGATTATTAGATGTAAAGTTTTTAGCTATAGTTTCACACAACTACACTTATTAAAGATATTCTATTGAAGACTCGGAGTGATAGTACTTATATCATAAGACATCCACGAATACATTTAGATTACGATTGAGCTCACATTAAAAACATTTTATACATGAGAGTTACTGTGATTTACCCCCTTCCCTTCACTAACATAAATGTTTGATCCTGTCCATATTTTGTAAAATGTAAATGTGAAATTAATTTAGTTGAGCAGTTTTGAATATGTCTCAAGTGAGTGACAGTAACATTGATTTGTACCAATACATATTTTAAAAGAAGATTAATTGGGAAAAAAATCTTATTTATAGAGCTCCACACTTACAACTATAGCTCTGAACAATGTAGAAGTTATTTTCCTCATTCCATATCAAATTAAAAAAAATTCCAATAACTAATTGACTAATTGGTTAATTTTTAAATTGATTTATGTTTTGGTAGGTACACTAAATTAGTGTTTAAAATTTCAACATGATCTGAGAATGAGTGTGGGAGAAATAATATAAATAATCATATAAGGCATGAGCGTAGCCAGGGAGGGGTTGTGGTTCAACAGCCCCCTTCCTAAAATGAAATCCCCCCTGCAGGGGGAGGGGTTCGGAATTTAGTGACTGATTTTTTGCTTTGATTCTGTTTATTTTAGGTGAGAATTTAATACTAAAACATCACTAGCCCCAGCACAGCCAAGGGGGTTTGAGTTTAAAATCCCTACCAGGAAGTTTTGAGTTTAATACCTCCTACCAGGGGGTTTTGAATTTAAACCCATCTACCAGGGGTTTTAGCTGTTAAATCCAACTTTTCAATAAGCAAAACAACAAAAAAAAATGCAAACGACAATCCCCCAAATTCCAAGAGCACCGTTAAGGAATATTTTTATTTTAAAACCCCCCTCCAAAATTTACGGTAAACCCCCTCTTTAATATATAAAAAAGCATATTACAAACTCAAAATTCTATAAGGGTAACCAAAGGGTTTTGAGTTGAAATCTCCCCAGCCGGAATTGAAGCTAAAAAATACATCTTTAATGTAAAAAAAAATAAATAAATTACGCACTCAAAATGCCATGAGCGTTGCCATAGGGGTTTTAAGTTAAAATCCCCCGCCAGCGGGGTCTAAAACTAAAAAATGTATCTTCAATGTTAAAAAAAAGCAAATTACGCACTCAAAATGCTACGTCTGTGGCCTTGTACGTCTCGAGAGACGATCCCTTTGCAATTTCTTGTGTGACTAAAGAGGCCAATACTTGATACACAGCTGATATAGCAGGTTGGGGCATATGTAATCACCAGGTGCCGTTCTATTTTCACCCTTCTTTCTGCTTTTGTATATGGCATCTGCAATCTGAGACCCATTCCTTTATGCTCTCTCTCCATGTGGATCTATCCAGTGCTACTTTTTTTTTTCAGCTGCTAGTGTCGATTTTGAAGAGCTTCATGTCGCTTTTGCATGCATCCGTATACCGCAAAAGTGGGCCAGCGGCTTTCCTGCCTTCTATTAGATCGCCATGCAGAATGTCTTGTGGAAGTTAACCTACTGGCATTCTACGAACGTGACCAAGCCAGCCAAGGCGTCAGCTGCTGATAACAGAGCGGATGTCCTGGCACCCTGCTCTTCGTAGCACTTCCTCATTGGTTATCTTGTCTTGCCACCTTATTTTAAAGATCCGCCTTAAGCATCGGAGGTGGAAGACATTCAACTTTTTTTCCTGCCACGAGTAGGTTGACCATGTTTTACTTCCGTATAGAAGGTGCTCAACACACAGGGGTTTTGAGTTTAAAGCTGGCAATGGCGGGAGTCTACAATTTTTCCACTAACTCCAGAAAGAACCTATTCTAGGGCATAATAAACGTCTTCCAAAAGAATGATGGCTCAGAATGTAATAAAGATAATGTACACACAAACACATACATGCTATTAATTTTTTTTCGCGAGGGAGCCGGCGCGGGGGGGGGGGGGAGAAGAAAAAATCTCCCCCAAAACCCCTCCCGAAAAAAAAATTGTTGCTACGCCCATGATATAAGGTGACCATATCCTACACATTTAACCATATCTGTGAATACCGAAGTATTAATTTCCATTGTTGGTATCAAACAACATAATTAATTACCATTAGTTAATTGCCAAATTGATCAATTTGTTTTAATCGACTCATGTCTTGTCTATGTCAGTGGTCGGCAACCTGCGGTTCGCAAGCCAAATGCGGCTCTTTGGATGTTAAGCTGCGGCTCTTTATTTCTATGCGCAAATATTATTCATTTTATTAAAACAAAACTTTTACAAATTATTCTGATTCGATTCTATCTCTCAGCCAATTGTACTCGCTTTTCAGCGCACCCCTCTCCAAGTCTTGAATGTAACATATTTGCAGGTGGAAGATATTCAATTTTTTTTTGCCTTATCACTTGATATAGATGTAACATAAAAGACACGGCACAAGTTGGCCTTTTTGACAGATATATGTCTTCCCAAGTTCCACAGGAAGAACTTCTAGGATTGCTAACGTTCTCTTGACAAACTAGAGGAGAAGATACAGCTAAGGTCGTGCGATTCTTTGGCGCAAAAATAAACCATGAAATTTTTACGTTTCACTTCATAAGAAACCAAAAAGCGCTTTGTGTCCAAACATCTCCGGACGAAATAGCTGAGGTCATGAATTTGTTAATCAAGATTTTTAACAGTATCTTGTTTAAAGCGCTCTACCATCGTCAGTTTAAATAATTCTCAACGAAATGTTTAGAAGAAAAAATATCTTGTGGCTCTTTAAAAACGTTGAAGTTGTGTAAATTGTAAGTTTTGGCTCTTCCGACTCGAAAGGTGGCCGACCCCTGGTCTATGCCAGTAAAAATATGTATAAGATTTGACTTGATCCGGGTATAGAAGAAATAAGTTGTACAAATTTTTGTACTAGAAAGACAAAATAGACGGTGTGAGTTGAAATAAGTTTAGAAATGAAATATTGCAATTAATGAGTTAATTTAGTTTTATGTTTTTAAATTTCTCCTAATTGGAAAATCTTTAATTTTAATTTGTACATATCTGTTCAATTATTTTGGACCCTCAACGTCTAGGTAGTTTCAGGATCTTTTGTTTATACTTATTTTTTATACTTACTTAAGATTTGCTGTGTTATATAACTTTGATACTACACTTATATAGTCAATATAATGCATTAATCGCCTCTGTAAAATCATGTGAATGTATTGATTCATTAAATAAGGCATTAGTTTCGTAATAACTTAAAGGATTATTTTCCCTTTTGGTTGTCACACTCAAAAAGCTTGCCCTTTACACAATTAGGGATTTGTTGTCTAAGGGCTGACTCTTGCAATTTATATTGTCCTACGCCAGGGGTTCTCAACCTGTGGATCGCGACCCCTTCAGGGTTGATTGACAATATGGATTGTATTTTGTCTATTTTTTAATTGCAGTGTGTGTATGGTGGGGGGGGGGGGGAAGGGAGTCGCGGCGGATTGGTGGATTGTAAATAGAGGTCGCATAAAAGGTTGAGAACCGCTGTCCTTGGCGATCTAACAGTTTTTATACTTATTGAGGTTGGCTGACATAAACTTTAAGTTTTTACTGTCAGATAGTATTCTTTTTCGATCAAAAATACAAACTATTTCATAATGTGTATGTCATTAGGGCCCATTTCTTGAAAGGGAAATATTTGGAGTTGTTTGAAATATTCACAGGTAAACGTGAGACAGTTCCCCAAAAGTTCAAAGTCGGCGACAAGGTGAACATCATCATCGATGTGGAGGCTGTCAAAAAGATGCAAGAAGATCATGGAGGCTGGAACGAAGGAATGATTAAAGTAACGTCTCTCATGCTTAAATTTATTTTATCCACAGGGCCGGCCTTAGGCCTACGTGAACAAGGCAGATGCCTTTGGTCTCCGATTGGCTGGTGCCTCATAAAAGACTAAAACAAAAAAAGGTTTTAGAGAAAAAAAAATTAGATCAAGTCTCTAGCATAGCAGAACTCTATGACTCGTCTCCTAGCCTAGGCTTGCTCTAAGTCTCTAGCATAGCAGAACTCTATGACTCGTCTCCTAGCCTAGGCTTGCTCTAAGTCTCTAGCATAGCAGAACTCTATGACTCGTCTCCTAGCCTAGGCTTGCTCTAAGTCTCTAGCATAGCAGAACTCTATGACTCGTCTCCTAGCCTAGGCTTGCTCTAAGTCTCTAGCATAGCAGAACTCTATGACTCGTCTCCTAGCCTAGGCTTGCTCTAAGTCTCTAGCATAGCAGAACTCTATGACTCGTCTCCTAGCCTAGGCTTGCTCTAAGTCTCTAGCATAGCAGAACTCTATGACTCGTCTCCTAGCCTAGGCTTGCTCTAAGTCTCTAGCATAGCAGAACTCTATGACTCGTCTCCTAGCCTAGGCTTGCTCTAAGCTTCTAATATGTTTCATGGTGCCACATGGAATGAATGCAAATTTATTTCATTGGTTGATTTAGATGTAGATGCAGGAAGGTTTTAATGAATTGCGTAATTTTATTTTTCGGGCTTTTTATTTATTTTTTTAATTTTTTTTTTGGGTCACCTAATTCAATTTGTCTAGTGCATCCAAATACCATAGGTCGGCCTTATTATCCAAATACAATTTAAATAAATAAATAATTATGGCGAAATACAATACGCCGTGTTTTGTCTGCGATTCTTTAATGACGAACTGCCTCAAAGCTAGTGAAGTGATCACACCTTATGTATTTCAGAAATTTCTTAGTTTTAAGAGAATTTTCTAATTGTGTAGCAATTTTCACTGCCATAACTGAGTGCTGAGGTTCTTTTCAGTAAATACACAAATATTTGTATGCATTTTTTAATATGTTTTGAATATTCTCTCAGAGTTAAAGATAATTTACTTTTAGTAAAAACCTCCCGCGTGACGACTGGGGATGAAAGCGGGCACGAATGGAAGCAGGGACCATCGACAAGTCCGAATGACAGTCCAGCGCGCACACTGCACGACTGAAAGGTAAAGGCTTGACTTCCAAACCGGGAGTCCCTGGTTCGAAGCCCGGTAAAGACTTGGATTTTTCATTTCCGAATCTTTAAACACCTAAAAGTCTATCCGGCTCTAATGGGTTTCTGACATTAGTTGGGGAAAAGTAAAGACGGTTGGACCTTGTCCAGGTCACCGTTGTCACAGAAACAGATGACCTTTACATGATCTGCCCTATGGTCAACGATGTCTAGAAGTAAATTTTTCCTTTTTTTTTGACAAAAGTCACTCTGTCTCTATTAGTCTGGGCAAAAGTTTGTACACGTTATTTCTCCCGTACCCAAGATGAAATTTCGCACAATTATATCTTTTACCTGACAACACAAGAATCATTTTAAAAAAAAACAATTAGTTAACTGTTGGAAATAAATTACTTTGTTTGGTATTTCAAACAAAGGAAAGAAATAGTACGTGACTGAAGTGGTGGTATAAAACTAGTCACCCTTATGTCATTAGGAACTTCATATTGATGATCTTTTTATAAGACTGTCCAAGCGGTGCAATAGTTTGTATAAAGCGTTGCCTTGTAAAATGTTTTTTGTTTTTACATGTTTTCGGATGTTCCTTCAGAGTTGAAGATAGTTTACTTCCTTGTCCGAACCTCCCGCAGGACGACGTGGGATGGGAGCGGGCACGATAAATCCGGACGACAGTCAAGTGCGCAAACCACACGACCAGGCAGCCATCCAATTTTAATTGCCTGGACAACAATGTTTTGCTTATGTTAGCAGATGTTTGCATTGTCGCATTGTCTTAGTTTATAGCTGTTAAGTTTATATAGTAAAAATGTAGGTTAGTGATTTATTTATTTATTTATAAAATTGTCATGCAGAAATGTTGTACAGCAGACTTATAACTTGAATGGTGAACTAAGGGCCATAACTGATTTTTTTTTAATGCTCAAAACATACTCTTACATGATGCCTTTAATTTCTGAATCATACAGTCATTCTGTCTTTGCCTAAGAAGTAACAAATTAAAGGCATGACCAATAAAAACATGTATTGCTGGAAAAAAAATTAATCAAAGAAGGAAAAGATGACGACATCGCAGGGAGTAGGTTTACAGCACACACACATACGCAAACTAGAAATATCTTTATTAAATAATTATTACCACTCCCTGTCTGTATTGTTTGCAGGTTGCCTTGGGGTGTAACTCTATATAGCAAAGGATCCTAAAATACATGTATTGGCGTATTCAGGATATTTCCTCGAGATGGGGGATTTTTCTTCCCCCCCCCCCAACCCCCCCACCTTTGCCATTCTATCTATCTATCTATATTATGTTGTGGCCTTTTATTCTTTCTGAGTATTTTTTTTTTTTTTGTACCCTAGAATAGGCTTTTTCTTTAGTTTGTAGAAAGAAAGCAGACACGCCGTCAGCTAAGGGGTCTGGGAGGGCGCTGTGAACTCCCCCAGCAGGTCTCGGGACAGAGCCCAGAAGTGAATCATATTTTCCAGTATTTAAAACTCAAAATGCATATTCAGAATCATAAACAGCGCATTATTCTGCTATCCCTCATTAAAAGAATTAAAAGTCAAAACCATATCTGCTATTCACTACACTTTATTAATGAAGCCCATTGACTTGTAGAAAATGGTATCTGTAGTTATTGGCCCTTGGCTGCGTTGTGGCAAGCGATGGTTTAACATTAAAATTCCACCTATAATTAAAAAATAAATTTAAAAAGTCACTTGATCTCCCCCTTCCCAATAAGAGGATTTTCTTTCATGGTGGGGTTGGTGAACCCCGAACCTTCTACCCTGGCAACACCCATGAATAAGTCTATCAGATATGGTTAGTGTAATATGCTACTTTAAACGGACCCATTTAAACTTTTTTATTGTTACATTGTTTGATTTTTTCTTAGTTTGTTTATTTGAATTTATTATTTTTTAATACCTTTTTTTTTTAAATCTTAGTATATGAAGAAAGTTGGCACGATCAAGAGAGTCGATAGCTTTGGAGTTGTTATCGTGAAATACGATGATGATAAGAAGTTGGTCTACAATCAGGATGTTTTAAATCTGGTAATTACATTTTTGTGTATGTTACTTTTAAAAAAGGGTAGTGACGTAAACAATAATTTTAATTATAATATTAAGTTCTGAATGATAAACTCTGAATATTCAAGTTCGAATATTAAACTCTTAATACTGAACTTTGAATAATAAACTATAAATATTAAACTCTAAATGTTAAACTTTGAATTCTAAATTCTGAATTTAAAATCAGAAAATTAAACTCCAAATATTAAACTCTGAAATGTAAACTCTGAAATGTAAACTCTGATTGTTGAACTCTTAATGTTAAACTCTAAATGTTAAACTCTGAATGTTACATTCAATGATTGTTAATCTCTGAATGTTAAACTCTGAATGTACTTGACTGATGTGGTGGTAGGCCTATAAGTTCAATGAGCACCCTTTTTTATGTGGCCACTTTAAAGTAAGAAATATAATTTCATGAGCACTTCCATAGCAGAGTGGTTAGCTGTCAGCTGGAGGACTATTGATCCATGAGTTTCAAGTCATTCAGCTTTTTTTTTATAAATGCATCTAAATAGCGATCAAGGCAACATTTATACATATGCCCTTTCTCCTCCCTTTTTTCCCAACTGGTCTAGACAAGTGATTGGATCAAAGAGTATTAAGAAAGCTTAAAACATGTAATTGCGAAAAAAACAACAACAATTGGCAAAAATATTTCTAATCTCACAGATGTATTATTTTTAATCTAGATCTATTACAAATTTAATTGCATACTGATCCAAACTAATAGATTTAGATTAAAAATAATAAATCTGACATTGTTGCGTTATTAGAATTATGCTTTTCTAAAGATGTTTTAATATGAGGTACACCCTAATATACATTGGATAAATCCAGTGTTTAACAGTTCATATGCTCCCCTAATGATTCATCCGGATCAACACGACTCGACGCCCTCCACTGCCTTGGTTCTTTCTAAATAGTTTCTATATTTTCTAGGTCTGGCTAAACCCAGAGGTAAAGCAAGGACCCACCAGTAGCCAAGAACAGACAACTCCAAGCAACTCTCAGCGAGATTCAGCGCCATCTAGCTCTGATGATAAGATGGACGAACGCGAAAGCAGTAGTGAGCTAAAAGCAGTCCAGCCCCAATGCAAGATTTGTCTTAGCCGTGACGCTAGTGTAGCGTTTGTCCCTTGTGGTCATCTAGTCAGCTGTCCTACATGCGCAGAAGGAGTGGACAAATGTCCAATCTGCAGAGCAGACATAAAACAATGGCTTCGCACATATATACAGTAAAGAGAAACAAATAAAGTATAGTCTCTTTTTATTTATAATAAATATGATTTATATTTTCCATCGGTTCATAAAAATTCTAAGAGTTTAAAATCAATGCTAAACTTCTGCCACAGCTTTCAAAAGCAATAGAAAAATCTTCGATATTGTTGCTATTAATATTATCAATTTAGGTAGCATTTCTTTTAAATATTTGTTGTTTTATTTCTTTGTTTTTTTTTCTTGGTTTTACTACCTTTTTATAGTGTTATGTAATTATTAAATAATCTACTAGGGTTTGTTGGACTAGTCCGTCTCGTTTCTTTCATTCAAAAGTTATGGGCCGGAAGTGGCTTTTTTCCCTATATATCTTTCTTCGTATTTTTCAGTTCTCTTTTTAAAATTAAACTGACATTATTATGCTATAATTTTAAGTGTACCTGATAGAGAAAAAAATTCTCCACAAAAATACGGGTAGTTGGGATATAACCCGATAGTGGCTATAAAAAGAAAAGACCTGAAACTAGCGCGTGAAACTACACATTTACAGTACTTTATTTGATGAGTATTTTACCTAAGATCTGTGTTGTTTTTTTAGGACTAGCTTATTTCATGTACCCGGCATTTTCCGATACACCATTTCATACACAAAATTATTGTTGAAAAAAAATTATAGTGATTTTAAACTTTAAATGATTACTTAAAAAGGTGTTACTATAATCAATTTTGAATATTATTTTGTTATGACTGTCACTGTTTATTTTGTGTCTGTTCTAGTTTCTTAAATTTTTCTTGAGTAAAGGGGTCGTTTTTCTCCTAACGGGTATACCTGATTTCTCCAAGCAGCATTTGTAAAATATTGGTCCTAAATAATGCTATGTTTATAAACGAAAAAAACGCATTATGATGAATGTACGTGTTAGTTCAATAAATTTTATATTACTAGGGAACTATAAATAACTGCATAAATAGACGTAAGTTTAATTTTTTTTCTGTTAGACAAAGTCATATGGCAAATTTTAAATCCTAATTCTAAAAAGGAATAATAATAGAATTATACAGTAAAAAAAAATCATTAAGTTTTTCTTTTAATAGTTTTGAAAGTCAAACTGAGTTTGTGTTTTTGCAGATATACTCAAGCTACACTATGAGTCAGTCCATCTCTTCTAATTGTTTAGAAATGAGTGTAAAAATGTAGGCTTCGATATTTTTAGCCTGAATTTAAAAAGTTACAAACTTAAAACAACTAATATATTGCCTTTTCCATAACTTTGTACTTATAGAATAAATTTATCCAATGCTCGAAATCCTGCTTGTATACTTAGGCCCTATTTAAATAGATTCGGTATCAATGTATTAAGAAGCAATAACCGCGCTAAAAAAATTAAATGAAAGAAGATTGAGATGATTACTTTTCTTGTAATTCAACGTTAATTGTTAATTTATTATTAGTTGAAAGTAAGCCAATCTATCACTGAGTACCGGAGCCTCTTTTTTATTTTTACAAAAAAAAAAGCACTTTATATACCTTCGGCCGACATGCCGTATTATTAAAAACACCTCTATATGAACTTCTTAATTATCTAGAGTCTTAGACAGTCATTATTTTAGACTAGATTTAAGTAGAGTCTAGACCTAGATTTAGTAGGCCTATTATTATTTAAAAAAAAGAATAATCTGTCATTATAGACATCATTCGCAATTTTATTATCAGGTCTAGGCATTGAAAAGTAAATCTATTTATAAACTATAATAGATCTAAGTCTAAGTACTAACTTATCAAATAAGTCATTATAGTACATGTAGGTCTGTGGTTGTATTTTTTTTAGCCTTCGTAACTTTTATAGAGAAATGACTTTTGTAATTTCTTTTACTGAAAATTGGGCTATTCGCGTCTGACACATATAATTTTTATGTTCAGCAACAAACCCTTTTAGTTCGGCCTACCTTATTTAAGGATGATCATAAAGTGAAATGCACTTATATATTGATTGAAGGGAAGAGGACTCGATGAACACTCTTTTTGATTCTAAATCTCTTCTTTTTTCGAAATTTCAAATAAAAATTACTCATATAAAGTATTGGTAATACAATAAGTATTGAGCGGTAAAGCGCTTGGCTTCCGTACTGAAGGTCCCGGGTTCGAATCCTGGTGAAGACTGGGATTTTTATTTTGGGGATTTTCGGGCGCCCTTGAGTCCACCCAGCTCTAATGGGTACCTGACATTAGATAGAAAAGTAAAGTCGGTTGGTCGTTGTGCTGGCCACATGACACCCACGTTAACCGTAGGCCACAGAATCAGATGACCTTTACATAATCTGCCCTATAGACCACAAGGTCTGAAAGAGGAACTTTTTTTTTATATGAAATATTTATATAATTATTTATCTTATAGAAGACAAACTGTCCTATTGTTTTTCTGTTATTTTTTTCTAATGTTAGGTTTCAAAATTCTTTTTATATCAACAAAAGTTTTCTTAATATTCAATCTGTACATCTAGATTATACTTTAATCCTTAAATATTTTTATTTTGTAATATAGGAACTTGGTAAATGTTTATTGTTTTTATGCCATTTATATTATTTATGTAGAATAAAGATTTTTTAAGAATAAAATATGCGAAAATTGCTTCATCTATAGGGTTTTCTCAATGTAGTTTTGTACTACAAGCACAAGAAAACGAAAGGTCTAATGGGCACTAAACATTAGCTGGGGAAAATAAAGGTGGTTGGTCGTTGCGCTGGACACATAACACCCTCGTTACCCTGGGCCCTAGAAACAGATTACCTTTATATCACGTGCTCTAGAGATCGCAAGGTCTGTTGTGTTGCTTAAAGAATGTAAACAGTAGCTGAGAAGTCATAGACAAAGAGGAGATGCATATCTATTATTACACATTATGAAAACTTTGTTAAAAATACCTCATTCTGTGGCATTTTACGTCTCGAGAGATGAACTTTTCCCTTCGCAACTTCTTGTGTGACTAAAGAGGCCAATCCTTGATACTCAGCTGCGGTGACAGGTTGAGCATATGTAATCGCCAGGCGCTGTTGCATTTCCACCCTTCTTTCTGCTTCTGTTGTATATGGTATCTGCAATCCGTGACCCTTCCATTATGCTCTCTCTCCATGTGGATCTATCCAGTGCCACCTCTTCCCAGCTGCTAGGTGCTCAACACACAGGTCCGGTAGACTAGGACTTAAGTACTGTTAGTCAGCAATATGTTGTCCCAGACTCTTTTCTGCAACCTTGACATGGTGGCCATTGCATTGGCTATCCTGTTGTTTATGTCTTTATCCAGTAGAGTGTTGTTGGATATGACGGAGCCAAGGTAACAATAGTGATCAACAATTTCTAGTGGTTGGCCATTAATGCTTACTTGAGGTGCAGTGTTTGTGTTTTGGACAAGTATCTTAGTCTTGCTTTGACTGATGTTTAAGCCGAACCTCTGGCGAGCATCAGATAGTTTTCTTCTAATACAGACGTTACTTCAAAAAGAAGATGATTACGTCCTACGCGTCATGCATTTAGTCATGCATATCAACCAATGACTTAAATTCTGCAAAGTCACTGGTTTTCCTGGCTAGCTCAGGCAACCAATTCCATGCTCTAATGGCACTAAGGAAGAAGGAGTATTTGTACAAATTTGTCCTAGCATATGGGATTAGGAATGGGCCTTTATCTTGGTGTCTTTCAGAGTATTTTATTAAATTTTGTTTTTGTATTTGAAGATTATGGTTCAGTCTTTTATGTATAATTGCTACTTTACTTTTGAGTCTTCTGTCCTCAAGGCTTTCTAAATTTAGTGATTTTACTAAAAGTGTTTCTCTAGTCAAAATGAATATTCGTTAGTTATGAATCTCACTGCTCTATTGTGTGTCTGTTCCAGTTTCTTAATGTTTTCTTGAGTTGAGGGGTCCCAAACGGAGGAGGCATATTCTATTGTTGGCCTAACCAAGGTTAAATAACATTTTAGTTTTATGTTCTATTTTGATTTATAGAAATCTCTTTTAATAAACCCTAATGCTTTGATTTTTTTTTAGAGTTTCATCAATATGTGGATTCCTTGACAGTTTTTAGCGGCCCCCGAAAGGGGAAAAGACGCTATTAGTTTTGTTTGAAATGTCTGTCCGCCTGTCCGACTGTCCCGTTTAGATCTCGCAAACTAGAAAAGATATTGAAAATCCGACATCACAATATTTTAGACCATTTAAAGTTCTGATGCAACGGCTACTTTTTTTTCTGAAAGCGAAAAATCTAATTTTTAAAATCAGTTATGCAAGCAGTTTTTAAAAGAGAAAATGCCAATTAGTATGCATTATAAGTTAGACCTAATTTAAAACGAATACTAATCTTGTAAATGTCATTTACCCCCCCCCCCTATGGGTACAAATACACTAGAGAATAAGCTTTATAAAAAAAAATTAGATCAATTATAAGTAACCGGTTGGGTCAGTGGAGGCGCGGTGGCTGAGCGGTAAAGCGATTGGCTTTGGAACTTTGGAATCTTTGGGCGCCTCTGAGTCCACTCAGATTTAATGGGTACCTGACATTACTTCTGGAAAAGTAAAGGCGGTTGGTCGTTGTGCTGGCTACACGATACCCTCGTTAACCGTAGGTCACAAAAACAGATGAACTTTACATCATTTTAACTATAGACCACAAGGTCTGAAAGGGGAGCTAGTTAGGCCAAGTTCACATCTAACTTTACATTCACTTTCACCTACCCTTTGATCTGCGGGACCGTTGGGGCGCTACACAAGATCTGTTAACCTTCTTTCTTCATTCTTTTCTCTCATTTGTCTGATATAATTTCGTTCGGATGTTCTTTCTGAAAATATTGAAGCCTTCCTGGGTGGACCACTTCGGGGGCCGATTTTGAGTTTGTGTTTCCACACAAACTGTCTTTTGTAACCTTGTCATTTTTTATAACACCTAGGTATTTTGCGTTTTTAGTCTGTGTTACTGGTTTGCCATGAATAAGATAAGTGGAATTAATTTGTTTTAGCTTTTTGTTACTCTTAACAACTGACATTTTTCTGGGTGGAAAGACATGCTCCAATGTGATTCCCATTTTTGTAATCCATCTAATTTTCTTTGTAAAATATCTGTGTCTTGTCTTGTTTTTATTGTTCTATATATTATGCAATCGTCTGCAAATAATCTGACTTTTGTTCCTGAAGTAATACAATTTGGTAAATCATTTATGTAAATTAAAAATAGTAGTGGGCCTAAAAGACTGTTCCTTGAGGTACACCTGAGTTTACTGTTATCGGTGTTAATTTAGAGCCATTTATTATTACAGTTTGTTCTCTCCTTATTAGAAAATCTTTAATCCACTGATGCAATGGGCCATTAATGCCGAAATATTTTAATTTTTTAAGCAAACTATGGTGGTGAACTTTGTCAAAAGCCTTGGAAAAATGTAGTATAATAGCATCTATTTTTTCACTATTATCTAAACCTTTTGAAAAGTCATCAATTAGTTCTATTTGTTGTGTTTCACATGATCTATATTTCCTAAAGCCATGTTGGTATGGGGTAAAGACAGTATGTTTGTCTAAGTGTTTTTTGTCGCTTCCTCAAGCTACAGGGACTGTAGCTAAATATCAGAATCAGCCACAATAGCTGCATCATCAGCATACAGGAGTTCCCTGATGAGTAGCTTCCTAACCTTGGTTTTTGCCCGCAGCCTTGATACATTAAATAGTATTCCAGAGGATCTTGTATGGAGAAACACACCTTCGTTTATGTCGTTGTACGCATAATGCAGTAGAAGAATATGCCAAGCAGAGTGCGAGCAAACATCCCTGCTTGACACCACTGCAAACCTCAAAATTACCTCAATAGATAAACAAAAAGTGCAGTAGTTTTATATTGTACTAGTCGACCCACTGAGGAGCATATGCCGCAATTTAGCTGGGTTGGCCTTAGGCCAATGCAACCTATGCTCCAGCAGTTGGCCCCGCACTTCATAAGCCCCGCGCCAATTCTAGGTGTAAATTATCTATTTAAACCATTCTATAACTTATAGCAGATTTTCTGATTCACCTGGAGCTCCTGGAAATCTTCTGAAATTGCAAAGTATACACCAAGTCCTGGAAATCTCCGCAAATTATTAAAATCTTTTGAAACCTCATACAAATCTCCTGAATTTTGTGACTAGGCAACAATAATGACAGCAAGGCTCAAAATTTAAATAAGCAAGAGGTGAAAATGTGGAGAGATTATCTGTAGAGCATCTTGGACATCATACGTGTTCTCTTAAAGCAAAATCTGGCACTCCGTAGGCATCACGAACGAGTTGAAGAAGAATTGGCAGTACAAAATTAAAGAAATATCCTGGAGTGAAATTACAATTCAAGTACGATGTATTCCTGAGAGACAGAAACCTACATGTCCCAACAAAAAATATACGAATTTATTGTAATATAACAAGAAGAAACAAAAAATCGAATCGTAAAGTTTGTAAAACAAATATTTCCGGCTTATTTTTCACAGTACACCTAAAAAAAGGGATTACAATGTTATGGTACATTTTCATGCAGAGTCTTAAATACGGATTGGCCACAAGAGAAAAATTGACAGGTGAAAAATAAAGGACTATAGCTTTAACACTTAAGAAAGAGCTACTGCAGGAAATATCTTCCTTTGAGCGTATTGTTTATGAAATAATAACCCTATAAGAACAATGACATGATAAATAGGAATTTTAATCTCCTTAATTGAATGGAAATCCATCTCGATAGTGTCAGAGTTCACTTTATAAGCTTGTTCTTGTGTTTCTTGACTTGGCTGACTAGAGGGTTTCACAAATACTATCAATTATTACTTGATACACTTTAACTCCAGATATCCACTAAATTAGAATTACTTATTACTAGATAAACTTCAACTCCATGAATAACAATAATACTTTCCATGAAATAACAATGATACTTTAATATCCAATAGAGCACACAATTATATTAACTGTCAGTAAATAATACATCAACACCAGTCCAGGAAATATACGTCCAATCTTCCTGGACCGGGAGCAAGACCTCACTAACTTAACACACTCTATCGCACATTCAACGAAGACTAAATCATTCAGTTCAGAACACGTGCAACACTTCGCATTCATAACAAGGGGATATAACAATCATACCAAAATATTAAAGTAGCATTCATTCCCACCATACCTCCCCCTGACAGATAGTTGTCCCAGCGACATAGACAAAAACAAATTTTGTCTGGGTTTAGAATGTCGGGTTCTTATTATTGCTTGCTTATTCCTATTTTTTTCTTATAGACTTCTTCAAAGTGACGAATGACAGGTACAACAAACACGGTACCTGCCCGGACGAAGTCTCCAGATGTCAGAAGTTCTAATATTTGCTTTGCTTTGCTTGGCTCATTAGGGGTTTACTTAATAATTACAATCAAGAACAATTATACTTTATTACACATCGACTCCATCTCCAGATCTCCAAGAATATAATAATGATATTTTAATATCCAATAGAGCTCAAATAATACACAATAATTATTAATAATAATAAACAATCACCAGTCCAGGAAGCGACTGTCCAACCTTCCTGGGTCGCGGAATGTCGAGGTTTCTTTTTATTGCTTGTTTTGCTTATGTTCTTGACATCTGAGGGCTTTGTCCGGTTAGGTACCGTGTCTATTGTACCTCACATCTGTCATTCGTCACTTTGAAGAAGCCTATAGAAAAAGAATAACGATGACAGCAGCTTTCTCTCAATAGCTTTTCAAAGCATTTTTGGTGGACTTATGTACAAAATTTAATTATCAGTAAAACAAACAGAAGTGTTGCTCATACTTTTAAAGTATTTCCAAAACTCAAGCATGTTTTGATTCTCAAACACATTTACTTTTTACAGTAAAGCAGTTATCTTTTTTTAGAATGCTCAGACTGCCTGGACCCAGATAGAAAGCATCTGCAAAAAGCTTTCTCCTCTCATTTATTTATTAATATACAAACAATAGTGCCTTGCATGCATTTCCTGTGCATGTGAACAATAAAGCTTATGCAGTGTAATTATTATGTAATATAACATTAATTAAAGAAAATATTAAATAAGATGATTCTGCATAATTTTAAAAAATTCAGCATTACCTTTTTTTTTAGGTCGCTGCGACAAGCTAGTTCAAAAACGGGTGAAGAAGGGTGTTTAGGTTTTACTAAAAAAAATTCCTAAAATTTTTTTAAAAGTCTGATCCCATCACCCCAGTAACACCGTCGTGTGGAAAAAAGTTGTCACCCGTTCCCTGGCATCAGACAGATCAGGGATAAGCTAAGATTTCTTTTAGTGTCTGTTGTATCAGGCATTCAGGGTCAAATCGTACATTACCTTGTTAGTAATGGAGATAGAGGGCGAATTTTGTGTGTGTTGATCTTCTTATAATGTATTGTCAGATGTAGCTAGAACAATGTTACTTTTAAATGTGTAACCTCTATGAGTTAATTTAAACTTATAAGGTCAGCAATATTCATTATTTATTGTTGCTATCATGGACGATTTAAAACCTCGGTCCATCAATGTAATAATAGAACAGGCCCACATGATAAAGATTAAGTATAAGGAGCTAAGAGATTTTGTTTTGAATCAACAAAAACTAGATTTAAAGAGATGAACTCTAGAAATGGAAATAAAGGCAATGGAAGCAGAGGAAAGGAAACAAGTGAGGTAGGTGGAGGACACAAAGTTGGAAAGAGAACTGGAAATAAAACTGTCCATTCATGGGAATGGGCCCTATAAGGTAGAAATTAAACATTCTTATGTAAATTGTAATATTGTAGAAAACAGACCGTATAACATGAGTATTCTTACAGAGTGTAATGACAAGTCAGACAAAGCCAACGTTGTTACTGTCTGTGCGATACATAATAAAATGGAAGTAATTTAAAATGTCTTATTAACTTACAATGACATAAATGATTGTCAGTATATTGTTAATTACATGAGCGTATCCAGGATTTTTTTTTTCGCGGGGGGGGGTTTGGAGGGGGGATTTCCCCCCCCCCCCCCCCCCCGCGAAAAAAATAATTTACATGTATGTATGTGTATGTACATAATCTTTATTACATTCTGACCTTTCATTCTTTCGGAAGACGTACGTTTATTGTGTCCTAGAATAGGTTCTTCCTGTAGTTAGTGAAAAAAATTTTGACTCTCCGCCATTGATAGCAAGGGGGTCTGGGGGAGCGTTAGGAGCTCCCCACAGCACGGGGTGAAGCCCCGCCGCTAAACACTATTTCTGGTATTGAAAGCCAACAAAATGCATATTCTGAGGTATCTATAGTGCATTTTCCTGCTATAAGAAAGTTTTATTACAAAAACTTAGTGTGCTATTCTTACTAAATCAGACCCTCCCGCGAAGTTCGGCGCATTTGCCGTCAAGCTTTCTACACAAAAATCTGTCACTGGTAATGTCTGAAGCCTCTTCCCACCTGCTCTGAGGACCTCCATGAATGTGTGAAGCCAAGTTGTTCTAGAATGTCATCGCAACTCTTCCTATGCGTAATTCATTTTGTCATAGAACATGTCCCACAAACCTTATGCGACGCTCTGTCACAATCTTACTAAGGGGTCGACTCATAGTTCGTCATAGGATGGCCTTGATTTAGACCCGATCTCTATAACTGACTCCTAAAATCTGTCTTAGCCATCTTTGTTGAGCCACATTTAGTGTTTTTCAATTTCGGCAGATGACTATTTACTGCAGTTTATTAATGGAGCCCCGCCACTAGTAGAAATGTCTAACCTTGAATTCGCTCTTGAAATTAGGTGACTGTAGTTTGTTTTAGATTTTATATCGAAAGAGATGTTTTATCGTCAAAATCATCTGTTGGAGTTTTAAACTAAAAAATCTCTGTAGTTATTGTATTTTTTGAAAATAATTCAAATTTAGCTACTGTCATAGAGTTTGGTAACTGTAGTTTGCTTTAGAATAATATTGAAGATAAAGGTTTTCCACCTCATAACGTTCTGTTAGGGGATTTTAAACTCAAAACCATCTGGAGGGGTTTTAAACTTTAAAAAAAAGCAATTTATTGAAGAGGGGTTTAAACTCAAAACCCCCACTAGGCTTGGCTACGCTCAATAATTTTAGTGTGTAATTTACTTTTTTTTTATATTGACAAAGTATTTTTTAGCATCAAACCCACTCTGAAGGGGGTTTAAATTCAAAACCCTTTTTGGGAACGCTCATTTTGAGTGAGTAGTTTGCTTTTTTTAAAAATAAAAGTGTATTTTTTAGCTTCAAACTCCGCTGGATGGAAGTTTAAACTCAAATCCCCTTTGACTACACTCATAAAATTTTGAGTGTATAATTATTTTTTTTTGTAATATTGAAGAGGTAATTTTTACTTTCTAACCCAGCTGAAAGGGGGTTTAAACTCAAATCTGAGTCGAAACCTATTTAGCTACGCTCATAACATTTTGAGTGCGTAATTTGCTTTTTCATATCGAAGAGGGGGTTTATTGTAATTTTTGGAGGGATTTTAAAATCAAAATCTTTCTTAACTGTGCTGTTGGAATTTGGGGATTGTCGTTTGCATTTTTTTTATTTTGTTTTATAGAAGAAGGGGATTTAACTGCAAAAACCCCTGGTAGGGGGTTTTAAACTCAGAAAGCTTTGGCTGTGTTGGGGCAAGAAATGGTTTAGTATTAAAATCTCACCTAAAATAAACGAAATCAAAGGAAAAAATCAGTCACTTAATTCCGATCCCCCCCTGAGGGGGGAATTTTATTTCGTGGGGGTGGGAGGTAAAACCCAAACCCCCTACCCCCCCCCCCCTGGCTACGCCCATGGTTAATGATATGATTGAGATAGAAGATAATGAAGAAATTGAAATTGTCTTATTAATTTACATAAATAAATGATTGTCATTATATTGTTAATGATGTCAGTGACATACTAAATAAGATACAAGAAAGTGAAAATGTCTTAGTAACTAAGAAGAAAAGTGTTGATTGTCAGTCTATTGATCAAGTTGTTAGACCATTTCACAAAGTACACAAACCATTGATGAAAATAAATCTAAATAAAGAACTTTGTCAAATTGTTGGTGGTGGTAAAGTAAACCTAGACCCCCAACAGGGGGGGGGGGGGGTTCTACATTAAGATCCCCCAGAAAAAGATAAATAAAAACAACTAATTTTTTTTTTATTTTGTTGATGGGGGTTAAGTTAAACCAGACCCCAGTGGGCTACAAGAGTTATTGTACCTAAAGATCTTCAGAAAAAGGAAAAAGTCTTGATGCAGTGTTTCCGCTCTTCCAGTTGCTGAGAAGGGAATCTCCACGGGGGTCGCTTGAATTCCCGATTGCGAACTGGAATTGAAATAAAATTTAGTCTTGTCTGTCACCTATTTATTTATTTTTTTACTAAACATTAACAGTTCATGAATTATCTGAACAGTGCACCCGACAAGGGAATAGCTTGCTGCGTATTGCACCTAGTGAATGGCATTTTCAGTGCACCCGACAAGGGAATAGCTTGCTGCGTATTGCACCTAGTGAATGGCATTATTCATCCGGTTAAGTACCTCGGCAGAAAGCTGTTACTTAGAGAGTGGCATTATGTCATCATTAGCGTGAGTGTCCATCGCCTTGACAGGACCTAAAAATATACTCAAGTAATTTCACAATCAAGTTTGACCACAGACCATTGTCTACTAGCTGTAATTATCAAGACTAAGTAATTGTACATGTTTGTATATTTTTTTCCAATACAATGAGAAACGCAGCTATAACTGTTAGTGATTGTTTTATTTTCGTTGATTATAGCTATAGACATATTAGTGATCTTTTCTTTTGTTTCCGTTATTTTTACATATTAAATATTAAACAGTAAGGCCTATATCAAATTGTAATTTTACTCTCCATGCCACAATTTATATATATATATATATATATATATATCCATTTATTCCTTTCTCTCTTTCTAATAGGGTTTGTTGGACTAGTCCGTTTCGTATCTTTGATTAAAAAGTAATGGGCCGGAAGAGGCTTTTTTCCTTATATATCTTTGCATTTTTCAGTTCTCTCTTTAAATTAAACTGACATTATTATGCTATAATTTTAAGTGTGCCTGATAGAGAAAAAAAATCTGCACCAAAATACGGGTAGTTGTGATCAAACCCGATAGAGGCTATAAAAAGAAAAGACCTGAAACTAGCGCGTAAAACTACACATTTACAGTACTTTATTCGATGAGTATTTTACCCAAGATCTGTGGTTTTTTTTAGGACTAACTTATTTCAAGTACCCGTCATTTTCCGAAACATAATTTCATACACAAAATAATTGTTGAAAAAAATTGTAGTGATTTTAAACTTTAAATGATTACTTAAAAAAGTGTTACTCTAATTTTGTTTGTTAGGTTAATACAAGCTAATTTTTATAAATAGATACCATAATTTTCTGTTGTGTCGTTAGTATTTAAATACATCTTATCTTATCTTATATAATACAGACTTTCCTTAAAAAAAGAAGATGATTACGTCCTACGCGTCATGCATTTAGTCATGCATATTAACCAATGACTTAAATTCTGCCAAGTCGCTGGTTTTCCTGGCTAGCTCAGGCAACCCATTCCATGCTCTAATAGCACTAGGGAAGAATGAGTATTTGTACAAATTTGTCCTAGCATATGGGATGAGGAATGTACCTTCATCTTTGTGTCTTTCTGAGTATTTTATTAAATTTTGTTTTTGTATTTGAAGATTATGGTTCTGTGTTTTATATATAATACGTATATGTATATACGTATGTTGAATGTATGTATGCGTATATATGACTGTTATTTGATTAAGTAATTGTTATTAAAAGTAATATTTAATTGTAACCTCTAACGAGCCAAGTCAAGCCAAAGCAAGAATAGAACCCTGACACTTGTGTGGTGCCCCAAAGGATAGATGAAGGTGAAGAGATTAGTCAAATCCCTATGTTGTGTACTATTAAAATCAATAGAAACAGGCTTAGTTATATAGTTCGAATGTCTATATGTTTTCTCGATTAGTATTTCTAATGGCCACACCATGATTTTAACTTTTGAGCATATTATCATAACGATACTGACAAATATTATATTTTTTTTCTAGTTAAAGTTTTCATTCCTACATAGAGTCCTAGGGACATTTTGGCTAGATGGGCAATGGGACTTATGTATGGTGGGGCAGCCATCTAATGTTTACTTAAAATTGTAGAAAAGCCCATAAAAGATTATATATTCTCTTGTAAAAGTGTCACACTGACTGTCGCGATTAACCTTTTATAAAAGTTATTCTTAAAATAGATTTTAAAATGTAATAAAAAGTAAAGCTCCCCTTTCACACCTTGTGGTCTATAGGGCATATAACGTAAAGGTCACCTGTTTCTGTGGCTTACGGTTAACGAGGTTGTCATGTGACCAGCACAACCATCAACCACATTTACTTTACCCCCCAAAAAATGGCAGGTATCTATTAGAGCTGGGTGGACTCTGTCATGAGCATTCAGTCTTGCAGTTATTGATGCCTGTCTGACTTCGACATATTACTCTGGAGATGTCTGAGTTTCTTGTGCGGGTGTATTCAATGCGATTAACTAACAAGAACATAGACTTACACAAAGTTACAAGTGAAGAAATTAAGCCCTAACTGTTTTTCAATTCAGATGATGGTCTAATACCCAAAAGGCATAGTCGAGTCTCTGTCGATGAATGCATGTTATCCTAAGAAATCCTATCACTAATTGATTTTATGTCTCTAGGTAGTCTCTAAGCCAACTAAGTCATGACGTCACTAGTCGCGTTCAAAGTCTGACAATTATGGTGCGTCTCTATACAGACTAATAATACTAACTAAAAGTCTTACAACTCAGAGACGCCCAAAGATCCCGAAATTAAAAATTCCAGCCTTCACCAGGATTCGAACCCGGGAATGTAATACTAGTCTAAAACATTGTCCTAATAGTCTGCCTAAAATGCTATACGTTACGAAGAGTGGTGTATGATAACGCACGGTGCAGAAGCTTCGTATTTTACGTGAACTGCATTTTTCAAGTACATATAAAAGGTTTTAGCCTTTGGCGCCCTTGTTCTGATTTTTATAGGTTATCAAGTTCTACCTATGTGGACAGTTACGAATGTGTCTTCACCTTAAGGCACACAATTGGTTGATCATATAGCCATTTTATTGCCAGGGTGGATTCCATACCTAACTCTAACCCTCTATATCATTATTGTGTAGATTTTTTCTATGGCTTTATTATTGAGGCCTTATTCTCTACACAAATGATAAGATTTAATTCAAATCTTAATATTGGTCACAATAGGCCCACTGTGATTTATCAAAGAGACTCGCTAACATAACTTTGACATACGATGTTATTTTTATTAATATTAGGGCCATTATTAGTAAACACACTATTTGAGACGCACCTATTTCTTAAAAAAAAATTATTCATATTTTTGTTCTTTTCCTCTAAAAGCGTTATAGAGATATATCAATTTTTTTCTGCTTACATTGAAAATGGTGAATAAATGATTAGATACGTGTGTGTGTGCGTCATGTTCGTAGCGTGCTCAGGCCCATATAATTTTTTCCTGGAAATTGTAAGGGGGAGGGGCTGGGCTTTTAGAGGGTGATCTTTAGACAGACAGAAATAACCACTCAAACGAATTACCTAATTATTGTCAGTCTTTTAATTTTTATAAGTCACTTCCATTTCGCTACGGGGAAATAGGTCGCCTACTAACTAAAGGTAAGCTTACATGTTCAAGACGAATTGATACGTAATTCTAAGCTGTTGTCTGTTATCTCATAATTCGCAATTTAATTCCGCAAAATTATATTGCTTTACGAAAGTCACAGAAGTTATAAAAACCTTTGCATATTTAGGCATTAACTTTATGTTTCAGTATAAAGTGTCTTAACAAGTTGTTTTAACATGTTAAATTGTTAATTGGCTTATTATGCTATAGTGTTGATACACATGCCAAATACTATCTAAACCAAAAGTACTACTCCGATCACAACATTTTTGGTAGCAATAAGATTTTCGTTGGTCTTTTATATTATCAAGTAGTTAAAATTTACAATACAAAAGACTAATATAAATAGTAAATGTCTATTCGATCTATGTTTCTTTGGGTTTTTTTTTTTTTTTTTTTTTTTTTTTAAATATACATATTTGTAAGAATTTATGAATCTAAGAAGTAATAATATTACTAATTATAATTATTATTACTATTATGTTGAAAAAAAAACAACGAAGACTCCTACTCTGGCTCTGCCAGTGTCGAGTTTTGTTAAAGAGAAACAAAATTCATTTTATTCTCCCCTAAACAGTATCCACTAAGGAATTTTCTAGTGATGTGGCACTCGGCGTTCCAGTTCCACATCATCGTGATCGCCGAGAAAACACCCCGCACTCCAGAGGGGTGGCCAAGGGTACTGGTTGCTTGCCGCTAATAAATAAGCAGCCGGCAAGAGTAAAATTGCAAACAAAGGGGTTATGTTCAGCCCCTCTCCCTGTGTGGGGCCCCGGGGCAACGATGAGTAAGAGTACCACGGGATCTCCGAAAAGCGGATAATTCTGGACTCCAGCTCGAGGATTGGTCGGGTTCTCCTGGGATTCCTGGGCGATTCGCGGGTCTCTCTAATGGGCAACCACTCAAAGTCAGGTGATGTGGCAGGACAGCAGCAATACTGCAGCAATACTGCTCTCTGAATGGCAACGATAATTTTCTTAGGCATTTTGTTAAAGGCGTGAATGTATCTTTGAGGTTATTTGTCATTATCCCATTGGAAGTTGATATGTTTTATCTTATCTTATATAATACAGACGTTACTTGAAAAAAAGAAGATTAATTGTTATTTTTGACAAACCCAATGGCTGCTTAATTTCCAAACTTAGTTTCCCATATAATATAATTTTTAATTATTATTATTATGGTAGAAACGAACGAGCATTCATTCACTTGTAATGCCAGGGCCTGTAGACAACGCTTAACGTTAATCATATCAGGTATTTAAAGGGTAGAGTGGCGCGTTGGCTGAGTGATTAAGCGCTTGGCTTCCCGAAACTGGGGTCCTAGGTTCGAACTTCAATAAATACTGAAATTTGGAATTTTGGGATTTTGAATGCGCCCCTTAGTCCACCCAACTTTAAAGGTACCTGACTTGGGGAAAGTAAAGTTTTTCGTTGTGCTGGTCAAATGACATCCAACTTATTAACCGTTGGCCAAAGAAACAAACGATCTTATCATCGTTTTCCCTTTAGACTACATGGTTTAAAAGGGAAGCTTTACTTTTTTTTAGATTTGCTTTTTTTTAGTAATCGATAATTTATAATTGAATGTTAATATAAAGGCAAGTAAGGTGAATATGGTAACCAAGGCGAAGTCGTCAGATTCTATTATTTCTTTAATACGTGTGTCCCCCTTGCTCAACTACTCTTAGCAACAGCTTTGCTGACGTTAGAGCTATGATTAGAACCGAAACGATACCATGTAGCTAAGTCAGTATTGTCCTTACTAATTCAATGATTCTCCAAATTTCATTTGTGACGATTATGGGTTTCCTTAAAAAATGTTTAATTGCTAGTTAGGGTGTCTGACGGAGTGTTGCGACTCAAGCGTTTTCATGTACTCTGAGCTACGGAAGTGCATTCTTCTGAAGTCTACAGAGCATGATTTATTGTAGTTGAAAAAAAATTAACAAAACAAAAGTTAAACAAAAATATTCAAATAGTTTTTTTTGTTGAAATCCAAATAAAAACATTTTTTGATAAAATAGAAAAAGGCCACTTTTCAATGGCGTAGCTAAGGTGCGTGAAGGGGGGAGAATTTGAAAAATCCCCCCAGTGAGTGTTCGAATTTTTTTTATTAAATATTAAATATTATGCAAAATGCAGTGGCTCTCAAAGGGTTCAAGCCCTCCGTGCCCCCGAATGATGATGAATTCCTAGCTTTTCTACAGCCCATTTTCTACCCTCTTTGCCAGTATGTCGCCCACCCCACCGCTCTTTTCCATATTCAATGAAGCACTATACAGACTGAGAATCCTCGTGCTAATGAGTCTCATTTTTTTGTGTCACATTTTTAAAGAAACCATAAGGGGAATTTCCCTTAAAAAAAGCAACCATGGTTCCCTTTAAAGTAGGCTTAAATTGAAATGAAGTTCTAAAAGACACAATGAATGCTTAGCGACATTGAATTTTCTTATTCTTTTTTTTCCGCTATTGAGGCTTACGGTTAATTTCTGTTTTTCTAAAGGAGCGCCACATTCTGAACTCTAGACATCAGTTAGAACCTACTCCCACCATGAAGCCTGGTATTCGAGTGGTGAGGGGACCCGACTGGACTTACGAGGATCAGGACGGAGGTGAAGGTCATGTGGGCACTGTAGTGCAAGTCCCAGGGAATGAAGGCTCTTCAACTCCTGATAAACATGTCACAGTTTTGTGGGACAATGGAAACAGACATCAGTACAGGGTGGGTGCTGAAAACGCCTATGATCTCTATGTTTTCGACAACGCCACTGCAGGTAATTTATATATATATATATATTATGTCTTTATGCGCGTTTCTCAAGCGCAGTGGTCGATATGGCGAAGCCGTTATTGCGCAGGTCATTTCAGCGCCAAATGTTTTAGACACATTGCAAATGTTAATTGTATTATGCCCATAGACATTAATAAATATAGACTGGCCGAAGGAAGTAACTTCATGTATACTTGAAAACATGTATATCTATTGTATTCAGATTTCCGAATTATGAAAAATTGCATGATCTTCATTCTTAGAGATTAAACAAAACTACACTGCCTCCTTATTTACAATATATGTGAGCTTGCGCTTCCTGAGCTAGTTTTATATGTATTTTTGTTGTATAGGTTAGATCTATTTTTATATATTTTATTTTTATAGGTTAGTGTCAGATTTTATAATTGTACTTCCGCATATTTATATAGGTTAGTGCGGGATAGTTTAAAAGTGATGTACTACATGCTGTCTTAAAACAGTTGAGAGTACATTTGACCAGTGGTCAGTACCATATCTGTCTGTGTGACAGCTGAAGATCTTTGTGGTCTGTCGTCTAATTATTTTATTATTCTGTACCTGGGACGGCCTGTAAGTTTGCTATTGTTACTGCTGTGTTACTGCTTTTAGCTGCTGCAATTACACCTCTGATTATAACTGCTATTACTCTTGCTGT
The DNA here is from genome assembly GCA_030265305.1 of Biomphalaria pfeifferi. Lineage (NCBI taxonomy): Eukaryota > Metazoa > Mollusca > Gastropoda > Planorbidae > Biomphalaria > Biomphalaria pfeifferi. Next base: position 1,011,219 of record JASAOG010000161.1, on the reverse strand, counting down.
AGAGCTAGAATCTAGTGTTATTTTGTTTTGTAGTGTAGCCTTAGTGGCTTAGATTAGTAAACTTAGTTAGTTATAGTCTGTTTCTGTTCTTAGTGAATGCTAATATTAAGGTACTAAGACTAAGGTGTTCTTGTTTTAGTTGTAGTTATGGGTTGGTTATAGTATAAGCAGTAGAATATTGTAGATCTAGACTAGTTTATTGTAGTGTGTTTGTGTAGATCTAGGTCTAGTATAATAGTTGTCTGGAAGTGATTTAGTTCTCTTAATTAGATAGTTGTTTTGATAAGTTTGTGTTAGATAGTTGGTTTGGTTAGTTTTTAGTGGCGTAGATTCAGAGGTTTTTAGTTAGTATTAGTTGTTTCCATTGTAGTGTGTATATTTTATTATTGATTTATATTTTTGTATGTTAATAAAGTTCCGTTTTGTTTATTCATCCTAAACTAAAGTTTGTTATCTTGTTTTCATTTAGTTTAGGTTAGTATAGTTAGTATGTCTGGTTACTTAGGCGACTCTAGCCCCTTGGTCACCATACTGAGGTGCACAGATTGAGCCCACCCAGTAGTGCAAACATCTGCCTACTGTAATAAAACTTAATGTTGAGCAGAGATTAGGTCTCTCCCACTCGCGCCTGCCTGACCTGCTCACATATATATAGGTGTGTGGCTGAAATAGATATGAATACTTCACTTTTATACTGCTCATAAATGCTGTATAATAAATTACACAAAATTGCAAGTCACAAATTTTCATTTCATAAAACTCTTTAATCGGCCAGTCTATATTTATTTATTCCATTAAAAAGTATAATATTCCACATAATTCTTACAAATTTGTTTATTTAAAAATAAAAGCTAACAAACATGGAATTGACATTTACTATTTATATTTGCCTTTTGTTTTTGTTTGTCATTGAAAAAGCCTCAACCTCCTTTCTCTTTTTGTTAATGGTGTCGAAAAACAAACAAACACATGTGGATGTCATAAAACTGGACCTTAAAACTGTGTACATTGATAATAGTTCGTTCATTGTGGTTCGATGATGACCACTTTTGTCATCCGTGGGACTGAGGGCTTTGTACTGGGGCTTAGTGCCTTCTCGTGTGGCTGGTGAGACCTATGTGAGCCCGGAATGTTCGGCTGCACACTGGGCAGGTTATTCCAGCTGGAGCTAGTGTCATTGGCCTTGCTTTTCTTCTCTGGCGCTGTTTTCTTTTCCTCGGCAACCTGTGCGCCAGTTTTCACAGCGCAACGCCATGATGCTCTTTCATGTGCCTCTGTGTCCCAGGTGGCTGGATCTATGCTGAACGCCATTAAATGGTGTCCCTGAAGCGTTTTCTTTGACCAGATTTCGTGCGCTTTCCTGCCCTAATTGGCCATACAGAAGTCGTTTAGGGATGCGGCGGTCTTCCATTCTACTGACGTGTGCTGCCCATCGCAACTGGGACTGCATCAGGATTGACCATTGGGATGACATTATCCTAGACCACAGTACGTGGAGAGTGACCAAGAAAGCTATAGATAGTTAAAAAAAAACTCGGGTATCAGCTCTGGAAGAAAAGCGTGCTTTACGAAAAATGGCCGGCTTCTCAACCATTAAAACAAAAGCCACCTTAACCTGTAATATATTCGGACGGGAGTGTCTCTCCAAAATGGGGCTCCACAGTCACGTGAAAAGATGTTCGAGATGAACCATAGTCTTCGATATCTGATGAAGGCCAGCAACTAGATATAGATACTAAACGTGTATAGAAGTATGTTTGGATATCTTGCTACAGTCAGTTTACAATATTTGCAACGTTGTTTGCAAAAGTACATTTCAAAAATGATATTTTTTCCATTGATTGTCACCCCCTGGTGAGTGTCACCCGGTGCGACACGCACACCTATCATCCTTCTAGTGACGCCACTGAAAATATTAATAAAGCTTTATCTGTAATGTTAATTAGAATCTCGTTATTATTAGAGATTTGTTTTTCAATATTTCAGGAGCTACTCATCTTATCATCTGCAACGGATGTAAAGACATGGGAATGAAAGGGTTACGATGGAAGTGTAACAGCTGTGAAAATTACGACCTATGTAACAAATGTTACGGAACAGATCAACACGAACTGAGTCATCAGTTCAGCAGATATGACACACGGGCCTCCAACGGGTACCCACGTTTCAGAGTTAATAATGTCAGAGTGTTAGGGCTTCTGTGAAAAAAATAAAACAAGGTTACAATGACAGTTTGTGTAAAAACACATACTCAAAATCGTGCCCCGAATTGGTCCTCCTAGGCAGGTAGAAAGACAGGTTTCAATATTTTCAGGAAGAATATCGGAATAAAATTCTATCAGGTAAATTGACCGATCGTATGTGGTGCCCCAACGGTCCATCAGAACAAGAGATAGGAGAAAGTGAAGGTGAAGCTTGATGTAAACCTGGTCTTACTGATGTTATATAATGATTATTTAATTGAGCTTATTGTTTTGTACAAGTTCAATGTCTTATTCAAAGCCTCAAGAGAGAAGTTACTCCTTTAAAAAAATATTCCTTTAGTTATGTATACTATTATTGTATTTATGTGTTGCAGATAACGCGATAATATAAAAAAAAGTAATTATTAATTGTTGTTTTAAATTATGTTCTACTTATATGCATACTAAATAGATTTTTTCTCCTTAACAACAAAAAAAAAGTAAACATTATTTTTGTACATGTAGAATAACAAACAGGGCCGGTCCTAACAATTGCGAAGCCATATGCGAAACTGATGTCGCGAGCCTCGTCTGGGTGGGAATATGAATAATAAGTGAAAATTAAGATTTTGTATTAGAAAAAAATTCGATTTGCATTTTATTCATTCTTTACTAAGTACAAAATTACGATCAAATTAATGTTACTTTGCGAATCTTGCAACCTATGGCATATTTATTATATTTATATGCCAGTGACTATACAAGTAAATAAGGTATTGAAACTTTCAGTTTAGGTGAAAACTCGTCCGATTATTACATTTTATTACATAAAAAATGACGATTCCCTTTTTTTATCGCACGTAGGATTGGCGTTTTCCGTAATAAATGACACCCACAAATGACAATTTAGTCATTTTTCAATATATTTTATGAGTTTTTAATAAATGCAGGACATTTCAAGGAATTTTTCGTATATATTTTGCAATTTAATAATTACACATAGAATTAGCGCGGGGCCTATGAAAGCGCGGGGCCCACAGCGAACACATAGGTTGCAGTGGCCTAAGACCGGCCCTGATGACAAATCGTATATAACTAAGCAATACAAATGTAATTTTTTTTTTACAAAATTCTAACACCGTTTGCATTAACATATTTAAATATGTTAAATAGAAGTCTCCCTTACTAAAAAGCCTCCCATGTTAGTTACTATTATGGGTGAATAGTTGTGAAAAAAACAAGTTGTATTTATGAAAAACTGCTTGCATAGTTTATTTAAAAGTTAATTTATTCGCTTTCTGAAAATAAAAAAAAGTAGCCGTTGCATCAGAACTTTGCATAGTCAAAAATATTATGATATCGGATTTTCACTATCTTTTCTAGTTTACGAGATCTAAATTGGACGGACAGACGCACGGACTGATAAACAGACAGTTTGCATAAAACTAATGATGTCTTTTTTCCCTTAGGGGGCCGCTAAAAATCGTAACTTAGCCTAAGCTTAATTAATAAGAAGTTTTATTTATTTATTTATTTTAGTCACTTCCAAGGCCGGATTTAACTAAGTGGATACCCTTGGTAGACATATTCTGGAGATTTCTCCTTTTTTTTTTTGTTTCAAGGCTTTGAAAAAATAAATGAAAATGCATTTTATTAATACAAGGGTAAAGACACATTAGACTAGAGTACATGTACATGTAGCTTTATCTCCCTTCCTTTTGTGAATTTATAAGATTTTTTTTACTCATAGAATATTAGTTCCAGCACGAAGCCAAAGTCAAGATGATAAAATTAGAGCCATGGGAATTTTTACTGGAGCAACAGTTTGCAGAGGCTCTGATTGGAAATGGGAGGACCAGGACGGTAGGACATTCTATTGTTTTTTACTGAGATTGTAGAGACTCAGATTGGAATTTGGGAACCCACGAAAGTTAGACATTATATTGCTTTGTACTGAGTTTGAAGAGGCTCTGATGAGAAATGGGGAGCCCAGGACTATATGGCATTCTAATGTTTTGAACTTTTTTTGACCTAGACTGCAGTTGGTGAAAGGCAAAATAGTTAAATCTTGTGCTGCTCTTTAAAAATAAACAAATAATGTAATGTTCTTCGTCTGTCAGAGTGATATGGTTCTGGTGCATTTAAGAAGAAAGCAGTGTGTAAACTTTCCCAATGCTTCTTTCCGACTGGAAGATCTGTGGAGTGTGGAGTTTCTATAATATAAGGGGAATTTAAATAGTAATTAATAGCAATTTTAAAAAGGTGCATGTCAATCGATTTTCTCTTCTCCCTTTAGAATTGTACACATCTACTAAGGAAGAGGTAGGAACACAGAAGATTGGACAGTCCCATTGATTCATTGCTGTATTCACATTAGGTCACAAAGAATCTCTCAAGTTCTATATTTCGTGTGTGTAATAAGTTGTCGTTATTAAATCAATACGAACTTCAATATTTAAATACTGTTTGTAATGAGTTCATGCTAAACTGCATTCAATATACATACTTTTTTTAAAATGCTTTCTTAACGTAGTTTTATTAGTCTGTTCGGCACTTCTAAATAGATGGCATTCCTGCTAGAGATGTCAAGCGATTGTCTGTAAAACAATTTAGACTTCAATCATGATTTAATCACCGAATATTTTAAACAAGCTAAATAAAACAAGAATAGTATAAAAAAATAATTGAAAAAAAATTTATATAGAGTTTAGTTTTATCAATTAGTTAATATTACTCATGTACTTGATTTGTAGTAGATCTTTACAAACAATGAAACATCTATACGAATACATATATTTTTTACCTATCGTTATAGTTCGAGGTGCCAAAGTAATAATTGATTATTAATTAATAATTATTAATAGTTTATTAACTTATTTGTTACTTTTTAAGAATTGATTCTTGTGTTCTCGGGTAAAGGAAATATTTATTCAAAATTTCATCTTGATCCGAGATCGGGTGTGGGAGAAATAATGTGTACACATTTTGTTTTTACCAGACTGACATAATTGTCAACTTCTTTTTCAGAAAACAAAGTTTTTCTAAGTGAAAGTGTTACGTTCTCACATCATAATCGCTCACTAATAAATAGCCCTTACATAATAGTCAATTACTCTTTCTTTCCCTTTTTTGAGATACTAAACAAAGTAATTAATTACCTTTACTTAATCAATTAATGGTTGTTGTTTTTTTATTGATTCTTGTCAGGTAAAAGAAATGTGCAAAATTTTAGCTTGATCCGACATTGGGTGTCGGAGAAATAACGTTTACAAACTTTTGGCCTGACAGACACACAGACAGGCAGACAGCCTGAATTGATATAAGCTTTGTAAATACAAACATTTGATATGGTCTCTCGGCCTTAGACTCGCAATGATATTTCGCTTTCCTTTCCATTTCTTATCCTTAATGTATTCCCTTGAATGTGGGGGGCGTGTACAATTAGGTCCCCATCCTTCTACTGTCTCTTTTAAGCTGACTACATCATTGACAACAAACTTTATGTCTACCAGGCGGTGAAGGTCAACAAGGGATTGTCAAGGAGGATGGGAAACCACCTTATCGTTCATTGGTCATAGTACAGTGGGGATCTGGTAAAAAAGCAGACTATCGAGTAGGGACTGATGGGAACGTTGACCTCAAATGCGTAGCCCCAGCCTCCGGAGGATATTACTATAAGAGTCACCTTCCAGCATTAGGTAAGTACTACGTTCAACATAGCGTGATGACATCTAAAACGTGTATGGGACGAGGAAAGAGAAATTAGATGAAGTTAACATCGTGAAAAGCACTTGGGGCTTTTGAACCAAGAAGTCAATGATTTAAAAATCTGGAAAAGCTAAACCTTTGAGCCTGTGGATGATTAGGAGTTCGCTGTCTACCAAACTGTGATGGAAACCCCAAATTAATAGAGAATAGTAAAGGCGGTTAGCATTTGTGCTGGCCACATGACATCCTCGTTAACCGACTGCCGTATAAAGAGATTATTTTTTAGTTATCCACCCTAAAGACCGCAAGTATAAACCGTTCTTAAAAAAAAAAGACACACCAAATGTCATGTTTATATACTATTGGAGATTTTTATAATAAAATAAACAATACCAAGGCCGCTAAATTGAATTTCAATGCCGCCAACTAACAAACTGAAGGGTTCAAGAAATGTGATTCTATAGTGCCAGAAAGTGCTCACACAAAAAAATTCCAACCTGCGCTTTCAAATTCATTCAATTTTTTTGTTTGTTTCTACAAAGTAAAATATTTAACTTTTTCTTTCACATTTTTTTTTTAACCAGGCAAAACAGAGGTATGTGAAGACAGTGAAGGAGCTGAGTCATTTCTAGAAATGATGCAAGAGCTGGGATCTTCAATGTTTAATCCCCTCAGGGGAGATGAGTTGGCATCATCCTTGTTCAATCCGCTGAGAGGTTTGGAATTGCTAAGTAAATTGGTAAGATTCCATTGGTAATATTTAAAGTATCAGGAAATACTGCCGTTACCTTTTATAACTTCTCATGTGACTAAAGATGCTAATACTTGATACACAACTGTGGTCACAGGTTGGGCTTCTGTAATCATCAGGGTAGTCACATTCTTTACAACTAATTAACTAATATTTAGTACAAGTTCTTTAGCTACACAGAAGCGATTGATTCTTATCTGCATATCTTATATAATACAGACGTTACTTCAAAAAAAGAAGATGATTACGTCCTACGTGTTATGCATCTAGTCATGCGTGTTAACCAATGACCTAAATTCTGTCAAGTCATTGGTTTTCCTGGCTAGCTCAGGCAATCCATTCCATGCTCTAATAGCACTAGGGAAGAAGGAGTATTTGTACAAATTTGTCCTAGCATATGGGATGAGGAATGTGCCTGCATCTTTGTGTCTTTCAAAGTATTTTATTAAATTTTGTTTTTGTATTTGAAGATTATGGTTCAGTGTTTTATGTATAATTGCTACTTTACTTTTAAGTCTTCTGTCCTGAAATTTTTCCAAAATTTAGTGATTTAACTTAAGATGTTACTCGAGTCAAATGTGAATATTCGTTTGTTATGAATCTCACTGCTCTAAAAGATTTACAAATTATAACTGAACACTGCATCAGTATTTAATAATTTAAGTAACTCAGCACATGAGTCTAAGACTTAAAATCATTATAAGTCTATAGTTTCAAACATAGTTATATTATGGTATTTCCGATTTTAGACTCAATCACAATGCCCGGCTTATATGTGGTTCTTTTTATGTTATTATACAAAAAAATAACTCATTTTTTTCTGGTCAAGATTACTGATAGTCAGTTTTACAGCTTTGGTCAGAACGCTGTACACTTTTCTCAGTGTTTTTTTTTTTTTTAATGTAATTTACCCCTTTTTTATATTTTATAAAACAATGTACTTATCTGTGTCGGAGTCCTGACATCTGTCCTTTTTGGAGTCTACCAAAAAAGTGTGTATGTTTGTGTGTGTGTGTCTGGGGGGTACTAATCTGTTACATAGAGCAAAGCTTCCAAGCTATATTGGTAGCACTAACGTTTAAAGTCAAACTTTTTTAAGTTTTAAAAGGACTCCTAGTGGAGCATAGCGCTGCTACAGTAATAAGCAATGGGACCTGGTTCTGTGATCATTTGGGTCTATGTCCATCCTACCGTTTTTTGATTCTAGTTCTATTGATCTCTTTCATTTTGGCTTTAATCTTCCAGCCTTTCTCTTTCTCTTGCCCTGTGTGTTCCATCCAGTCCATATTTGTTTTGTTGTCCCAGTCTTTCTCTTGCCCTGTGTGTTCCATCCAGTCCAAGTTTATGTTGAGGAAAATAATAGTTGTTTTTTTTATCGTAATAACAATGAATCCGAACCTGGTGGCGTTAAAATCAATAGATTAGGACTTCGAATACCGATGATTACTTGGATTTTGAGCTTGGAGGTTTTTAGGACGCATTGAGTCCACCTTTTTATGATGGGTACCGGTAAATCGTTAGGGAAAGAAATTCCATAGTTCTGGCCACATAACACCCTCATTAATGGTCAGATTAAGAACCAGATGAAATTAACATCATCTTCCCCAAAGATTGAAGATCTAAAAGGGTTGCATTTACTTTATACTTATAGTTGATTTCTATCAACGACAAAATATTCAATCACCAAAAATAAACCAAATTCTTATAAAATAAACTTTACAACTTTCTAGTCCATACTCTCGCAACAGTGTAGTATAACACTCTACATCTAGAATGACCTATTTCAGTCAGAGAAAAAGGTTACATCTTCTGTGTTCTCTGAAATACGTAAAGGCATGAGAGTGGTCAGGGGACCTGACTGGAAATGGAAAGATCAGGACGGGGGAGAAGGTCACTTGGGAATTGTCAAGAAGGTCATCCGATTACCCCAGAAGAGTTCAGTGAAAGTGATTTGGGAGTCAGGTGACTCAAATATTTACCGAGCTGGATCCGATGATTGCTATGATCTTCTGGTCTACGACAGCGCGCCTAGCGGTAAGTATTCAGACAAATTGTAGAGTATTCTTTTTTTACAGACGTGCCATACAGACAAGACGATTGGTTTTATATCTTACGTAAAATTTATGTTAATCTTGTAGTCGATTGAATACGAGGCAGGAATTGTTCTGAGTTTAATTTATCCTGTCTGATATTTTAATAATTGTTCCTCGCTGGTGCATAAGGAGTAAAAAAATATTTTCATAGCCTTGTGAATGTAATTTTTTCAGTCTGTTGTTAAAGGCCAGCTATTCGAACATTTACTGTTCAATGATAATTGCTGTATTTGTATATATACATATACTTTTACCAGGGCCGGTCCTACAGATTGCGGGGCCCTATGCGAAACGGATAGCGCGGGCCCAGTCTGGGTAGGGATAACAATAATATGTGAAAATTAAGATTTGTTATAGAAATAAAACTCGTCTTTGCAATTTATTTAAACTTTACTAAGTACAAAATCAGTGTCAAATTAACTTTACGAGCCATCAACTGTAGATAGTGTTCCAACAAAATGCCGATAAACATTCGGATCTGACTTTTAGATTTACTATTGACTAGCGAAATGTCGCTTTTTTTTTTTTGAAAGGTCGAGATAGATTTAGAGCCTTATTTGTATGCCAGTGATTATGACCTTAGACCTTCTTGCTTTGGTTAAAATTCAGCTTATTATTAAATTTTTAATAAATGAAAGCTGACAATGCCGGATTTTGTTTTCATCGCGATGAGCATTGCCGTTTCCCATATTGAACAACACCCCATAATGACAATACTTTTGTCTTTTTAAGGGAAATTTGCATGAGTTTCCATAAGGTTTTAATAATTTCAGGAGATTTTTGTGACTTTTTTGTGTGTATATTATGCAATTTCAGGACAATTCCAGATACCCTTCAATAATAAGTTAAAATGGTTTAATTTAATAATTTACACCTAGAATTCGCGCGGGGCCTATGAAAGTGCTGGGCCCACGGCGGCCGCATAGGTTGCGGTGGCCTAAGACCGGCCCTGACTTTTACACCTTTACTTGATAATTATTACTCGAAGATCTAAATATTCTTATTGCTATGTAGAAGCCATACGCCAATACGAAAGTATAAATCATAATATACGTTACATTTAAAACATTATCAAACGTAGGCCTACTAAGTGTACAGTATTACAAATTAAGCATTGTTAAGCAATAGCCTACTTAGTGTCAATGTTCACTATCCACTTAATTGCAACCTGCGCACACAAAACTCTGTCTTATCTAACTATATCATTAGATCTGTGTACTTTGTAATTCAATCAGGCATCAAACATCTGAATGTTATGTGCGATGAGTGTAAACAGGAACCTATTTATGGCGCGCGCTGGAAGTGTGCTGACTGCGACAACTTTGACCTGTGCACAGCTTGTTACAACATGGACAAACATGACCTAACACACGCCTTTCTGCGGATGGATAAGCAATCCTCCAGAGCGTACGTTTATTGTACATTTTTAACTAAGACATTTCTATTTAACTTGTACACTCTAGGCTATTTTGTATTTAACGTACACAATTTTGTTAACTTACTTTCTTAAAAAGCAAGATCCAATTGAAGAAGCTGTTATTGTTATATTCGCATATGGAGCATGTTGGCTGAGTGGTAAAACTCCTAGCCTCCAAACCGCAAAGTCTTGAGTTCGAATCGCAGTAGACATCTTGTTTTTCTTTATTGCAACCCTGAATCCACCCGAAACCAATCGTTACAGGACTCAAAACTGACATGAGGCGTCGCAACCTGTTAACAGTTACGACCTGTTACATGGCAACGAGCTATAATATTGGTCTAAACTGCTAACAGGTTGAACAAAGCAGACCAGTGTTTGGGCGTTTTTCTATAATATTCTCCGTAACGATAAAGTTGATGATACAACTTTGTTCAATAGGTGGCAACTTGCACCACCACCCCCACCCCCAGCAAAAATTCCTGCGGGCGCTCCTGTTAATACATTATGTTTTCATATCATATTATGTTAGTGTAAAAGCCCTAAGCTATTAAACTCATGTGATAATAATTTTTCAATTTTTTGTTTCGATAGAGTGCCAGTACCAAAGCGTTGTGACAGTGTTAAAGTGACAGCGAAAGGAATATTTGAAGGTGCTCAAGTCAAGCGTGGAAAACACTGGAAATGGGAAGATGTCGATGGTAATTATTAAGGATATAGATTCAATAAAAACTATAAAACCGTGGGCCATATAAACAGATGACCTTTACATCCTTCGCCCTATAGACCGCATGGATGTAAAGGCAAAACTATATTTGCTTTTACTTACACGATATATATATATATATAATTTATATATATATATAATAAGACCATCGGGTCTTAATTTGTGTATCATTGTCGATATAGTCACTAAGTGTTTTGTAAACAATTAAACAAAATAATAATGTTATAAGTAAAGCGAATGCGGGAAAGTAAAAATAGTATGAATGGAACTATCAAAATAGCTTATCGGTTGAACCATTTAAAAAAAAAAAACATTTGCTTGTAGGCCTACATAAATTTGATTAAAACGTGTTAAAGTATAAAGTAGATCTATCATCTTTGAATTAGATCTTGAGTTAGAGATAGATCTAGATCTAGACTAATCTAGTTTCCCTTTAATTTAAATATTGCCTTGGATAGAGATTTCGTTTTGCGCATGCGTGGCCTTTTTTGTTAGATGAACGCGATTAATGAATGGAGCTATTAAAATGTATATAGGCCTATTGTGAGTATATCAACACAGCTTCGCAGCTATAGCGAACGAATATATATATATATATATATATATATATATATATATATATATATATATAATCTTTGTTTCACTTAGGTGGTAAAGATAAGGAAGGTTTAGTGGTCAAGATCATCAAATGGACACCAGAGACACGCAGAAGTGGAGCAATGGCCCAGTGGCCTGGGCCATCACACAAGCCTGTTGCGCATCGGTTGGGACACAAAGGCAAGATGGATTTGAAGTTTTCCAAGCCTGTGGACGGTGGCCACTACTACAAATCACACTTGGCTCTCCTAGGTAATGGCTATTGGGGAATGTTTAGATTATTAAATGTTAAGTTTAAAACTATAGTTTTATACATAGACAGTTGTTACAGATGTTCTATGTAACACGTGGAGTGATGGTACTTACATCACAAGGCATCAACGAAGACATTTTGTTACGATAAAGCCCACATGAAAAAACATTTTATACATGAGAGTTGTTGTGATTTAATTAATAAAGCTAATTTTGTCCCCCCCCCCCCCAATAATTTTTTTAAAAGTTGGATCCTGTTTTAATTTTGTAAAATGTAAATGTAAAATGAATTTAGCTGAGCAGTTTTGAAAATGCCTCATGTGAATGACATTAACATTGACATATACCAACTAATATTTTTAAAAGAAGTAAAATTAAAAAAAAAGGTTATTTAAGGGGAAGAACCCCCCCTTTACAACTATATCTCTAAAAATGTAGAAGTTATTTTCCTTATTTGATAACAAAACAAAGCAATTCATTACCAATAATTAATGGATACATTTTTTTTTATTGATTCATGTTTTGGTAAGTACAAAAATAACTTGTTTAAAATTTCAACTTGATCGCCAAATGGGTTTGGGAAAAAAAATATGAGCAATTTTATAAGGTGGATCAAATTCTGTTCAATTATCTAGGCCTCTCAACGTCTAGGTAGTTTCTCGCTCTGGAAACCTAAACTAATTTTTGCTCAAATGATTGCTATATTATATAACTTTGACACTATACATATAATACAAGGCATGCAAGTTAATACATGGCATCAATCGCCTCTGTAAAAACATGTGAATGTATTAATTCATTAAATAAAGCATTAGCTGCCAGATTATTTAACGGATTGTTTCCATTTGGTTGTCACACTCAAAAAAGATTTCTCTTTACACACTTAGGGACTTGTTGTTAAACTCTAAGGGAAGTCTGTTACAAGTTATATTGCCTTTGGCGATTTAACGTTTGTCATACTTATTTGGTGTCGGCTGATACACACTATAAACTTGGACTGTTTGATACTATTTTTTTTTATCATAAATACAAAATATTTCATAATGTGTATGTCATTAGGGCCCATTTCAGGAAAGGGAAATATTTGGAGTTGTTGGAAATATTCACAGGTAAACGTGAGAAAGTTCCCCAAAAGTTCAAAGTCGGCGACAAGGTGAACATCATCATCGATGTGGAGGCTGTCAAAAGGATGCAAGAAGATCATGGAGGCTGGAACGAAAAAATGATCAAAGTAACGTCTCTCATGTTTAAATTTGTTTTATCCACAGGGCCGGCCTTAGGCCTACGGGAACAAGGCAGATGCCTTTGGTCTCCGATTGGCTGGTGTCACAAACAGGACTGAAAAAAAACATTTTAGAGAAAAAGTATATAATTGGATCAAGTCTCAAACGTAGCAAAACTCTATGACTTGTCTTTTAGCCTAGGCTTGCTCTATCCATTAACAACTGAGCGCTGAGGGACCTTTCAGTATATACACAGACTATTCGTTGATTTGTTTTATATGTTTCGGATATTCTTTCATATTTCAAGATAATTTGCTTCCTAGTCCAAACCTCCCGCAGGTTGACGGGGAATGGGAGCGGGCAGGGTTGGAACTCCGGACGATACACAAGTCCGAATGACAATCTAGCAAGCAAACAGAGAGGTCCCTGGTTTGAATCCTGGTGAAGACTTGGATTTCTAATTTCGGAATCTTTAAGCGCCTCTTAGTCTACCCAGCTGTAATGGGCACCTGAAATTAGTTGGCGGTTGGTCGTTGTCCTGGCCACATGACACATGACACTTTCGTAAACAGAAACAGATGACCTTTACATCATTTGCCCTATAGACCACAGAGTCTGGAAGGGAAACTTTAATTTTTTTTACAAAGCTTCTATCAGCTCATTTTGTCTGCCTGGCTAAAAGTTTGTACTTGTTATTTCTCCAACACAATTATATTATTTACCTGACAACGCAAGAAAAAACAACAACAATTAGTTAATTAACTATTGGTAATACTTCTCATAGAAAATAATTGTAGATCAAAACCATATCTACTATTCACTGCACTTTTTAAAAGAAGTTCAGCGACTGGTACTAAATGCCAAGTATATTTTTCCTTTTTTTTTTTTGGAAGTGTGGGTTTAACATCAAAATCTCCTTGGTTGCGTTGGGACAGGTTAGGGTTTAACAGTTCTAAAACTATAATTAAAGTATAATAAAGATATGATCGGTGTAATATGTTGCCTTAAACTGACACATTAGGACTTTTTTTTTTTTTTGCCTTCTTTGTTTGATTTTCTTTTAGCTTTGTTTAGTTCTGTAAATTTTTTTGTTTGTTTCAGTATATGAAGAAAGTCGGTACGATCAAGAGTATTGATAGCTTTGGTGTTGTTATCGTGAAATACGATGATGATAAAAAGTTAGTCTGTAATCAGGATGTTTTAAATCTGGTAATTACATTTGTGCGTACGTTTGTTAATTGTTAAAAAGTGTTGTGGCATGAGGACATGGGGAATAATTTGAAGAAAGCCCAAATATTGAAATGCGAATATTAAGCTCTGAATGATAAACTCTGAATATTCAAGTTCGAATGTTAAACTCTTAATGCTCAACCTTAAATATTAATCTCTAAATGTTAAACTTTGAATTCTAAAGTCTGAATGTTAAACTCTGAAAAGTAAACTCTGAATGTTATCTTATCTTCTTCTTACCTTATATAATACAGACGTTACTTCAAAAAAGAAGATGATTACGTCCTACGCGTCATGCATTTAGTCATGCATGTTAACCAATGACTTAAATTCTGCCAAGTCACTGGTTTTCCTGGCTAGATCAGGCAACCCATTCCATGCCCTAATAGCACTAGGGAAGAAGGAGTATTTGTTAAAGTATGATTGATAAACTCGATATTATATTTTCATGAGCCTTTCACAAGCAGAGTGGTTACTACCTCAGCTTGAGGGGGATTAATCCATGAGTTCGAATTCAAGTCTCCCTCCCCCCTTTTTTTTCCCCAACTTGTCCAGTCACGTGATTGGATCGTAGCGTATTAAGAAAGCTAAAAACATTACGTTGAGCTAAATAAAAACAATTGGTCAAATATTTCTAATCTCACAGATTTATTACCTTTATTATTATCTAGATCTATTACACATTTAAGTACATACTGATCCAAACTAATTAATACAACGAGTAATATCAGCTTTGCTTTTTTTTTTTTTTAAGTATTTTGTATATGTCTTGTTAAGATTGCATTAACTTTATGTTCTTTTATTTAAGGTCTATTAAATGTGATAATGTTGCGTTATTAGAATAATACTTTTCTGATAAAGTTTCAATAGGAGATACACCGTAATACTTTTTTGATTAATCCAGTGTTTGACATTTAATGTGCTCTCCTGATGATCCACCTTGGTCAAACAAGTTCCGCTTCGCTCCACTGCTTTGGTTCCTTTCTGAATGGTTCATATATTTTCTAGGTCTGGTTAAACCCAGAGGTAAAGCAAGGACCCACCAGTAGCCAAGAACAGACAACTCCAAGCAGCTCTCAGCGAGATTCAGCGCAATCTAGCTCTGTGGATAAGATAGACGAGCACGACAGCAGTTGTGAGCTGAGAGTAGTCCAGCCCCAATGCAAGATTTGTCTTAGCCGTGACGCTAGTGTAGCCTTTGTCCCTTGTGGTCATCTGGTCAGCTGTCCTACATGCGCCGAAGGAGTGGACAAATGTCCAATCTGCAGAGAAGATATTAAACAATGGCTTCGGACATATATACAATAAAGAGAAACATAGAGTATAGTCTCTTTTTGTATTTATAATTCTAAATTTATTTTGCAGATTTCAAAAAGCAATAACAATTTAGATACTATTTTCTTTTAGATATTTGCAAAATTGTTTTTATAGTTTTTTTTTACTTTATTTGTTTTACTACTTTCTTATAGTATTATGTAATTATAAAATAATCTATTTAGTTCGTCCATCGTTATTTGATAATGATCATTAAGGGATACAGGTAGTCAAAATGCAAAATTTTTTACAGCTTGTTTAATTCACTTTTTTTTTAAATTTTTAATAGATAGATCTACTATTAAAATGTAATGTGAAATGTCAAAATAGTGTGAAAAAAATTTTTTTGGCTTTTGATGCTTAAAATAGTATTGAAATTACAATTTTTGAAGGTTTTAAAATAATATTTTTTCTTCAAAACTACTTGCTGGAATTCAATACAACTTGGTAAATATGTTCTTAATAGCTTACTTTATAATGTAGAATATAGAAATTCAAATTAAGTAATAAATGAATTTTTGTTAATTTTTTCTTTTTTTTTAAACTTAGATATAGATGTAAAGGAAGAGGAGTCGCGGAACACTTCTATCTCACTTGCTCTAAATCTCTACCTTTTTTGGAATAAGAATGCGTCAAGAGGTCCGGGGACAGGTGCTCAAGTGCTGTAGATGACCATTTCCGGTTCTAATGATGTCCACAGCACAGTGATGGTTGTTGCCAGTTCGTTTACTCTTTCTAGTATGACATTACGCGCAGCCTGGCAAATGAGGCTACATATGCCAGGTTGGACAAACCATACATTTGTAATGAAATTGATTTGGCAGATATTTTTTCTCATGGTTTAGCTTGCCAGTTAAGACCTTTTCCGCTGGGTGTGGCACATGTTAAAGCTACTGGAAGCTAATATAAATAGTTGGATGAGCCAGGCTACTAGAGATGGTACCCTCCAAGACTTAAAAATCTCTGCCGTATTAATCTACCGATAACTTATAATCTTTCTGTGAAAATAGATCCGCGTACTTTTCATGATAATTGAGCCGACGTGAACTCTAGCACATAATGATGCAACAATTTTGTTGTTCGGAATATGTTCATACACACTAAGCAATCCGAATGGCAGTTTTTGGCGGTCTAGCGATTCTAATGGGTAAAAACAGAACAGAAGTGAAATACAATTAAAATAGCAAGGACATATTAAGCCTACTAATAGAATCACTTAGCGAGGGTCTCACAAAAAAAGGGTACTAAACTCGTAATACTTTAACAGTTATATTGGAATTATAAACATATATTTATTTAAGTATGTACGCATGTTTAGTTTTTGTATGAGTTGGTATTAGTGCATGTAAATCTCTGACATCTGAAATCACATTATATATTTTATTTAGCTTTTTAATCCCTACTGTTTAAAGTATTTTTTTCAAGTGATTTAATTTTGTTTACAGACTATAAGAAGATTTATATTTGTTGCAATGAAATGTTAGTTTGATATGTACAGTGTACATTTGTGGCACCAACACTAGAATTTGTAAGTCTGTACAATTACACTGTTTAAGATATTTTAATATGGACTTATTTTAAACTTCATTTTTTATTATTTGACGACAATTATTATATATAGATGTATTTCATGATATGTAATCTTTAAATTTTTAATTAGCATTTTAGTTTCTTTTTCTTAAAGTAGTTTTAAAATATGTGTTTACATTTATTTAATATTAACATTAAACAGTTCAGTTATCTATTTCAATTAACCTAACTCGCAGTAGACTAAAGCACTTAATTTTCATTCCTATCGTAAGTTTACACTTTCAAATATTTTATTGTAACAAGTAAAGTTCCCCTTTCAGACCTTGCGGTATATAAGGCAGATGATGTGAAGGTCATGAGTTTCTGTGGGTACCTATTATACTGGGTGAGCTCACAGGCGCACAACGATCTCGAAACTAAAAATCAGTCTTCACCGAGATTCGAACCCTTCGGTTCGGAAGTCAAGCGCTCTACCACTCAGCCACTATGTCCCCTTTTAATGCAACTAGTTCTCATTAGTCCTATCGAGGTGAACTTTCATTCAGGAACTTTAGTACGTAACAAAATAAGTCATTAAGCTGCAGAAAGATTTAGTTCATTTATTATTGAATGAATTACAATATTTCATTCACCGTCAAAGAGCAACGGGGAAGTAATTATTTCTTACTACTGTTATTGCGTAATGGTACTGTCCCTTTTTGTAAATTGATGTTTTGGAACATAAAATAGGGAATGGATTACTTGTTTGTGACACGGGTAACTAAACCTTCTATTTAAACTAGGCAATGTTTTAATAGGACACTTTTATTGATACCATTTTATAATATTTATATATAAATATGTTTTGTTTTAATGAAATAAATATTGCTTAAGTAAATAATTGAAAAAAATGTCATTCTTTCTTTTCACTAAAGTTTTACTTGTTATGTAAAACTTATTTGAAATATATGTTTACGATGTTGATAGTGTCTAACGTGTTTATCTGTCTACCTACCTACCTATTTACCTACCTATCTATCTATCTCTCTCTCTCTCCCTCTCTCTCTCTCTCTATATATATATATATATATATATACATGCCTTGGGCATGACGGTGGTTTTTCATGAAAAAAATTCTTTGAAAGAAACAGAATCATGCAATTTGGAAAGCATATGGTCAAACTTGGGACAAAGTTAAGAACCACTGTTCTAGTGTGATCATAGGAAACTAGTTCATTTCATATGGCATTTACTGCTGTACCTAACTCTAATCATTACCATTTACCTAACTAAATCTCTGGGCTTCCACTTTATTGTAATTTTACAGTACGTATTTGCCCTTGGTATTAGCTGCGCAATCATAATCAACGGAGTTGATGACTCTGAGCTATTCTGGAAATCTATATAAACGTTAACAGGCTACCAGGAGTTTTTATGGTGTGACTGCAAAACATTTACATACACAATGTATTCAGTGTATATAAGCTTCGTTGTATTTATTGTTTCGTGCGGTAAGTTTTGTTAACATTGGATATAGTGTGGTAGCAAGGTACCCGTATGCCTTGGTTCGAGTATGTGATAGTGGGCTACATCCCGTATGTTAAGTGTTATAAAACTCAAATCTAGCCACATTTAAGTAAAACTACCATGTTATAAAACTCAAAACCAGCCATCTTTAAGTAAAACTACCATGTTATAAAACTCAAATCTCAAACTATGTAAGTAGAACTATTATGCTATAAAACTCAAATCTAGTCACCCTGTAACGAATTAATTTTATTTTTCCTTTGAAGAACACTTAAGAGTTCTTAATGTTCAATGGCCCATGCTCAACCTACAGTTGCTACGCCGCTGATTAGGTATATTCCTTTGTTAGGGGCTCTGCAAAGTAGAAACGACGTTTATTCTAAATGTGGAAGAGATCTAACAAAGTGATATAGCCTATGTTTGATTTCAACACATTCATAGCATTCTGTCCTTTATTAAGTATAAAATTGTACATTAGTGGCGATTTATCGGATGTTTTTGGCTTGCTTCAGTGATATTTGTACTTCAGACTAAAAAAAATGTAGAAAACACTTTCTGGATGTAGTAAAACGTGAATGATGGCTACATCGTGATGTTCCGGACTGTCGTATGAATGGTTCTGGGTTCGAACCTTACCTGCCACCAACCCTTGCACTCCTCCTAGAGGTTTCAGCAACGATGAAATAATGTTCAATTCTGAAAAATGTAAAGCAGAAGAACTGCTGAGATTTTTCAATTAAGTGAGATAGTGATATTTCCCTGATTCCTTGAATCCAAAGACACACCTTAATTTCTTTTAAACATATATCTAATTGATTAATATGGTATTGGAAAACTGTTTCAACTGTTAATAAATTAAAAGTGTAATAATTAGACTAAAACCATGGAAAAAATGAAATGCCAACACAAGTTAACAGCTTCTCAATTCTATGGAAAAGAGGTAGGTAAGGATACCCCTTTCAGACCTTGAAATCTATTGGAGCTACCTAAGTAGGGTGTTATCTGGCCAGCACAACGATCATAATCTGTCAGATGAGTATTTAAGTTGGATTGACTTGGCGTCCCGTGAAATTACAAAATAACTTGGATATGAAGTCAGATACCCCCAGTTCGGCAGCCAAGCGATTTGTCACCCACGATAGATTTCCTTCTATGGATCAAACATTTGTATTGTTAATGTAATTGAAACAAAATGTATTTCAGAGGGTTTGCACATTGCAAAGAGAGGTCAAGAGTGCACGGAGCTTAAAGAATGCATCTCCATCATTAGTGGCTTTGATCCAACTAACATCATGAGTGTCTTTTCCTTGACTGACCAAGACAATTACGATCAGTTCTGTCAGTAAGTAGGTCATCTAATCATTCTGCCAGTAAGAAGGTCATCGAATCATGCTGTCAGTAAGTAGATCATCAAATCATTCTGTCAGTAAGTAGGTCATTGAATCATTCTGTCAGTTAGTAGGTCATCGAATCATGCTGTACTGCGCATTACGACGGTTCGGTGCAGATCATGACACCTTGTGAATACGAGACAAAGTCTTGATCTACGAACAAGTCTGATAAGACTAGTCCAGTGTGAAAAGAAAGTCCTGAACAGTTGAATCTAGTACAAGTCCAGAACGAGGAGGAGACACTAGTACAGAGTCAGACATAGCGGTACAAGAGTTGATACGGCGGTACCGTTGTCACGGTTAAAAGTTTGTACATTCAAATTGAACAGTATTGCCTGTCGTGCGGTGCAGTATTATCTGAGGGGATAATAGCAACTGACCTCACAGATACCTCAGAGGACACTGATAATAAAGAGACTACACTGAATTTTGTTTCGCTTTAACGAAACTCGACCCTGGCACCGCCAGTGAATAAATACTTGTTCGTTTCTAACATAATAAATAACATCCACCCTCTTCTTATACAATAAATCTAATTATCCCCCTTTTAAAAAGTTTTGCTATTCGATTTTATAGAGTTGAAAATTTGGGTTCGTCATTGAGTAGCAGGATATCGATGCATTTATTCATACTGAGAAGTGTGTCATTTACAGGCTATATCGAATTGTATGTTTACCTCACAAAGTGAAATCAAGACGAATAGTATAATCTAAGTCATGCAAGGCACATCCATTAAACTTTCAGAATAACAAAATATCCCATGGAATATTAAATACAATAAATCAAAATTAGAGATTAGAGTACCAAAAGGAAGACATACTAATCTTTATAAATATTTTGACCTTCAGTTTGATCTTCTGTTTGTTTATAGAATATTTGATAAATTTTAATTTGACCGACTAGAAAACGTGTTTAATTGTTTCGTGTCTCAGGCAACAAGATGCGGTCCAGGTGTGTGTGGAGCACTATAAGGGCGATTGCGAGGATACTACAGCTGTGGCTGTAGCCAAAAGCTTTTGGATACGCTTGAGTTTCTGTGCTCGGACGAAGGAAATGATGGTTAGTTTTTCTTAATCTCTTCCTTTCTCTCTATCTCTCTCTTTCTCTCTATCTCTCTCTTTCTCTCTATCTCTCTCTTTCTCTCTATCTCTCTCTTTCTCTCTATCTCTCTCTTTCTCTCTATCTCTCTCTTTCTCTCTATCTCTCTCTTTCTCTCTATCTCTCTCTTTCTCTCTATCTCTCTCTTTCTCTCTATCTCTCTCTTTCTCTCTATCTCTCTCTTTCTCTCTATCTCTCTCTTTCTCTCTATCTCTCTCTTTCTCTCTATCTCTCTCTTTCTCTCTATCTCTCTCTTTCTCTCTATCTCTCTCTTTCTCTCTATCTCTCTCTTTCTCTCTATCTCTCTCTTTCTCTCTATCTCTCTCTTTCTCTCTATCTCTCTCTTTCTCTCTATCTCTCTCTTTCTCTCTATCTCTCTCTTTCTCTCTATCTCTCTCTTTCTCTCTATCTCTCTCTTTCTCTCTATCTCTCTCTTTCTCTCTATCTCTCTCTTTCTCTCTATCTCTCTCTTTCTTTCTCTTTTTCTCGTTTCATTTTTCTCTCTCTCTCTACATATATAAAGATTTAGCAAAAGTTTTAAAATAGACAATCGTGAAATAAATGAAAAAACAAACAAACATTAATTTGTGTCTGTTAACCAAAGAGCAATCTTTATGAGTCCAAAAACGATACTACACTATACCAATATTTGTGGTTAAGTACAGCCGTTGGTATTTGATGTGAAGATCAACTGTAGTGTCGGCTAAAGTCAAACCAAACTTTTAATTTAAAAACTGTCTAACAACATTGTTTCTTTAGATCCTATTGATAAATGGAAAGTACACACGTATTTAGATAACAAAACAGAAGTGAACAATATGAATGGGTAGAAGATGCTAGGAGAAAAACAAAATATTCACTTTTAATAGGCATAAGAGATTATGTATAGTAAATGATTTTAGTACAGTATGTGTATACCGGACGAGCATGGATAAATATGTAATTAGAACTATTATAAAATATTTTGTATTTAGAAGTGGTTCTAGTTTGATTGCATTATCTGTACTTTTTATAGATAAAGGAGTAATGTTTATAACAATCACACATATATATATATATAATAAACATCTTTATTGTTTCTCTAACGTTGTATGAAATAAGACTAGTGGCATCAATCAAAATATGTAATGACCTGAACGGTAAAGCGCTGGGGTTCGGGGTTCGAATCCTGGTGAAGACTGGGGTTTTCGATTTCGGGATTCTCTGTCGCCTCTGAGTCCACCCAGCTCTAATTGGGTAGCTGACATTAGTTGGGGAAAAGAAAAGGTGGTTGGTTGTTGTGTTGGCCACATGACACGCTCCTTAACCGTAGAGTACAGAAACAGATGACCTTTATGTAATCAGCACTACAGACCACACGGTCTGAAAAGCGAACTTTACTTTTTTTTACAAAAACATTTACACTGACCACAAACAATTTGGTTCATTCTTCAAAAGTAAATACTATCCCTAACTTTTAAAATCAAGTATTCTTCTCTCGTGTTCAGTTCTAACGACATTGTCCAACTCTCCATGTGCCAATGAGGAAGATGTGCAGAACTCGGCCTTAACCAACGTTCAGGTTTGTTTCGAAACATTTCAGACAGAGTTCCAGGTTCAAGCGCTAAAGGAAATAAGCGAAGGTCGATTTTTAGAAAACATCAACATGTGTCCGTAAGTTATTTTAATAAACTTCTAAATCTTTAAACGTCAATAATTTATTCTTTTGCAACTAATAAGAAAAATGGATGATCGCTTCTCAAATTAGTAATTTTAGAATATAGCATGGCTCAATGTATTTGCAGCCAGAAAACTTTAAATCTAAAATGGTCTAAAAGTAACTAGAATATTTGTGCTCAACATTTTTCATATTTTTAATGTAGAATTTCAGATGTATTGGGTACTTGTCGACCGAAGGCGTAGAATACGCCTCTATTTTGCAGGGCCGGCCTTAGACCACTGCAATCTTTGCGACCGCAGTGTTAATCTAAAACTACTTGAATATGATCACAAATGATGTAAACATCGTATTTCTCGACTCTCTTCCTGTCCATCCCCTTCCGGCTTCCACCTTTTTAATCTCACATCCATTCAATTTCCGAATTCGCACCATTTTCATTCACACCATGCTGCGCTACGACCGTAACACAGAAATAAAAGAGTGATTTTTTCCTTTACTTCTTCTTCTAGTCCAAACTCTTGAGCGAAGAATAGAATTATATATAGAGAGAGGATTTAAAATTAACAATAAATGTTAATATTCTAAGTTCTCTTTGAGAGCACTTTGATTGGGAAGATCCGATTTAAATTTAGAATCAATTAATCAGAGCAATTAGAACAAAGAGACATCGGAGAGGGGTGGGGATAATATAAAATGAAAAAACAACAACAACTAAATCAAGACTAGCATAGACACAAACCTCCTCCTCCTCTCTACAACTTAGAGATTAAAGATTATTTTTCTCTTACTCACTATTAAATGTTATATTTAAAAAGGATTATTTTTTACCCGCCGCCACCCCCTCAAATTCTTTTTTGTAGGAGTAATAATCCTGGCTCTGCAAATGTATAGATCTACTACACTTTATAATATTCAAATGATAGGCATTTAGATATAGACTTAGAAAATGTGGCTCTACATGTTCCAAAAGGTTCATTTATTAAACTCTTCCATGAATAATGATTTACATTCGGAAATACCAGAAGACGTATAGTCGGTCAAGATAGATATTGTCTCTCTATATATTAATGAGGATTCTATTTTTATCTGAATGCGCAGATTCTTGTCTACTCTAAAAACTTGCGTCAATGGTGCTCTGACCACTACATGCGGAGATGGATTAAGTCCAGTCATGGACAGACTGTGGGAGCTCAATCAGGCCTCTACCCCAGAACTGGTGGGCAACTGCTAATTTAGTACTTTACAAGATCGTAAGTATTTTCACAGCCATAGCTCCAAAGCTGTTGTTTTTTTTTTTACTAAGCTTATATAACTCTGTCTTTAAGTCTGTCTGGTGAAAAGTTTGTACACGTGAAATTTCCGACACGAAATCTCGGATAAACTGAAATTTTGCACAGATATTTCTTTTACATTACAACACAAGAATTATTACAAAAATATGAAATATTTAACCAACAATTTGTTATTTAATTATTTTTTTAGCATCTCGAACAAGGAAAAGAAATAGTACTTGCCTGAAGTGGTGGTATAAGTTGAACTGTACAAAATATTTAACCATATATGTTTTTGGACTAAACTTGTATGTCTGGGGCGCTCAGCTTCAAATGAAGATCTTTACGAACTAACTTCAAATGAAGATCTTTACGAACTAACTTCAAATAAAGATCTTTGCGAACTAACTTCAAATGAAGATCATTACGAACTAACTTCAAATGAAGATCATTACGAAACTAACTTCAAATGAAGATCATTATGAACTAACTTCAAATGAAGATCATTACGAACTAACTTCAAATGAAGATCTTTACGAACTAACTTTAAATGAAGATCATTACGAACTAACTTCAAATGAAGATCTTTACGAACTAACTTTAAATGAAGATCATTACGAACTAACTTCAAATGAAGATCATTACGAACTAACTTCAAATGAACCGCCATGACGACTTCCGGAGCGCAGACCAACCAATCAGGCAGCCATCTTTTGTTTTAAATCATTACCTACAAATTCATGATAAATCATCTTTTTAAAAGTTAATTAAACACTATTGATAAATAAATTAATAATCAAATTGTTTAATCATCCTCAGATCATCTTTTGATGTCAGAAACTGAAAACAAACTCTAACATCTAGACAGAATTTGAATACGTAGCAAAAAGGAAGTTTTGTGCGCTCTTTTTGTAATAGTAGGACTAATTTACGAAATTAAACATTCAAAAATATTAGCTAGTATTTTTTGGGGGGAAATAATAATAACGTACATATCTAGTTGATACACATCAAGAAACTCCGTTTAAAAAAATGATATTTGTATCATTTCACGGATAATTCAGGCCTTATATAGTTAGTGAACCGTCAATGACGGGATTTTTGTGTGGCTCCAAACGAAATAGAGAAACGAAACAATTTTTTTTTTAATTTACATATCGTATTCAAAATCCAAACTCTATCTATACCTACACTGATAAGTACATGAATTTCTTTTTGCACAATTTCCTAAGCGTCCAAATAGTGTTTCCTATGTTATGCCCTATTCTTACAGATGTCATAAGCCTTTAACAAAAAATTTATTTTGTATTCTTTGATGGTAGTGAGTGTCTTGAATAAGTATATAAATAGCATAACAATTTGTTTTAAAATAATTACTTCTTTATAAAGTTAATGATTGTCAATAATTACACATTTTATTTTCACTCATTTTGTCTGTTTGTCTCTTTTTCTTTGACGTAAAAGTTTGAACATGTTTTGATTTCTATTTCCCATTTTCGGATTAAGTTAAAACTTTGCCCATTTATTCATTAAACCTGAAAGACAAAAATTAGCCAATTAGTTAATCATTTAGTACTAATGAATTTATATTGTGTAACAGCAGAAAAAAAGATACATCTCGTAATTTTCATATAAATGGCAGTACTTAGAGGTGCTTTTTGTTAGATAATTTTTGTTTTTAAAATATTACTCTTTTTTTATGTTTGTTTTTTCATTCTATTTTTTCTTGCAATGCTACAATATTGCAAATAGTCTTTCCAGTGAGATTGCATAATCAGTTCTTCTATTGCAGTCTACCTCATTTGTGTTTGCAGACGCCAAAATTTCCATGACAGTCTATTATATTATTTCACACCTTGACCCAATACAAAGAGGAGAGTGCTGGAGTACCAACTCCAATCGTGTTCAAAATAGCCGAATTTAATTTTCAGATGGTTAATTTAAAAACAAAAATGACAACGGTCAACTGTGGCCAATTAGCTAGCAATTTGTATACATAAACTGCCACATTTCATAAGAAATCATTAGAGCCGTTCTCGATCTATGTGTTCACTCACAAATAAAAGTTTGCAACCTAAAAGGAGGAATTGTGAAAATCCTGCGTCTTGACAATGTCGTTTGATTAAATAATTAGCAGATTGTCAAGTTGTTTAATTAAGTCTTATCGTCATTCGCAACACATTTTTGACTTTTTTTTACCATATGCAACAGTTGGGACGCTTCTGACAAGGGCCGAGAGCTACACAGGCAGATGAGTAGACCAGACCGAAAGGACGCGTAGTGGGAGCTCTGCCGTGCTGAGCAGGCTGTCCTAGCTCAATTACGAATCGGGCACTGTCCAAAAGGCGTGTACTTTGGACGGTGGAAGGATAACCAGACACAAGGCGCCGCCACTGCGTCGAAGACGACGAGACAATAAAGCACATTCTTTATGAATGCCGAGCTCTGCATGGGGGACGTTTATGACAAATAATTGAGTGTGAGAATATTGGTCTATGTGCAGCAAAAGGTCTGTCCTTGTACGGGTGACAAGGCGACCTTACAACTCACTGCCCGCTTCCTCTTCCGTGATCTAAGGGAAGTAACTCTCAGCATGGTTCGTTACTATTAGGGTTTCTGATTCAACATATGCAAAATCGATTGGAATCGTCAACAGAGGTTATAGCGTCATTTCCAACTGAAGTATTCAAGTTATGTGTATCAATACAATGTAAGGCATGAAAAGATACATGACATGACGAAATACTATATGAAACAAATTTTAATTGGAAACACTCAGTTAAAAAACGTGGCCTTAAAATTATATTAAGCTTGGGATTCGGTAAGACTTTTTTTTGGAGGGAGGAAATTTCAGTTTTTTTTCTCTTTCCACACACACAAACCCAAGGCCCAACCGCATATGGTTCTTCAGAAATTTGATAAAGCGAAATATTCAGTTATTCCTCTAACGAAAAAAAGGTTGGCCAATTATCACATTTGCTATTCACAGCACTCTATTTTTACAAAGCATATATCAACTCACACTGTCTGTCTGCATAAATGTCTCTCTTTATGACTGTCTTGTAAAAAGTATGTTCACGTCATTATTCTCACACCCATTCTCGGATCAAGCTGAAACTTTCCACAATCATTCATCATTGGTGTAGACGAGACATGAAACAATTTTTAAAAAGTAACTAAATAGTCAATTAATTACTGATAATTGTTAATTTCATTTGATACCAACAATGGAAACTATTTGTTCAGTATTTACAGATATAGCTAAATTTTTTGGGTGTAGTCCCCCCTAAATAATTGCTAACGCTATTTCTCCCTCACGCATTCTCCGATAATATTGATACCTTAATCAATTATTTATTGTACCAAACAGAACACGAATCAATAAAAAAAAAATACCCAATTAGTCAATAAATTATTAGTAATTAATTATTTTGTTAGATATCGACTAAGGGAAATACTTGCACATTATTGATAAATATAGTTTTATGGTCGGAGTTTTTCCCCTTATATAAGCTGTTTTTTTAAAATAGGATTTTTTATATTTCGCTTGTTATGGAAATGGTTAAACTTAAGTCTACCCCCTCTTTGGATGGGCCTTTAACATACACCCAACCCCTGGCTACGCTTATGGAATTTGGAATTTGTATTGCTTAATTTTTTTTTTCGGTATTGACTTTTAACATCAAGCCCCCTTGCCTTTTGACTACGTTCGTGAAATTTGATGACTGGTCATTTTGATTTAGTTTTTGCATACCATATATCAACTCACTATGCACACGTTATTTCTCCCTCATTCATAGATGAAGTGGAAAATTTGAATGGCAATGTCTTCGAATGCGAAGACTAACGGTGCAGTGTTTCACATGACTACGAGAACCCAGTCGCGACATGGGTCCGCCGGTGGTCTATTTAAGTTTTTTTTTCACGTCTTCTGGGTCTCTCCTCAATAAGGGATTTCCTTTGGGTCTCAATTATTTATTGCACCTATCAAAACATAAATCAACCCAAGAAATAAAACAATTTGCTTGTTAATTATTAATAACTAATTATTGTGTTTGGTATCGAAAAAAGGACATAAATGCAACTTATTGAGAGATGTGGCTGTATATGTGCAGTCATTCCGCTTTTTACGTCTTTCACACGTTTTTTTTTCCAACACTTCCCATTGTAGGATCAAATGGCAATTTCACACAATTTTTATATTGTCGATGATAAAAGATGAACCAAACACAAAATTAACCAATAAGTAAACCAATGCGTGCTTGTTAAATATTGTTTTTAGTATAGAAAAAAGGAGCTTATTCCTGCAGTATAGTTATATATAGCCGTATTTTTATTAACTCTTTTCCTTAGGTAACCTTTTATATATATATTTTTAAATATTCTGCCTATTTCTTCGGCTGTTGGTTGAGTTCTCCTGATTTACTTGATGGAGTCCAGCGTCTGGTAGGATCACAGATTAGTGGGGAACACATTTCTGATGGGAGAGAATTGTATTTTGGAGGTAGTGGGTTGAAGTTCGAATCCACTCCTGACCTCCCTGGCTATGAATCGACCGTTGATGAAGTGACTATAGATGAAATGACTTGGGATGAAATGACTAAAGATGAAGTGACCAGGGATGAAGTGGCTAAAGACGAAGTAACCGGAGATGAAATGACAATGGATGAAGTGACAGACATTGAAGTGACCGGGGGATGAAATGCTCGGTCACACTGTCTATACAGCTATGATATATTATTTTCCTCAGCGACTTAATTTAATTTTGTTTTAAATTGAGAACATCATTTCATTTGCAATGTGATGATGTATAAAATATAAGTCAGACTCTCCTATCTGGTTGCCAAATTATAGTTTTATAGTTGGAACATAATGTTTTATTAACATTGAAGCTCCATTCTTAAGGGTGCCCAGTTAATGCAGCGCTTCCACTCTCTCTCTCTCTCTCTCTCTCTCTCTTATATATAAATATATAAAAATAACCATGCTTAAAAACGACAATTAAATTATTTCTTTACAAATATTTCCTGTTTCTGTTTCTGCGTGATGAGCACTAGCCCTATAAAAAGATAAGCCTTTTTGTGTTATCTATGATCTCACTTTTATAACTCAAAATTTTATCTATAAATGCTTTACACCTCATAAAGAACGTGTATTCATATGAAATCCAGCTCGCAGAACCTATCAATACACGATTTCTTGTGTTACTAATTAGAGTAGTAAGTATAGGGAGTGGAGTCTCTGGACGTACTTGAAAACGTGTGCTCGATTTGTTCAAACAAAAGAAATCTTATTTGTTTGTTTTTTTTAGTTGACACAGGCTAGGGGGAACAATTCTTTACTAAACTACGATTTACTTAAAATCAATTACAGATAAAAGTTTCTAACAAAACAAACTATGTAAAATGTGTGTATATCTTTAATTCCTATGGTCAAGATCCACAGGTGGGTCAGAGTGACACAGTAATATGGATGACTGCATGGTCGTGCTGTATGCACACTGGACAGTCATTAGGTCGTCTTGATGGTCCCAGGTTCATAACCTTCCCGCTGCCATCCCCTGTCGTCCTGCGGGAGGTTTTTAACTAGGAGGTGCATTTTCTTCAACTCTTAAAGAAACATCCAAAACATTTAAACATTTTACAAACATAGACGATTGGATGGACCCATGGGAAGGTGGATGACTGTATGGATACATGGAAGTGGAAAGTTGTGGATGGATGGAAAAAAGAGAAAATGGGATAACGGATGGTTGACAGGGTGGATGGATAATTAAATGGATTGATTTAACAGATGAATTAATGGATGGATGGATGGATAAATGGATAGGTGGATTGATTAAAAGATGAATGAGGAAACGGATGGTTGATAGGGTGGATAGTTCAATGGATTGTTTAACAGCTGCATTAATGGATGGATGGATTGACAGAAATGATAAATGTGAATGTGGACGGTTGACAGGGTGGATGGATAATTGAATGGATGGATAAACAGATGAATTAATGGATGGATGCATGGATGTTGGCCTATGTATGTATGTATGAATGAAAAAAAAATGCAAAGAATACCAACTTTAATTAAAATGTTATTTATAGATGTTTAATTAAATCTTGTTTTTAAAATCACTATCCTATTTGCTACTTAAAGATAAAAGAACAAACAAATGAAGAACACTAGACAATCCAAATTGTCTTTGTTTTCAGAATGATGTCCCTTAGTTCATTAGGAAGAAGACTCATACTGTTTAGAACACGTGTCGCACTCTCTACATTAAGGGTTCTCAACATGTGAATCGCGACCCCCATGGGGACGAATGACCATTTGCCAGGAGTCGCCTAAGACCATCAGAAATTTTTTTTATGGGGCTATTATTCATCCGAATTTATTTCGGGTTTCTAAAGTATTGTAACAAGCATAATTGTATCTTATGAGAGGCACATAAATATTGAACATATTATTAACCATATTATCTCAGTGGTCAAGCCTATCAGAACTAAGGGACTTAACATCATTCAGTTGCAAGAAGAAAAACATTCCTATGTTCAGTACTATTGTAGTATCCACTGGCTTAGCATGGGCAAGGTATAGAGAAGAATATGGGATCTTAAGGAATACATTGTTGTCTTCTTTGAAGGATATTAACTGCGTTTTTTTTTTACTAATATTTGTAATGAAAAGAGGAAGATAGACTTCATGTTTTCATTGAAAGTATTACAATAAGTTGCTTGCACAGGAAATGTATGTACACGTTCAATCTTTTTAAACGAGGCTTTCCCATTTGTCCAAGCAAGCAAGTGAAAACAGGTTTTATCATTTTCATTTCATAAAATGTGAATATAATTTAGTGAAATTGTTGAAAAGTACGAGACTTATTTGACTTCCTTGTTGTGGAATTTGAAGGCTAATTTTTTTGACGTCAAGAACTTGGAACCAGTTTTCAATATCCTCAGTTCACCAATTAGTGCAGAAGCCGATTCAGTTCCACAGGACATACTTACAGGCAAATTTTGATCTAAAAGAGAAGTTTCAATGTTCTTTCGCGGTTATTTTATTAGTGCCAGAAGCTGTATTTCCATATCTAAAAAAAAACTTTGGTGCTAATCTTTTACATTATTTGGTCCACATATTTCTGGGAACAAAAATGTTCTTGTTTGAAAAAAGAAAAAAGTGTAAGAGCAGGTCTGATAGTAATTTGTCAGCAGTCACAACGATGAAAACTGGTAGGCTAGTTGTATAATACAGGAAATGAGTACACGTATACATTAAAAGCAGCTAGCGTATTATTCTAAGTTATAAGAACATATATATATATATATACGGCCCCATAATCCTAATTTTTTTATGCGGCCCTCGATAGAAAAAGGTTGCCCACCCCTGTTCTAGGCTTAACTCACATTATGATAGGTGTACTTGATTTCATTTTCAGCATTGCCTGAAGAAACGTGTCTAAAGGACAAACGTCTCAAAACAAAACGCACCAAGCATTTTATACTATTCAAACAA
The DNA here is from genome assembly GCA_030265305.1 of Biomphalaria pfeifferi. Taxonomy (NCBI): domain Eukaryota; kingdom Metazoa; phylum Mollusca; class Gastropoda; family Planorbidae; genus Biomphalaria; species Biomphalaria pfeifferi. Next base: position 979,765 of record JASAOG010000161.1, on the reverse strand, counting down.
AAAAATAGTACTTAAAAAGAATTAACCGTGGACCCACATTCAAACATTTGAGATCTACTTCTCCGTCAATGTACAGATTTTCAATGCTATTGTTTCGTTAATTAACAGTTTGCTCAAGCTAATTGAATACGTGTCAGTTGCTGCTTGAGACAGACGTGAAAAGAACGTTCCAGAACCAGTCCGTGGAAGACGTTGTGTTTTCAGAACAGAAAATGTTTCACCCTCTTCTGCTGTGTTGTCTTGCTTCACTCCTGGCTGTTTCAGGTAATCTTTTTTAGGATAATCGGTTTTTAATTTAAAATTTCTTTAATATTATTGTGACTATGTTTCTGCATCTGTGTTTAGAAAGTTTATCAGTGTTGTACTTAAAAGTAGGCTGAGACATGAATTCTTAAAAGATACGCTTCCATTTTTCCCAAATGAGGAGATTCTCTTATTCTTGAGCAAGAGAAAGGTGCACCCTGCACTCCGACTAGTAAATATCATGTTAGGAGGCTGTCGCAGTGGATCTGGTGCAGCACTTGGACTTTTTTATTTGTTGAAGTAATAAGCTTGAGGGGAGATTTTAATCGCTTTGAGGAACAAGTCTTCGAATCATCTGTCAAGACAATTGGAAGGTATTGGTGAAGGAGCAAAGTTTCACTATATACAATTACAAATTTTCTAATTTGCTATGACACCTGCTTGGATCTCTTCTAGATTGAACAATCATTCAAAAGTTCAAAATCCCAATCTTCCCAGAAATATAATCTGAAGTCTGTTTGAGTCTGAGGCTAAAGCGCTTTACCACTTGGTCACCACTGTCCATGTTTAAAGTGATAAATAATTTGATGGATACGACCACTAAATTATTATGCATTTTATGTTGTATTGTATTTTATGTTTAATAAAAGAAATAAAATCTGCATGTCTTTACATAGCCAATCGTTTCCGTTTTCTCTTGTTTCATATTTGGAACTTTAGATTTTCAAATGTTTTTAGAAAAACTGCAGTACTATTATTATTATTATTATTATTATTATAGATTTTATATAACGCTTCTTCCATGTTTATAGCATGCTCAGAGCGCTATGGTCCAATCTAATTTTGAGGACCAAGTGGGGGAGGGGGTATCTGGGAGAAAGTTTTCCGTGCTGCCTTTAGATAACTGTAGATAGATAACCAAGCCCCGCTCAAGCGTACTTAGCCTCTCTGTCAGACTGTTACATGATTGATTGTGTCTATTTTATCATTTCTTGCCCAATATGTAAAGACTGAACCATGTTTTCAAAAACTCCTTCTTCAAAACTTGGGACCAAGTGTTCGACGCAACTCTTCCATAAATGCTTGAGCTTTGTTTACGAGGAGAGTAGATCAAATAAGACATTGACATGAGGCTCTACTTTGGTCGGAGCTAGTAATTGAGCAAGTAAATTAGAAAAGCATATATTTTTTTAAAAAACTTTAACGAAGTGCCATTGTGAAATTAATTTGGATCAGTCGTGTAATTAAATGCGTAATACATCAGCAACAATATAACGTTGCGATTAGAAAGTTTTTAACAATCGTTTTTGTTTAGCGCCATTCCATGCTTTTAGCTTTCTTAATATTATCGCTTATCTGGACCAGTTAGAAAATGGGTGAGTTTATACAAAAAAAACGTGAGAAGGACCTGAGTTTTCTAAATCAAGCACTCTCAAGCCGACACAAATAACACTCTGCTTGTGAGTGCTTTTAAAAACAGAAGATTGTATATATATAGTTCGACCACTTTTGTCATCCAGGGAGCTGAGGAATTTGCACTGAGGTTTTGTGCGTCCTCTTGTGACTGTCGAGACCTATGAGAGCCCGGAAAGATCGGCTGCACACTGGGCAGGTTATTCCAGCTGGAGTTCGTGTCATTGGCCTTGCCTTTCTTGTCTGGCGCCTTGCCTTTGTCTTAGCGCTGGCGTTGTTCTCTTTTCCTCTGCAATATGTGCGCCAGTTTTAACAGCGCGACGTTTTGATGCTCTGTCATGTATTTCTGTCTACCAGGTGGCTGGGTTAATGCTGAACGCTATCAAAGAAGCTTTGAGGGTGTCCATAAAGCATTTCTTTTGTTTGTTTTAAACTTACTTTAAAGCGGCGACCTACAAAAGGGATTTAATTCAGCTTATACCACCTATTCAGTCCAGTACAATTTCTTCCCCTTCCAAACCAAATAATTAATGACCAAAAGTTAATTAACTAAAGATATTTTAATTGAAACTTGTGTGGTAAGATAAAAGAGGTGTTTGTGCAAAAATTTAGCTTAATTGCAAAAAGCCTTCTCTATGATGGTGGGCTTTAAATATCGGTCCCTAATCTCTCCAAATATCAACAATATACTTAATAGAAACATTTGAAACGAGTGCTGCTATTCCCGCTGAAGACATGTTTTTAAAAAAAGCCAAATTTAAACTTATTTTAAGGCCCCATTAAAAAAAAAAGCCAAATTAAACTTAAGATTAGGCCCTAGAAATAAAAAAAAAGGTATAATTAGCGTTTTCACAGTTAGGCTAATTAGGAATTTTTTTTTCATCTGAAAGACTTAGATAAAGTGTTTTCAAGGAAAATCATTAGAGCCGTTTTCAAAATATTCGGTTTTTTTTCAGTCATTTCCCACCCAACTTTTGAAACCCATGAAAGTTTTGAAAGTTAATGAGATGAATTATTGTGAGAACAATCCAAAAAAAACCAACACAAATTTTCTTTAGTCGTAGGTTTAATTTTTCAAACAAAATCATATTATGTATTAAGTGTAAATCTGTTTCACTAGGAGTACAGTTGACGCCGTTACTTTAATTTTTTATTTTTTTTTACAATTTGCACAGCACAAATTTAAATTGACGATCACTTTTGCTTTCGTCATTGACGGAGTAGATTGACTTGATGGCCTGGCCTTCTGGGACAAAGAGGGTCAGTTTCTGGTCAAAGTCGTTCACGAAGTCTGTACTGCGGCAGTCTCGCACCAGTTTGTCAGAGGCTCTGCAGCAGACGAATCTGAATCGACGATCCTCGCGGGTGTTTTCATGGTAACTTGAGATGCCAGTCAGGACTTTGTTTCCAGGACAGGTGTAATTGAAGGTCGCGTCAAAGTCATTCACGTAATCTGAAAGAGGGGAAAAACATGTTGTTTGTGTCGGCACGACAAAGGAGAGAGGGGGAGATGAAGGCAGATGGAAGGAGAGAGGGGGGGATGAAGACAGATGTAAGGAGAGAGGGGGAGATGAAGACAGATGTAAGGAGAGAGGGGGAGATGAAGACAGATGTAAGGAGAGAGGGGGAGATGAAGACAGATGAAAGGAGAGAGGGGGAGATGAAGACAGATGAAAGGAGAGAGGGGAAGATGAAGACAGATATAAGGAGAGAGGGAGAGTTGAAGACAGATGAAAGGAGAGTGGAGGAGACGAAGACAGATGAAAGGAGAGAAGGGGAGATGAAGACAGGTGTAAGGAGAGAGGAAGAGATGAAGACAGGTGTAAGGAGAGAGGGGGAGATGAAGACAGGTGTAAGGAGAGAGGGGGAGATGAAGACAGATGTAAGGAGAGAGGGGGAGATGAAGACAGGTGTAAGGAGAGAGGGGGAGATGAAGACAGATGAAAGGAGAGAGGAGGAGACGAAGACAGATGTAAGGAGAGAGGGGGAGATGAAGACAGATGAAAGGAGAGAAGGGGAGATGAAGACAGGTGTAAGGAGAGAGGGGGAGATGAAGACAGATGTAAGGAGAGAGGGGGAGATGAAGACAGATGTAAGGAGAGAGGGGGAGTTGAAGACAGATGAAAGGAGAGAGGGGGAGATGAAGACAGATGAAAGGAGAGAAGGGGAGATGAAGACAGGTGTAAGGAGAGAATGAATCGTACTTTGCCATTGAATAATTGTGCTAATGTTCCACTTGATTTGACAATGAGTGTGGGAGAAATAAAGTGTTCAACTTTTTTTACCAGACAGACAGAGTGAGTTGATAAAAAGCAAAGCAAGACAAAGAATTAAATCAATGTCACGAATTAGGTACAGTTAAGTGCCATCCTTCTATGTGGTTCCAAAACAAGGAGATTCACAAAATTATATATGAAAAGAAAATTCCAGAATTACACCAACAGTTACTAACGCCAGATAATCTTCTGTTCATTTTTGTGGAGAGAACTGAACGGAAAATCATTGCACAAGACGTTGAAAACAAGTGACTATGAAGCTGCCTAGGAACAGCCCTGCGTATACCATGTCGCAAGGCAGCCAGTTGATTGGATTCCACGGGGACAATGGAAATGTGCAGCAATCAACTGCTGAATCGGAATGACAAGGGAGCTAATAAAGAATGCTGATTAGAACCAAGGTTGAGTGGTGTGTTTGTTCCAATTTGCATCCTAGACGTAAACAGGATCGACGATATAATGAGGACTTGAGGGGCAATTCTAGAACAGACACTTCAAAGTAAAATTAGTTATAGTCGAATATAAAATTTTACCGTTGAACCTCCACATAGTCAGAGAAAGCGTGGACAGCCCAGAAGAAAACATGGCGCAGAAATGTGGAATCAGATGCCAAGCAGATTGGCAAGACGACATGACAGTAGGAGAGACTCGTCCAGAATGGAGACGCCAGGAGAAAGTTGTTTTGTTACTAACTCCCCAAGACGAATTCCCCACACGCTGAGTCGATATATCAATATTGTAAAGTAAATTTCTTACTAACGATTTTTGTAAATAAAAGATATTTAAAAAACGATGAAAGCAAAACTTTTAAAGAAATTGTTAATCATTACAATCAGTTGTCGATAGTCGAATTCTTCTTATCGACATTCTTCTCCTACCTGACTGAATGCAGTAGTCTTTAAATTTGGCAGTGCGACAGTACATTTCCCAAATTCGATCTTCTCTAGCATTGTCGTGGATACTGGATAAGTACATGAGGATTTGCTTGTCAGGACAATTAAATGTCATCGTCCCGTCGTACTCATTGACCCATGGCGATTGCGCTAAACACCCAACGACTGCTGTCATGGCAATTAAGCCGATGAGATATGAAGACATCTTCGTGGCTTTTAGAAACAGCTTACGCAGGAAGCTAGTGATTGTGAAAAAAAAAAAAAAAGATCAGGTTTAGTAAGATAAAATATTAAATCTTGTTGTTTTTTTATTGGTAAAATAAATTTGGTTATCTTTTAAAATACCGGAAGATGCTTTTTGGTTCCTTAACTATATCTTCCTCCTTCAGTCGTGGAACGACTATGGTTCATCCCGAACACTTTTTAATGTGACCGTGTAGACTTATTTTGGAGAACATTAATTTGTAACTAAATAACTCATCAAATATCTACACTGTTGAATTAATGCATAAAATCAGTTATTACAAAGTCTGTAGTCACGGTTCCTCACTTGAACGTAGAAACTCTGTTTCTGAAAGAGAAAGTTCTGTTTGTCTCAGATTTAAATAGCCCAATTTTGGTAGTGAAAGAAGATACGAACATTAATGTTCTGTAAACAATTTATTTAGCTACATACTGTTTCCCTATTACATACCTAGTATCGGAACATAGAAAAACCAAGGTTCGTTTCTGTGTACTTAATTAAACGGATGAAATATGCAAGAATGTCATTATATGGCAACAAAAAAAAAAGGATATAGATCAACTCCTGCGTAACTTTATTCGCTCACGCCTTCCAGTTTGCATGTATATCTAAATAAAATGCAATAGATCTATATCTTGTCTGTATGAAATGCGTTTATAATATTTTACATATTATACACGACATTAGAAGATTTTACTATTACGTTGAGTAGATCTAAATTTCAGATCTATCTAAAGTTTATTAATACTAGATCTATACTTTTAAATTTCTACATTAATTGTAAAATTTCTAGATCTAAATGCTATCTCTAGTAGTAGTAAGTACCTGAATATACGATTAAAGAACTAGATCTATGCCCATGAAATGTTTCCATAATAAGTGTCAAAGTGAGAGTGTGAAAAGTTTTACATACACTAAATGTGTCTAAAACGTGATAATCATATGTTGTATGCAAGCAGAATCTCGTGCATTGGTTCAGTTTATATTATAAGATCCACGTATTAAATTTATGTTTAACCTTGGTTAGGCCAATAATAGAATATGCATCCACCGTGTGGGACCCCTCAACTCAAGAAAACATTAAGAAACTGGAACAAACACAAAATAGAGCAGTGAGATTCATAACAAACGAATATTCACATTTGACTAGGGTAACACCATTAGTAAAATCACTAAATTTAGAAAGCCTTCAGGACAGAAGACTCAAAAGTAAAGTAGCAATTATACATAAAACACTGAACCATAATCTTCAAATACAAAAACAAAATTTAATAAAATACTCTGAAAGACACAAAAATAAAGGCACATTCCTCGTCCCATATGCTAGGACAAATTTGTACAAATACTCCTTCTTCCCTAGTGCTATTAGAGCATGGAATGGGTTGCCTGAGCTAGCCAGAAAAACCAGTGACTTGGCAGAATTTAAGTCATTGGTTAATATGCATGACTAAATGCATGACGCGTAGGACGTAATCATCTTCTTTTTTGAAGTAACGTCTGTATTATATAAGATAAGAAGATTATGTTTCACATATCGAAGCCAACCTTTTACATTCATTTCTTAACAAGTAAATGAGATGAACTGAATCATGGTGTGCTTTCTCTAAATGTGTGCAAAAACACAAAATCTCTTTATAATCTTGTAAGATTTTCGGAATAAAAAAAAAACAAAAAAACTTTAATCTAAGTATTGTATTTTCCAATATAATATTTTATTCATTATTTCTTTCTCGAATAATGGTACAAAAAAACAAAGTACTTTCATATGAATATGACTTATGGGAATAGTGAAAAAAAGTCTATTTCTGCGAGAAGTTCTTTTAAGTTACGTCTAGTAATATAAAATATATCTTTAACTAACACGGTACGTCTATCATAATGCAGCCATGAAACTTTTAAAAAGCTATTATTTAAAAATACACAGGTCTTTGTAAAATACTTGTCAAAGAAAGTACTTGTAATGTGTAGTTTCATTGCCATGTTTCGTATCTTTTCTTATTATAGCCTGTATCGGGCTTGATCCCAACACTCCGTATTTTTGTGCAGATATTGTTTCTCTATCAGTTACACTTACACTTATAGCCATAGACTTATATATATATATATATAGACTGGACGATAAAGTAAAAATTATTATGGAAAACATTTGGGAAAAGAAAAGTTTGTATGAGTTATACAGCAGTTATGAGCAGTGTAAAATTAAAAGTATTTATAGTTGTTTTTTTCAGCCATAACCTATATAATTGATTGAACCCCTTCTGTATTATTATATCTATAATCGTGCCTACCAAATCTATGTCAGGCGAGCATTCTGATTATCTTTTGTTATAAAATGTTTTCATTTTAGCTTATTTGGGTCTTCTGCTGAAAAAAAATCCGTTAATAGATGCCATGTTTTTCTTTACTATTAAATTTATATAATTAAAATAATTATAAATAGTTTTAAATACTAGATTTAGATCTAGTCTATATAAATACTATAGTAAAAAATACTACTTACTACTAGTACTATACAATACTACTATACTATAGTCTATACAATAAACTATAATTGTAATCTGTATAGTTAGTATATAAATAGTCTAGGACTAGATTGTCACTAGATCTATAATGTATACTTATACTAGATCTAGTCTATAGTCTGCATGCATAGATGATAGACTGACTAGTTTAATAGTTAGTAGTAAAAAGTATGAGAAGTATTAGACCTAGTTATTACAAATATTAGTCATATTTATTAGATTTAGATCTATCAATATTAAATTAGTCAGTCACAGTGATACTAAATTATTCTGACTTACTGAAACTGAGAGTTACTGAGTATAATATTCGATTTTTGTTCAACCTTTAGAATTTATCCCTTGTCCTATCGTACTTCGAACATTAGAGCACGTTCTGCTCATTTTCTTTGACTTTTTTGATTAAAAACTAATTCTAACAATTAGAATTGAAAAGACGACCGCCATACATTAATAAAGAAGCCATGTCAACAAACATAGATCCACATCACAAACCTATATATATTTGCCTATGTCTATGATTACGAAACAAATGCAAAATATTGGGAATATGGCAGTTTTGTACTTTTCAAAACTAAAGATCATAATTATATATTGGCTGAAATGTTAGTCCTAGAATTTATAGCTCAAATGCCGCCATTTTTTTTCACATAGATATAGTACATAAAACATATTTGACTTACCCCAAATAAACATAACTTCCTACTTCCAGTCTATATTTATTTATGTCTATGCTTACAGCCTAATACTGACGGTTTAATTTTAAAAAAATGAACCGGAAAATACAAAAGAAAAATAATGTGAAAAGTACTTCCCGCCGAATATAGTTTAAAGAAACGAAACGCGTCTAGAGTTATTGATCCTTGATGCCCTATATAAGCCAAAGTTGATTTATTAGGTTTACATGTCTTTGCAGGTTAATTAGATATGCATATCTATGTGGGTCTAACGAATTCACAAATCTATTTGGGTTTAATAAATGTACACGTCTTAGTGGGTTTGTTAGATGTACAAAGTGGGTTAAATAGATGTAGATGTCTTTCTGGTCTTATTAGAAATACATGAATTGGTGGGTCTATAAGTTGTACACATTTTTGGGAGTTTAATACATGCACATGTCTATGTGAATTTATTAAATGTCTATGTTTTGGAGAGTTTATTAAATGCAAATTTCTCTACAAGCTTGTCAGACATACATGTTTTTGTAGGTCTTTTATATATACATGTTCATGTGGCTTTGTAGCTAAATAACAAATGAACCATTTAAACTCAAGTAGTGATTCAAAAACTATACATTTATACTAAGTGTGCTAAATTTTAAAGCGACATATTATAGACATTTTCAAATGGCTGCAGTTATTAGTTAGTTAGTTTAAAATGTTAGACTAATGTCAGAGAAAATAATTAGAATGGAGCCAAAGTTTTAACGAAATAAAATCCGTTTCGTTTCTGTTTGTAGTGTAATTATCAGACAATTTTCGTTAAAGTTGATAAATTAAAAAAAAAACTTACTTTAACTTCCCAGCTGGACTTAAATAGATTTCTCAAACTGTCAGTTTTATTTTATACTTTCTCAAAATTGCTGACAATTTTAACATCGGTTACAACTTACGTACTACATTTATGAAGGCTATTAAACTGTCATTTTCATTGACCTTCATTTAATAGTTTGTGTCACAGCCTGGTTATCGTTACAGGTCTGGACGGTCTTGAGCTGGTCTGCCTTTGTGTGTTGTAGCTACCTCTTCTGGTACCACTATAAAGTTCTTTGCCTTACTAACTAAATACCTTCTCACACGCACTATATTTGCTGGTGCACAAGAACACCATCATGCTGAACTCTACGACCACAACATTCAGAATCATAAATAGACGCAGGGTCAGCAGACAAGGTTTTATGTTACATGTAAATAAATTCATAAAAGATATTGGCAAGTCCAGTCAGCAAGAAATATACACAAAACATAGTACATTAGAATCCAATGGAATACTTTAGATATCACACATGCTTCTTGCTCTCAGGAGTCCAAAAATCAACCTTAATATCTATACATTACTACACTGGACAAGATATCCATAATATGCCTCTCTCTACGAGAGCCCAAGATCAACACTAGGTGTCCACCTCGTGGTCAGTCCCCGACCAGGAAAAATCTCGTGCTAACTGCACGGAATAGCTCAGTGACTACTATTCACCAAATATTACAGGGGTTCTAAAGCTGGTGTATGACAGTTGGTTGTTGTTTTTTGGGGAAGAACTGGGCAAGACCTACTTTTGTATTTCGTTGAGAGAGAGAGACAGATAGAGAGACATAGAAAAGAGAGAGATAGAGACAGAGAGAAGATAAGCTGAAGAGACAGTAAGAAAAGAGAGAAAGAGAGACAGAGAAAGTTAGAGCGACACACAGACAGAGAGAGAGAGAGAGTGAGAGAGAGAAGGAGAACGACACCGACCGACTCTCTCTGTGTCTACTTAAAATCTTTTACACTTATTGTTTTCCGGTCGTGTGGTATGCGCGCTGGACTGTCGTTTGGTCGTCTCGATGGTCCCGAGTTCATACCCTGAACGCTGCCACTCCTGTTGTCCTGAGGAAGGTTTAGACTAGGAAGTAAATTATTTCTAGCTCTGATAGATCCTCCGAAACATGTAAAATATTTTACAAACAGTAGTCACATTTTCCAATTTAGCAGCAAGTCTATACATTGGACATTTTGTCATTGTTATATATAAAGTATTCTTCAATGAAATAAAAGTCAGCTTGAAGAACGGCATAACAGAAGAGCTCCCCGTAAGCGCTATAACGACCAACTCAAGCGCCATTTCGCCCTCACTGGCATAGAGGAAAGCAGCTGGCATTATTTGGCCTATGAAAGAGACAGCTACAGAGCTATCATATAGGTTGCGGGACAGTGCCGTAGCTAGGGTGAGGGTTCTGAAGTACCCCCGTGCCCTTACTTTGGGGGAACCCTCAACCGGGGTCCGAAATTCTTTTTTCACATTAAACATGTCATGTCATGATGTTGAATGTCAAAATTATGCAACGTCAATCACAACACATGAATAAATTAAAAAAAACCAATAAGGTAGTAAATCTGTAGTAATTAATTAATCGTATGGTAGAGTGTACCTGTCTGAAGAGTGTTCTTAATTATAGTGACCTCTTTGTATTCAAATATGACCTTTTGTGTAGCTGTTTATTTCACAATGTATCTTTGCAGTTAAATAAAATATGTTTATAAAAAAATGATTTTAAGGCACAAATAAAGGTAAATTTTTACAAACGTATTCTCTTAAAATAAAAACTGCAAGTTTTCCACAATCCACTCTAGTGAACTCCCACAAATGAGACGTAATGACAACATATTATACTCTCTCTTGGCTGCTTTTTAACCCGCATTGTTTCAATCTATGACTACCAGGTCGACCATATGTTCTCATGTTCGATTTTTTCCACTTGGGGTCTACTGTGTGCTTCTATATCTAAGTCATCATTAACACTTCGTCTATCTGAGACTATCGAAACTTTGTAGTGACTACGTTAATTTAAAAAAATTTTTTTTTTTTATTTGGCCAAAGATTGCAGAGTTCTCAGAGCGATGTTTAGTGACGAGTGGCCACCATATTCAATTTCATTTCGATGCTTATGACGTTTTTATCACTTGTTTATTTATACTCCTCTATTTTTTTCGTACCAATCAAGGAAATGACAAAATCCAATAATAAACGCACGACTGCCAAGACTATTACTTTATTAAACAAGTATAGCCTAAAATGAAGTTCTAAATCAGTGGATGATAATGCCGTAGAAAAGCAGCACTTAGAGACATTTTTTAAGGAGAGAAAATAAATGATTGAATAAAGCAAAGTAAGGGACTGTCTTGACCAGGAAACAAACCAATGTACCACCAAGATTCCCAAGGACCCATGGTTCGTGTCTCTGTATAGCGCTTTAGGGGAAAATTCTTTTACACCGTCCTCTTTCAGTATTACCAAAAAAAAAAAAAGAACGCCTTTGAAAAGAAACTTAGTGAGGGAAACGTGCGCCCTTGGCAAGGTACTTTATTGGCTCACCATCCCCCCATTTTCCATGAACTTCAAATAGAAATACTGGTAGCGAGTGGCGCCCACTTGAGGATGGCCCCCTGGCATCATGCCCCACCCTCTCACTACGCCTCTCCCTTATAATTATGTACTGTCTAAAGCAGCCTCCAGCAGAACATGGAACATGTGAGGAAGTTTGGCCAACAAATATATTATTATTATTATTATTATTAATTATTATTATTACTATGTCAAGAATGACATTGAAATAAATAACAGCATTTGTAGGAAATTACGTCATTTAATAATAATTGAACCTAGCAATACATAATTGAAAAACAAATTTCAAGTAATTAAATAGCTCAGTGACTCGACTAAACTCAGAAATCCAAGATAGAATTAAAGAAAACAATCCAGCTTACTCCTTGGGAATGACCACTAATCTTAAAATGAAGGAGCTTGATAAATCCCTAAAAGTCCTCAAACCAAAACAAGCCCCGGGCCCAGACAAAATATCTAATGACATGCTTCTTCATTTGGGTCCTCAAGCCAAAAGAAAACTGCTACAAATATTCAATGCTAGCTGGAAATCTGGCAGAATTCCAAACATCTGGAAAAAAGCCATTTTGATCCCTATACTAAAGCACGGCAAACCAAGAAACAAACTGGATAGCTACCGCCCCATCAGCCTCACTAGCTGTTCCTGCAAATTGATGGAAAGAGTGATAAATAGAAGGCTAACATGGATCCTTGAGTCAAATAACCTACTCACTGAAGCCCAGGCTGGCTTTAGAAAAGGCAGATCAACAGAAGATCAAATCGCCTTTATCACACAAGAAATAGAAGATGGCTTTCAAGAAAAGAAACCAACAACAATTGTGTGGGTTGACTTAGAAAAAGCATTTGACAAAGTCTGGGAACAAGGTCTCTTGCTCAAACTAATCCAGCATCACATATCCCACAGAATGTACAACTGGATAAAGGAATATCTAAATAATAGAAAAGCCTTTGTTTGCATGCAAGGACAAAGAAGCCACACAGTGGGTATTAAAAATGGTGTTCCCCAAGGAGGAGTCCTATCCCCAACACTTTTCTTAATATTCATAAACGATCTAAATCAAAACCTACCCAGAAAAGTTAAAAGCAGCATGTATGCAGATGACCTTGCCTTAATTAGCACAGAAGAATATGTAGGAACATCGAAATTCCGATTACAAGATGCTCTCGATATACTAAATAATTGGTCCAAAGACTGGGGCATGTCCATTAACACAAAAAAGACCATCTATACCATATTCTCACTGTCAACAAAACAGCAAACAATAAAATTAAAATTAGATAAGGAAGCTTTAGAAAAAAATGACAGCCCTACATACCTTGGAGTCACCTATGACCCGAGACTAACCTGGAAAAGCCAAATAGATAAAACACAGAGTAAAGGCATCCAGAGACTATCCCTCTTGAAAAAATTAGCTGGCACAGATTGGGGAGCAAATCACAACATCCTGAAAAAGACCTATACCAGTTACGTGAGACCTGTACTAGAATATGGTGCCACAGCATGGGGCTCAGCAGCCCAAACCAACCTAAGAAAAATAGACAAGGTTCAAAATATTGGTCTAAGGATAATGACAGGAGCAATCAAAACAACACCCATAAGAGCTATGGAGGAAACCGCTGCCCTGATCTCTCTGGATGAAAGAAGAGAAATAAAAATCCTTTCCCAATTCACTAAATTGGAAACCACGGAGAGGCACCCACTCAGAACAAAAATCCTCAAAACTGGCACCAAAAAACGTCTCAAAAGGACTAATTTCATACAGGAATCTCTAAACCTAAAAAAGAAACACCAACTTGAAAATATTACCCTGGAATCCTCGATACACTATAATGAATCCCCACCCTGGGACGAAAGCCCTCTTCCTACTATAAGGGACCATATTGAAAGCATCAAAAGAAAATCTGATTACAGACCAACAGAGCTCAAGAAAATAGTGAACTGTTTTCTACATAATAATTATCCTAGCAATCTTATCTTATCTTATATAATACAGACGTCACTTCAAAAAAGAAGATGATTACGTCCTACGCGTCATGCATTTAGTCATGCATATTAACCAATGACTTAAATTCTGCCAAGTCACTGGTTTTTCTGGCTAGCTCAGGCAACCCATTCCATGCTCTAATAGCACTAGGGAAGAAGGAGAATTTGTACAAATTTGTCCTAGCATATGGGACGAGGAATGTGCCTTTATTTTTGTGTCTTTCAGAGTATTTTATTAAATTTTGTTTTTGTATTTGAAGATTATGGTTCAGTCTTTTATGTATAATTGCTACTTTACTTTTGAGTCTTCTGTCCTGAAGGCTTTCTAAATTTAGTGATTTTACTAATGGTGTTACCCTAGTCAAATGTGAATATTCGTTTGTTATGAATCTCACTGCTCTATTTTGTGTTTGTTCCAGTTTCTTAATGTTTTCTTGAGTTGAGGGGTCCCACACGGTGGATGCATATTCTATTATTGGCCTAACCAAGGTTAATCAGTGGATCAGAGTTTACACGGATGGCTCAACCCACAAAGCCACCACAAATGGAGGAGCTGGAATACTTATCGAATGGCCAGATGGAGGAAAACTAGAAAAATCCATTGCAACTGGAGAGCTCTCTGACAGTCACAGAGCAGAAAGGGAAGCACTAGCTCTAGCTGCTACCATCCTAGCAAATCATCCAAGTTCCCCACACAGTCAGATTGTCTTACTAACCGATGCAAAAACAACCCTCCAAAGCCTGCAAATCTCTGATTCCTCATATATTAATAACCTCAAAACAGCACTTACAAAGCTCAACAACAATAGCAAAAAAACTGTAATTCAATGGATCCCAGCTCATATAGAACTAGAAGGAAATGAGAAGGCTGACTCACTCGCCAAGAGTGGGAGAATAAACACACTATTAAACTCTGCACTCTATCCAGAAGAATTGAAGGAATTAATAGTAAATAAAATAAATGAGAAATGGACGAGCTCTCATCCAAATCACAAGAAAGATGACGCTTACTATAAGCTATCCCGACAAGACCAACGTCTAATCTTTCGACTCAGGACCGGACACAACAGAATGCGACAACACATGTACCGGAAACTCAAAATTGGAACCAGTGAAATCTGCCCATGTGGAGAATCACCAGAGAATACAGACCACGTCCTCCAAAACTGCTCTCTATACCAAGAGGCTCGTATAAGACATTGGCCCCAAATCACCCCAATAGAAAAGAAACTATATGGAGAGCTCCCTGATCTGGAAACCACTGCGCATTTCATCTCATGTATTGGTCTACTCATCTGAACACTCCAACATAATCAATGAGAACGAAGAAGAAGAAGAAGAAGAGTATGATGAGATATCGCGTTTTAGACTATTGATGACTAAGCTTATCTTATATTATACAAACGTTACTTCAAAAAAGAAGATGATTACATCCTACGCGTAATGCATTTAGTCATGCATATTAACCAATGACTTAAATTCTGCCAAGTCACTGGTTTTTCTGGCTAGCTCAGGCAACCCATTCCATGCTCTAATAGCACTTGGGAAGAAGGAGTATTTGTACAAATTTGTCCTAGCATATGGGATGAGGAATGTGCCTTTATTTTTGTGTCTTTCAGAGTATTTTATTAAATTTTGTTTTTGTATTTGAAGATTATGGTTCAGTGTTTTATGTATAATTGCTACTTTACTTTTGAGTCTTCTGTCCTGAAGGCTTTCTAAATTTAGTGATTTTACTAATGGTGTTAATCTAGTCAAATGTGAATATTCGTTTGTTATGAGTCTCACTGCTCTATTTTGTGTTTGTTCCAGTTTCTTAATGTTTTCTTGAGTTGAGGGGTCCCACACGATGGATGCATATTCTATTATTGGCCTAACCAAGGTTAAATAACATTTTAGTTTTATGTTCTTATTTGATTCATAGAAATTTCTTTTAATAAACCCTAATGCTTTGTTGGATTTTTTTTATAGTTTCATCAATATGTGGATTCCATGACAGTTTTTCATTTATTATAACACCTAGGTATTTTGCGTTTTTAGCCTGTGTTACTGGTTTGCCATGAATAAGATAAGTGGAATTAATTTGTTTTAGTTTTTTTGTTACTCTTAACAACTGGCATTTTTCTGGGTGGAAAGACATGCTCCGATTTGATTCCCATTTCTGTAATTCAACTAATTCTCTTTGTAAAATATCAGTGTCTTGTGTTGTTTTTATTGTTCTATATATTATGCAATGGTCTGCAAATAATCTGACTTTTGTTCCTGAAGTAATGCAATTTGGTAAATCATTTATGTAAATTAAAAATAGTAGTGGACCCAAGATTGTTCCTTGAGGTACACCTAAATTTACTGTTATTGGTGTTGATTTAGAGCCATTTATTATTACAGTTTGTTCTCTCCCTATCAGAAAATCTTTAATCCACTGATGCAGTGGACCATAAATGCCGAAATATTTTAATTTTTTAAGCAAACTATGGTGGTGAACTTTGTCAAAAGCCTTGCAAAATCTAGTAAGATAGCATCTATTTGTTCACTATTATCTAAACCTTTTGAAAAATCATCAATTAGTCCTATTAGTTGTGTTTCACATGATCTATATTTCCTAAAGCCATGTTGGTATGGGGTGAGGACATTATGTTTGTCTAAGTGGTTTATGATGTTGCTACATATTATGTGTTCTAGGATTTTACATGTGATGCTGGTAAGTGATACTGGTCTGTAGTTTCCTGGATCAGATTTTTCTCCTTTTTTAAATAGGGGGGTGACATTAGCTTCTTTCCAGTCCTTTGGTACTCAGCCCTGGTTAAGCGATGCCTGAAAGAGTATTTTGAACACTGGGGCTAGCTCATTGCTTATCTCTTTGAGTAATCTAGCTGGAATACCATCAGGTCCAGACGCTTTATTTGGTTTGGTGTTGGCTAATAGTTTTTGAATTCCATTTTCTTGTACTACTATATCTTCTATGTTGTCTACTTGGTTCAAATTAAGAAATATGTCTATGTCTCCTGGGGCTGAGAATGCTGATGCAAAGTATTTGTTTAGGATGTTTGCTTTAGTTTCATTATCATTATGTATTATGTTATGTTCATCTTTTAATGGTGCTATGCCTGTTGTTTCCACTTTCTTAGACTTAATGTATGACCATAGGTTTTTGTTGTTATCTTTAGATATTACATTAATTATGTATTCACTCTGCAGCTGTCTGCTTACTTTTTGGGTTAAGTATTTAATTTTTATATACTTTTTGAAAACTCTTTCTGCCTTGGTTTCTTTAAATTTTCTATATAGGTTTTCCTTCTGTTTACAAAGCTTCTTTAGTCTATTATTAAACAAGCATTTATTTATTTTGTTTGATGTGTATTTAGTTGGTAAATGATTTTCTATAATGCTTTTAAGATGGTTTTTAATGAAATTCCAGAGGTCATCGACTGGTTGTTTTATGTCTTTTTCTAATAAGAATGTTTGTTGAAAGTTTAATGCAGCTTGGTATAGTTGTGTTAGGTTACATTTATTCCAGAGTAAGATTTTTCTTTTGGGTTTTGTATTGGCTACTTCTTTTATCTGACTGTGTATTTTTATGATCTCATGGTCTGATAGACCATGGATAAAATCATAATCAACTACTAATCCAGGTCTGTTGGTTAAGAAGAGATCTAATGTGTTGTTTAATCTAGTTGGCTTTTTAATGATTTGATCTAAACTTAGGTTGTGTAAAGTTTCTATGAAAAGCTCATTTATGTCCTTAAGGTTTTGGTGTTTATCTATGGTTAGTGTTTTCCAATTTATATCAGGTAGGTTGAAATCACCCATAATCCAAAAAACTGCATTTTTATTTTTCTCTTTAAGTGTAGTAATCTGATTACATAGTTCCTGCATGTATTCTAAACTAGAATTTGGTGGTCTGTAAATGCTGCCTATTATTAGGGATGTTGAGGTGGTATTAATGTTACAAAATGTAGATTTTATATTTTTTGAGTTAGGTAAGGTAATTTCTTCTGCTATAAGAGTGTTTTTTATTGCTAAAAGAACTCCTCCGTGATTATCAGCCCTATCGTTTCTAAAAATTTCATAATTACTATTGAAAATTTCTGCATTATAAATTTCAGGATGTAGCCAAGTTTTTGTTCCTGCAATTATGTCTGGTTTCTCACATTCTAATAAAATTTCTAAGTCTGCTGTTTTGTTCCTAATGCTTTGAAAATGTATTACTAAGGTTTTAAGGTATTTTGGTATTACTTCTTTAGTAGGTTTGTTTAGTGAGGCTGTTGTATTAATTTTAGTAGATTTAGGTTTAACAGGAGTGGATCTGGCTAGTGGTTGGTGAGTTTGTTTTGGGATGGTGTTTAGGATGTTGTATGGGTTAGAAGTGTCCGCATCAAAGGAATCAAACAGTCCTGATGTAAACTGAGGTAACCCACATGGTAAACAGTGCCATGATGCATCTTTGTTGCCTAAGGCATAATACACAGGTGTATTCATATGGAGACATGATGCATGGTACCATTCATCGCAGGTGTCACATTGAATGGCTTTCTGTTTCATGGTGCATACTTTTTTGCAGATGTTGCATCTATCTTTAGATCTAGGCCCTGGATTTGACTCTACATCTCCTGCTATTAATATTAACAGTGATAGGTATTTATTTATACTGTGTCTGATTGAGAACTTCCATTTGTGATGGGTGATCTTCTTTAATGTTATGGATGTGTATGTTAGGTTATTTTTGAAGTTGCATTGATCTAAAGTGTGACGATTGATTATGACTGTTTTTTCCTTTTTAAGTTTAGTGTTGACTGAGGTAGATCTAGTTCTGTGTTCAGCTAGTGTGTTTTTAGTAATTATTAGGATAAATAGCCAGAGCAATTTCATGATGACTGTTGTTGATTTTAGTTTTTAAAGGTCAAGTCTAAATCTAGTTTAAGGTTAATAATGCCTAAGATGGCCTAAGTTAAGTCTAAGTCTAAAGTGAAAGCTAATTTACAATGACAATCAAATGGTTATCGGCCCACTGGGTATTTTTTAGATAGATTGAAAGGGAAGAATGTTTGCATTGAGTTTCACGTGTATGTCGGCTCGAGTGATGAAAAGTCGCGTAATCTACAGACTGCAGTGTATCTAGTGGTATAACAATTTTTGATTTAATGACATTTCATTAACTGTATTGCAGGTCCAGTTTTTTTGTAATGTAAATCTTTATTTATCCCACACCCAAGCTCGAAACAAGTTGAAATTTTGCGCAATTATTTATTGTACCTGATAAAACAAGAATCAATAAAAAAAAATAGTTTTAATAAAATATTGGTAATTAATTAATTTGTCTGATATAGAGCAAGGGACAAAAATTGTACTTTACTTATGAAGTGCTATAAGTTGAATTAGCCCCCTTTAGGCTTTGTAGGTCGCTGCTATAAAGCTTCAAGTTAACAATAGATAACAATAAAAAAAACAAAACCTTCTATTATCATAAGCAATCCACTTTCTCTGTGGCTATTGTGTTAGCTTGAGGTGGCTTGAGCCCACATGTCGAATTCAGGTCTTTCACTTTTTTGTTTTGCTTTATATAAGTGCATTTTAAAAGTGATCACTGCAACATTTACGCAGATGCCCCCCCCCCTTCTTCCTACACCTTCTTTTTCCCATCTAGTTTAGACAAGTGATAGGATCAAAGCGGATTGGGAAAGCTAGAAGCATGAATTAGCGCTTAACAAGAACAATGTGTAAAACTATTTCTAATCGCATTGATTTATTATTGTTATCCTAGATTATACTACATCTTTTACAAATGTAATGGACCTCATTCACCATTCGTAAGCAAACAACATTTAGCCACGTGATTCTCTATCTCTTCTATACACACAGGCTATCACGTGGCATTTTTTTTTCGTTGTTTTATCAATATTCTCACGTAGCTAAATGTTCTTTGTATACGATTGGTGAATGGGGTTAATTACGTGACTTATCCAAGCTAATAGAAACAATTACTCTTAATATAAGCTTTTTTTTTTTAAGTACTTTTTTTAGCGGCCCCCGAAAGAGAAAAAGACGCTATTAGTTTTGTGCGAAATGTCTGTCCGTCTGGCCGTCCGTCCCGTTTAGATCTCGTAAACTAGAAAAGATATTGAAAATCCGACATCCCAATATTTTAGACCATTCAAAGTTCTGATGCAACGGCTACTTTTTTTTTTCTGAAAGCGAAAAATCTAATTTTTTAAAATCAGTTATGCAAGCAGTTTTTTAAAGAGAAAAAGCTAATGAGTATGTATTATAAATATCAAGGTCATCTGGTTCTGTGGCCCACGGTTAACGAGGGTGTTATGTGGCAAGCACAACGACCAACCGCCTTTACTTTTTCCAACTAATATCAGGTACCCATTAGAGCTGGGCGGAATCAGAGGCGCCCAAAAATCCCAGTCTTCAACGGATTCGAACCCGTGACCTCTTTAGGAAGCCAATCCCTTTTACAGCTCAATTACTGTGCCCCCATTTACTGACACGCTTTATCAAATACATTGCAAGTCAAGATTTTTTTAAAAGTTTTTTGTCCTTTTTTCTTAATCTTTTAATCTTTGGAAGTATATTTAATTATCCCAAAACCTAGTTATTGTAAGTATGATAGACAGTAACGTAATATTATTAGTAAAAAAAGTAAAATCCCAGTCTTCACCAGGACTCGAACCCAGGACCCCCGGTTCAGAAGCAAAGCTCTTTACCGCTCAGCCACCGCGCCTCCAATGTTATTCGTATTGTAGAAGAATTAACTCTTTTTGTCTACCTGGGTGCAGGTGTCTTGTAGCCCTAATGCAATGTCTATTCATTGTGTTCCAACCCGCATCTTCCAGCCAGTCAAGCGTATTTTTTTTCCAATCATTTGTCACTCTTTGACAGCGAAACAAAACAAAAACAGGGTGTTAATGAATTCATGCGTAAAAAAACTCACGGTCTTCGTCGCTGACATAAAAACGCTAATAACAATGTTCAAATGTTTCCTTCTCTTGTCTAGTCTCTTCTCTTGTCTAGTCTCTTCTCTTGTCTAGTCTCTTCTCTTGTCTAGTCTCTTCTCTTGTCTAATCTCTTCTCTTGTCTAGTCTCTTCACTTGTCTAGTCTATTTTCCGTGCGTTTTGTGTGTGTGTGCGTTTTTGTGTGTGCGTTTTTGTTTATATATATGTGTGTGTGTGTGTGTGTGCGCGTGTGTGTGTGTGTGTGCGTGTGTGTGTGTATATGTGTGTGTGTGCGTGCGTGTGTGTGTATATATATATATATATATATAAATTAAAATGTGTACAAATCTTGAATGTAGCCAGGATTTGTTTCTGGCGGGGGGGGGGGGGGAAATTAATATGTGAAGACATAAACTTCTAAGCTATATTACGTACGTGACTTTAATTAGGAAAAGTAAAGATATTTGGTGATTGTGCTGGCTGTATGTCACCAATAATTCTTGTTTGGCGCAAGTTCCTTCTTTTAGCTTTCTTAATATGCTATGATCCTATCAATTTTCTGCGGGGCCGGTTCTACAGATTGCGTGGCCCTATGCGAAACGTATTGCGCTGGGCCTTGTCTGGATAGGGATAAGGATAATAAGTCACAATTAATATTTTTTTTGGTTAGAAAATAAATACGTCTTTGCATTCTGTTCAAACTTAACTAAGTACAAAATCACGAACAAAATAACTTTACGAGACATCTACGATAAGCGATTAGATTTACTATTGACTAGCAAAATATTGCTTTTGATTTTTTGAAGGGATCGAGATGATTTAGATCTATATTTCTATGTCAGTGACTATTATAGTAAATTTAGTATTTGAACTTCTTGTTTTGGTTAAAATTCGCCTTATTATTTTTATTAAATGAAAGCTGACATTGACGTTTTTTAATAGCGAGTAGGAGTGGCGTTATCCATATTGTATGGCACCCCAAGATGAGAATTTTGTCTATTTTAAGACATTTTTATGACTTTTCAGGATACTTTAATAATTTCAGCAGATTTCCAGAAGCTCCTGGAAAATCTAAGGAAGCGGAATCCCGAATCCGTATCCTTGTAGTATCAAGTCGCTAGTAGAACTAATAATACAACATATCGGGAACACTTTCGTCACGAGCAGATCTTTTCTCTTGTTTTACTATCGACAAAGATACTGTTGTAGTTGTTGATAGTGTGTAGTAGAGTGTTGTAGTTGTTGATAGTTTGTAGTACAGTGTTGTAGTTGTGGATAGTCTGTAGTACAGTGTTGTAGTTGTTGATAGTTTGTAGTACAGTATTGTAGTTGTTGATAGTCTGTAGTTCATAGTTTCTGATATTTGTGTGAAGGTAACAGTGATAGCTTTTAAAAGAAATTATAAAAAAAAAAAAGAAAGCTACATGACTTTGATTCGAACACACTCAAGCCTCATGTAACTCATTGCACTAACCACTGTGCCAACGAAATGCTTGTGAACTTGGATTTATGTCTTCTGTTGTTAAGTTTTGAAACTTTTAAGCTACTACCTTATTCTCTTCACCAAGTATAGAGGGGACTTATTTAACATATACCGACACTTCTGTCAAGTACCAGTTCTTTTCCTTGTTCGATATCAAACTAAATAATTAATTTCAAATTATTTATTAACTTTTTGGTTACTATTTTAAATATTGATTTATGTGTTGTTAGATCATTCAATATGTTGTGTTTTGTTTTTTGTTTTGTTTTGATGGTGTCTGTATTTCTCAGCCTGAAAAAAAAAGACAAACCGGCAATTAAAGTGGAATTGCGTCATCATATTTAGTGTTTCTACCTGAGCATTATAAATGCCAATACATGTTAAACAGTATATTTCATAATTACAGTCTTTACTTAATGCAATTGAAAATACAAATCAGTTATTACCTTGAACAATATTTCATCAACATTGTATCTCTCCCATTAATAATTGACTTCTTTTATTTCGCCTTTCTATTTCTTTCTATTTATTAATTAATCATTCTAAATATCAGTTTATATATAAATATATAATATAAATGTCTTGTCATTTCCTACTTTACACGGTGTAGCTGAAACTTAACATTATGGTCTCGTACTCTCATTGTGCAAAAGTAGGCAGTGTCTAATATTAAGTCTGACTGTCCCGGATTTACCGATTTCGAACTTGGCATGCTTTGAATTGGAATCAACAGAGGCTAATTATTAAAATCCACGGAAGCTGAATATTAAAACCCACGGAAGCTAAATATTAAAACCTACGGAAGCTAAATATTAAAATCCACGGAAGCTAAATATTAAACCTACGGAAGCTAAATATTAAAATCCACGGAAACTGAATATTAAAACCCACCCAAGTGTCAGGTTTAGGAATTATTTGTGTTAACTAGCCGTACACAATTAAGGTCCCGGGTTCACCCTGACAAGAACATCACTCACACACAGTCGTACATAGAGTAACCAACTATGTGAATATTTTAAATAACAAAAAAATGAATTTAATTGTGTGAAACTGATATATAATGTACAATGAGGATGATAAATAGACAATATATATATTAGATATATAATATATATATATATATATATATATATATATATATATATATATATATATATATATAGATTATTCAATAATTAGTTTAAGCACCTTTGCTACTGCTATCAACTTGTCACCCTGGTTTCATAATCCACCAGATTCTGACCGACTGGCGTCACAAAGCTGCCAACCTCGGTAATAGTAGAGTTAGACCTCAGATGATCGCCAATTTGACAATGACACTGAAAACTGTAATATATACTTCTGAGACGGCAAGCGACGCCCACACTAGCATAGACTCGAGCCAGTATATACAACTCCAACACTGGCACCCTATAAACGAAATAAACACAAAACTTAACTTCTACTCTAAAACTAGAATTAGTGACAACCTCCTACCACATACAATAAGAGTTATCACAATCGAATAACTCACCCTAAACAGGGGTCCACCAATCCTACTGAATAATAAGTCCAAGAAAACTAGTACAGACTATAGATATAATAACCTTTTTCGGACCAACACACCGTCCGTTTTTAACCAACTCAGAGGGTAAACTGCCTCATGACAAAAGAAAGACCAATAGATGTCACCGGACTTTGTGACTTAGCAAAACAATTCCAAACAAAAACTACAAGACACTCTCGCCCCGTACAAATACTACGACTACGACTACGACAAGAGGAAATAAAAAAAACCAGAGTTAGGAGAAAGAAAAAGACACTTGTCTGTACCACGAAACACTGAACATAAAAATCCAAGGAAGCTGAATATTAAAAGCAACAAATCTTTTAATTTTTGAGCGTCAAAAGAACCGGCCTAAGGTGTATGCAAACTATATTGACGCTTAAGGTGTATGCAAACTATATTGACGCTTAGGGCATTAGGTTGGTGGGGGGTGTCATATGGGACAATTATTTTAAAGAAGAAATAGAGAGATTTTGATATTGTTGGAGTCAATATCCTGACTAGGTTTTAAATAAAATGCTTCCTTTGTTTTAGTTGTAAGTTTTTAAATTTTCTATTCAAGAGATTAGAGACAGGGTTACTGCAACAATCGGACCCCATGATGACCTGCTAACTATTGTAAAGAAACGCAAGCTTAAAATATATGGCCATATTACAAGATCCACGGGGCTCGCAAAGACTTTCCTTCAGGGAACAGTACCAGGAAAAGAAGAAGAGGCAGACAGAGAAAGCGATTGGAGGACAACATAAAAGAATGGACGTGCCTACCATTGATAGAGTTTTTAACTCTTTCTCTCCTAATCGACGATCCCATCGTTGATTTGACCTTATTAAATTAACTTAAAATTTAATTTTTATAAACTTGACCTTGTGTAATATAAAAAGAGCAGGCATTCCCCTTTAATTCTATACCAAATACAACATTTTCTGATAACTAACAACAAAGTTATTGAAGTATAATCATAACAGGGTAGTGAAATAGTAAGTAACTAAAAGAAGAACTTCTTCGAAGAGTGGAAAATAAAGGAGAGAAAGAGTTAAACAAAGCAAAAGACAGGGAGGAATGGAGAAAGACGGTCGACAAATCTTACTTGGTGCCCCAACGGTCCAACACACTAAGGGCTAGGTAAAGGTAAAATTTCATTTTGGGCCACCTACTTCCCTTCACCTAGGACCTCTAACTATATAAGGCCGACCCTGGTGTCAGTAGAGATTTCAGACCGTGCCCTTCAAAGTTGCATACTTTATTGGCTAGTCTAGATCAAGATATTGCCCTGTTTCCTGGTTTCTAAAGCACTGCTCAGTTTATCTCATATAAAAAAATTAGGACCTAGCTCTCCAACGTGACATCAGAACGAAAAAGAAGAAATCCACATGATATCTGTCAGGATGGTTTTGTCTCAGGCTCATCTAGGATATGATGCACCTGCCCGGGCTTCCTCCTGAACAGTGTAAACTAAAACAAAAATACTATCATTTGAGACCACAAACTAAATTGAACAATGGATAAACATTATCCAACGGAACTGTTACTGATTAAATAATAAATTGTCAACGTGAACAATATTCAATAATACTTAAATGTAAATTAATAAAATATTTACAGATATATATATGTATATATCATTGCGGTTAGCATTCCATTAATAATTATTCAAAGTAACATAGCACACCTTTATCTCAGTGTCACAATCGATCGGGGCCCACGAAGCCGACAATCTAAACCCATGGAGGCAAGAACCAAACCAAACAATGAGGCTTGACTCCAACAGAGTCCCAAGACTGCGTCCCTAAACAAGAAAAATGAGCATTCCTTGAAATCGCCATTCACAAGATCATAGGACCAACGACTTTAGAGCTACACCACGAAGAATCAAGTAAAATAAACGAACTTACCCAATACTGGGGGAGAAAACACCAAAGAAAACTCCAACAAAAGATCCACCATCGCCACAACCACAACAAAGGCAAAGAAGCAATGACATCAGCAAAAGCGCGTCCTTAAGAACTTAGAGGGAACAAACCATTATGGTGCATAAAAAGAAAACACCCAGAAAGAAGCAACTGTACGATGCGCAGGACAATATTGACCCAAATGAGCACAACTACAGGATTATGTCCATTTCTTTTGAAAAAGAGTGGCTGATAGGCTAAGTACGGTTGGGCTTGGTTTGGCTATCTATCAAAGGATCTATAGATATGACGCCCGTCTTGAGGACCATAAACATAAAAAAAAAAAAAAAAAAAAAAAAAATAATTTTCAATCGCATACACGAATCATTGTTTGTCTAGCTGTTTGAACAAATAGTTTCGTTTAAATTCTTGATATACATTTTAAACGTTTTTATTTTTTCTCTTTACTTTTTCCATTTTTTTTTAGACTGTTTGCATTTCTCACAAAGGGACGATGGCTGTTATAAAATTAGACGATGTTTAGACAAACTTGGACTCTTTGAGATGAATGACTTTGGAAAACTGTGGTCCTTTGCTGACCAAACCTATTATACTAATTACTGTAGGTAAGTAATCTATGTTAATGCATCTCATTGTAAAGCCATTAATTAAGAATTAGTTATGCCACAATATATCGCTGGTATATATGTATTAGGCAGCTACAAATCCAGCAGACATGCCGATTCAGAGGCGTAGCTAGAAATGTGCGGTTTGTTCTGGCCGTAAGGGGAATACACTGTTAGCGATATCAAAATTTCCACATTTTAAGTTCCTTTGCGCCTTTACCCCCTTTTTGCATTGTTCATACATCAACAAACACCAAATACTGTTTTTTTCTTAAATGTATTCACTTCACTTCTATGATCATGTCTGTATTCTTTTTTAAGTTTTTAGGTACCGTAAGCTGAAGACCAATGTGAATCAAATATACTAGATTCTGTTTTAAATGAGCGCACTCAACTGGTCGATAAGTTGATAGTTGTATTGAGAAAGCTAAAATTGTTAAATTGCTCTAAACAAAAACAAAAAAAAAAAATCTAATCGCACAGATTTATTATTGTTAGTCTAGATCTATTGTAAATTTTATCACATACCTGATCCAAACTGATTTATGCTATTTAATTTAATATTAACTTTTGTTAAAGTTGTGCTACTATGTAGAGTATGTTTATATTGTTTCATTATTTGTTGTGCATCTTTTTGTGAATATAGTAGAAGTAGCTAGAGTATAAAGTGCTGGTGTCAGACGTTGCAGACCTAGATCTCATATGCTAGTGATTAAAGCGTGGTGTCAGAAGAGATTTCTTACTTGCTGAAAGTGAATTTAGAGATCGATAATTATTTTGTATCAAGTGATCTTATTTATTCGGTGTCGTTTTTGTTTTAGAATTAGACATAGATAAATAATCGATACCGATATTGGAATTATTCGATAACCCTTAACCATTATCTATAGACGTTTATCTGTCAGGGAGATAGGCTAATGGAGACAAAGTTTTGAACTGTTTATGGTGGCCACTGAGAAGAATACGGAGCCCGAGCCAGTGAAGAAAGATGTATTGTTCTAAGTGGTGAGCCCTTTCGTAACGTCTACAACATTTTCAAGTACAAAATAAATGAAAAGTTTGAAAATCAATTTCTGCTTACGTCTGACACTGTTTATGACAGATTTACATTCTTCAAAGGGAATAACAAAGAAATAAGAAATGCCAAGTTAAAGAATTTGGCAAAAGAATGTAAGTTTGACAACTTTCGATGGACTTATCATATCGATTAGTATCAAAGAGATAAAAAACTTAACTTTAGAGAAAGCTTTAAGTGTAATTCGTCCTGATAAGCATACCCAGAACCTAATGAAATATAAGATAGGACAACAAGTAAATGCTGCTAATAAATCAAAGAAGACAGAAGACAGAAGCCAGTCAAGAGCTCACAGGGCAAAATGAAAGTGTCTAAGTGACAGCAGATCGTATGGTAGGTCTTTATGCATATTAATGCTGTTGATTCACTGGAAGATGAAAGTCAAGCGATACAGAAAAAGACATCTCTGAGTACTATGAAACAGAAAAAGACACCGTACAACCAACTGTTATAACTAACGAAACAAACAGTTATAGACATACATCTAGAGAACTTACTGTGCCAGTCAAGACAACTAGAAGTGGTCGAGTTGTTTAAGTTCCACCTAGATATCAATCTTTAGAACTTTCAAGGAAAATATGCTACTATGTTTATTATACATGTTTTTGTGAAAGTACTTGAAAGGATGTGACGTAACAAAAGAATAGTTTTAATGTCTACTTATAGCACCATGAAGCCTCTGCTAAATAATTCTTGTTTAATTGTCTACCATAATTTATTTCTCTGTAATAACAGAAACAATATTTTTTTCTTGTTTAGAATGAATGATGAAGCCAAGGCGTGCGTAAAGAAACTTTATAACCTTGAAAACAATTGCAAGGAAGATATGCGATTCGTGACAGTTCATTTAAAGGTGTCTAGCTTCTTGTGCTCGAATAATAAAGGCAAAAATGGTAAGAAATGTCAGTACATATCTTCTATTATGTCTAGATTGTACACATCTTCCTATGTGTCTAGATAAAATACATGTCTTTTCTAGTGTCTATATAATTATATAGAATATGTTTCTATTATTTCTAGGTAGTGTATCTCTTCTATTTGTCTAGATAATACACGCCCCCTGGCAACATCCACCAGGGTGTGACACCCAAGTGGGAAATTTTCACTTTTCCAAAATCACACTTTTAAAAATAAAAATTACTACCTTGAATATCAGCTTGTCCCAAACCTTCTTAGTTAAATTCTATTTGATTTGTAATCTTCCTAATATGAAATCATTGTTGATGTTGACGCCAGGAAAAAGTTTCTGAAGGTCAGAAATGTAGACAAACGCTTCGCCCCAGACAACTCTGTGTAACCATAAGGCTCTTCTCCAAAAATCTTATATGAACGGCAAAGTGGCAAAAGTAAAATTTTTATTGTAAAATATTGAGAAATACATAGACTTAAGCCTCTCACGCGCCATTCGACGCATAGATCTGCAAGTTCTCTCCACAGAAATCTATATTAAGGCGACATTTACAGCCACTTCCCAGCTGGTGCCCACAAAATTCAGGACTTCTAAAAAGGTGTAACGCCAGGTTAGACGTAGAAGGCCATGTTTTTGAATTAATCTCTTCGACTTTCATTTTAAGGCTGACTTCTTGGTAAACATGTTTCGTCTTGTCTAATGTTATGTCTTACAAATATCAATCAATGTTCTGACGCCACTTTTCTTAGACGGCGAATGCCTGTGAGGTAATAATTTTTTTTCTATCTCGGTATGTATCCTTCTCATCCATCACTGTTCAGCCTCTTTTCAACCTTCCAAGTCTCGAAGCGTAGGTGAACGTTGGTACATTGATTGATTGTATTGAGTACGTGTATTTTTATGTCCATGCTAATTGATTTGTTTGCTCAGATAGGGTCGTACTTTTTGAAAGACGGCTCCTGCTTTCCAATCCGACATGCAACACCATGATATGCATCTTCATCACTTGGAATAACACTGCCTAAATAGTTGAACATTTTGTTTAAGATCTGTAGGATTATATGTTAATGACGGTTGATGTTGACGACGGCACTGGGTAACCTGCACCCAACATGCGTAATTTTTAGGGCGCCTGTATCCTTCATCTCTCGAAAATAGTCAAATACAACGGCATTTTAAAATAGAATCGTAAACCATTTTTTGGGTGTAACCTTCAATTAATTCGCTTACAATTGCTTAACTAAAAGAAACTACTACAACTATAGTTGTTTGGTTTTTTTAGGGAGAGATTTTTTTTTTCTTATCGGGGTCACACATCGGGCTTACCGCACGGTTTGATACCGACCCTAGTGACGCCACTGATTTAAATAATAAAAAAAAACAAAACTAAATAGTTATGTGGAGCTTGGTGTAATGAATACAGCGATACCAGGATTATCTTTCTGTGTAATATAGGCGCGAAGCAGGCTAATGGCATTTTCATGTGTGAAATAGGACTATAGAAAATATCGGTAAACCTGTGACCTAAAATTAATTTTATGTGTCCTTAACTTTGTGACCATGTCTCGGTTAAATAGCTGCATTACATGAAATTTAAATTCAGTGTTTTATTTGCAGACAATGGTCCAAAAAGCCAAAAAAAAAAACTCATCATGCAACCATACTTGTTCTTTCTCTTTCTAACCTTTAAAGAGATTTAGAAAGAAAAGTAATATAAACTTTCAACTGTCAAATCTAGAGATCTGTCTTTTTAAAGATAAATATATCTTTATAGACAATCATTTAGTGCGTTTTATTTTAGAAAAAAAAAATGGAAGCTGTTAAAGAAAAAATACATCCACGCAGATAGAAAAACGAAAGTAGCTCGCTTAAATTCATCTAGGAATCAAACGATTTTCAGGATAACATTTTAATACATTTTTGCAAATCTTATTCTAGTATTGTAAAATATTTAAAATGTCCTACATATTTCGGATGTTGATAATATACTTCTTTATCTTATCTAAGGAGAGGTGGTGGTTGAGTGGTAAAGCGTTTAGCTTCCAAACCGGGGTCCCGGGTTTGAAACCATGTGAAGACTAGGATCTTCATTTCTGGATCTTTGGGTGCCTCTGAGTCTACCCAGCTCTAATATCTACCAGACATAAGTTGGGGAAAAGTAAAGGTGGTTGGTCATTGTGCAGGCATGACACCTTCATGGGCAACAGAAACATATGACCTTTACATCATCATTACAAGGTCTGAATGGGGAACTTTATTTTTACTCTAGTTCTATCTGGTTCTATCTAAGACCGCTGACAACAATGCACCATTCACACCACACTACTCTTCCTATTGTCACCATAAATAAAAAAAATTATAGCTTATATATAGCGCTACATTCATGCTTATATCATGCACAGAGCGCTATGGTCCAATCTCTTTTGAGGACCAGTAGGGGGGAGGGGGGTATCTTGAAGGTATCGTGCTGCCTTTAGGCCCAGTAAACACAACTCTGCCCGAGTTGGGTGTCGAACCTCGAGCCATTCATAGGGGGGAAAATCCAAGTTCAAGCGTACTTAGCCTCTCGACCACGCTTCCCACATAGAAGCACCATAGAAACACACAAACACACACACATACTCAATAACAACATACTTTACCTTCTCGTTCCCAGCTGTCAAGAATCTGCCCAAGTCTATCTGTGCAAATAATGAACTTCCCGGATGCCTATACCAGAGAGCTTCATCTGCCTGCTCTGGAAAGTACGAGAAGGAATTCAGGTTAGACATTGATATGTCCAGTAGTGTATGTATAAGATTTACCAACAAGTATCCGTGAGTTAGAATTCTTCTAATTAGAAACCATATGTAGTCTTGATTCTAATAAGTATTTTAAAAGTGTATGTCTTAGTTTAAACCAGTGATGAAGGAGGCATGGGTTCAACAATTTGTGGTCCCCCCCCCCCACCCCACCTCAACAAAAAAAAATATTTGAAGACTAAGACTGCTTTATTGATCCCTATGGGGTTACGTCACAAACGCAAGGACTATTTTCTCATATAAAGATAGAAACATACACATAAATAAAACACAACATTAAGAGTTATTTTAGCGACTATACACAGGCATCTTTGGTCCTTTCCATGTTTTCTGATCAACGAGTGGCGTTGATAGAGTCTGACTGAGTAAGGTACGAACGAGTCTTTGTACCGTTCTGTTCTTGTTTTTGATTAAGAGTAGTCGCCCATTTCGCTAAGACCTAACTTAGTTCTGATGGAGCGGGTGGCCGTAATCTTCAAACATGTTTTCGATTTTTTTTTAAACATTTTTGTTCAAAAAAAGTTCCTTTTAAATGTGGGTAATGTTGTGAGTGTGATTTTTTTTTATGCCCTTTTTATGATGTTTTCTAGATGGCGCAACGAAGCGTTGCATTGCCAATAAGTTATTCCGTATGTTAGCAGACTTTCCATATTTAAAAAAAAGTATCTAGCATCTTCTTACTTTAGTTTAAAGCTATTGAGTTTGAATAGTGAAAAAAAAAGGTCGCTGGGCTGTTTTTCTCTTTTCCAAGGTGGTCTTTTTCCACGGAAGCTTGTTATCAATGATGACGCTTAGACATTTATATGCCTTCGCTTGTTCAATAGATTTAGTGCTTATATATGCAGTTCGTGTATCATTTGTTTTGTTTTTTTCTTTCTGAATGTATCGGTTACACCTGGCGAAGTCTCAGTGTTACCAGTAGCCATTTGACGTTGAGAGACTTCAGAAGATGTCTCTAGGAGCGAAATCATTTAATATGGACTCTGTAGATGAGTCGCCTCTCGGAGCCAAATGATGTAGTGAGACAGTTCTTATTGGCTTCAATAAGCGCCACTTCATCTACCAGCGGATCATATTTGCTTTGCCTTGCATGTCTTCTCATCAGGACAGGCCCTGGAACAGATACCCAGGTCGGCAGTGAGACATCACAGGTGGACCTTCTTTTATAGGAAAATAGTCTTTTACTATGCCTTTACCTCTGAGGATGTAGCTCTTCAGAGACGAAGGCTGATCCCCGGTCAGAATGTAATTCGAGGGCGTCCCGAAAATGCTGAATAGGTTTATGAGGCATCTAATGACTGTTTGTGTAGACATGTCTAAACATGCATCTAAAGACTGTTTGTGAGTAGACACGTCAGGACATACATCTAATGACTGTTTGTGTAGACATGTCTAGACATGCATCTAATGACTGTTTGTGAGTAGACACGTCAGGACATACATCTAATGACTGTTTGTGTAGACATGTCTAGACATGCATCTAATGACTGTTTGTGAGTAGACACGTCAGGACATACATCTAATGACTGTTTGAGTAGACACGTCAGGACATGCATCTAATGACTGTCCTATAAGTTGTAATTTGGCGATTTGCAAGTAGGAACAAAGAAACCTTGACTCTCAATGTTGCAAACTAAAAAAAAGAAAAAAAAAAGTGGTTCAAATCTTGATGAATACACTCTAGCCTGTAATTCTATAAGACACTCTAGCCTGTAATTCTATAAGACACACTCTTGTGTCAAATATATATTATAAGCCCGAAGATGTATATAGTAAGTCATATTATAATTTCTAATAATTTAGAAAAATATGTCTAGATCTAGTTTTTAAATGCCATGGTATCCTTGCCAGATAAGTCTAATACATAAACAACAACATCAATTGTAGACGTCATCATTATTTTTTCTACATAGTTTAGATCTAGATCTAATTCTAATTTATTGACATCATTTTTAAACTAAACTTTAGATTACTGAGATGTTTTCGTTGGAGCCCATTAGATCTACGTAACTAATCTTCTTTATTAGCGTTTGTTAGTTATCTTCTTACCTTATATAATACAGACGTTACTTCAAAAAAGAAGATGATTACGTCCTACGCGTCATGCATTTAGTCATGCATATTAACCAATGACTTAAATACTGCCAAGTCACTGTTTTTTCTGGCTAGCTCAGGCAACCCATTCCATGCTCTAATAGCACTAGGGAAGAAGGAGTATTTGTACAAATTTGTCCTAGCATATGGGATGAGGAATGTGTTTTTATCTTTGTGTCTTTCAGAGTATTTTATTAAATTTTGTTTTTGTATTTGAAGATTATGGTTCAGTGTTTTATGTGTATAATTGCTTCTTTACTTTTGAGTCTTCTGTCCTTAAGGCTTTCTAAATTTAGTGATTTTACGAATGGTGTTACTCTAGTCAAATGTGAATATACGTATGTTATGAATCTCACTGCTCTATTTTGTGTTTGTTCCAATTTCTTAATGTTTTCTTGAGTTGAGGGGTCCCACACGGTGGATGCATATTCTATTATTGGCCTAACCAAGGTTAAATAACATTTTAGTTTTATGTTCTTATTTGATTTATAGAAATTTCTTTTAATAAACCCTAATGCTTTGTTGGATTTTTTTTTATAGTTTCATCAATATGTGGATTCCATGACAGTTTTTCATTTATTATAACACCTAGGTATTTTGCGTTTGAGCCTGTGTTACTGGTTTGCCATGAATAAGATAAGTGGAATTAATTTGTTTTAGTTTTTTTGTTACTCTTAACAACTGGCATTTTTCTGGGTGGAAAGACATGCTCCGATTTGATTCCCATTTCTGTAATTCATCTAATTCTCTTTGTAAAATATCTGTGTCTTGTGTTGCTTTTATTGTTCTATATATTATGCAATCGTCTTCAAATAATCTGACTTTTGTTCCTGAAGTAATGCAATTTGGTAAATCATTTATGTAAATTAAAAATAGTAGTGGACCCAAGATTGTTCCTTGAGGTACACCTGAATTTACTGTTATTGGTGTTGATTTAGAGCCATTTATTATTACAGTTTGTTCTCTCCCTATCAGAAAATCTTTAATCCACTGATGCAGTGGACCATTAATGCCGAAACATTTTGATTTTTTAAGCAAACTATGGTGGTGAACTTTGTCAAAAGCCTTGGAAAAATCTATTAAGATAGCATCTATTTGTTCACTATTATCTAAACCTTTTGAAAAATCATCAATTAGTTTGTTTTTTAAATACGTTTTGGGATTTGCCACTGGCATAAAGTGAAAGTCTACTGATGCTTCCATTATGAGTTTATATTGGGCTAGAAAAGAAAGAGCGAGGAATGTTTTATTCTGTGGTACTAAAATTGCAAACAATTTATCGCATAGCTTGAAAAAATCAAAGCTATAAACACTTCCTTTAGTTTGTACACCGGATGCACCAAAAAGCTATCTATTTATAGTTGTTTCCGTCATGTCTGAAAATCCCCTATAACGAAGGTATTGTCTTTTACAAATAGTATTTTAAATGTGTTTCTTGTTCTCTCAATGAAAAAAAAAAGTAAGGTATCCATCAGTTGTTTTTTTTTGTCAACAAAGAATTGTGATCCAACATTTATGTAATTATTTATTTCACCTATACAAATAGCTCTTGCATTTCCACTCCTCTGGCTAAGGCATGTGGAAATGATATTATTTATATTCTAAAGTCGATTAATGAAATCTTTTGGGACAACGAAAAGACGATGGATGATAGCGATTGAGCACTAAGACATTGATTATGTAAGTACATATTCTATTATTGCTAGAGCTGTATATAATATATACATTACACGTGTAAAGTCTAGACCTGATTGTATTTAACGAGCTATTGTGGTGGAAGGCGTCATGGCTGAGTTTTAAAGATTTTAACTTCCTATACTTGAAGTCTCGGGTTAATATCTGGTATTTTTCGAAATCTAAAATTTTAAATTTAACTTGATTTTTACCAAGCTTCTATCAACTCACTCTGTCTGGTAAAATGTTTGTACATATTATTTATAGACACCCAATCTCGAATCAAGCGGAAAGTTTGTTAATATGTTAACACGAAAATCAATTTAAAAAAAAATTAGTTAATTAACCATTGGTAATTAATTATTTTGTTTGGTATCTCAAACAGGGGAAAGAAATAGTACTTGATTGGTATAAGCTGAATTAGTTCCCTTTTAAATGGAACCAAACAATATATAACTATACACTCTTATCAGTCACAAGTTCTTCACTGGCGGAATGAGGTCGAAGCAGGCGTGAGCAGCGAGTTTGAATTCATGTCGTTCCAACTTTAAAAATTCAACTAAAAAACATTTCCTGTAAAATCCACCCAGATATCACTTTCCTCTACTCCCCCCCCCCCCCCCACCCATCTTCCCAACTGGTCCCGATAAGTGATAAGATCATTGCTTATTAAGAGAGCAACACGCATGAAATAGCCCCTTAAATAAAACAATTGGTACAGATAGTAACAATCACACAGATTTATCGTTGTTGATCCAGATCAGTGATGACCAACTTAAGGCCTGCGGGCCCAATCCTGCCTTAAACTAGTTGTTATTCGGCCCGCCAAAACGTCGGCGCAGAGTGTCGAAAATGGTTACATTTTTTTAAATTAAAAAATCTATCTTTTGTTACGTTGGGAATCTTTCAATGTTAATCTTTCTTCGGTCGATTTCTATCATTATGCAGTAGACTAAAAATATTTTTTAAATTTTCTTGCTTTTAGAAATGTAAACGTGTATATTTCAGTCACTACTGATTGGAGGGTATTTATAGATCTTATTAATATCCCCGTGACGAAATGTGTACCAAAAAGACAATACTGATTGGAGGGTATTTATAGATCTTTGAAATATCCCCGTGACGAAATATATACCAAATAGAGAAGAAAACGTATCGGTTGTAACGGTAGTGCAGCGAGGTAATCATGGGCCCGGAATCAAGAAAATGTCTTTAGGCGCCCCCTCACGAGATTGACAAAACCAAATTTCTGTATTCAGTACGTGTATGTGCATTTAGAAAAGTCATATCAATGTAGGTTCTACTTTCTTTTTAAATTAGAAATACAATTTGATAGCAAAAATTAAAAAACAAAATAAAAAAATTCACGAAAAATACCCGATGGATGCTTTGTAAAATTATATAAGTATTCAATACATTTTAAACTTTAAAAATAATGGTTTTTAAATTTCCCCGATGGGCCCCTATTGGTCATGGGCCTGGAGGCAGCAGTGATAGAGAGGACATTTGAAAACTAATACAGTTAAAGCCTTGTGTTTTTCTCGAAATCATAAAAGCTCGTTTTTGTGTGTCCATTTATTTGGCTGTGTGGACTCTTAACCAGGATTCGAACCTGGGATCCTTGGTTTGGAAGCCACTGCGCCTAAATCAAATATGTTAAGAATAATTGAACTATAGTTATACAAATAATTTAAAGCGTGATAGAATTAAATTTCTTTAGGAGCGCTGTTGCCCATTTGTTTTCAAAGAAGTTTCAATTCCTTGAGTGAAAATTTGATAATTCCTCCATCTGAATCTTTTTTTGTGTGCTAGAAACTGAAGAGCTTGAAATTTTAATTCTTATACTTTCACAAAAACACATAGGTTGTCAACACTTTCTTTATTTTATATACACTAGGTACACCAAAACTGTAAATCCATTTGTAATTCACAATTCCTCCTAATACCTTGTCAACTCTTCACGGGTTTACGTTTCAATGGACCTCATTCACCAATCGTAAATAAACACATTTAGCCACGTCATAATATTGACAAAACAATGAAAAATACTTATCATGTGACAGCCTTTATGGATTACATATTTTGTATAGAAGATATAGAGAATCATGTGGCTAAATGTTGTTTGTTTACGATTGGTGAATGAGGTCCATTGGGTGGGCACCAGGAGAACTGGTATTTGGAAAATGGCTGTAACGATTTTCTTAAGAAATTGACAGTGTATATATATATGTATATGGGAGGGGGAGGAGGGAAAAAATAATGACGTAACTATCCACACAAATTTGAATTTTGCCTAAAATTTTGTCTTAAATCGTAAATAATATTTCTAAAAAACATTTAAAAATGTAGTCAAAGAAAACTATAAATTAAAACCCTATTTCTTTATCAACAGATGATCTACAAATGCCAAAGCTGAAATGAGACGCTAAATTTGAAAAGAAATTTGATTATGTTGAATTATCAATTTAGGAAAATAGTTTCCTTTTTTTTTCCTTTTATCCATATTCCTGATATATTTAGAAGGACAGAGAATAAAGCAAAAAACAAAGTTTTTTGGTGTTTTTTTTTTAAGACGCAGAATTACTGAATGAAAGTGCGACTTTGAAAGAATGCAAGAGGGAAAAATGAAAGAAATACTGGCATAGAAAGAGAAAAATTAAAGAAATACTAACATAGAAAGAGAAAAATGAAAGAAATACTGACATAGAAAGAGAAAAATGAAAAAAATACTGACATAGAAAGAGAAAAATGAAAGAAATACTGACATAGAAAGAGAAAAATGAAAGAAATACTGACATAGAAAGAGAAAAACGAAAGAAATACTGACATAGAAAGAGAAAAATGAAAGAAATACTGACATCGAAAGAGAAAAATGAAAGAAATACTGACATAGAAAGAGAAAAATGAAAGAAATACTGACATAGAAAGAGAAAAATGAAAGAAATACTGACATAGAAAGAGAAAAATGAAAGAAATACTGACATAGAAAGAGAAAAATAGAGTGCGAGAAAGAGAGATGTTAGGGGAGAGAAAGATAAAGAGTGAACTAATAAGGGAGAGAGTGAGATAGAGAAAGAGTTGAATTAAAGATGGGAATCGAACCCATGTATTAACATTCTGGTTTGGTTTGGTCAGATTTACGTTTGGCTTCGGTTTGTTTCCATGACGATTATATAGCTCTGGTTAGGTTTCGTCAAATCAAAAGTTCGGGTTCGGGTTCGTTTCGATTTTATGAAATTAGATAATAGGCCTCTAGTATCCTGTAGCAGTGCATATGTAAACGTCTGTTGTGTTCACGCGTAGGATTTAGTGAAGGCCTCTAGTATCGAGGGACAGGATTTAGTGGAGGCCTATATTATCGACGGGCAGGATTTAGGGGAGGACTCTAGTATACAGTTACGGAGTATTTGTGGAGACTTGTAGTATCCAGAGGCAGGATATTTGTGGAAGTCTCCAGTATCCATGAGCATACTTTTTGTGGAAGCCTCTAGCCTCTTAAGTATTATGCACTTAATAATATGAATAGATCTTATATAATACTGACGTTACTTCAAATAAGAAGATGATTACGTCCTACGATCTAGAAGTAAGTCATGTTTGTGAAGTGGAGAGTCAATTAACTACATGTATTTCACTCCTTACTGGCGATACCAACGTTTTGACCCCATGAAATCAAATTAATTTTTGGTTTTATAACTTTAATTTGTGTTATATAATTGTATACCTTATATAACCTTCCCTGATTACATACACACAAATGTTTGTTTGTTTGTTGTTGGTAAAATATTTTACATGTTTCGGATGTTCCTTCAGAGTTGAAGATAGTTTACTTCCTAGTCCAAACCTCCCTCAGGACGACGGGGGATGGGAGCGGGCAGGATTTGAACCCACGACCATCGACAAATGCAAACGACAGCCCAGCGCGCAAACCGCACGACCAGGCTGCCATATTGAGGTTTCATCATAACAGGGTAGTACAACAAAAATGATCAAAATGAATAGTCTCATCGACACGTGGAGAATAATTACGTTGGTAAAGAGTTAACATATTATGTAAAATCGGAGTTGTCTATTAGCATCTACATACAGGTGTAGAATGTTTATTCTCGAGG
This sequence comes from Biomphalaria pfeifferi, assembly GCA_030265305.1. Taxonomy (NCBI): domain Eukaryota; kingdom Metazoa; phylum Mollusca; class Gastropoda; family Planorbidae; genus Biomphalaria; species Biomphalaria pfeifferi. The sequence goes on along the minus strand of JASAOG010000161.1, from coordinate 940,938 downwards.
TTAATATTTTAAAATCAAGCCAATACATTTTGGAACAAAACAAGAAATTTACATACAATATTTAATTACTTGTAAAACTAGCACATTTATATGGCTGATTTATAAAATTATCGTTACATAAGTCAAGACCAGTGAAGATACCGACGATAGAGAACAATCATTGACAGAATACTGTAAACTAAACAATGTTCCAGATAGTAGCTCTACGTTCAAAGATTTTCTGGATTGCTGAGTTTTTCTGTACGCTTCTTAACATTCTATCTTGACATCCTAGCTGTCATTAAATATTTGTTAAATTAAGTTTGTTTACATCAAGATCCCTAGAAAATGTGTTTTATATACATTCACATTGTGACTTAACAATCAGGTCGCTCAGTTTATCCTGGCCAGCAGTTTTGTAAGACTGTTAAGCGTGTCGTGAAGAAAGAAATATAAAGTCATTTTTCGAATATTTCTTTATTTATATACAAAATTCTTTATTTTAAATAATATATATTTGAAATCTTTAGCAAACTACACTACCACTACACAGACTTGCAATGTCGTCAATTCTGCCCTGATTTCACTAAACTTTGTAACTCCTTCTCTCCTACTTAACAATAACATCGTTTTTTTGAGCCCATTCAATTCAATTAATGTTTTTATTTTATAAACTATTATTTGTGTTGTATTAAAAGAGCTTGCATTCTTCTATAATTCTATACGAAAAGTAACATTTTGTGATTACCTACAAACATGTTATTGAAGTTTGATCATAACAAGGTAGAATGCAGAAATATGAAAAATAAACAATTGTCAGAATGTGGATAATTAATTGCGGATATAAAGAGTTAAGACAACAGTGTCAGTCTGATTCTGTTCAACATATTTACTAAAATCTACACATTTGATAACAAGTTTTTTCTTTGGGATAATGTTCATATGTTTTGGTCTCACTTTTTGTTTTACTATTACGTGAGTAAATCAAAATCTGTAAAACTTTTTAATAGAATGACCTGGTTGGACGCAGTACTTCAACAGTAAATCTCTCAGATTCCTTCTTCTCGGCTCTTTTCGTGGATACCTGACAAATACATTACTATTTGATTTTTGGAGCATCGGAAACTCATTGGTCCGTCACAATCATTGACCCAAGGAAAGGCCGCTAAACTCTTTCCTAACATGGCTAGCGCAAATGTCTAAGTAGTTCCCCGTGTTTTGTTACTAATAATAGTGAATAGTTGTAAAAATGGTGTATTTTGTTAAGACATGATTAGGATTTAGTTATTTGTTTCGGGAATAGGGGGAAAGTTTTACTTAGCGACGATGACGTAAAGTTTGTTAAAAGGTAAGAACGCTCTTATTCGACAAAACGTTTCTCATTACAGCAGTGAAAATAAGAAGTTATATCCAGACGGCTAGTAACAGAGGACATTAGACGGATCCCTTCTTGAGGATTAAAAGTGTTTCCTATTTTAACACTAGTGTCGACTACCTATCTTGGTTGTTTTGGCATTTCTCCAGTGTTTGAACGTTTATTTCATTGTTTGTATTTGACACGGCGGAAGAGCCACAACAATTTCTATATAAAAAAAAAGCTTGTATAGGTTATTTTAAAAATTGAATTTTTCTATCTCAGAAAATAAAAAATGTAGCCGTTGCTTCAGATTTTGAAAAGGTTTATAATATCATGATGTTGGATTTTCAATAACATTTCTAAATTACGAGATCTATAAGGAACAGACGGACAGAATGAAAGACCACAAAGAACTTAGAGCGCCTATTCCCATTTCGGGGGCCGCCAAAATAACTGACATTTTTCTGGGTGGAAAGACATGCTCAAATTTGATTTCATTTCTGTAAATTATCTAATTCTCCTTGTAAAATTTCTGTGTCTTGTGTTGTTTTTATTGTTCTATATATTATGCAATCATCAGCAAATAATCTCACTTTTGTTCCTGAACTAATGCTATTTGGTAAATCATTTTTGTAAATTAAAAATAGTAGTGGACCCAAGACTGTTCCTTTATGGTACACCAGAGTTTAATGTTATTGGTGTTGATTTAGAGCCATTTATTATTACAGCTTGTTCTCTCTCTATCAGAAAATCTTTAATCCACTGATGCAATGGATCATTAATGCCGAAATATTTTAGTTTTTTTAAGCAAACTATGGTGGTGAACTTTATCAAAAGCCTGTGAAAAATCTAGTAAAATAGCATATTTTGAGTCTTCTGTACTGAAGGCTTTCTAAATTTAGTGATTTTACTGAAGTCAGAATATTCGTTAGTTAGGAAAGGAGTTGGGAGGGGTAGCGGGTCATGCCAATTAGATGTAACAGATTATAAAATTGAATTTTTGAAATGCGGTGCCAGAGCAGATTGTATGTTGCAAAAAATGACCAGCAATTAGAGCCTAGCAATTATTTCAAAATATATAAGTGTAGTCAGATAAAGAAGAAATTGATAGTCAAGTTGAGGGGATTGTCCAACTTGTAAAAAAAAAAAAAAGGAGGACGTCATGACAAAATAACAAAATTTATAGCTTCTGATCTGAACGAGCGTAGCTTGTGGGCAATGCTAGTCCTTGGAATATTATAAAATGTTGTAGATATATACATTTTCTTAACCAGAATTTCTTTCTCAGGATAATTGGGCATGGCGAAATAATGTTCCATTGATTTTTAATCAAGCATGCATTAGTAATTTAGAGACAAACAATAAGTTGTCGTTTGGAGATTTGCAAGTTGGACCAAAGCAATTAGAGACGCTAACTTGATCCTGAATGTTTCCAAGTAAATAAAAAAATAATAAAAGTTATAAAATTCTTAGTGCTTTATTTAATATACACTCTAGCCTGAAATTCTATAATACACATCCATGTGTCAAGATCTAGATCTAGACAAGGAAGGCTGCATGGTCGTGCGGTTTGCGCGCTGTACTGTCGTTCGGATTTATCGACGATCGAGGGTTCAAACCCTGCCCGCTCCCATCCCCCGTCGTCCTGCGGGAGGTTTGGACTAGGAAGTAAAATAGCTTCAACTCTGAAGTAACATCCGAAACATGTAAAAACAAAACAAAATCAAACAAGATCAAGACAGGATCTACATAGTTTAGTTAGATCTGATTCTAATTTATTGACATGATTTTGAAACTAAACTTTAGATTCCTGAGAAGTTTTCGTTTCAACCCATTAGGTCTAGGTACCAAATCTTTTTTTTATACCGCTTGTTGGTTGCTTATTTGTTTGTTTTTAAAATACGTTTTGAGATTGGCCACTAGCATAAAGTGAAAATCTACTAATTCTTCAGACCTGTTTCACTTACTTCCATTGTGTCTAAATCTTTAGAAAAATTGGTTAAAATGTTTCTTCTTTATGATCTTTGAAGTAAGTTAGACCCTTTACAATTTGCTTACCAAAAGGGTAAAGGTGTAGACGATGCCATCCTAAATATTTTAAATTGTGTCTACAAACATCTGGACTTACCGAACACTTAAGATTGTTCTGTATTGGATTTTGAGATTTTACTATTTCAAAATAGATACAAGGCATCATCCCTAATCTTTTGTATTCTGGACATTATCATTAAAATTCTAAAACCATATTTTTAAAAACGTTTTTTCTTTTAAAAAAAAAAGGTAGGGGTGTTCTTACATAAAAAAAAGTAAAATTTGAATAAGCCAATATTTTTCTGTAATTTCTGGGTTTGCAAGAATTTTATTCTCCTTCCTATATGTCTGACAAAACTGCTCTCACATCCTGGTGTTGTCAGCTTTTGTGGGAAAAAAGTCCAGTGGTTCATAGAAGTACTTTCACTTTTTGTATTTATGAAATGCTTAGGGTGTGTGCCGACTGCGTCAGGAATATATATATATATATATACCATTGTCCGCAGGTGGTCGATTTAGATTTTTATTTAGCCATCTGAGTCTGTCGTCGGCAGCGGAGTTTCTTTTGGTCTCAAATGTGCATCCCGCGGCTTTGTGAGTGACCTCCAGCTGTCTTTTTCTGAGGGCGCATGCAACCAGGTGCTCTCTACTATATCAGCTAAAGCAAGTTGGAAACAGTACCAGGAAAAGAAGAAGAGGCAGAGGAGAAAGCGATGGAAAGACAACATATAGAATAGACGGCCTGCCGAGGTTCTAACTATGGCAAAAGACAGAGAGGAAGTGAGAAACACGGTCGACAAATCTTGCTTGGTGCCCCAAATGGTCCAACAGACTAAGGGATAGGTAAAGGTAAGAGGTAAGATGTCGGCGTGTCGTGGAGTCTCTAGGTCGTATGGTGGAGTCTCTAGGTCGAGTGGTAGAGTCTCTAAGTCGTGTGTTGGAGTCTCTAGGTCATGTATTGAAGTCTCTAGGTCGTATGGTGGAGTCTCTAGGTCGTATGGTGGAGTCTCTAGGTCAGGGGTTCTCAACCGGTGGGTCGCGACCCCCTTGGTGGTCGATTGACGATTTGCCAGGGGTCGCCAAAGACCATAGAAAAAATGGATTGTTTTGTCTATTCTTCCTATTGCAGTGTGTGTGAGCGGGGGGGGGGGGGTCACGGCAGAGTTGGGGATTGTAAAAAAGGGGTCGCCGAGCTTAAAAGGTTGAGAACCGCTGCTCTAGGTCGTATGGTGGAGTCTATAGGTCGTATGGTGGAGTCTATTGGTCGTATGGTGGAATCTATAGTTTGTGTGGTGGAGTCTCTAAGTCGTGTGGTGGAGTCTCTAGTTAGTGTGGTGGAGTCTCTAGGTCGTATGGTGGAGTCTCTAGGTCGTATGGTGGAGTCTCTAGGTCGTGTGGTGGAGTCTATAGTTTGTGTGGTGGAGTCTCTAGGTCGTGTGGTGGAGTCTCTAGTTAGTGTGGTGGAGTCTCTAGGTCGTGTGGTGGAGTCTCTAGTTTGTATGGTGGAGTCTCTAGTTTATGTAGTGGAGTCTCTAGAAGAAGACTAAGCCTTCTTGTTTAAATTGCGCGGTAAAGCAAAAAAATTGATTGGTTTGTAAAGTAAGTGGGCAAAATTTAAATAAATATTCTATCACAGGACTTCTAACAATCATTTTTTTTTGACAAGCTGCATCAACACTGACGATGAGGGGCAAGTTGATTGTTATTCAAGTTATCCGATTGGATATTCTAGCTTTTAGCGACGAAGTTATTTTAATTGTATTCAACTATCTTCCTTCTGCGGACCTCCAAAAATTGGTCGCGGACCCCAGGCGGGTCCGAGTAGAGTACTACAGTTTGAGAACCACTGTCCTTGTAGACCTTAACTTGACACTTTTCCGCTATCTCTTTCAAATGAAGGCAGCTTGCACGTCTATGTACTCTACATTGAATGTCTTGATATTATTAAAGTAGTCTAGGTTTTGTTTAGAAAAAAAAAAGCTGAGGAGTCATAACTATTGTTATTGCACACTGTCCTTAGATGTTAGACTGTGCACCACGAGACACAAGACAGAGACACGAAAATAATAAAGGTAGTCGAAGACGTCGGTAATTAGGATATCAACAGGAATGAAGTGTTATTATTACTAAGTACTCTAGTTGAATATTTGTTGAACTACTGTTGTTAAGGTGATTTAACATTAGACTGTTGGATAAGTTACAGCAATTTTAATGAAATCAAGAAGCAGCAAGATTATTTATTTTATATTACTACGTAATCTTAAATATTAAGTGTTGTCTTCGAGTCCTATAATTAATGAGGAATGCAGTATTTCTTGTGGCTACGCAGCCCTATCTGTGACCAACATATTTTGCCACACCCAGGGCAAGGATAACCATTGTCCTCCTGTGGTCGATTAAGATAGAAGAGAGCACCTGGTTGCATGTGCCCCAGAATGAGACAGCTGGTGGTCACTCACAAAGGCCGCGGGATATACGTAATCATAATATCTTACAAAAAACAATTCAAATTCTTTCTTTTATTATTTATGGATAAATTCAACTTGTATATGCACATTTTTGCAATCATCTTCCTAGACGTAGATTCATATTTTTATATAATCATGTTAAATCTAGACTCGCAAATACAAGATATAAAACATTAATTGAAAAACATTAATGTTTGGCCACAAAATACATAGAGCTCTGTTTTAAACGCAGTTAAAAATCGACAGAGATGTCCAGAAGCAACGTCACTAAAAACAAGAACAGCCAATGTTTACAATTTGCACAGACCAAATTTAAAGCGGCGATCTCTACTACCTTCGTCGTTGATGGAGTAGATTGACCGTATGGCTTGACCTTCTGGCACGAATAAGGTCAGTTTTCTGTCCAAGATGTTCACAAATTCGGTGCTGTAACAATCCCGCAGTAAATTCTTTGTGGCTCTGCAGCAGGTGAATCTGAATCGTCGGTCTTCCTTGGTGTTGTCATGGTAACTGGAGATGCCAGTCAGGACTTTGTTTCCAGGACAGGTGTAGTCGAAGGTCGCGTCAAACTCATTTACATAATCTAAAGAAAATTAAAAAGAAAAAAAAAGAATAGAAATAAATAAAGAAACTTAAAATATATCTCTTAACTCTTTCGCTCCAAATTGATGATACCAGCGTTGATTCCACCGGAATGTGGTAAATAATTACGGAGAGAAAGAGTTAATGAGTCTAAGGTATTCTAGATGTCTTGTTATCGACAATCTACACGTTTCGTTGCTTCGTTGCTCTTGTTTACTTATTTCAAAACAATTACTAGGTCCCAGGGCCGGCCCTAACGATTGCGAGGCTCTATGCGAGACGGATTGCGCGGGGGCCCAGTCTAGGTAGGGATAAGGAAAATAAGTAAAAATTAAGATTTTACATTAGAAAATAAATTCGTTTTTATATAAGATTCATTTTTTACCATGTACAAAATCACGATCAAATTCACTTTTCGAGCCTTGCGTGTAGCGAAGTCATTAGGTATATCATCAAAATTCTGTTTTCTACATAGATCACGCTAAATAGCAATAATTGCAAAATATATTTAATTTCAATTCGCGAAGTGTTGACCTCAAGTAATTCTTGATTAGCTTGAAGCACAAGTAGATTCTTTCACCAGATGCACGGTTACAGGGACTATTATTAAAAATATTAAGACTGCAACAAAGTGGACAGATAAGCTAAAATTTCTACCTGGGCTTTGCAGGTATTTGGTAGAATATGCTTTAAAGGTGACAATTTGGTCTTTTTTTTAGGAGATTTCAATCATTTCATGAGATTATTATGATTTACCTTGAATTAATTCGCTCGGGGCCTATGAAGTGCGTTGCCCACTGTGGCCACATAGGTTGCAGTAGCTTAAGGACGGTTTTAAACTACTTGAGTTCGTCAAGAGATGTACCCATTTAATATCCACCTTACCGCAATAGACGTAAAGCTGTATCATTCGAAAGCACACATTAAATAAAAGGCTAAAAATGACGATTAAAACTAAATTAAATCACATTATTTAATCCATATAATAAGTTAACATTCACACAAGTGCTATTTTTTCCCTTGTTGCCAATATGGCATGTAACGGGACAAGAAAATCAATGACTAAGTAGACTTTATGTCATAACTATATTAACACATGAGTAAGCTAAAGACGATGGTTTTCCATAATCCTGTTGATTTTAAAGAAACGTCTGTAATTTATTATAGAAGAAGTTACAGTAGAACTCGCGTCCCTTTTATAAATCTCCTACAAAGACCTTCTAGATTGTTTAAGCCACTATTAGTTTTTTAAAAAAGTTTCTTATCATTTTATCTTGACTTTCTATTTATCTTTAAAGATTCCTAAATTAAATTTGTTTGCATTAAGATCCCTTTAAGGTCTTCGAGATTTTTCAATGTAACAATAAACAAGTTTGCTTTATTTCTGATACATTCACATTGTGACTCAGGTCTGTTTACATACACCCTGTTATCTGCTATGATGGGCTGGTTAAGCGTGTCGTGAAGAGAAAATTTTAATCATATTTTTTTGAATATTTTTTTTAAATGTTACATAAGTCGTATTGCGGCCACACCTGTGGCTGAGCGGTAAAGCGCTTGGCTTCCGAACTGGGTCTCCCGGGTTCGAATCCTGATGAAGACTGGGATTTTCAATTTCGGGATCCTTGTGCGCCTCTAGGTCCACCCAGCCCATTAGTTGGGTAAAAGTAAAGGCGGTTAAACTTTGTGCTGGCCACATGACACCCTCGTTAACCGTGGGCCACAGAAACAGATGACCTTTATATCATCTGCAGGTCTGAAAGGGGAGATTTACCTTTTTTTTCTTTTACTGCGCTACACAGTCTTGAAATGTCATTTCGGCCCTAATTTCACTAACCTATGTAAAACAATCAGTGTCAGTCTGTTTCTGTTAAGCATTTTTACTAATATATGTAGATTCGTGAATAATTTCTTCCGTTGGGATCAAGTTCATATGTTTTGGTCTCCCTTTTCTTTTTCGCTATCAACAATAATCTTTTAAACTGCTAATTAGAATTACCTGATTCGACACAGTAGTCCCCTAGTGGAGATCTGCGACAGTACATCTCCCAGATTCTATCTTCTCGGCTGTTGTCATGGATACTAGACAAATACATAATTGTTTGATTCCTGGGGCATTTGAAGCTCATCGGTCCGTCGTACTCATTGACCCAAGGAAAAACCGCCAAACTCTCACCGACCATAACAAGCCCAACCAAAATGGAGAGCTTGACCATAGCTGGAACCATCTTGAACACTACAGTGAACAGATACTAGAAATATACGAAGTTTTGATTTCATTTAATGAAATAAGTTCCAAGTAAAAGACTGTTAACACACCAAAGAATGTTATAACAAGGCTTATTTGAAATATGTGCATTAATGTTGGTGTTTTGTTTTTCAGTCGCATATTTCTGGAAAAATGTTATCGAAGAAACTGTTGCTCTCAAACTCAAGCTTTTTTTTGCGAACATTGTTATCCCAATATATAAATCCCAGTATGTGGACGTCCAGTCCGTTGTTCGTACTCATGGAATCAGTCAGAGAGAGCAGAGAGAGAGACAGAGAGAGCTGCCTGATCTGGACACCCAATTTATTTCAGATATTGAACTAGTCACCTGAACCCTCCAACTCTGTGATGCCCAAACCAATCCGACCTGCTGGTCATTTTTAATTTCCGACATTCATGTCGCGGGCCAAATCAATGAAAAGTCACAAAAACGAAATGAAATTGACCTGCTCGACAATACGCTGCCTACATGAACCGTTAGGGAACCACACAAGATCCGTTGACCGTCTTTCCCATAAAGTCTTTGTTTTCCGCCTCAGCTCTGTCCATTCTTCTATGTGGTCAATCTCTTCTTCTTTTTCGTGGTTCTGTTCCCTTAAGGAAGGACTGTTCCCTTAAGGAAGGACTGTTCCCTTGAGGAAGGATTGTTCCCTTACGGAAGGATTATTCCCTTAAGGAAGGATTGTTCCCTTGAGAAAGGACTGTTCCCTTGAGGAAGGAGTTTGCGAGCCCTAAGGACCTTGAGATGTAATAATACAGCTTAAGTTTGATAACGTTTAGCAGGTCTTTGTGAGGTCCAATTGCTGCATTATTCCAGTTTCTAATCTCTTCATTTGTGATGCGGGCTTTGTAAGTGAAACCTAAATCTAGGATCTTTATGTAGCATCTTGTTTTTTTTTTGCTAGGATCCTCCTCCAATGTCTAATCAGAGTTCGAAAGAATAAGTTTGGGCCAATCAAAATATCACAATTTAGATATAACTGGATGCTTCTACAATGGTTCGAAGCATTCAATACATCTCTAGGTGCAGTTTAACAAACTTTTGAAATTTCGTGCCTTTAGTTTAAAAAAAAAAATTTTAATGTATGAAATTTTCAGTTATGTGCACAAAAAAATAATTAACTCGAGATAGTGTGTAATCTTGAATTCTTCTTATCTTATGTAATACAGATGTGACTTCAAAAGAGGAGGTGATTACGTCCTACACATCATGTATTCAGCCATGCATGATCTAAATTCTGTCAAGTCACTGGATTTCCTGGCTGGCTCAGGCAACCCATTCCATGCTCTAATAGCACTAGGGAAGAAGCTCCTAGCATATGGAACGAGGAATGTGCCTTTATCTTTGTGTCTTTCTGATACGTTTTCAGAGTAAAAGTAAAATGTTTACTTATGATGTCAAACAATTGTTTATGTCAATAATTGTAATTATCTAACTTACATTATTGTTCGCATTTTTTTCTTTATTTTTTCTTTATTTCTTTTCTTAAACGCCTAGCGTTTTTTAATACATATATCTGTACGGATTAAAAAAAACAACAACAACAGCTACTTACAAGGAAACTGTGGTTTGGAAGATCTAGAGCCTTCACCATAAAGTCTATTTTATAGTGTACTAGACATATGTTACACGCGACCCGCGGGTCTTTATTTGCGCATGACTGTCGATATAGTCACAATTAAACGAAATAATAATGTAATAAGAAAATCGAATGTGTCAATGTAAAAATAGTGTGAATGAAGCTATCAAATAAAAATAGCTAATAGGCTTAAATCCATTTTTTCAAATTAAAACATTTGCTTGTAGGCCTACACATATTTGATTAAAATTTGAGATGAATAAACTAAATTTTGTATATTCATGTGTTAAAGTATAAAGTAGATCTTGAGGTAGACATAGATCTAAATCTACACTTATCTAGAGTTGAAAATTGGCTTTTATAGAGTTCATTTTGTGTTGCGCATGCGTGACCTTTTTTCATGAATGAATATAGGCCTATCGCAACACGGCTACGCAGCTTTAGCGAACAGCGAACGAATGTATTAAAAATGATTTAGAAAAACAAATTTGAATGTTAAATTGATTAAAATATCAAATGAATGGACAATAATTAATATGTTTATGTGTTAAAGTACAAAAACTATCTTTGCGAAAAGAAGTTTTATCATCTTAGAGTTCAATAAGAGTTTTAGACCTAGACCTAGGAATAGACTCAGTAGAGAGATGTGTTAATGTGTAACCAATTGGTAATGTCTAATGAAAGAATGTTCGCCAGGAAATCTGTAGTCACAGATATCAGGAACTAATTTATGTAAAAAATGCTTTTGAAACACAAAATTAAAAGTTAATTTTATTATATAATGAAATAAATGGATCTTCTTTTGAATTTTCATGTGTCAAAGTAAAAAACTATGTGCGCAAAGTGTATTTCTTAAAATTAGATCTAGGTCTAAATCCTTTCGATCTTATCTCATGTCAACATTGTTAATCATGGCCTAGATCCATAAAATACTATAGCTGTAATAGAGTCGAACAACTTTTTTTTTTGAGGGTCTTAAGTTTGTTTTAGGGCTAAAATACATACACTACGGTCTCAGTTAGTACCCAAGGAACATTCCTGCCTAGTTTTATCAAGATTGGTCAAGTGGTTTTGATGTCTATAAGTAACATACATACATACATACATGCATACATGCATACATGCATACATACATACATACATACATACATACATACATACATACATACATACATACATACATACATACATACATACACCTCACATTCTACTTTATAATATAGATCTAAAGTTGTCCCATCTGGTCAGTCTAGTCCGACACCACGTTTGTGCAAGCAATGAAATTGTCATTAAACTCATTTTTTTACTTCTTTTAATGATCTCTTTCTAACCAGCAAGCATTATGTGATCACATTTGGTTATTGTTGTCCAGTGAATGCAGATGTTTAATTCAAGCGTCTGGCTCATTGAATCTCAAATTGTTTCAGATGAATCTTTGGTATGTAGCATGGGGATGTTATTAGTTTGAGTCTTATAAAAGTAACATTTTGATTTGGTGTGTAAACAGAGACGAATAGAACATTTGCATAGAACTCTTAGGTTTTTATTTTTAGATCTAACAGCGACAGAAGGACAATCAGATTTTCAGACTACATCAACGTAATAAACGCTTTTCCCCCATCGGGGCTACTATATCTTTTTCTGTCTATCTATCTATCTATCTATCTATCTAACTATCTATCTATCTACACTTCTTATAAAGTGACTTATAAGAGCTATCTATACATAGATAAATAAATTTAGGCAGGCAACCCAACGACAGACCCCGAATGCAATGGATGGATGATATGAAGTCAGCTCTACAACAGCTTGCCGTTCGCGGAGATGAAAGGCTCAGGGTAGATATGAATGATGGGATATGTTTAAGCAGGCCAGAGCCCTCCATGGGCAGTAGCACCAATTTAATGGAGGGATTATTTAGATAGGCCAGGGCCCTCCATGGGCTGTAGCGCCACTTGAATGGAGGGATGTGTTTAAGTAGGCCAATTTGATGGATTTGGCCTCATCAACTTTAGCAATGATCATACCTCGTGGACTTCGCTGATCTTCTAGAAAATCACGTTCAATTGCGTGTATCTTTCTTGACTTTTCACACTGGCACTGAGATATCAAAGAACACTTGCAGGAGCAAATGTCAAAGAGTTTTTTGGATTCATCTTTGAGATATTTTCTCTTGGTGTGGTCCTGAGTCTTTTCTAGACTTATATGGCTTCAGCAAATTCATGAACGTCTTGTGGTACTTGTTCAACATTTCTTGGACACGGCAGTGGCTTACATGTGGTATGGAAGCTTTGTCCCATATTTGTTCTACTTTTGTTATCACTATTTCTGCCACATTGTGATGTGGAGGATCTTTATTGTTCAATTCATATTTAAGTCTCTGCTTTGTCAGATTGTAAAACTTTATAACATCTGCATAGGTAGCTAGTTGATTGTCGGGCATTTCAGAGGGAGAATAAAAAATGACGCACACTTTTTTTCTGGTTACAGCCATGGCGTTGGCAACTCTAAATGAAAAACCAGAAAAGTTTAAAAATAAATGGTGAAGGCTGTAGGTAGGGGGTGTCAAGTATTTTGTTATTGAAAGGTGAGGAAAATATTATTAAGTGCTATCAATGACTTGGCGTAACATGTTATAATATTACCTCTTGTAATTGGCTAATTATTATATTTATATTTATTATTATATATGAATTATTATTATATATGAATAAAAAGTTTTTCAATAAACGCTGTTTGTTTACTCTAAACAGGAAAAACGCACGTGAATGCGTATAAAAGCAAACTACAATAAAAAGAATACCGGATAGCAAATGCTTATAAATGGTTCAATTTTGAAGTTGGTTGTGGAACCTCAACACGTTACTTAAATTAATTTTTTTGTACAGAGTAGTTGATTGTACCACATAGCAAGTTTTAATAACTATCCAAAGTCAAACAAATCAAAAAAAATTTTTTCAAGTTTTCACTCCACCCTAGACTGTGTCATGCTCCTTCCATAATAGGAGGGCCCTAAAATAGATAAATGGACCTTATTGTATCTCTATTAAAGGAACAAAGTTTAACAAATCGGGTAAACCCGTTATCATACTCTACTTTTATATTCGTATCAAAATTTTAAAATGTGAAGGAAACATTCTCCATGTTTGACACAGATCTAAAAACCCAATCCACTAGGTCAGTAATAACCAAACTAAGGCTAAATAAAACATAAAAAGGACCCAGGCCCAAAAATATAGAATTCGAGGAGATATAAGAGTGAATTTGTTTGCCAATAAAAAATTATAAGGAAGCGTTCAACTTTATTTCATTTTACAGTGATGAGGGACTTAGGAAGTGAGGTAGTGAATTACATTTGTTATTACGAAAAAAAATAATATGTAGAAAGAATCAACGGACGAAGACGGTAGGTGGTGCTAATTAAGTTCCTATTTAACTAAAAAGTGCTATCCATAGAATGTAAAGGTTCAATCAGGTGAGAGGTTGTCATTGTAAAGGGCCGAAAGTATGAAAGCCAAGGGGATGGGAACAGCGGGTGTGGTGAAAAGCGACAGAGGGCTTATTCAATATTGAATCAAGAACTGAAGTAAAGTTAGAGAGTGGTCATATGACTGAGTGACTGACATCGAATTAAAATGTGTAACTCATTTTTACAAAATTAATATCAACTCATTCTGTCTCGATTTGTTAATTACTTGGTACTAAATATTTAAATTGTTTTTTTATATAGCAGAAATGGACTTAAACCCTGTAATTTTCAGATACATGGCAGTAACTAAATGTTCTTTCCCTTAGATAAGCATTGTATCTTAAAGTATTCTTTTTTTTATGTTGCAAGAGCTTTTTCTAAGAGTTTTTCGACCTTTGTAAGAGCTTTCCAGCTCTTTCAGGTGGAAGCAGCTAGCAGGTCTACGCACAATACATTAAATATGTTTTTTTTTATATAATTTTCTTTCCAGACTTTGCGACCTAAAGTGCAGATGATGTAGAGGGGAGGGCGTATGTTTATGTGGCTTACGTTTTTTTTTGTGCGAGGGTGTCATGTGGCCAGCACAACGACCAACCGCCTATACATTTTTCTCACTTTATGCCAGGAACTCATCAAAGCTTGATGGACTTTTAAGATGCCCTAATGATCCCAAAATTTGCACTTGATAAAACAAACAAAAAAAAAACAACATTTTTTGTTTTGTTATTTAACAAAAAGACAATAGCTTCTTTATAGAAGTTATTGAGCGATTTATTTTCTCTTAAAGATGAATGAATGTTCGATTCTGAAATATTTTTTGAACCCCGCCCTCTTCCCCTCCTCTCCGAGAAGGAATCCTGGTTATGTCCATGTGGAGTTTTAGTACCGGTACAACTTTTTAATATTCCAAACATAAGCATCTAGATCTAGACTTAGAAGCGATGCAAAACATTTATCCTGAACATTCATTTGTTAAAATCTTGAATCAATAAAGCCTTATTTTCGGAAATTCATAAAGGCAATAATCCTTACAAAAACGGTAGTCCTTTCAAAACCAATGTAGGATTTTGACCTAGATTTAGAAATTACAGTTATTTATTTTCACTTCGAAAAATTATAACGGTCAAACTAGAGTTTTCCCTGTGTGGCCTATTTAATTCCAAGAGAGTTCACAAGAAACAAGAAACACCAGAGATTATATTTTAGCGAAATAAATGTGTTTTTCTTGTAGTTTGTTGTTTCCTCGATTAGATATGATGTAATGTCACTTTAAAAGGATGAATCCTTCAACATTGAAAAATAAAGCAAAGTTGCCTTTCAGTTCAGGCCTTGTGATCTATTAGGAAGATGATGTAAAGCTCATCTGTTCCTGTTGCCTACGGTTAATGAGGGTGTCATGTGGCCAGCACAACGACCAACCGCCTTTACTTTTCCTCAACTAATGTCAGGTACCCAGTAAGAGATGGGTGGACTCGGAGGCTCCCAAAGATCCCGAAATTAAAAATCCCAGTCTTTACCACGATTCGAACCCGGCACGTTTGGAAGCCAAGCGCTTTACCGCTCTGCCACATCGCCTCGCCGTCAGAGGTCGCTACATCAAGGCACGTGCTTTCATTTGTCCGTCATAAAAATTTAAGTTTCATTCTCATATTTAAAAAAAAGTTTTAGAACCTTTCTTCTGCTTAACCAACGCACTTCACTGTAAAAAAAAGTCTTCAAATTTGGACTCTATTTCTATCAAAATATTTGTAGAAGTTGTGTTGTTCAATTCTTGAATTGTTATACAATTTACAGTGCTAAACACATTATACCGTTTCTAATTTAACACTTACCACATATCCGTTTGACTTGACACTTTTTCTGATAATTCTTGTTGCCAGTTAGCTATGACATCCAGCAGTACTTCTGGCGGTATCAGTAGTCACTCCCAATAATTTTTTCCAAAATAATAAAAACATCTTCGCTAAAACTTCTATGAACAGATATTTTCCAGTGGTGGTCCCATGCATGCAACTCAAAGCAGCTTTTACTTTTGTGATTTAAAAAAAACATTGCTTTTCACGAAGTGCATATGTATCAAAACTTGAGCAGTGTCTGATAAGTCGACGGCAATTGAAAAAAATTAGAAGTCTGCAGCTTCGTCACTTAGCTTTAAATTGAGATTTCCACTGATAATAACCCTCTTTTAAGTCATTCGACATCCAAAAAAAAGGCTTCATTTCACTACTTAAAATTTCGGCAACTCTGTAGCAAGTTCTACTTATTTTCTTGTTCCATCTTGGTAAATATTCTCGTCTGTCCTCTAATCTCTAGGCGTTACTTAGAAATCTTTTCTTCGCGGCTCAAACTAAGAATGCCGCCATATTTATTCATGTTTTTTTTTTCATTTCATAATGCTGTATACTTAACGTCAGGTTGTATACAAACAGCCACAGATTGGCTTATTTTCATGCTCCACTAACAAACGTAAAAATCTGTCCATATTTCCTGATAGTTTCTACATTCAGAGTGTACTTTTTGTTTCTTCGGATCTCCCATTTCATTAACCAACACATGTTAAAAGGTACGGCACCCTTAGTGTTGATACCAAAATAAGACAACTCAGAATTATACAAGTAAGATGCACACTCAAGATGTCAAGGAAACAGCCAGCTCAAGACAGTAGGAGAATCTTTTACAAATTTAACGATATTTTTTTTTAGTTTGTAAATAGTGAGCTGTCAAATCATCTCTTTGAAATTTAAATTTGTTGTTTTTTTCTTAACAGAATATTTGCAAAATCTTGATTCACCTTGATTATAGAAAGAACAGTCGTTCGGTTCGGTTTGGACCTATCAATTTCAAAGTTCGGGTTTGATTCTGTCATTCATGAGGTTTGAGTTCGGTTTGTTCCGTTTGGGTTTGGCTTGTTTCCCATTCTCTAAGCAGGACATCTTTTAAGAAGCTTGCCGTCACACATCTCAAGCCTGAAAGAAAAGGCCTTGCCAAAAACAAATATGAAGGCAATATTTTACGTCAGTACATAGGGATGAGTATTTAGCCACATCCTCACATGCAACCGTTGTCCGCCGTGCGTTGGGAAGATGGGGGGCGGATTATGATGTTTTGTCTGTTGACAAGTGCTTTTACTTTGAGCCTCAAAAGGGTTTCTCGTGATCTTTGAGAGATCTTTGGTAGAGATCTTCGTGAGAGATCTTTGTAAGAGATGTTTGCGAGAGATATTTGTGAGAGATATTCGTCGACTGCGCTTGAACGTTTGCTATTAATTGATGGGTTGTTGTTATTTTTTACAATACCTATATTCAAGTCAAAACTTCATGGAGGAACCTGGAATCTGCACATTGATCTTTAAAACGACTCTAACGATTTTCCTAGAAATTTAACTGTTTATGTATATCGCTGAGAAAAGAATTGCTGGCTCGTCGGACACACAAAGAAATCTTTCTAGTTTGAAAGTTGTAGTTGTTCAAAGTAAAAAAAAAACAAATTAAAACTTTAATTTGGTAAAAGAATTATGTGTAGGTTTTGAATTTCCATTATTGATTCAAAACTTTAATAAATTAATGTTTAGAAAAATTGTGCACATCGTCTTCTAAGTCTAGATGTTAAGGTCTATCATTGCAATATTGTGAAGCGTAATAAATCTAGACATTCACTTACATAATACATTGTAAGGCGGAGATTGAGGGAGGGAGGTAAAAAATGCCCCTCTGTCTTTTAATCATTAGTTATTAATAGAAAAAAAATCGTGTATGTAAATCGTGCCTACACGAAAATCCTGCACATGGATAGGTCGCGCGGTGGCTGAGTGGTTAAGAACTTGTCTTCCGAACCTGGGGTCCTGAGTTCGAATGTTGGTAAAGACTGAGATTTTGAATTTCGGGATTTTTAGGTCATCCCTTGAGTCCACCCAACTCCAATAGGAACCTGCCTTTAATTTGAGGAAAGTTAAAGGCGTTTGGTCGTTATGCAGGCCTACTCGTTAACCGTAGGGCCAAGAAACAGACATTAACATGATCCGCCCTATAGATCGCAAGGTCTGAAAGGGAAACCTTTACCTATATGGACATATATAAAGGAGCCCGAATTTGAAGACGTTTTATTTGACAGTGAAGTGCGCTGGTTAAGCAGAGGAAAAGTTCTGAAATTTATTTTGTTTTATGAAACTGAATTTGTCTGGAACGGATGCATGTGTAATCAGATGTAGTTGAAGTATTTCTAACGGTGTTATATCGTACTTAGTGCTTGAGTACTTTGTTGAGTGTATTACAATTGCGAGTTTCTTTATTATGACATCCGCCACAAGAATAAACAGGTACCAAACAGGAACAAAGACTCAAATGACGAAGTTCACTCAGAATGAAACTTCAAACAATATTTAATACAGAATGGACCACAGTCTAGTCCGTCACTAACAGCGATGTTTACCCCTCAAGAGTCTAGCAGTAACTGATTTTCTAAAAGTCTATTCTAATCTCTAACCCAAAGTCTATGTCGTCACTATAAAATGTATGTTCACTGTCGATCTAATAAAGTGCGCAACCCAACTAACTAAACTAGCTATTTAACATATGACGGAGAAACTAAAGCAATGGGTTCATTCTATGCTACTGAGTCCACTGTTTCCCCGTTATAACGGGTCGTAGGAAAACAGATTTTAAAATCAGTCTCAATATTCTGGTAATCGCGTCGTTCCTAAAGTTTGTTTTTTAACAGGCTCGTTATATCTGGGTTTTATTCTATACCCAGGGAGCCAAGATTAGGTTTTGGGTATTATTGATTTAGGTTTCTGGGTGAAAGTAAGCCAGGCTGTTTTACTGTGAGTCCAGAGTTGGCTCATGCAGAACCACGTCTCCGCGTTTGTAGTTGATTATGTTCTATGGCTGTGGCAGCATGTAAAAGTGTGAAAGTTGTGTTCACAATTCCTATGTAAAACTACACATTTTAAAGTTTGAACATTATTTTTACATATATATCATTTGTTCGATTTTACATATACATCATTTGTTCGACTAAATGTTTTGTTACTTTAACGAGCGTTGACCATTTGTTTGACGCTTCTAGTTGCTTACCTAAGAGTTATTTTAAATTCCGGTCGTTCATAACTGTATTTGTCTGTCTAGTGGATGACCAGTTTAAATTATATTATCCACTAGTAGACCCAAGATTGACACTCCTAAGCTTTCTCTTTCAAAGAAATGCAGCTTGCTGGTATACCTACTATACATTGATTGTCTTGATAGTCAAAGTAGTCTAGGTTTATTTGCTAAAAATAAAGCATCATTATTAGTTTGTAAAAATGTTTTATGTTTCGGATATTCCTTCAGAGTTAAAGATAATTACTTCCTAGTCCAAACCTCCCGCAAGACGTCAGGGGATGGGAGCGGGCAGGGTTTGAACCCGGGACCATCATGAATCTGAACGACAGTCCAGCGTGCAAACCGCACGACCTGGCAGCCATCCTTACTTATTTTATATTACTAATAATAATATTTCTTTAAAAAACAACTCAAATTCTTTCTTTCATTATTTATTGATTAACTCAACTTGCTTATGCGCATTTTTGCAATCACCCTCCTTGAACATAGATACATATTTTTCTATAACAGGTAAAATTTAGACTCATAAATACAATAAATAAAATATTAAATTAAAATATTAAAATTTAAATTTTTAAATGTTTTTAAATATTAATGTAGAAATAGGTTATAGGCAGTTACAAAGCTACAGAGATGTCCAGAAGTGGCGTCAAAAGTTTAAAAAAAAACAGCCAATGTTTACAATTTGCACAGACCAAATTTAAAGCGGCGATCTCTTGTTCCTTCGTCGTTTATGGAGTAGATTGACCTGATGGCTTGACCTTCTGGCACGAATAAGGTCAGTTTATTGTCCCAGTCGTTCACGAAGTCGGTGCTGTAACAATCGCGCAGTAAATTCTTTGAGGCTCTGCAGCATGTGAATTTGAATCGTCGGTCTTCCTTGCTGTTGTCATGGTAACTGGAGATACCAGTCAGGACTTTGTTTCCAGGACAAGTGTAGTTGAAGGTCGCGTCAAACTCATTTACGTAATCTAATGAAAAGAAAGAAAATTTTTTAATGTATCTCTTAATGTGTCTAAGGTGTTCTAGATCTCTTGTTCCAGACCATCTACCTGTTTTGTTGCTATTGTATACTTGTTTGAAAACAATTTCTAAAATACTCGCCAGGAGAGCTACCAATTTAATATTTGCCCCGCAAACCTCGTGCGACGCTCTGTCACAACCTAACTAAGTGTTCGACTCCCAGATCAGCATAAGATTTCCTTGTTTGAGACCTGATCTGTGCAACTGACTCCCAAAATCCGTCTCAGCCATTTTTGTTGAGACACATTTAGTCTCTTCTCAATTTTGACAGTTGACTTCCATGTCTCGCATGCGTATGTTGCAGTTGGAATGACGATTGTGTTGAGAAGGTGTATTTTTGTCTCTAGTCCAATGACTTGGCTTGTCCAAATAGGCTGCAGCCTTTGGAAAACGCTTCCTGCCTTTCCTATTCGGCACGCTACATAATGGTAGACATCCCCATCATTTGTTTTGATGCTGCCAAGGTAAGTGATCTTGGCCAACTCTTCAAGCTTTGACTCGCCAAGTCTGACGGGAGCCATTGTAAATTTTTCTTCAAGTTTCTTCACATTTTATCTTGAATTTCTATCTATCTTAGAATATTCCTAAATTAAGTTTGTTTACATCAAGATCTCTTTAAAACAATAAAAAAAAGTTGTTTTTTTTCTTACACATTTAATTGTGATTAAACAACCAGGTCCGTTTGCGTTATTTTGCCAACAGCTATGCTGTGCTATTAAGCGTGTCGTAAAGAAAGAAATTTAAACTTATTTTTGTAAAATTATTTTTTCTATATAAATACTTTTTTTAAAACGATAATTTTGAAATGTTAGTAAAGCTTACTGCTGCTACACAGTCTTGCAATGTTCTAAATCCGGCCCTAATTTCACTAACCTGTGTAAAACAATGGGTGTCAGTCTGTTTCTGTTAATTATTTTTACTAAAAATCTGTGCATTCGTAAATAAGTTCTTTCTTTGGGATCAAGTTCATATGCTTTGATCTCCCTTTCTTTTACAAAGCTTATATCAACTGGTTTGGTCTGCTTTTCTGTCTATTGAAAAAAGGTGTTCACGTTATTTCTCCCAAACCCGTTCTTACGTCAAGTTGAAACTTCGCAAAATTATTCGTGGGCATAGACAAGACATGAATCAATAAAAAAAAAGTAAACAATAAGTCCATTAATTTCTGGGCATTAATTATTTTGTTTGATACCAACAATGGAAACTAATCCTGCAGTATTAACACATATGGCTAAATTTGTTGGGTTTATTCCCCATAAATATATGTTACTGCTAATACTCCATCATGCATATTCTACATACTTATAAGAATTATTTATTGCACGTACAAAACATGAATCGTTTAAAAATACCCAATTAGTTAATAAGGTATTGGTACTTTATTTTTTTGTTTCATATGGAACAAGGGAAATAACTTTCACAATATTGATAGATATAGTTTTAAGAGCGGAGTTCTTTCCCTTAAGATAAGCTTTTTTTTTTTTACAAAGTAATTTTTTGCGGCCCCCGTAAGGGGAAAAGCAATTTTAGTTTTTTTGCAAAATGTCCGTCTGTCACACTCAGATCTCGAAAACTAGAAAAGAAATGAAAAATATTATTTCATCATTCGATGAGGCCCGAAAAGTTTAGGTGCAACGGCAACTTTTGGTTTTCTAAAAGCAAACCGTTTAGTTTATAAAATTAATTATGCAAGCAATTTTTTTCAAAAAAATACACAAATTTTAAACATTTTTAAAACAATTACGTAAATGTAAGGGAGTCTATGTTATAATATGTATTAGAAATGTTCACAACAAATGTAAATATCAGTTAAAGGTGTTTTTTTCTAGTCAACTAGCTGCTAAAATTAAAATAAAACATTTATGTTTGTTTATAAAGGCTAAGAATACATTTTGTATGTAAATATTACATTACGCAGACTTTTTAAAAGGGACTTTTAAGCAGCGACTTTTGTGCAGTAGCGTGGCAAGCATCTGCAAGACATGGTGCTATCAGTTCCCTCAAAATTTATAAAATAATCAGATTGAGTTTATTTTTTGTTTAATGCCCCGTCAGAATAAAAGAGGCTTATTTTGTGTGTTTAGTCGGTCGGTCGGTCTGTCCGTTATGTTTCAATAAAAAAAAAACAATCCTATAAGCTATTGAAAATCTGATTTACTCTTTAATTCTCATTCCGTAACATCTGAATAGTTTTAAGTATCTATACTTGGTTATGCAAAATCTCACTTCTCTCTTACAGTAATTTTTTAGCTAAAACTTTACAAATATCGTTAATATTATGTTCCAATTTTTAAGGAAAACAACATCCAAACACCAAATGTAAGTTATGAAAATCTCTCAACAAGGCTGTGGTGCATCTAGTTTTTATACAAGACCATCCCAAGAACTTAATTAACGGTATTACATTTATCTGGAATTCTCTTGTTCTGTTACTATTTATACAAACATCGGAGACAATCTATTATATATACTTAAATCTATTGCGTTCATACTTTAAAATATTGCGATGTTTCGAAACAAAAATTAAAGGTTAATCAAATTTTCAATAGCTTTTAGTTTTTGTTTTTATTATATTAACATGACGGACAGAGATAGACTGACAGACAAAACGCACAGAAAATGCGGCTTTAATCCCTCTTTAAATAAATTTTACTAGAACTCAGTACACCAATGTCGTTAAATATCTCCTGCTAATAAAGACATTTTGGTACTAGCCCTTTGTGACGTAATGGAATTTTTTTTTCATATGACGCCTAATGATGGATTCATTAAATGTAATGCTAAAAAACTCGGTGCACCAATGAACCCTCGAAAAATTGCTTGTATTGATGAAGGCATTTTTTTAACTTTAACTATGCCATTGACGTCATATGGAAATAATTGTTTAAATGAAATGCTAAAAGAACTCACTCGGTGCACCAATGTCTATGAACGATTGATAACTGGCTCGTATAGATAAAAGCGTTTTTTTTTGGTCAAACTAGGCCGTGTGACGAAATGTATTTTTTTTTCCTTTCACGTCATATGAAATTAATTATTTAAATGAAATGCTAAAACAACTCGGTATAGTAATGTTTATTAAATCTCGTTATCAGACTCGTATTTTAAAAAGACATAATAGCTAGATGAAGATCTTATCTTATCCTTTTAAATGAAGCCAATAGCTCTGTTGTTAACTGTGCTGAGACAACGAAGTAGGCCTACAAGCTAGATATCTATTCTTTTCTTCTTGTGTTTCAATTACAAATCAATGCTGAAAGATTATCTAAAATCGCTCGTCTGACATATTGTACATATCCGGTAGATGTCATGTCGTAATGCGTTATAAATCTCTTTATCAATAATAGGCTATTAGTTTGTACCCAGTTTGTTATTAAGTTAACAGTAATGCCTGGTCATGTGGTTAGCGTGCTGGACATTATCTCGACGGTCCCGGGTTCATACCCAGCTCGCTGGCATCCTCGTCGTCCAGCGGGAGGTTTGGACAAGGACGTTAATTATCTTTAATATTGAAAGAACATCCGAAAACATGTAAGATAGAAAAAAAAAATTACAACTGCAAATAAATCTTTGAAACATTATTACTTTTGACAATCAAAATCAAATCATGTCTTGAATACTCCTTGCAAATAGGCGGATCCGGCAGGAATCCGACGGGGGCCTCTTTTAATCTTGTTTATCTTTTGCTTGTTTTTACAATCCACAATAATCTTTAAAACTTCTGCCTAAATTTCCCAGATTCGACGCAGTAGTCCCCGAATGCAGAACTGCGACAATAATATTCCCAGATTCGACGCAGTAGTCCCCGAATGCAGAACTGCGACAATAAATTTCCCAGATTCGACGCAGTAGTCCCCGAATGCAGAACTGCGACAATAAATTTCCCAGATTCGACGCAGTAGTCCCCGAATGCAGAACTGCGACATTAAATTTCCCAGATTCGACGCAGTAGTCCCCGAATGCAGAACTGCGACAATAAATTTACCTGATTCATTGCAGTAGTCCCCGAATGCAGAACTGCGACAATAAATTTACCTGATTCATTGCAGTAGTCCCCGAATGCAGAACTGCGACAATAAATTTACCTGATTCATTGCAGTAGTCCCCGAATGCAGAACTGCGACAATAAATTTACCTGATTCATTGCAGTAGTCCCCGAATGCAGAAGTGCGACAATAAATTTACCTGATTCATTGCAGTAGTCCCCGAATGCAGAACTGCGACAATAAATTTCCCAGATTCTATCTTCTCGGCTGTTGTCATGGATACTAGACAGATACATCACTGTTTGATTTATGGGGCATTTGAAGCTCATCGGTCCGTCGTACTCATTGACCCAAGGAAAGACCGCCAAACTCTCTCCAACCATTACAAGCCCAACCAAAGTGATGAGATTGACCATAGCTGGCACCATCTTTGAACACTGCAGTAAACAGATACTGGAAATATACGATATGTTGATTTCATTAAATGAAATATGTTTCAACTAAAAGACTGAAATCACACTAAAGAGGATAATTACAAGGCGTATATCAATTCGCCCTGTCTGCTAATAAGAAGAAATAATCTCGTCATTCTCAGATCAAGGTGAAATTTAACAATTATTTTTGGTTTACCCACAAAACACGAGTTGAAACTTTGCACAATAATTAATTGCAGAAGACAATACTTGAATTAGGCAATGAGTCCAATGAATCAATTAGTGATTGGCAATTACTTATTTTGTATTTTCTTCATACCAACAAGTGGAACTAATCCTGAAATATTTAGAGATATGTTTAAACCTTCATATTTGTGGTTTTCTACAATTATATAATTATATAATTGTACATGTTTTTTTCCCAAACTCGTATCAAGTTGAAGCTTTTAACTGTTATTTATAATAACTCACAAAACTCGAATCACTTTTTATTAAAAAAAAGACCAATTAGACATTAATTATTGGTAATTTTTTTGTTTGATATTGAAAATTGGAAATAACTTCTAATACAGTAAGATGTAAGTTGTAAATGTGGAGCTCTTCCCCTTAAATATTTTTTAAATTCTCTTTTTTCTTAAAGTATTATATATGTATATATTTTATATGTACATTTTTTTTTTTATAGTTACAATGTTTTGTTTGGTGTAATGCACAAATTGTAAGAAAAATTTCCCCACGGACAATAAAGACTATTTTCATTATCATTATTATTATTATTATTATTATTATTATTATTATTATTATTATTATTTTAGTTGTTATTTTGGTTTTTTGTTTTGTTTTGTTGTTGAATCCATCAGTTTTTAAATGAAGTGCAAAAAGAAAATTGTTTAAACTTAAGATATCGAAGTGACCGAGTTCTTCTAATGTTGTCAATAGTAATGTGATTTCATGCTAATCTAGTCCATCTGATATTCTGACACTACTTTTATTTAATGCCATTCTCATCTCGTTGTCACTCGACGTAAGGATTCTGTGACAGTTGACGTAACCAAATCCTTCCACTTTTCCCAATCAGCAGCTGTTCCAAGCAGGATAGCAGGAGGAGAGGCTGATCTATACTTGTAAGTTGTCTAGACAGCTTTTTTTTATGGGACGACCCTTTCCTCGAGCTTCCCCCACTGTATCTTAAAGGATTAATTTTGACTTTTGAGCCATATGTCACAATACGACCGAACCATTTCAGCTGTCCTCTCTTCACAGTATTGAGGAGTCCCTTCCTTTTGCGAGCCAGAATGTTTGCTTTTAAAATTACTAACTCATTTGAAATTATTAACATTAAAATTAAATTAAATTGTCACAAAATCTTGCAAAATATCTTTTGATTGGTCCCTTAAATTTCTGTAAATGTCTATATTTTAAATGTAGAAATTCACTTAAAACGTCTATAGTTGACGAACTAAATGGAATAACCGTAATACTTTAATATAAACAGCCAAATAAAAATACAAGAAGCTTATTGCAATCATATGTTTTGAAATTAATTTTATTTTACTTTGATTCCTTGTCAATTTAATATGAGGATTTATTGTTTATTTTATGTGGCATTATGCCATAACAATTAGGCACACATCTTAGAAAGTGACTTATATGTAGTTCTTCTTAATAATAATAATATGGCTTGTCTTCGAGTCCGAAGATTAGTGAGGAGTGCAGTATTTCCCGTGGCTACACAGCCCCAGCTGTGACCTTCATATTTTGCCACATCCAGGGCAAGCAAAACAATTGTCCGCAGGTGGTCGATTTAGATTTTCTTTTCGCAGTCTGCGTTTGTCCTCGGCAGCGGATTTTCTTTTGGTCTCAAATGTGTATTTGCGGCCTTCGTGAGTGACTTCCAGCCTATGAAAGAGCTTGGCCCACTAAGGCCGCATAGGTTGCAGTGGCCTAAGACCGCCCTGCTTCCGGACCTCTTTCAGTCAGCGACCCCTGGCTCGCCAAGCGTACCTCACTGAGGGCAACTGTGTCTCCATCTATCAGAGCCAACTCTAATGTTTCCAGTGCAGAATTCCGTTTTGTTCCTGTCCTGCAGTGTGCGGACATTCCAGCAGGCGACTTTGAGAGGTATCCTTTTATCGACTCGTTTGGGAATTGTCATTTGTGGGCTAACTACTGCATTGCTTCCAGCCTGCACAGAGTAGTTTTAAAGTGATAATTGGCTAGCGCAGACCAATACCACTTTAAAGCTAAATGCAGTTCACAGTAGCACAGAAGTCTGAGACGGCTGTAAACAACATATAGCCGTAGGTGTTATATCGGAGTTTCCGTCTCCTAGACTGGCTGCAGACCAAAGCTATAGAGCCTAATCTGCCCAATGACCGAATTTCTTATTTGGTTCTACATCTTTCAGTTAGATGTCATCTAGATCTAACTAGATCTAGTCCATAGACTATATATATACAGTTCTGGCATAAATCTGTAATGATGATGATAAAGGTTTAGCCCTAGCTAGAATCAACTACTAACCTTTTTTAAAAGTACTTTATAAGCATTAGACTTGACTAGATAGATCAAGACAGTCTCCAGATCTAGATTCAGTCTGCGTTGTTTAATACAATCATTATCGGAGAGAAGTAAAACGTCATAGCTTCCGGCGGCCATTACAGCAAGCTTCAAGCTATAGGGTCCAATGTTTTACCCTTATATGTAGCTCTTTATAACAGCAAGCTATAGGGTCCAATGTTTTACCCATATATGTAGCTCTTTATAACAGCAAGCTATAGGGTCCAATGTTTTACCCTTATATGTAGCTCTTTATAACAGCAAGCTATAGGGTCCAATGTTTTACCCTTATATGTAGCTCTTTATAACAGCAAGCTATAGGGCCCAATGTGTCTTATATGTAGCTCTTTATAACAGCAAGCTTTATGGTCCAATGTTACACCTTTTACCTTCACCTATCTATTTATCTGTTGGACCGTGCGGGCACCATACAAGATCCGTTTAGCGTCTTTCTCCATACACTCCGTCTTATGCCTTGGATAAATCTTGCCCGTCCATTCTTTTATATTGCCTCTTAATCATTTTTTTCTGCCTTTTCTTCTATTTCCTGGTACTGCTCCCTGAAAGAATGTTTTAACTCGAGATAATGTATAATCTTGAGTTAATACATTTTGAAAGTAAAAGTAAAAGGTCTACTTACGATGTCAAACAATTATTAATATAAATAATTGTCTGAATCTAACATACATTTTTGTTCGAATTCTTTTATTTTTTATTATTTGTTGTTGTTTGTTTTAAACGCTAAGCGTTTTATTCTACACATATCTGTACACAAACTGCTACTTACGTGGAAACTGTGGTTTGGGAGATCTAGAGAGCCCCTCTCCATAAAGTTTCTTTTATAATGTGTCTAAAGTTGTCACATCTGGTCAGTCTAGTCCAACGCCACATTTGTGCAAGCAATGAAATTGTCATTAAATTCATTTTGACTTCTTTTAATGATCACCTTTTAACCAGCAAGCATTAGGTGATCACTTTTAGTTATTGTTTTACATTAATTAAGATTCCGAGGGGATAGCATGTATCGGTTCCGCAAGGTTGTTAACGCCGGAAGTGGTAATGGTCTTAAGCCCATCATTACCTACAAAGTATTATAGTTATATATTGTATTATAGTTATTCTAAAGTAGCATATAATGATTTTTTAAAAAAAGAAGGAGTTGTGTTTAATACATGACATTTCACCCAGTTAAACTGAAACTCCCTAAGCAATGGGACTCATCACGCTGTGTACAAGGTTCATTAAGCTGATCACTTCTAGCCCCTTAGATTCTCATCAAGATCAATTTTATTTAATACAAGTGTCCCTCGACTTAGCCAGTTTATTCTCCCTTGGTTGGATTAATGCCCGCATCTTCCATTTAGTCGATCCTCATGTCAACTTTTGGTTCTCATGTTAAAATTTCCCACCATAAGAAGCCAAAGCTAAAATCCTTACATGTTAAGTGAAATAATGCGTGTGTCTGAGTCAGCGTGAACTGCCAAAGTGTGCAAATAAATAAAATATTAATTTAAAACTGAACAAAAGTTGTTTTTTTAATTCATCTTGTATTATTTGAGCAAAATAATAAAGAGTTTTAATAAAAAGCTTTTTAAAATAAATAAGTAAAAAAAAATTGGTGGCAATTTAGTATGAAGTGAATATGGTAAAACCAAAAAGACATAGGTACTAATTGTTTGAGAAAGAAGGAAAGCTATGTGTATGTTGTATCATTTAGTTTGGATCGGTTGTGTAACAGCAATATGGCACGGTTGGACATTTGAAGTCAGGACGATTAGAAATATTTTCGCCAATGGTTTTTGTTTAGCTTTTTGCTTTCTGAATGCGCTATGATCCTATCACTTGTCTGGACCAGTTGTGAAAGGGGGAGACAAGAAGGGGTATCATTGTGAATATTTACACGATCTTTTTTTTTCCCATGCATTTTTTAAAAATGTTCAATCAGGGCTCAAGAGTCATCAAGGGGACTAATTTAACTTATATCACTTCAGTCAAGTGTAATGTCTTTCCCTTGTTCAAGATACCAAACAAAGAAATTAGTTACCAGTAATTAATTGACTTATTGATCCTTTTTTTTATTGATACGCGTCTTGTATATCCCATTGCATAATAGTGCGAAGTTTCATCCTATCAGAGAATAGTTGTTGAATAAATAACTTGTACACACTTTTTACCCAACAGACAGACAGATAGAGTTGATATAAGCTTTTGTAAAAAGAGAGTAGTAGTCAATTGTCATATAGATTGTTGAATTAGCACAGTGGTTAAAATATTGTAAGCCATAACACATATAACTAATTTGCCTATGATATGATAATATTGTTTTATAAATAGTGTATTTTTAAAAAACAAAATCTTACATAATACTTATACAAACAAAATAGTTCGCTTTCATTTGACCTATAGCTTTAAGTTGCGGAATTTTATAAAATCTGATAACAATAACTTTCCTAATTTTACTTTTTAGATCACTACTTGACAGACGGACGGACAGTCAGTCTACACAAAACATAGTTTTTTTTTCCCATATTAAATGGTGGCTAAAAGAAAAGAATGCTGTCTACTAGAGAATGTCATTAATAAAAAGGAAATAAAGTTTAATGACAGTTTAGTAGTGCAAACACATGTGCTGTTAATTTGGGATTCCCTGATAAATTGTTTAATGATGACAACGAGTTTTTTTTTTTTAAGGTATATAGCGGACTGTGTATAGTGAGTTGAATTTTTTGATTTAGTTACAGCCTCAACGTAAGTTTTTTTTCTTCCGTTTCTAGATTTCTGAAATAAAAATTGACGATTTTTTTTCATACATTAAAAAAGTTGTGGAAGAATAGGAAGGAAAGAAATAGTACTAAATGTGTTTCGTGTTTCTATCCTTGGAAATAGTAAGAAAATGTGCGAACTTTTTTTTTTTGGTGTGGGGGGGGGAAGGCTTTAATAATGATTTTTTTGGTAGCATTGTTTTTTTTTAAAGCATAATTAAAAAGCATTGTAGACTCAAGTAGCTTAGAGAAGATACCAGATTAGAAAAAATATTTTAAAAACTAGTCGACCGGCGGCGTAGCATACGCCACTATTTTGCAGGGCCAACCTTAGGCCACTGCAACCTATGCGACCGCAGTGGGTCCAGCACTTTTATAGGACCCGCGCTAATTTTAGATGTATAAATTATTAAATTAAACCATTTTATAACTTATTACAGATTTCCCGCGACCTCCTGTCGATTTAACAGGAGGTCCTCGAAATCTCCTGAAATTGCAAAATATACGAAAAAGTCCTGGAAATATCCAGAAATTATTAAAATTTTTTGAAAACTCATACCAATCTCCTGAAATATACAGACGAAAATTGTCTTTTTTTTTCACTCTAAAATTACCTAGGATAACTCCCTCCGTTCGAGTTGTTTGTGTCCAAACTCTTGAGTGTGCTCTGTCGCTTCGATAGTTACTACAAAGTAGATTACTCTCCCCCCCCCCCTTTTTTTTAACGTGAGGTAGAAAAAAAAAAGTGATATCGCAACCGCCCTGCCCTGCTATTTTGTCACTGACTACGAGCCCACCCTCTTGTTTTCTTGTGGACTATCCGCAGAGTGATCTTTCCTTTACCCCTTACTACTCGTTTAAACTGTTGAGGGAAGAAGAGAATTATATATAGAGATACTTTTATCTAAAACAAAAAGTATGTAATGGAGGAACCGCGCAATCACTGCCACATCTCTCAATGCTGCAAGTTCTGTCTACCAACCACTTATCTGTATAAAACAAAGTTAATTAATTTAAGTTGACTAATTGAACTATGAAAAATTCTGCGAAATTTCAACTAAATTCATTGATTGACTAATTGAACTATGAACAATTCTGCGAAATTTCAACTAAATTTATTGATTGACTAATTGGACTATGAACCATTCTGCAAAAATTCAACTAGATCCGAGATTGGGAAGAGAGAGAAAGTGTAAAAAAAAAATTACACAGACAGACAGACAGACCGACATACAGAGTTGATATAAGCCTAGTAAAAACTTTTTTAAACAGCTATCTCTTAATGCCCTCGGGCCTCAGGTTTTGAGAGTAAGAGTTAGCAGAATACGCTGGAGAGCAACAACAAGGCTTGAATACAAACTTCTGTGCATTACTAATTAGAATTCCTTTTAGCTTATTTTCTTTAAATTAAAATGTATTTCATGGCATGGAATTTTGTTCATCTATTTTTGTTTTGTTTTCATTTAATATTATATGTAATGAAAGTTAGAATATCCAAAAATTTCGAATGATCCCTTTTTACTTTACCTCTAGTCAAGCCACTCGTTCATTGAGGGTGGGCGCAGATCTCGAATACAGCTCTTACAATTTGCCAGTTTAACAGTTGAGATTTCGCACAGGACTGGAAAAAAATATAAATAACTAGATTTTTAGTGGATCCGTGTACAACAATAAAGAAATTGTTTATACGTTGTTGTTTTTTCTCAAATCACACACTACAAAATCAAAGAATCTAAACTCTTTCGCTTGTAGCATAAAGTAATTTCAATATGAATGAAGCATCATACTTCCACTCTAAGACTTAAAATGTATTTACAGACGATAGTGGTATTAAATGTATTTACAGACGACAGTGGTATTAAATGTATTTACAGACGACAGTGGTATTAAATGTATTCACAGACGATAGTGGTATTAAATGTATTTACAGACGATAGTGGTATTAAATGTATTTACAGACGACAGTGGTATTAAATGTATTCACAGACGATAGTGGTATTAAATGTATTTACAGGCGACAGTGGTATTAAATGTATTTACAGACGATAGTGGTATTAAATGTATTTACAGACGACAGTGGTATTAAATGTATTCATAGACGATAGTGGTATTAAATGTATTTACAGACGACAGTGGTATTAAATGTATTTACAGACGACAGTGGTATTAAATGAAATTTTAAACTCAATGAACTGCTACTTATTGTTAAAAAAAGTTTCCCTTTCAGACCATGCGCTCTATAGGGCAGAGGATGTAAAGTTCACCTGTTTCTGTGGCCCACGGTTAACGATGGTGTCATGTGGCCAGCGCAACGACCAACCGCCTTTTTTTTCCTCAACTAATGTCAGGTACCCATTAGTGCTGGATGGACTCAGCGGCGTCCAAATATCCCTAAATTAAAAATCCCAGTCTCCACCAGGATTCAATAAGACGAAGCTGTCTTTCATCGACCGGTAACCCCTTTCTTGTTTGTCGTAATCAATTCATGGTTTCATCAGCTGATAAAAATTTCTCGTCTGTACCAACCTAGCTTCTTTGTTTCATCAGTCGGTAACTCCTTCTTAATTGTCGCTATCCTACTTTCTTCATGATCTCATCAGCCGGTAATCTGTCTCCTCTGTTGCAATTCAACAGCATGATTTCGTCAGCCGATACCCTTTCTCGTCCGTCGCAATTCAACTTCATGGTCTCGTCAGTCGGTAATCTTTCTGGTCTATCGCAATTCAACTGCATGGTTTCATCTGCCGATAATCTTTCTCGTCTGTCGCAATTCAACTTCATGGTCTCGTCAGTCGGTAATCTTTCTGGTCTATCGCAATTCAACTGCATGGTTTCATCTGCCGATAATCTTTCTCGTCTGTCGCAATTCAACTTCCTGGTCTCGTCAGTCGGTAACTTTTCTATTTTGTCGCAATTTAACTTCATGGTTTCATTGGTAACTCCTTTTCGTCTTTCGCTATCCAACATTCTTTATTGTCTTAGCCGGTAACTCTTCTCGTCTGTCGTTATTCATCTTCATGGTTTCAGCCAAAATACTCAGCCAAATCAAACACGCTCCCCACAACAATAATAAATGAAAAGTTTGTGTGTTTGATTTCAGTGTCTTCGGTAGTCTGCTCAGACAAGTAGCCAAAATGGCTTCAGTTCTGGCCAGTCTTTTCACCTTGGCTGCCATGGTGATAGTCAATGAGTGCGTGCCACAATTTCCATGGATCAATGAATATGACGAACCCATGAACTTCCTGTGTCCCAACAAACAGATCATGATGTATTTGTCTAGTAACCATGACAACGGCCGCGGAGATAGAATTTGGGAGATGTACTGCCGCAGTGCTGATCTGGCAGACGATTGTCAACAATCCGGTAATTTTAAGGGAGATAATAATTTTAAAATATCCTCTAATATTTCATTTTAAATTTCTTAGTATAAAAGAAAAATGTTTTTTAAATAAATAGAACATTTTTACACATCAAATTGTTTTTATTTCAGTTCTTCTAATTCCTATCTCTATCTTTGTATTAAGAAGAATTTCTGAGTAAATTGGAAGTAAAACTACAATCTAAACTAAGACCATCTTTCTCATGTCTGCAGTGGTGTTATGGAGGAATATACATAAATGAGTATAATCTATCTGTACATGTCAGTTCAAATGTGTGAGCTAATGACTGGAAGTGTGTAGGCTTAGACAAGGTTGTACATGTCAGTTGAAATGTATGAGCGACCGACCGGAAGTGTGTAGTTTTAGACAATTTCGTGCATGTCAGTTGGAATGTTTGAGCGAATGACCGAAAGTGTGTAGGTTTAGACAATTATGTACATGTCAGTTGGAATGTTGGAGCGAATGACTGGAAATGTGTAGGTTTAGACAATTTTGTACATGTCAGTTGGAATGTTTGAGCGAATGACCGGAAATGTGTAGGTTAAGACAAGGGTGTACATGTCAATTGGATTGTGAGAGTGATTGACAGAAGTGTGTACCTTTAGGAAATTATGGAGGCTAGCGAGTTATATCAAAAGAAATAAAGTTGACTTCGTTATTAATGACCAAGTTTGACCAGAGTTACTCCTTGACTAGGTTAGAAACTAGGGTAGCTTCAGTAGAGCTAAATGAAATAGAAAGCAGCAACAAGTGGTACATTCGATAGGGCATAGATATTTCTGTCGTTTACGTTGTAATTTCAATGGGTAGGACATGTAGTCCGTATGTCGCATTCCTAAACTACTTCCTTATGGAAAGCAGTGTGCAGGAAAGCGCTCTCAGGGGGGTCAACTCAAAGTTTTACAAGACGTTCTTAAGAGCTCTATAAGGAAATGCAATATTGACATTCAAGTGCTAAAAAACTACTAGCACTCCATCGATTCTAGTGGCGTGAAGTCATAAGTGTCGAAAGCCAGGTCTATCCCAGATAAAAGACATAGGAATGGAGAATGACGGTCAACTGATCTTGTGCTATGCCCCAGCTGACTAATAGACTAAGGGATTAGTGATTATAACGGGATACATTTGAATTACGCTGCCTTTTTTGCTAGCTACATGGTTCGTTTGCCAACTTTTTTTTTGCTACATTGCTTTCTCTTAGAAGCGGATGATTATAATTTATTTAAAAAATTTGAATGTATTTATAAACTTCGCTGACATTCTTAGAATCCTAAACCAATTATAATCTGTTAAATAATGAAATAAAGACTGGTAATCATTGTTTCGCGGCAATGCCGGATGCACCACAGATATTCGATTTCTCGTTTTTATATTCTGTCACATTTCTATCTTTACTTCCCCCTCTCTCTCTCTCTCTCATTTTTTAAAATTTCTTCCTATAATTTTATTTCTTTTTTTTTTCATTTCTTACTTTCTTGACATCTGTTTCTCTCTCCCCCCCCCCCCCCTCTCTCTCACTCCATTACTTATCTCTCATTTTGGTCTTCAGATCTGAAACAAAGCGCTTTTTTTTTCTTTTAAATCTTTTGTCAAGTCACTCTGTTTAACTGTCTGGTATAAACTTTGTACAAGTGATTTCTCCGACACCCAATCTTGGATCAAGCTGAAGTTTTTCACACTTATTTCATTTATCTGACAACACAACAATCAATTGTAAAAAAAATTAATCAATTAGTAGTTATGGTGTCGGCTTGAAAAGGATTAAGCCATGAGTTCGAATTCAGATTGTTGCCTTTTTTTTTGCCAATGCTTTTACAAAGCAAATATGGTTCAAATTCACCAAAATATCACATTCTTTCTTCCCCACCCCCCATTTAGCCAAGTGGTAAAGAGAAGTGATAGGATCATAGCGCATTGAAAAAATTAAAAGCATAAAATAGCGCTAAATAAAAAGAATAGGTAAAAGTATTTCTAATCGCACCGATTTATTATTGTTAGTCTTGATCTATTATAAATGTTATTACATGACTGGTCCAAACTAATTGATACAATTACACTTCTATGAGCTTTGTTTAGTGCTGTCTTTTTTTTAAGTTAATTTTTTTATATTTTTCTTGTTTCTTCGCCTGCACCAGACTACGTGAATGAATTCGACCAGACCTTCAACTACACCTGTCCAGGTAACAGAGTTCTTGCTGGTATCCATAGTTACCACGAGAATAGCAAGGAGGACCGACGCTTCAAATTCACCTGCTGCAGAGCCAGCAGCACCCCTGTCTCAGGTTGTCGCATGACAGACTTCGTGAACGACTGGAACCTCAAACTGACCATCTTCGTCGAAGAATGCCACGCCATCAAAACCATTTACTCTGCTAATGATGACAACAAAAAAGATAGACGCTTTAAATTCGAAGTGTGCAAACTGTAGAAGTGTTTTTTGAAAGTCGTGACGCTACATTTGGACATTCCTTTAAATTTACAACACCTAATCATGTATGGTGAAAGTAAAAGGCAAAAAGTAATTCAAAATATCCAACACCGTTCTTAGATTGCACATCAACATAAGTAAAATCTTAACATTCGATGATGTCATACTTGGGAGCAATGTCATAATAACTCTATTTAGTTTTGAAATAAATACCTGAAAAAGAGTTGCTTTGTTCTTATTTCATTTCTAAGCTTCAAAAATTTTGTTACATAATAATTAACAAAGTCGCCATTGATTCTAAAAGAGCACCCCATGTTACATAACAAAATTTTTATCTACGAATATTAAGTATTAGTGGGTATAGCTAAACAGATTTAATTAGACTTATAGCTAAAATTAGGTATTTTAGATCAACAGTTTAGTGTTAAAGGTGTGCTGGCTCGTTTGTCCAGTGGTACGTTTGGCCCCTACTTGTATTTCCTATAATATTAAGTACAACCTCTAGGTAAACAATTAAACTGATGTATGCTTAACAAGATTTAACAAAGTCTCAGGTAAACATATACACAATAGTTTATTTACAACAAAAAAGTCAAATACATGTTCATATTAAACTGGCCGTGAACTCACAGGCCATCTAGGCACACACAAAAAAAGTTACACATTAAAAAATAGTATGGCTAGAACAATATGTCACGTTTGGGAATAACCCAGGATGCATAACATCAGGGTTAAAATATACTGCCTGGAAATCACTAGTGGCAATATCTACTAATTATCACAATATATAAAATACAATAATGATTGAAGATATACTTAGCCCAAAGATCTCCAGAGCTGGGCACATTTCTCCCGCACACACGACCAATAATTAACAGAAAAAAAATATATATACAGTACACAACACAGGTCCAGAGGTCAGGCCGGTAACTCAGGAGCAAGTGGCAACTAAAATGTAAAATGTTTGACATCGTTTCGGATGTTCCTTCAGAGTTGAAGAGAGTTTACTTCCTAGTCCAAACCTCCCGCAGGACGATGGGGGATGGGAGCGGGCAGGGTTTGAACCCTCGACCGTCGATAAATCCGAACGACAGTTCAACGCCCAAACCGCACGACCATGCAGCCATCCACGGTCTAAACACGGTCTACATGCTCTTATATAAACTTATAAAGGGGAATCACTGCTGTCTTTACAATTAATCAAAAATAGATATTTCCCCATTTTCTCACATACTAACTATACATGACCAAGGTATTCCACTGCAGTTTTCTACCTCATGGTTTGGCTTTTTCAGACCTATGTGAGCCTGGGATGTTCGGCTGCACACTGAGCATGAGTAGGAAAAAAAACATCTAAGGTCACAAGCTTGAGGTCTCAATATACCAACTTTAGCCAAAATAAAATCTTTATGCGCGATAAGCTTCCGTGAAACCCTTTTATAGTCATCCGTTTGGGAGAGCCTATCAGATAGTACAAAACAAATTTGAATCCACCACTGACACAAGGCTAGAAAATATGTCATGTTTGGGAATATTACAGGATGAGAGTCATCAGGGTTACAATAAACTGCCTATAA
The DNA here is from genome assembly GCA_030265305.1 of Biomphalaria pfeifferi. NCBI lineage: Eukaryota > Metazoa > Mollusca > Gastropoda > Planorbidae > Biomphalaria > Biomphalaria pfeifferi. The sequence goes on along the minus strand of JASAOG010000161.1, from coordinate 903,955 downwards.
ATCATTTGAGGCTATGTCTGCTAATTCATCAAAGTATATTTATATGCAATAATGATGAACTCGATAAATCTTCAGAGAAGGGCAGAGTACTCCAAGACACATACACACACAGAAAAAAAAATGCAAACACTTTACACAATACACAGTAAGGACCAGTGGTCAAGCTGGTAACTCAAGAGTCTCAAGAGTCTCAAGAGACGATCTTTCCCCTTAGCAACCTCTTGTGTGACTAAAGAGGTTGGGCATATGTAATCACCAGGCGCCGTTGTATTTTCACCCTTCTTTCTGCTTCTGTTGAGTATGGCATCTGCTATTTGATACCCTTCCTTTATGCTCTCTCACCATGTGGATCTATGCCTGCCACTTTTTTTTTCCAGCTGCTAGTGTCGATTTCGAAGACCAAAAAGTCGCGTTTGCATGCATCCGTATACAGTAAAACTCGAGTAAGTAGCAACTAATACTTTACATATGACTTTATTAAGGGGAATTACTCTTGTCGTCACATTTACTCAGATATAGTTAACTTTTAGGTATCACATTTAAAAACAGCTTCACAAACGAAGGGATAGAGACGGGGTTACTACAGTGATTGGACCCCACGATGACCTGCTAACTATAGTAAAAAACGGAAATTAAAACTACATGGCCATATTTCAAGGTCTTCAGGGCTCGCAAAAACCTTCCTTCAGGAACAGTAACAGGAAAAAAGAAGAGGAAGACAGAAAAAGCGATGGAAAGACAACATAAAAGAATGGACTGGCCTGCCATTGAAAGAGGTTCTATCCAAGGCAAAAGGCAGAGAAACATGGAGATAGACGGTTGACAAATCTTGTGTGGTGCCCCAACCGTGACTTCCGTGACCTATGTCGAAGGTGCAGCCACAACAGACTGAGGTATAGATGAAGGTGAGTTTAACATCCCTTTTTTTCGCACACAACAACTGGACAAGAAGATGAGATTACACAATATTGTGAAGCGAGCGTGACTAATGGACAGACAGATCAAGATCACTTTTCACATGCCTAACTTGGCATGTATTGGGTTTAACAGTTACTTTTAATAACTTGCAAACTCTTCGTGTAAACTGAACGGGTAGTTCGAAAACGTCTTTAACGATTTTCCTAGAAATTTAACAGTTTTCGTATATCTTTTGAAAAAAATATAATTAATTAATTGGTCACATAGTAAAAAAAAATTTTGTTTGACAAATATAATTTTTTTCAAATTATAATCTTACTTACTTAGTTACTTAGGTCCTCCCGCGCCGTTCGGCACATTGGGTGGCAGGCTGTCTCCACAAAGATCTGTCACTGGCATTGTCTGAAGCCTCCTCCGACAGTGGTGTCCATTGTTCTGAGGTCCTCCATGAAGGTGTGTCGCCAAGTTATACGAGGACGTCCCTGTTTGCCTTTCCTCATATATTGGCCTCCATGTTATCGCAACTCTTGGTGTGCGTAGTTCATTTTGTCGGAGAACATGTCCCTCAAACCTCACGCGACGCTCTGTCACAACCTCACTAAGTGTTCGACTCCCAGTTCGGCATAGAATTGCCTTGTTTCAGACCCGATCTTCCAGCTTTCAGTCGCTAAGTCTGACGGTGGCACTCTTTGCCTTATATACCACTTGCAAAATTTTTAGTCTTTTCGAAGTTTATGCGGAGGCCAATTTTGGGTGCCAATCTATCTAGGCTCTCCGTCATTTCTTGTATGCATTTATTTGCAGCCCCGAGTAGTGCAACGTCATCAGCATAGTCCATCTCCGTCATTCGGTTTTGTTCACGCCATGGAATACAAAGGCAGTTCATTATAATCACCTTATCATTAAATTGGGGGGGGGGGGGGCTATGGTAGAGTGGTTAATCGCTTAGCTTTAAAACCTGGGATCCTGGGTTCAAAGCTCGGTGACGACTGGGATTTCGAATTTCGGGATTTTTAGGGCGCCCCTGAGTCCACCCAGCTCCTTAGGGTACCTGACTTTAGTTGGTGAAAGTAAAGACGGTTGGTCGTTTTGCTGGCCATATGACACCCTGCTCGTTTACCGTAGGTCAAAGAAACAGATGACCTTAACATCAACCACCCCATAGAGCACAAGGTCTGAAAGGGGAGCTTAACTTTCATTAAATTTGGCTTTCGTCTTGAACAAGGCCCAGCGAAGAATCCACCCACTCGACCCAGATTTTTCTTAGCCCTCAGTAAAGAGTTGAATAAATAGATCAACTTAAACATTACGTATACCATCTTATATAGAAATCATTAGCTTTCAAAGACGAAATTGATCATGTAAAACTCAACGTAAGACTCCTTGCAGTTTTGAATCGTTGCAAAGCTTATAAAATACAAATAATATAAAGTTATTGTATTTTTTTAAAAAATTGAATTGATTTCATTAAAAAAAACTCTTTTAAATTTTAAATGTTTACAATGTTGAACGGTTTACTTTTGATTATAATAATGACAATAACAAACGTAATGTGTATAAAGCGAAACGAGCATATACCACATTCAAAGACATTGTCCCTGCTTCGGAATATTGAGTATCAGTGCAGAATGCGACCCAGTTTCAAGCTGCATATTTTGCCACATCTGATGCAGATAGAAAACCGTCGCCGCAGAAAAATTATTTACATAACATGTGTGGCAAGGTAACAATGCGTTGGCTTAATATTTAATGTAAAAAAAAATAATAATAATTTCGGGCATTCATTTAGGGCCCTGCCTTCAAGTAGCGGCCCGTGGGGGGGGGTCTTCCCAGAGGCGTAGTGAGGGGGCAAGGGAAGCACGATGCTCTGGGCACCACCCTAAAGGGGCGCCACACGCACCCTATTTCTCTATGTGATGTTTATGAAAAATGGGAAGGGGGCGCCAATAATGTTACCTTGCCCCGGGCGCACGTTTTGCTCAATACATCTCTGCCCCTTCCCCTGCCTATCTACGATACTGGTTTTAATTTCCTAAGTTTAAATACCCAACACTTTATTAAAATACTACATTAAATTGAATTTAACATAATTCTTACATAGTGATAAGATTTCCACCGTTTTAAGGGCTTTATGTCATAAATTTAGTTCATTTCACCCAAAGACTCTCCCGCCACTACATTCTGAGCATTAACTGTTTTTCTCCTTTCCATTTCACATGTAAGCATGTATCTTAGAACATAGATATATATTATTTACTAGTAATTTACTTGAGTCCAGGGATCTCAACCTGTTTACTAGTGACGACCTCATCTATCCACCCCCTACAAACCCTTAAGAAGAGATGTTGATTTTAGTACTTTGAAACTTCATAGAAATTCTAAAATCAATCAAGCTGATTTGCAGCTACTGTCCAACACTCCAAGGAACACACACACACCTATCTCCTCTTTCTGTTAATCCTGAATTAAAACTTTACCTTTTTTTTAACGGCTTATTCCGCAGCTGTAGCGTTGTTGCATTACATAAAGACAAACAAATGTCAATATTGTAAATGATACGCAGGCTTTAAAACTAGACTTTTATTTCGCATTGTTTTGTGTTACAAAATAGCTCACAGATGTGACAAGTTTTGGTGACATATAGTTCTAAAACACGTCGGTTTTCTTTTCATCTTTTGATTTAAAACACTTCACAGCAAAAGGGCGGGTCTATTTCTTCAAGAGCCGAGTGAGTTTGATTAAGAATCTTTTGCAAACATTTAAATGAATATTCTTTTTTTTATTCTATTAACTTTTAAAGGAGTTGTCGAGGAATGGAATAGCGGACGTTGAATTGGATGGTGAGACTTCATAAAGTGTAGATTTGTATTATATCGAACAATTTATATATTTTATTTTTTTTGGTTACTGATTTGTTTTTCCACATGGAGTATAAGAATATGTAAATTCTTTTTGAAACAATTTCTTAGCAAAACAACTTGGAAATAAGGATGGATGCTATACTTTAAATTTTTGGCAGATAATTGGTGATTTTTTTTCTTTTGTTAAATGTCTTAATTTTTGTAGACAAATAATCAAAAACTATATTATAAATCTATGTTTTAACGTATTTTTTTTCAGATTCTATACAGAATGTTCAAAATACAAAATAGAGCATTTAAGTAAGTAAATTGTTATTTTGTCTGTGTGTGTGTTTTATATACATATTCATATTCTCTTCAAAATATCAGTATATTAAAATACCAAACTGTCGTTTCTTTAAGTAAAAGAAATCCCAGGACTGAGATGTAACTTATTCAAACAAAGTGTTTAAGTCTAATAGGGACTGATCATTCTTATATGATTTAAAAAAATGTTTTTATACTCTGGACAAGCTTAAGTAATAGGAAGTTTGGATACTTTTCGAAACGTCTGGGTTCAAGTCCCCTTTACAGACAGAATTTAGCTGGTCATGTTTTTAAATTGTATTTTAAAGATGTCTCGACTACAACCAGTACTAAATGCATATTTCTAGAGAAACATTGATGTGGCTGATAGATGTTCTACTCTAGAAATGTTACAGCTAAATCCGTTCCCGAGATATTATATACAACTTTGATTCAACTTTAAAAACAGAAATCGTTTTGGCATTGCGCATCGTTCTTTGTGCTTTCCTTCCATTTTCTTTTACGAACATTTGGAGGGAAATGTGTACTTGTGAGTATGTTGTCGTACTGTGTTTAAACTCCGCAAGGTTGTTAACGCCGAAGTGGTTTTAAGCCCATCATTACCTATAAAATGAATCCAATGGCACGCGTCTCTGACAACCAGTCCAACTCCTAGCCTTCACTCATGGTTCAAATATTTGGGATCAGCGTGCAGGTTCTGACAGGATGTAGCACTGTGTGCTGCAAGCTGCTTGAGGGTCGCCGGTTCTTGTTTTTTCCTCAGGGTTGACTCCCGAAGCCTTGCCCATGTTTTGGTATAGCTGCAAAGCAGCAGAGTGTTGAATTTAGAGTTTTACTTCTCGTAGGTGAGTGGCCAGCCAAGGTTAAAGAGCCCCTACTGCTTGAAACTTACTGGTTCAGAGCCAATTACTCGCTTTTATATTTTCTCCTGTAAGTGATAACCGCTCCTCTAGACCAGGCCTGGGCTACAAATGATTGGCTAACTTGCTTGCTAATGACTAACTCGTTATTGACTAACATGTCATTAACTATCTTTCTAGTGAATATTATGGCATGTCTTATTAGACATAAGTGAACTAACAGAAACTGTTCACTCGTATTTTTTATTCTCAGAGGAGTTAATAATCTCAACAAAAGTAATACAAGTCTATGGAAACAATAAGCCCTGGGTGACCAAAATCAATCAAACATCTTATTATTGAAAAAAAAAGTATAAGGCTAGCAACGAAGAGTTTATGAATGCTAAAAATACACTAAAAAAAGGAAGGAATAAATATACAAAGAAAAAATTAAGAATTTCTTTGGAAATAACAACTCAAAAGCATGCTGGGAAGGATTAAAGAAAATAACAGGCAGCGCCTTAAGACAAGAACGACTTTCAGTGGAGGATGAGGAGAAATTCGCCAACGAAAGTAATCATTTTTATTCTCGTTTCGACAAAGAAGATTTTGTTGACCTACACAAAGAAATGTTCAACACTCTGACCAAAGAAAATCAAGAACTCTACGTCGATTTTGTAACTAAAGATGAGGTGACCCTATTATTTAAAAGAGGAAACGTAACAAAATTTGTGGACCAGACAAAATTAGTGACAAGGTGATCAAGCTATGTGCGGAACAAATCTTTTTTATCTTCTCTCACATCTTTAACCACTTGTTGCAAACGTGCGTAATTACGCACATCTGGAGATCGTCAGAAATGATACCAGTGCCGAAGAAACCAAAAATAGATTGCTTAAATGATTTCCGCCCAGTAGCACTAACACCTATAGTTATGAAATGTTTTGAAAAACATAAGCTTCAACAACTAGTAGCTAAAGTCAATAACAGCCTTGACCCTCACCAATTTGCATATAAAGCAGCCAGAGTAACGGAGGATGCCATTCTATTGCTTTGGGACCAGCTTTATAAGCATCTCGATACACCCCCAAAACACATGCACGAGTCCTCTTCGTAGATTTCTTTTCGGCTTTCAATACGATACAGCCACATCTATATATATGATTCTCTTCTTCCCTCAACAGTTTGGACGAGCAAGAAGTAAAGGAAAGATCCCTCTCTACTCTACTCGCTCTCATCCCCAATGTCATGCGTAAGGTTTGGACTAGGAAGTAAACTATCTTCAACTCTGAAATCCGAAACATGTAAAACATTTTACAAACAAACATTTTACAAACACTGAATAGCAGGGCCGGACTTAATCATTGTGGGGCCCTATACGAAACGGATTTTGCGGGGCCAAGTTTGGATAGGGAAGTTGATAATTTGTGAAATTTAAAAGTTTGCATTAGAAAATAAATTCGTCTATGCATTTTATTCATTCTTTACCACGTACAGAATTACTTAACGAGCCTTGCTTATAGCAAAATCATACAGTATATCATAATAATTCTGTTTCCCACATAGATCCCGCTCAATATAAAGAATTAGCAAATGTTTCTATCTATCTTTGTGAATTGCTGATCTCAAGTAACTCTTTATTAGTTTGAGGCACGAGAAGCTTCTTTCAGCAGATTACACAATTACGGCTAATGCATAATGCCGTTTTTGTTAATGCGCGTATGATTGGCGTTTTCCATATTGAATGACACCCCAAAATGACATTTTTCGTCTATATATTTCCGTATATTTTAAGGACTTTTTTGTATATTTTTCAATTTCTATACAAACTCAATAGCTTTAAACTAAATAAGAAGATCCTAGATTCTTTTTACGTCTCGACTAAGCAAAATCTGCTAACATACGGAATAACTTGTCGGCAAGGCAACGCCCCATCTACACATTTGCGCCGTCTAGAAAACATCATAAAAAGAGCATCAAAAATCACTCTCACAACATTTCCATATTTAAAGGAACTTTTTGAACAAAAGTGTGTAAGAAAAATCGAAAAAATCGTGGAAGACAACGCCACCCGCTCCATCATAACTCAAGTCGTCCAAAAGTGGGCGACTACTGTCAATCAAGACAAGTACAAAGCGGTACAAAAAACTTGTTCGTACCCCACTCGGTCAGACTATATCAACGCCACACTTCGATCACGAAAAAATGAAAAGGACCAAAATGCATGTGTGTAGTCGCTGAATGAACTCTTTATGTTATGTCTGTTCTATTTATGTGTATGTCATTGTTGTGTTGTCTTTAAATGAGAAAAGAGTCATTGTAATCACAACATATTTCCATAAGGATCAATAAAGAAGTCTTAGTCTTAGTCCTAATGACTAACCTGCTTTGATTATTTTTTTTATTTTTTCAGATTCGTCTTCTTTCTTCTGATACTATCCACTTTGATTTATGCGAGATTTAAGGTCGATTCATTGATCCCTATGTGGTCTCATCCTGTAGGACATGTATTAATGCACAACAGAGAAATGACTCTTAACAAAGCTAAATGTCTTCCCGTCAGAAATATCGCATTTATAAAGACTCACAAAACAGGAAGCTCCACCGTTTCTAACATTCTTCTCAACTTCGGACTAGCCAACAATCTGACCGCAGCTCTACCAAACTTCCCGAAAGGCCATTCCTATTACAACTACATCACAAAGCCCAATGAAAATTTTGTGAAAGAAATGATCTGCCCGCTGACAGATGGTCGTCAAGAGTACAACCTTCTCTTCTACCACTGCGTATACAACAAGACCGCCTTTCGCTCCATTATGCCAGAAAACACAGTGTACATATCCATCCTGCGGGAACCTTTTCAGCAGTTTCTTTCATCCTTTTTCTATTACCGCATTGACATCAGTCTTGTCAAAGATTTCCCAGCTTTGAGCAATTCCACGTCAATTTATTCGTTCCTGTCAAACCCTTACAATTTCACCAAAGAAGAAAACCACTTCACCTATACGAGAAACAAGCAAGCGGAAGATCTTGGCTTCAGAGAAGAGCATCTTCGTAACAATGAAACTTTAAAGCAATATTTGCTTGGTCTGGAAAAAGATTTCCTGCTTGTCATGATTATGGAATACTTTGAGGAGAGCTTATTATTACTCAGGCGTGAGCTCTGTTGGGAAATGGAGGATATAATCCACATACCAAACAATGTCAACAAAAAAAAGGAAAAGTTAACTTTTGATGAGGAGTACCTTCAGTCTCATAGAAGATTTAGTGTTCTGGATTATATCGTGTATGATCATTTCTTGAAAATTTTTGAGGAGAAATTAAACTCCCAAGACGAGTCTTTCAAGGCGGAACTAAATCACTTCAAACGCGTCCTGAACCTTGTTCAGCTGGGATGTTCTACAGGGAATGATGTTTGGGTCAATGAGTCACTTTGGCATCAAAGTTTTGTAGTTACGCAAGAGAGATGTAGACTAATGACGATGAGAGAATTGGACAGTTTAGATCTCATATTTGAGATTCAAGGAGCGAAGAGAACTTTAAACGCGACCCATTCCGTAAGAACTCTACTATATTAGTAGAATCTATGTTGGTCTGTTTTATCAAGTATCGCTTTTCCTTAATAGTTATAATTATATATCTTTAACTTTTTCTCACCTAAGCGATACTATCGTTCCTTTGATCCCATTTAATTAAATTGATTTTTTCTTGTTTATTAACTTTAATTTGTGTTATATAAAAAAGAGCAGGCATTCCCCTTTAAATGTATATCAAACGTAACGTTTTTGGATTACAAATAAAAATGTGATAGAAGTTGACTGCAGAAATGTCAAAAATGAACAATTCTCTCATCCATCTATCCATCCATCCCAATGGAGCTACAGCCCATGGAGGGCTCTGGCCTGCTTCAACACATCCTTCCATTCAGATCTTTTCTGGGCCTTTCGTCTCCACGCCCTAACCCCAAGCTGTTGCAGATCTGCTTCTACATCATCAATCCTTCGCATTTGGGGTCTGCCGTTGGGTCGTCTGCCTTTTGATTTTTGCCTGTATATAATTTCCGCTCCTCTGTTATCTGACATTCTTTTAAGGTGACCTGCCCAACGTAGTCTGTTCTTTTTTTATTTCGGTCATATAATTGATATATCTCATGGTTAGTGCGTGTCCTCCATCCTGTTTCGTCCTGTATGGCACCATAGAACAATTCTCTCAGAATGTGGAAAATAATTATGGAGATAAAGAGTTAACATCCTTAAAATAATATCATCTACACCCTAATAAAATAAAAGCTATTTAGGTAAGAATGAAAAGTGGGGGTCAACTAGTGAATATCCCTTGGCTCCTGAATGGAGCGTTTGTCCTACTAGATGTCACGTAGCATACGGCAGCTGTTACATTAAATTTATTTTTATATTTCTGAAGTCTGGTGACGATTTTTTTTGGGAAAAAAAGCGTGCTTTCTTGGCACAGAATCGGAAAGTTAATTCCATGATCACAACAGGAGCGAGGTTAATTGTTTCCAGATATGGTAACAGGTAGAGGATAAAAAGTATTTTAAAGGACGGATATGGTTAGTTGAGAGCTGGAAGAAAGACGGTAAATTTGTTTAATTAAATTGCATTGTACATGTACAGTGTGTATATTTCATTAAAGTGATTCCTAGTTCAAGAATAAAAGCTATTTATTGTTGAAGGATCTTCACTGTTTGAATAAATAGTTTACATTTGAATCTCCGGGCATAACGATATTATTTGAGTGTTCAGAAATTAATTAAATTAGAAATCTATGCGGAATTTTAACTTCAGAAACGCATTGGCTGATCAACATAATTTCATCGTAATATCAAGACGTCGTCCCATCTAGCACTCAAATAGAAATGATATCGTTGTACCAGGAATGTCAAACATTTTATTTTTGGATACCAGGAGCCAGTTATTGGGTAGAAGTAGGAGTGTAAACGTATCGTGTGGTACACCTGATATTAAGTACAGAATATAATTTCATCTCGTCATTAATGTTACCAAGCTTAATTTGTCCTCCATTGTCTTCTACGTCAAATAGAATCAAATTAGCCTGTCGGTGTAACTATTCTATCTTAAGAATACAAGATGCTTTTTTGAAAAATAAGATAATTTGGTCTACATCGTATGCGTGTGTGTGGGGGGGGGGGGGGCGTTGGCTGAGTGGTTAACCGTTTGGCTTCTAAACTTGAGGTCCTGGGTTTGAATCTCGGTGAAGACTGGGGGGTTTGAATTTCGGAATTGTTAAAGCGTCCCTGAGTCCACCCAATTCTAATGGGTACATTAGTGGGAGAAAATTGATTGGTCGTTGTGCTGGCCACATGACATCCTGCTCGTTAACCGTTGGCCAAAGAAATAGATGACCTTAACATGATCTACCCTATAGACCGCATGGTCTGAAAAGGGAACTTTACTTTTTTATTACATCGTACGCGTATTTTTCATTTAATCTGCTCTTGCAAGTCAATTAGCGACTTAAAACCCTTGTAAAATCAAAGTTTTCATCGCTGATTCAGAAAACCCGATCCAATCTTGGCACTATGGAAGGGATAGCACTTGTACGGCTCTGTACTTGCGTGTGGTTTATGAAATGAAACAGTAGTTTAATACATAGGTTTGAGACAGTGGCTAGCTTTAAACTTGAATGCTTTATTAATGTGAACAGAAAATTCTCAAAGCTCATCAGTTTTATTACTTATAAGGATACGTGTGTGTGTGTGTTTGTCTTACAACGAGATGAATCACTTCCGGAAGAAAGTTCCTTGGCCCACTGAAAGGCGATAAGAACGGGCACGTGTAATCAGAAGGTGGTTGTTGTTGTTGTTTGTTGTTGTTGTTGTTGCTGTTGTTGTTGTTTGTTGTTTTTTGTGGCGAGAGAGAGAGAGGCGAGAAAGAGAATTTAGAGAAAGAGAGAGAGAAAAAAGAAGAGAGAGTCGAGTTTGAGAAAGTAGGAGAAATAGAAAATGACCATAAAGTCACACACACACACACAAAAAAAAATCCCATCACACAACTATTATCAAGTTTTCAGAAGTTGAAGAAATGTCTTGTTGCAGGCATGCTTGGTAACATATTTATAGTTATCTGTAACTATTCAGATTGTTTACGATATTCAAAATTGTAGTAAAAGTCTACCATTTCATTTCGGTAAGACGCATGGATGTACTTTTAACATCCTAACACAAGGGTGGGCAAATTACAACCCGCGGGCCACATGCGGCCCGCCGGAGTCCTTAATGCGGCCTGCGGGATACCTAAGAAATCAGGTGTGCCCACAGGTTATACTTATAAAAAATGCAAGTATATTTAAAAGTAAATAATTCTAAATGTCCATATACATTTTAGAAAGTTCTGATTCTTATCACTTATGAGGAAGAGGCTAAAGAAACATTGTCTCTGCATGTCATTCTAAAATGTTTGAAGTAAACGAAGATTATTTTTATTGGTAATATTTCACAACATTCAGTCAAAGACACAGACTCAAGCCAGAATTAATTCGATATTATGAAGAACTGTGTTGATAGTGTTGAGTTGGCTTGGAACAAGATGGGATGTGTAACAACTGACGGACCTCGTGATTTGACTGAGAAAAATAGAACAATATCCCAACCATAAACTCTTAACGGGAATTTTTTTTCGCAAAGCTGCATAGGATATTGAATATATTATTGCCATAATTACATAAGTAATCAAACCTATCGAAGTTAAGGGACGTAACCACAGGTTGTTTCTATAAGTGCATAAGGATTTGGAAACATAATCTTCCGATGTTCGGTACCACAGTAGTGTCCTCTGGCCCAACATGGGCTACACGGTATTGAGATGAATATGGTATCTCAAAGAAGAAATTATATTCCTTGAAAGACCTTGACTATGACTAATATTTCTAATGAAGAGTGGAAGACAGACTTCACTTTTTACATCGGGAGTCTTGCAGTGGGTTGTTTCCACATGAAACGTATGTACATGTTGAATCTTTTCAAACAAAGCAATTAAAAACATGTTTTGTCATTTTCCTTTGTTGAGAAGTGAAATGGTTGAAAAGTAGAAAACTTATTGAATTCCTTGATTGTGAATTCGAAAGCAAATTTTGAGACGCCAAGAGCTTGTAACCAGTTTTCAATACCCACAGCTCAGTTGTAGAGGAAATGCCTCCAAGCAAATTAAGACCTAAAAGACAAGTTCCAGTCAGTTTTTCCACGGGAGTTTTATAGGTGTAAGATGCTGTGGTTTCACACTTGAAAAAAAACTTTGCTGCAAAACTTTCACATTATTTGGGTCCACAAACATCTGTGAACGAGCATTTTTTTTTTAAAAAGAAGTGTAATCACAGATCGATGCTGACAGACTTCAATTTGAAAGCAGTCACGAAAAGAACAACTAGTAAATGTTGGGGTGTAAAAAGACCAAATTAAAATTTTAATTTTTTTTTTTCGTAAAATTAGTTTCAGAAATGACTCTTGTTGTAATTCCTCAATTGGGAGGAGTGTAAAAAATAATTAAATGTAAATGTATAACACAGTATAAATGTGAATTAAAAGATATACACAGTTAGCAAGCGTATTTTTCTGATTTGTAATTACATATTTCATATACATATATGCGGCTCCCCATTCCCACAAATTTTTAATGCGGACTTCTATTGTATGAGGTTGCCCAACCCTGTCCTAACAAGATTGACATATTTTTTGTGTGTTTTTCGATAGGTGAAGCTCTAAATATTTATTGGTTTGTTTTGCTACTTTACAATTAAATGGTAAAGTCATCATTTGGTTAATTAAGGTTGCGAATAGCGTGTTTAAAAATCCGTATTGGTTTATCACAAATTAAATATATTTCATTATTAAATTACGAAAAATGTAGTGGTTTTTGTAAATGTTCTACTTTTCTCTGTGCCATTATCTATATCCCAGTCACTGACTCCGTACCACTGTCAGTGTATCTGTATATCCCTGGCCAATGTCTCTGTATCCCTATCACTATTCCACTTACTATATATCATTCTATATTATCTTCTTCTCTCTCAGACTATCAATATATATGTATATTTATTTATTTATTTATATACAGAGCCGGATTTAAGTATGTGAGGCCCGGGGCAGAATTTTGTGGGGACAGCTACAATTGTTTTCGAAAGCATTAATAAAGATTCACTTCTTTATATCTAAAAGCATGTTATATTTTATTGTTGATTTTTATAGACTGACTTAAAGGCACCACAATAATTCCTTATTAAGCATATCTCAGTGCAGATTTACCTGGAAATATAAAAAAAATTAAAAGAATAATGCAATCAAGAATTAAAACAAAGATATATATATATATATATATATATATATATATATATATATATATATAATATATATATATAATATAATGGTGTAGCTAGGGGGGGAGGAGTGGGAAGAATTTGAAGATCCCCCGGGCCCCCACTTGAGGGGAACCCCCCAAATGAGTGTCCGAAATTTGATTTCTAAAAAATTAAAGATTACGTCACTGCTTTTCACGTTGTTATATAAGTTAGTGACCCTGTCAAAATGCAAGGGGCCTCCAAATAGGTCAATCCCCGGGTCCATAAATCCTTAGCTACTCCCCTGTATACATATATGTTGTTATTGTAGAAACACAAAAAAAGTTTGGTTCATTTTTTAAAAAGTATAAAAATCTCTTTAAAATTATTTGTGGCGTCTGCCTAAATGGTGTTCCAAGTTTGCTTGTATTTCTGGATTTCAACGTTTGGTATCAAAAGTGCCGCCTAAATTTATTGTACGATTCATAGACGAAAATTAAAAACTCTGCTAGATGAATTACAAGCTGCAATGAAACACTTCCTCCGGGGATCAAAGGCAACATTCTTCAATATGTCTGAAAATATCCGATCATTTTAAATGAAACTTTAGATTTGTGGAAAAAAAAACACAGCATGTTGCCTACCTTATCCAGTCAGTATGAGGAAAAATTACATTGAGCCTACAAACGAATAAAATAATATTTTTTTGTGAAAGTACTTACTCGCATGCGAAATAAATTTTATCATAAGTCAAATTTGAAGATGTTCCGAAGATATCACAGAAATTAGCAAGCGAGGCAGCGATAAATGATTTTTCTTCAATGTTAGCTACACAAATCTGGGTTAAGTGATTGCAGTCAAATCCTAACACCACTGACTTTATCTACATAAGTAATCGCTAACCCAGCTAATTCATGATGTCACTTAAAGGGTTACTGGAGTGCAAATTTTTATTTTTATTTTTGCTTTAACTTAATAACTTTTCTATTATTTTATATGACAACTCAATAAAAAATATATATTAAATGTTGTGTAATATTTTCGGGTTGCCATGGTAATGGCGGCCATCTTGAATATAAACAAAAATTAGTTCATATAGGAAAATTCTAAAATTTTTCAAAATTAATACATTTCAAAGCTAAAAATACTTACACCTTAAATTATAAAGGTGGCTGAAAGGAGCTAGCTAGATTTCATACATTTTCCCTTACTATTGTGCATTTTATAATTTTTTTAAAAAGGGTGATTTTTTTACCTGTAAAATGCAACCACATTTTTTTTTCCAAAAGATCATATATTAAAAACTTCTTCAGATAAAGTCATTAAAACTAGCTATAGATTCTCTGTATTATCTCTGAATATGTATACCAAATTTGACACATTTATCTATATTAGTTCTAGAGATTTTAGAAATATGTTACAGGGGGGGTCACAACAAAATGCATTCACTCAAAAACAGTGAGTTTGTATTAAGAAAAAAATGGAAAATAGTGTTTACCATGCATCATTAAAATGCTTTTTTTCAAAAAAAAATGCTATTTTTTAGAAAATTTTTGGTGCCAGTTTATAACATACATGCTCTCCTATTTAATTACACCAAAATTGAAAAATCAATTTTTTTACCCAAAAAAGACTTTTTCACACTCCAGTAACCCCTTAAGTCGCGTTCTAAGTCCGTCAATATAGCGTGTCTCTTAGTGTCTCACAATAAATATATAAATGCTTATCAAATAATTACATTATAATTAGTTGTTTTTTTGTCGCATTAACAAAAGCACAGATACCTATGCTTAGTGGCAACATAAAAATTGGGTCGCCGAGCTAAACAAGTTGTGAACCGCTGTTCCAAATGTCATATAGACGCAACATTTATGTTTTCTTAGAACTGTAAATATATTATTCTGGTGCAATGTAAAATAATATGACTCAGCTAAAAAAAAAAAAATTGGTTACAAGTTAACATTTGATCACTTTGTTACGTTTTTTGGTGAGCATAATTCTTCCTTGACTGTCTTTATCTTGTATCTAAATTTAATGAAGATTTGCACACAAAAAAGCGTTTACAGTTTTTAAAACTAAGTAACTTTTACAGAAATGTCTAAGAAAAATCGCTAAAATTTTGGAAGACAACAGCGACCCGCTCCATCATAACTACGTCAAGTGGTCTCGAAATGTTCGACTTCTGTCAATTAAGACAAGAACAGAGCGGAACAAAATCTCGTTCGTACCTTACTAGGTCAGACTTTATTAACGCCACCCTTTGATCAGGGAACATGAAAAAGGACCAAGATGCCTGTGTGTAGTCGCTGAATGAACTCTTAATGTTGTGTCCTATTTATGTGTTAGGTTTCTGTTGTGTATATGAAAACCATGTCCTTCTAATCACAAAAAAATTCCATAAGGATCAATAAAGCTGTCTTAGTCTTAACATAAGCCAAGGAAGATCTGCATTAAAAATGTGTAAGAAGCAAATTCAGCCAAAGCCATCACTTTCAAGTAAAGACTCAGACATCCATGAAACTTTCACATCCCTTCTGCAGACTTACTGGCTTGTTAGGCGTTACGGTCACAGCCACCAAGCATTTTGGAGACAGATTTAAAATTCATATCCCAGAGTTTTCCCATGACGCCTGCGCAATCGGAGCCGCAGTTGCCTCTAACAGCATCCATGTAGCAGTTTGTCAAGGCCCTAAATGGACTGTAAATAAGCAAAGGTAATGGTACAATAGGAGCTTTACAACTTTACACGTATTAATCACGCATCGCACTATAAGGCTAATTACATAAACTAAAACATTTAAAAATTCTAATTTGGTAACAATGTTTGGCTGTAAACCTACATTATAGTAATTAAAAACGAATACACTAATATACATTATTAACTAATGTATATGTATCATAAAACAGCTAGCACCAATATAGAAGTGTTAAAATAATATATCTTTTTCAAAATGTTCATTTTCGACTCAAGTGGACATACTTCATAAATTGTAAGTAAATGTACAAACATAACTTTTATGGGAGTCACAATCGACCCACAAATTGTATGCCACATGATGAGCGTCCAATCATACCTGACCTCAAAATCATAGTGTACATTTCAATAATGTATCGAAAGTAGTTAATATAGGAATAATTCATTAGATGATTTTAAAACTATCTGATAAGAGCTCTTACTAAATGAAAAAAGAATAACACTTGGAACGGGGAATCTCTTAATGTAAAAAGTTTTTGCTACCATATACATTAGCATTTACATTCAAGTCATCTGAAGATACCGCATTTACAAATATATTGTTTATGATTCACTTTCACTCCTCGCCGTTTTCTCAGACATATTAACTTCAATTTATAAATACAACTCTTCATTCTCCATTATTTTAACCGTCTATCCCACAAGGTCATGGGGGCGCGGTGGCTGAGTGGTCAAGCGCTTCCAAACCAAGGGTACTGGGTTCGAATCTCGGTGAAGACTAGGATTTTGAATTTCGGGATTTATAGGGCTCCCCTGGGTCCACCCAACTTTAACGGATACCTGACTTTAGTTGACAAAGTAAAGGATGTTGGTCATTGTGCTGGGCACATGACACCCTGCTCGTTAGCCATTGGCAAAGAAACAGATGATCTTAACATCTGATCCATAGATCACAAGGTGCGAACGAGAACTTTACTATACTGCTTTCTCAATTACTCGGAAACCTAATTCGATTGCAGCTTAAAGCTGGCTTCACACATACACAACAGAACATATCCACTTATTTTTAATATCCATACGTTCACTAAAACAAATGCTGTCAAGATAATCTCATGCTCTAGCAAAGCCTTTTTGCATTTCGACTTAAGTCACAAACTTTGTCGTCTTGGCATTAATGTTTCTTATGGTGTTAAGCCTGTTCATTCGTAAATGCTGTCATCATAAAGTTGGTGAATGACAACAATCTAAATTAGACTAAGTAGAGGCCAGACGTAGATCTAAATTTAAATGTATTAAACAATTTGAACAAAATTCACATCTATAAATTATCAAGATATAGCTTATCTTCTTACTGTCTAGGGAGTGCAGATTCATTTATTATGTAAACTTTAAGAAGTGAATCTGATGCGAAAAGCATAGTACCCAATTATCCAGTAGTAAAGTAAGTAAAGTTCCCCTTTCAGATCTTGAGGTGTATATAATAGATGATGTAAAGGTCATCTGTTTCAGTTGCCTACGGTTTACGAGGGTGTAAAGTGGTCAGCACAACGACCAACCACTTTACCCAACTTATGTCAGGTATCTATTAGAGTTGGGTGGACTCAGAGGCGCCCAAAGATCCCGAAATTAAAATAAAAGTTAGGAGATCAGTTAACGTTACTCTACTTTGTGATTTTACCATCACAAAAGAGATACAAGACACCGATTGCAAAAACAAGCAGACACAAACACTCTTTTGTTCTCTTGGCAATCAAATCATTAAATAACAACAATCTGATATAAACTTTGTCGCATGTAAATTATGAGTGAGTTTGGTGTGAATGTACACTTTGGTTTCTTATGGTTTTAATGTTCTTTGTTTGTTGTAATGCACAAATTGTAAGACAAATTTCCTTACGGATAATAAAGATTATTATTATTATTATTACTTATTCCAGAAGAGTTAGAAGAGTCCTATCAAAGACGACATGTCGTCCTGTTTGCTTTTATGTGAAAAATAACGCCAAAGGATTTTTAAAATTTTATTACTTTAAACGATCAAAACAAGACTATTACTTAAATATTCCTGGTCCAATTGTGAATTCGATGGGGGCTTCCTCTGAGTTTGTGTGACAACATAAAATCTCTTTGTAATTTTGTTTTGCACAGCATTCCATCAATATTTATTATTACTTATTTTCTGCTCCTTCTTTTTTAGATTCTTTTGCATTTTGATTCCAATCAACGCATTTCAACACTGTTCATGATAATAAATGTGATTTGTGAAGGACTTCGTAGCGGGCCAACTCCACCAAACAAAAAAGAATTAGTATGTGACTGGACATGTCCTCTATAGGACTTGGAACGCTGTTGGTGATTCCATTATTACACACTAACGTCAATCTCTATCAGAAATAAATATTTTAAATTTCTTGTTTATCGTTTAGTGACGTATACTAGAAGCACTATAGACGGATGAAGGATATTTACGACCATGCTTTAGATTAGTATTAGACTTGAAAAGTGTCAAAAGTATTTTTATTTAATCCTGACGCTCAAAGCGTTGCATTTTAAGAGAATAATATAAATCTCGAAACAATTTACTGGCAATAATGCGGCCCTTTCGGTGGCCCTACCGGGACACTTTGGAACCGTCCACTTGTGAACCGTCCACTTGGGAACCGGCCCACTTGGGAACCGGCCCACTTGGG
This sequence comes from Biomphalaria pfeifferi, assembly GCA_030265305.1. Classification (NCBI taxonomy): domain Eukaryota; kingdom Metazoa; phylum Mollusca; class Gastropoda; family Planorbidae; genus Biomphalaria; species Biomphalaria pfeifferi. Next base: position 885,336 of record JASAOG010000161.1, on the reverse strand, counting down.
AACCGGCCCACCGGCATTTGCCCGAATGCCCATATAGCCAGTCCGCCCCTGTGTGTAGGTGACAAAAAGCAATAAAATATATTTTATAATCAAATCGACTGCGCGAATGTAATTGTTTATATAACATTGTTGGTTTAATTTTATGTAGCTCTAGATCTAGTATCTAAACGATTTGAATGCCACAGTAGTCTAGTCAATAAATAAAAACTTTGAGCCTATCATACTAAAAGACTATAAACACTATGATGTGAGCTTGTGTCGACCTAGGTGTAATGTGTTGACTTAGATACATTAGCCGTGTTTCATTCATCATTTCGTAGCTAAGTTGCTAAGAGGTCTAAATGTGCATAAGTAAATCTAAAAGAAAAAAGTAAATTGAAAATAAAGAGTTAAAATTAAACCGAATCGGTAGCTGTAGACTAAAATGCTTTTAAAATAACACATTGGAAAGTAAAATTGTATTATGTAAGTAGTTTATTAGTTTAATATGCCTTTAATATTAAACCCAAATCTGAGAGAAAACCCAAGATTTATTATTACATTCATTCGTACACTTCTTTAATCACGACAATTTTGAAAGCCGTAAAAATGTGAAACAATTTGGTTTAGAAAAAAAAAAGTTTCTGAGCCGTCGAAATTCAGAATATATTTTCTCTTTTGTGGATGATCCTTTCTTCTTGATTCCACGTGGCTGTAGCGATGTCTGCCCTTATACATATATATATATAAAGAGAGATCTCGAGAGATAGTAAAGTAAAGTTCCCCTTTCAGACCTTGTGGTCTATAGGGCAGATGATGTAAAGTCATCTGATTCTGTGGCATACGGTTAACGGGGGTGTAATGTGGCCAGCACAACGACCAAACGCCTTTACTTTTCCACAACTAATATCAGGTACCCATTAGCCCGGGTTCGCTGTTCTGCCTCATCGTGGCACCCGGGTGGAAACGGCTATTTGAGGAGATAGCTAGGCAAAATGAATGGCAAAACATAACTCCCGTGGTAGACGGCTAGACGAGAGTCCACCCCTTGCACGGGCGGGGTTGTAAAAAAGTCCTCACAAAAATTGTCACACATCCATGCGCCGTTCCTCAAAGGACCGTCCCATAAATGGCGAGTCCCCCACGGTTAGCTTGGTACAAAGAAGGAAGATGACGGAGGCTCCCAGTGCTCCTAGGCCTTCGGCCATGTGTCGGAGGCCGAAGACATTGGATATAGCAATGCTTTATATAGGCATTGACTCGGGTCGCTCTCAAACAGAACTGTGTTCCCACAGGTTTGTTTTTCTTTTTTTACTGTTAAGGCTGGACGACCTAACAGGTTTTTTTCTTTTCAAACTTTGAGCTCGAAGAGCCTTCGGCTCAGCTCAGACGACAATCTAACGGACCCATTAGAGCTGGGTGGACTCAGAGGCGCCCAAGGAAATAAAAATCCCAGTCTTCACCAGGATTCGAACCCGGGACTCCAGGTTCAGAAGCCAAGCGCTTTACCGCTAAGCCACCGCGCCTCCAGAGAGAGATATAGATATATAAATATATATATTCACTTCTGTAGTTACAACAACAGCCTTTTTTTTTTTATAAACAAAATTTATTGATGATTTTGAAAGATTGACTTCAATGGATTAAATTAAAACCTTCATTTAACAAATTAATATATTAATCACGCAATGTACTAAAAGGCTAATTACATAAACTAACAAATATTAAAATCTTTATTTGGTAACTATGAATAAATGAAAATTTAGCTTTTATATAGCGCTACTTTCATACGTATAGCATGGTCCATCTCATTTGTGGACCAGTTGGGGGGGGGGGGGGAGTTGAGAGGGTGACTGGGAGAAGGTCTTCCGTGGGGGGTGGAGGGGTTATCTGGTAAACACAACTCTGCACGAGGCGGGTTACGAACCCCGAGCCTTCTTCGTAGGTAGCCAAGCTACTTAGCTTTTAGACCAAGCTTCCCATGTCATGCACATCTATCATAAAAAGTCTAGCACCAATTATAGAAGTGTTTAAATATTTCTTGTTTGAAATGTTAATGTTCGACTAAAGTGGACATGCTTCATAAACTGTGATGTAAATGTACAAACATAACTTTTGACATACTCAACATTTAGTATTTTGATTGTACAATAACTGAAAACGTTTTACGCAAAGATTTGTTTTCTTCCGCCATATTATTGAGAATTTAAATTTCGGGATTTTTAGGGGCCCCATTCTCCTGAGGCCATCTAACTTCTAACGGGTACCTTACTTAAGTTGGAGAAAGTAAAGGCGGTTGGTCGACACCCTGCTCGTTAACAGATGGCCAAAGAAACAGATGACCTCAACATGATATGCCAAATAGTTCTCAAGGTCTAAATGGGAAATTGTTTACGATAAAAAAAACGGTTAATATAAAAATAACTTATACAGGAAGAATGCTTTCAGTACAAAACAAAAAACGTCATTTTTTGAAAAAAGAAATATAACATCCTTACAAGCACAAGTTTATTGATCCACTTATTGCCGTCGACAGTTCTCGTTCGATATATTTGCTCATACAGCCTGAAATGGCTTTTAACGTTGAGAGTTGAACACTTTCTCCAGTGGAGCATGGAGAAAGGGACATTGCTGTCAGGGCTGTCAGACAAAGGTTACTTTTATTAATTAGCTTTAACTATTCCATTACAAAACAAAAGAAAATTACTAGGTTTAATGACGAGGTGGGAAATGTGAATTTTAAAGACAGGTTGGAAATAATAAATTCGAAGGATACAAAAATGTGTAAATGTTAAAAACAAGGAAAGCATAAAAAATACTTTTTTTAAAAAGGCCTCGGATATAAATATACATGTATATATATATATATATATATATATATATATATATATATATATATATATATATTAATGTATCAATGTCATTATCGATTTTCACTGATTATCACTGATTTCATTGCTACTGACCATTGGTAAGACATAGCCTTAGACCGCACTAGTTGGAGAAAGACGGTGACCAAGAAAGCTAAGGACAGCGAGAAAACATGGGCCTCGGCTGTTGAACAAAAGCGTGCCGCGCAGAAAATGGCCAGCTCCTCTACCACCAAAGCGAACATGCAGTATATGTGGACGGGAGTGTCTCTCCATAATAGGGTTCCGCAGCCCTATGAAAAAGTGAGCGAGATGAACCATAGTCGTTCTACGACTGAAGGAGGCCAATCTATATATATATATTAAGTTTCAATTTCTCAGATCGTGACATTCACCTCCTAGATCCTCTTTAAAAATACTCCTTTCCTTCCCCTTTCCAACCATGTGATCTATAGGTCATCCATTACTGTAGCCCACGGTAAACAAGGGTGTCATGTGGACATCACAATTACCAACCACCTTTACTTTTCCTAATTAATGTCCGGTACACATTAGAGCTGGGTAGACTCAGAGGCGCCCAAAATTCCCGAAATGAAAAACCCCAGTTTTCACAAGGATTCTAACTCGGTACCCCTGTTCGGAAGCCATACGCTTTACCACTAGGCCACCGCTCCTGCTATACAGGCTCAACAATACAAAAATTAATTCAGTTATTACTGGAGCTTCTCTCCAGAACACAGCTTTCCTCGAAGATCCCGGGTTCATACCCTGCCCGCTGCCATCCCCCGTTGTTCTGCGGAAGGTTTGAACTAGGATGTAGATTATACTCTGCTTTGAAGGAACACACGAAACCTGTCAAACATTTTACAAACAAAACAAAGAGCAGTTTCAAAACTTTGACATTGAACACTTGTATTATGATGTTTAGGCGAGACCAGTCGTTATAGTAGGCCTCATCACTGACCCGCGACGTTGCGACTTGTAGGTAGTGGAGACCAATAGCTCGTCGCCAGGTAGTGTTGAACCTGTGTTAAGGCTTTCTATAACGATTGATCTCGGTTTAAGGCCCCTATTTACCTTCATTTCCTTTATCCGAACACAAGTACTCCAAAGCCTGGATATAATGCCTCACTTTAGTCGAATACAATGGATTCTTGTAATCGTCTTTATAATGATCATAATAGACTTATAAAATCACAACAGATCTGTAGGTTAACATAACATTTACTTCAACGATGCAAAAAGTACACAATGTATTGTAACGTAATAAAATATTTTAAAGTTGCCAGAAAGCGTAACAAGAAAAGCATTAAAAAGTGATTTTTAAAATAGACAATACCTTCTTCATACAACTTATAGAGCGATTTTTTTCTTTTAGTAACTAATAAAACCCTGTTTCAGGGAATCATGGGAACACTCCTGGCGGAGTAGACAGAAAAAATAAGATATAGTAACTAAACAGGATTAGAGCATCCGGTTATTTGACTCTAAATATTTAAGTCTACTACGTACTGACCAAGTTGAGTGTATTTTTCCTCTTCAGTCAAAGACACAATGTTCAGAAAATCCACCGTGTCGAATCCGTTGAGAACCTCTGAGCACTGCTCTAAATTTAAGCACGCATCGCCCCTCTTCGAAATGTGGAGGCACTCTGTGGAGCAACAGAAAAATGAAAGTAATGTTGATCAAATATAGATCAAATATAGATGGATTAAATATAGTGTCACGGATAAATTTGTGTATGCATGTATAATCTATTGTTACAATCTGCGCGAATGACCGGAAGTGTGTTTTGTTGTCAGACAGAGAGACCAGCGTGTGTGATATACAGTAAAGCTGATTAAAGTTTATGTGTTTGATCTAGTGCAGGGGTTCTAAGGTCGCCTAAGACCATCAATAATAAGGATTGTTATTGTCTATTCTTCTATTGCTGTGTGTGTCTGGGGGGGGGGGGGGGGTCGTGGCAGAGTGGGAGATTGTAAAAAGGGTCGCCGAGCTTAAAAGGTTGAGAACCGCTGATCTAGTGGTTTCATTGTTTTATTTCGTTAACTAGAACTGAACCAGAGACACCTAGACGTAGCGAGACCTAAGGGAGATTCTATCGAGTTATAAGTAGATAGAGTTAAATAATAAGGAATCTGTGACATATAGATCGATCAAATATAGATCAAATATATATCAAATATAGATCAAATGGTTTGACACTTATTCCTCAAATCAGGGTTGTCTGTCACAAGTCACTTGTTGCTCTGGTTTGTTGTGAATGTCGTTGATAGCTATTGAAAATATTTACAACATAATTTGTATGGATCATCATACCAATCTAAAACAAAATAGTTAATTACATTGCACATTTCAAACTAGCGATCTCCGATAGGACAATATTTCCCACTCTGGCTAATTCTATCTCCAACTTTGACTAACTCTTTTGATCTTCGTCATCAACTAACTTTAAAACCTCTAGCACCCCTACACCCATTCACATGGACCAGTCGACCAGGTTCTCATCCTTTTGTGATAGCCACTGCCAGCCCACCTTTCAACACCCGAGGTACAGTCCGAATCTAAATGTAGTGCTACCGTGACTATAACCCACATACACAGTTCTTTAACAGCCACGTTAAGGTAGGTGTCACTCGGTGACCCTTTTTATTATGCAAGCTCCTCCCAAATCGTCCAATTTTTTGCTTTGTTTAAAAATCAGAATACAAGAACCTATTTAACAACATTAAATTAGAAGTAGACAACGCATGCACGACGAATTATTATTATATGCAAATTAGCAGACATTTAGTCACTTTGGTAAAACCCTGGTTTCACCCGGTGCTAAGCTCATCTGCGGTACTGACACTGTACTGTTTTACTGAGTATCAATTCAGTGACACTAAGTAGGACATAAAAGAGGCGCTAGACTTCCGAACCGGATGCTCCCGGGTTCAAATCCTGGTGTAGACTGGGATTTTTTATTTGGTGTAGGTGGTAGAGGATCCGGTCATTTTTCGTATGACAATTTTCTTCCAGACCTGAGGCACATGTTTTTTCCACTGTCCATAGCTTTCTCTCTCCAACTAGTGCGGTCTAACGCTAAATGTCTTTCCAATAATCAGTATCAATGAAATCAGTGAGCACAAAACATTGGAGCTTCCTTGTTTTATATCATCATCATCATCTTTCCTTCGCGTTCCTTATGGAACATAGGGCCTCAGTAAAAACACTCTCCACGGTCTCTTGCTTAGGAGCTCTTTCCTGCCCTCTCGGCTTCGTCTAGTACACTGCGTCGTCACGTTCTTTTTGGTCTTTCTCTACGTCTTGTTCCCTGGGGGTTCCACTCTAAGCCCTGCCTAGCTCTGTTATTGGTATTTTTTCTAAGAGTGTGACCAATCCATCTCCACTTCCTCTCTAAGATCTGCACTTCTATATTTTTCTGACCACTCATCTCCCACAGTTTGGTGTTTTTTATTTTGTCGTACCAATGTATTTTGAAGATATTTTTCAGACACCTGTTGATGAAGGTCTATACTTTTTTGTTGCTGCTTCAGTTGTTCTCCATTTTTCAAAACCAGACAATAGGACCGCCTTGACATTAGAGTTAAAGATTCTTATTTTAGAGATGTGGGGAGATTTGAAGGTTGGTTTTAGGTGTGTAAATATATGACGCGATAGATTTATAAGACGTTTAATGTCTTCATCTGTTCCACCTGATACACTGACTACACTGTCAAGGTTTATAAAACTATCTACTTGGTCTTTGGTCTGAGAATCCGGTTCTACGTCTCCAATTTGTTTGTTGCTTATTTAAAGTACTTCTATTTTTGGTGGTTTCTTTTGAGGCCTACTCTTGTACAGTACGTTAGAAAGGTTTGAAAACTGTATTGCGTGTCTTACATTACTGGTCTGTTTATTAAAACTTGCACCAACAGTCTAGCATAAAATCATAAAACTATACTGTTATTATACAAAGCTTGCTTCCTATATAATCTTATACTGGAGGTACGTTGCCAGGTTTTTTTTTCTTTCTTTTTTTACAAAACTTTGTCAGTCTGGTAAAATGTTTGTACTCGTAATTTCTCCCATACAAGCAATATTGGAACCCTTCCTATCTTTTGAAGAAGAAATAACAATAGATAAGTATAAGACCTTCTATTTTCCTAAGCACATCGGTGGCACCGTGGCACACGTACGTATAAACACACAATTACTCACCCTAACCCACATACATACTTGAAAACACGATGACATTGTTCAATGAACGACAAGCTGTCTCCACAAAGATCTGTCACTGGCAACGCCTAGTGTGCTATGAAAAGTGTGGCACCAAATTATACGAGAATGTCCCTGTTTGCGCTTCCTCGTATAGTCCTCCACGTCATCGCAACTCTTGGTATGCGTAAAATTAAAAATGCTTTAGAAAAACAAATTTGAATGTTAATTTGATTAAAATATGAAATGAATTGACAATAATTAGTATGTTTATGTGTTAAAGCATAAAACTATCTTTGCGAAAAGAAGTTTTATCATCTTAGAGTTCAATAAGAATTTTAGACCTAGGCCTAGGAATAGACTCAGTAGAGAGATGTGTTAATCACTGTTAATGTGTAAGCATTTGGTAATGTCTAATGAAGGATTTTCGCTAGACATTACCAACGGCCTGCGGGTGTAAGATTGTGTTTACTATTCTAGTGGATTGCATCTAGATGTATGTTAAACTTAGCTAATGATCCTTTCAAGTTTTTTCTCTTTCGCTACGAAAAAAAAATTAGGTTTGCGAAAACGGGATTACCCGAAGCCGATACATTCTTATCTATTAAAAACGAAAAGAGCGATAGTTTGTTAAATGAATGGGATTATAATGTGAACAATTAAACGAAATAATTTTTAGTATGCGATTCATGAATGAATATAGATCTAGGCCTATCTCAACTCGGCTTGGCAGCTTTCGTAAACAAATGTAGATTTAGAAACCAAATTTGAATGTGCTATTAAGCGTGTCGTAAAGAACGAAATTTAAACTTATTTTTGTAAAACTATTTTTTTTTATAAAAACCTTTTTTTTAAATGATAATTTTGAAATGTTAGTAAAGCCTACTGCTGCTACACAGTCTTGCAATGTTCTAAATCCGGACCTAATTTCACTAACCTATGTAAAACAATGGGTGTCAGTCTGTTTCTGTGAAACATTTTTACTAAAAATATGTGCATTCGTAAATAAGTTCTTTCTTTGGGATCAAGTTCATATCCTTTGGTCTCCCTTTTGTTTAACAAAGCTTATATCAACTGGTTTTGTACCTGCTTTTCTGTCTATTGAAAAAAGGTGTTCACGTTATTTCTCCCGAACCCATTCTCAAGTCAAGTTGAAACTTCGCAAAATTATTCGTGGGCATAGACAAGACATGAATCAATAAAAAAAAAAAGTAAACAATAAGTCCATTAATTTCTGGTCATTAATTATTTTGTTTGATACCAACAATGGAAAATAATCCTGCAGTATTAGCACATATGGCTAAATTTGTTGGGTTTATTCCCCATAAATATATCTTACTGATAATACTCCATCACGCATATTCTGCATACTTATAAGAATTATTTATTGCACGTACAAAACATGAATTGTTTAAAAATACCCAATTAGTTAATTAAGTATTGGTACTTTATTTTTTTGTTTCATATGGAACAAGGGAAATAACTTTCACAATATTGATAGATATAGTTTTAAGAGCGGAGTTCTTTCCCTTAAGATAAGCTTTTTTTTTTTTTTTACAAAGTAATTTTTTGCGGCCCCCGTAAGGGGAAAAGCAATTTTAGGTTCTTTGCAAAATGTCCGTCTGTCCGTCTGTCACACTCAGATCTCGAAAACTAGAAAAGAAATGAAAAATATTATTTCACCATTCGATGAGGCTTGAAAAGTTTAGGTGCAACGGCAACTTTTGGTTTTCTAAAAGCAAACCGTTTAGTTTATAAAATTAATTATGCAAGCAATTTTTTTCAAAAAAATACACAAATTTTAAACATTTTTAAAACAATTACGTAAATGTAAGGGAGGCAATGTTACAATATGTATTAGAAATGTTCACAACAAATGTAAATATCAGTTAAAGGTGTTTTTTTCTAGTCAACTAGCTGCTAAAATTAAAATAAAACATTTATGTTTGTTTATAAAGGCTAAGAAAACACTTTGTATGTAAATATTACATTACGCAGGTTTTTTAAAAGGTACTTTTAAGCAGCGACTTTTTTGCATCTGCAAGACATGGTGCTATCAGTTCCCTCAAAATTTAAAAAATAGTCAGATTGAGTTTATTTTTTGTTTCATGCCCCATCAGAATAAAAGAGGCTTATTTTGTGCGTTTAGTCGGTCTGTCGGTCTGTCTGTCATGTTTCAATAAAAAAACAACAACCCTATAAGCTATTGACAATCTGATTTACTCTTTAATTCTCACTCCGTAACATCTCAATAGTTTTAAGTATCTATCCTTGGTTTTGCAAAATCTCACTTCTCTCTTACAGTAATTTTTTAGCTAAAACTTTACAAAATCTAATTTTCGTTAATATTATGTTCCAATTTTTAAGGAAAACAACATCCAAACACCAAATGTAAGGTATGAAAATCTCTCCACAAGGCTGTGGTGCATCTAGTTTTTATACAAGACCATCCCAAGAACTTAATTAACGGTATTACATTTATCTGGAATTCTCTTGTTCTGTTACTATTTATACAAACATCGGAGACAATCTATTATATATACTTAAATCTATTGCGTTCATACTTTAAAATATTGCGATGTTTCGAAACAAAAATTAAAGGTTAATCAAATTTTCAATAGCTTTTAGTTTGTTTTTTTATTATATTAACATGACGGACAGAGATAGACTGACAGACAAAACGCACAGAAAATGCGGCTTTAATCCCTCTTTAAATAAATTTTATTAGAACTCAGTACACCAATGTCGTTAAATATCTCCTGCTAATAAAGACATTTTGGTACTAGCCCTTTGTGACGTAATTGAATTTTTTTTCCTATGACGCCAAATGATGGATTCATTAAATGTAATGCTAAAAAACTCGGTGCACCAATGCCTATGAACCCTCGAAAAATTGCTTGTATTGATGAAGGCATTTTTTTAAGTTTAACTATGCCATTGACGTCATATGGAAATAATTGTTTAAATGAAATGCTAAAAGAACTCACTCGGTGCACCAATGTCTATGATCGATTGATAACTGGCTCGTATAGATAAAAGCGTTTTTTTTTGGTCAAACTAGGCCGTGTGACGAAATGTATTTTTTTTTCCTTTCACGTCATATGAAATTAATTATTTAAATGAAATGCTAAAACAACTCGGTATAGTAATGTTTATAAAATCTCGTTATCAGACTCGTATTTTAAAAAGACATAATAGCTAGATGAAGATCTTATCTTATCCTTTTAAATGAAGCCAATAGCTCTGTTGTTAACTGTGCTGAGACATCGAAGTAGGCCTACAAGCTAGATATCTATTCTTTTCTTCTTGTGTTTCAATTACAAATCAATGCTGAAAGATGATCTAAAATTGCTTGTCTAACATATTATACATATCCGGTAGATGTCATGTCGTAATGCATTTTATATCTCTTTATCAATAATAGGCTATTAGTTTGTAACCAGTTTGTTATTAAGTTAACAGTAATGCCCGGTCATGTGGTTAGCGTGCTGGACGGTCCAGGGTTCATACCCAGTTCGCTGGCATCTTCGTCGTCCAGCGGGAGGTTTGGACAAGGAAGTTAATTATCTTTTATATTGAAAGAACATCCGAAACATGTAAGAAAGAAAAAAAATTACAACGGCAAATAAATCTTTGAAACATTATTACTTTTGACAATCAAAATAAAATACTCCTTGCAAATAGGCGGATCCGACAGGAATCCGACGGGGGCCTCTTTGAATCTTGTTTATCTTTTGCTTGTTTTTATAATCAACAATAATCTTTAAAACTTCTGCCTAAATTTACCTGATTCATTGCAGTAGTCCCCGAATGCAGAAGTGCGACAATAAATTTACCTGATTCGACGCAGTAGTCCCCGAATGCAGAACTGCGACAATAAATTTCCCAGATTCTATCTTCTCGGCTGTTGTCATGGATACTAGACAGATACATCACTGTTTGATTTATGGGGCATTTGAAGCTCATCGGTCCGTCGTTCTCATTGACCCAAGGAAAGACAGCCAAACTCTCTCCAACCATTACAAGCCCAACCAAAGTGAAGAGATTGACCATAGCTGGAACCATCTTGACGTCTGCAGTAAACAGATATTGGAAATATACGATGTGTTGATTTCATTAAATGAAATATGTTTCAACTAAAAGACTGAAATCACACTAAAGAGGATAATTACAAGGCGTATATCAATTCGCCCTGTCTGCTAATAAGAAGAAATAATCCCGTTATTCTCAGATCAAGGTGAAAATGTAACAATTATTTTTGGTTTACTCACAAAACACGAGTTGAAACTTTGCAGACAATACTTGAATTAGGCAATGAGACCAATGAATCAATTAGTGATTGGTAATTACTTGTTTTGTATGTTCTTCATACCAACAAAGGAATTAATCCTGAAATATTTAGAGATATGTCAAAACCTTCATATCTGTGGTTTTCTCTAATTATATAATTATTTAATTGTACATGTTTTTGTCCCAAACTCGTATCAAGTTGAAGCTTTTGACTGTTATTTATGATACATGACAAAACTCGAATCACTTTTTTTTTAAAAAAAGACCAATTAGACATTAATTATTGGTATTTTCTATGTTTGATATTAAAAATTGGAAATAACTTCTAATAGAGTAATATGTAAGTTGTAAATGTGGAGTTCTTCGCCTTAAATATTTTTTTTGTATTCTCTTTTTTGTTAAAGTAATTTTTAAATATATTTTATATGTACATTTTTTTATTTTTTTTTATAGTTACAATGTTTTGTTTGGTGTAATGCACAAATTGTAAGAAAAATTTCCCCATATATGCAGTTCACGGTAGCACAGAAGTCTGAGACGGCTGTAAACAACATATAGCCGTAGGTGTTATATCGGAGTTTCCGTCTCCTGGATTGGCTGCCGACCAAAGCTATAGAGCCCAGTCTGCCCAATGACCGAATTTCTTATTTGGTTCTACATCTTTCAGTTAGATGTCATCTAGATCTAACTAGTTCTAGTCCATAGACTATATATATGCAGTTCTGGCATAAATCTATAATGATGATGATAAAGGTCTAGGCCTAGCTAGAATCAACTACTAACCTTTTTTTAAAAGTACTTTATAAGCATTAGACTTGACTAGATAGATCAAGACAGTCTCCAAATCTAGATTCAGTCTACTTTGTTTACACAATCATTATCGGAGAGAAGTAAAACGTCATAGCTTCCGGCGGCCATCACAGCAAGCTTCAAGCTATAGGGTCCAATGTGTCTTATATGTAGCTCTTTATAACAGCAAGCTATAGGGTCCAATGTGTCTTATATGTAGCTCTTTATAACAGCAAGCTATATGGTCCAATGTGTCTTATATGTAGCTCTTTATAACAGCAAGCTATATGGTCCAATGTGTCTTATATGTAGCACTTTATAACAGCAAGCTATATGGTCCAGTGTTTCACCTTTATATGTAGCTCATTATAACAACAAGCTATAGGGTCCAATGTTTCACCCTTATATGTAGCTCTTTATAACAGCAAGCTATAGGGACCAATGTTTCACCCTTATATGTAGCTCTTTATAACAGCAAGCTTTATGGTCCAATGTTTCACCTTTTACCTTCATCTATTCCTTTTTCTGTTGAACCGTGCGGGCACCATACAAGATCCGTTTACCGTCTTTCTCCATACACTTCGTCTTATGTCTTGGATAAATCTTGCCTGTTCATTCTTTTATATTGCCTTTTAATCCTTTTTCTCTGCCTTTTCTTCTATTTCCTGGTACTGCTCCCTGAAAGAATGTTTTTAACTCGAGATAATGTATAATCTTGAGTTAATACATTTTGAAATTAAAAGTAAAAGGTCTACTTACGATGTCAAACAATTATTAATATAAATAATTGTATGAATCTAACATACATTTTTGTTCGAATTCTTTTATTTCTTATTATTTGTTGTTTGTTATAAACGCTAAGCGTTTTATTCTACACATATCTGTACACACAAACTGCTACTTACGTGGAAACTGTGGTTTGGGAGATCTAGAGAGCCCCTCACCATAAAGTTTCTTTTATAATGTGTCTAAAGTTGTCACATCTGGTCTGTCTAGTCCAACGCCACATTTGTGCAAATAATTAAATTGTCATTTAACTCATTTTTACTTCTTTTAATGATCACCTTTTAACCAGCCAGCATTATGTGATCACTTTTGGTTATTGTTCTCCAATGAATGCAAATATCAAATTCATCTCAAGCGTTTGTGCTAATTGAATCTTGAACTGTTTTAGATTAATTTTTGGGGGGATGTGCCAAATTATAAGTTTAAGTCTTTTAAAAGTAACCTTTTGATTTGCTGCTTTAAGAAAAATGAGTTCAACATTTACATACATTTTAAGATCTAAAATAGGCAGATGGAAATAAAGAGTAGCCTACAACAAACCAATAAACGCAATTTCCCTTTCGGGGATGCTATATCTATCTATCCATATCTGTATATGTATATTATATATAATATTTAGAAAAAAACTGATTAATTTTTATTATTGCTTTTATAGATTTCATGCTTATAGCATGCTCAGAGCGCTTTTGGTCCAATCTTTTAGAACCAGGGAGGGGGAAAGGGTAATTAGGCTTCCTTCTGCCCGAGTCGGGTGTCAAACCTCGTGCCCCCTTCTAGGTAGCCAAGCCAAGCTCAAGCGCACTTAGCCTCTCGACCACGCTTTCCCTATCACTAAAGACACTGATTCTCTCACTTCCCGGAGACGAATAAATACGAAAATTAAATCTTTTATCTCCTTAAATTGGATCTAGGACAACTAAGATATTTTTATGATTATAACCATTGCCTATAAATTGACCAAATAAGATTTTTAATCTTTTTATTCGTCATTTTGATCCAACGAAATCAGATATTTAGATATTTATAAAGTACAAGATTGCACTTGTTTTATTTAAGTGCTAAAGTAGGGCTAAAGTATTTTGTGAGCATTTGCAAAATGTAATAAAAAAAAATACGGACAGGGTTTAAAAAAAAATTCAATTTGAGGTAAAAGATATTAGTTGGCCAAAGGAATTATGGGGGGGGGGCGATTAGCTTTATAACATTATATTGTTATAACTAAGTAATAAACAATATATTGCCTGGGAAATTCGTGATTTTTAGGGCGCCCCTGAGTCCACCCAGCTCTAATGAGTACCTGACTTTAGTTGGGGAAAGTAAAGACGGTTGGTCGTTGTGCTGGCCACATGATACCATGCTCGTTGACCGTTGGCAAAAAAACAGATGACTTTAACATCATCTGTACCGTAGATCGCAAGGTCTGAAAGGGGAACTTTACTATTTTTTCCTAGGAAAAAATGAATACTATATATAGTGTTTATATTCTCTGTTAGTCGTCTGCGCCTGTCTTCTGCAAAAGCTTTTTCTATGAGTTTTGCGACCTTCATGAGAGCTTTCCAGCTCTTTCAGATAAAATCAGCTAAGACGCCTACCTATACTACATTAAATAGGTTCAAAAAATAATAAATTTCTTTTCAGATTATTTATAGGACGTCTGTATCTGTGGCTCACTTTCCGCGAGGGTGTCTTGTGGCTAGCATAACGACCAATCGCCTATACTTTTCCCCAATTAATGTCAGTAACCCACTCGAGCTGGGTGAACTCTGAGGCGCCCGTTATATCGCAAAATTTAAAATCCCAGTTTTTTATCATGATTCAAACCCAGAATCCATCGGTTTGGAAGCCGAGAGCTTTACCACTCAGCCACTACGCCTCCACGTAAAATTGTTTGATTGTAATTTAATAGCGTCTGTCATGAATGTATCTAAAGAAAGAAAAAATATCAATAAGTCATGAACAAGATACAAGAAAAACATTATAATACTTTTTTTAAAGAGTACCTCCTTTATATAATTTAGTGAGCAATTGTTTTTCTATGCAACATTAATGAATGTTAGATTTTAAAAACTGATGTAGGATCTAGACCTAGATTTAGTCTCTAGCCAAATTTATATTTGAACAATTTCAACTGTCAAACTAGAGTTTTTCTCCATGTGACCGACGAGCTAGTAATTCTTTTCTCAGTGATATACATGAACTGTTAAATTTCCAAAAAGAAATCGTTTGAGCCATTTTCGAGATCAGCTGTCCGCCCATCCTCCATGAAAGAGGGACATAAATAGAGGAATAGTAAAAAGAAAATAATTTTAGATTCCTATTACTGCTGAGGTTGACCGTAATTATAATTTATCTTCGATGATAAAATAACAAACAAGCTTTCTTTCGTTATTTATATATGAGCTCCACCTTTTTAATGGATAATTTTGTTATTACTTTCGCATATGCGGCATAAATATTTGTCTATAAATATTAACATACAGATTTTATGATGGAAAGAATCAGCTTTTTTTTCTCAAGATACAATACAAAGATTTATATTACAGAAACAAACAAGTCTACAGCAATGTCCAGAAGTGGCGTCACTAATTGTTAAACTAAATGTTTACAATTTGCACAGCACGAATTTAAAGCGTCGGTCTCTTCTTCCTTCGTCGTTTATGGCGTAGATCGACCTGATGGCTTGACCTTCTGGCACGAATAAGGTCAGTTTGTTGTCCCAGTCGTTCACGAAGTCGGTGCTGCGACAGTCCCGCAGTAAATACTTGGTGCCTCTGCAGCACGTGAACTTGAAGCGTCGGTCTTCCTTGCTGTTGTCATGGTAACTCGAGATGCCAGTCAAGATTTTGTTTCCTGGACAGGTGTAGTCGATGATCGCGTCAAATTCATTCACGTATCCTAAAGAATGAAAAAAAAATCTATAAGCAATTTTATTTTGCATCGATGTGTCTAAAATGTTCTTAGATTTGTAGTTTTCTTTCTGTTTACCATGTTGAATTTCATATACTAATTTCCAAAAAGTTTATAAGTCCTATTTTACGCAAGTTCACAAAATACAAAATAGGTCATATAGATAGTGTCGTACTTCAACAATAACAAAACCATGTTACATACAAAGCTTTATTTCACTGAATGACAACTACACACATAGTAGAGATCACAACACGAAATATGGTCAGTACACAGTCTAACAAATGTAAACAAACACTAGGGGCGACAATCAAATAAGAAATAAATTCACGACATTCACCCCACGTTTAAATTTTATACATATAACACAACATCAAGTAGTCAAAGCAAATACAAAGATTAATAAACATAAGCATCTAAACACATCTGCAATACTGGTTAATAGCAAACTGTTTATCAAACCCATCAGTCTGTTAAACCCTGTAGTATGGTTTTGATTTTCTTTCTCTTAGGTTGTATCGCAGGTTGGATTGATACCAATACTACGATCACTACCAAAAACGTTACTTGGTGACTCGATGGTCGGGTCTTCAACCGAGTCCACTTCCCCCGATAAGAATGACTTGGTTGCACTGGCGGATCGGGGGGGGGGTAGGGGCGATCAGTTAAACCTCGCAAATTGTATGAAAAAGTGCATAAAGGCCTTACAAATCCCTCATCTCCCTAGCCCTTGGATGACATAAGTGTCTCTCATAAACAACGATGGACGACCATTTTTTTTAAAGGTGACCCACTCTACGTGTGACAACAGAGTTCCTTCATGTCTAATCCACTGACTTACCAGACTGAACACAGAGGTCCCCTAAATCTGTACTGCGACAGTAAATCTCCCAGATTCTGTCTTCATATCTATTTTCGTGGAGGCTGGACAAATACATGAACGTTTGATTCACAGGGCATTTGAAATCCATCGGGCCATCATACTCATTGATCCAGGGAAAACTGGCCACACATTCACCGACCGCAATCAACAGAACCCAGACGATGAGATTGACCACAGCTGAAAGCATCTTGACCACTACGCTGTGCAGATTCTGGAAAACACAAATCAAGTTTTAACAACTGAGTGGCTGAGTGGTAAAGCACCTGGCTTCAGAACTGGGGCTCCCGTGTTTAAATCCTCATGAAAACTTGGATTTTAATTTTAGGGATATTTAGGGTGCCTCTGAGTCCAACCAGCTCTAATGGGTACCTGACGTTAGTTTGGGAAGTAAAGAAGGTTAGTTGCTAAGCTAGCCACATGACACCCTAGATACCCGTGGGCAACAGAAACAGATAACACTTATATCATCTTCCCTATAGATCGTCAGGTCTGAAAGGAGGACTTAATTTTACTGAAAGTAATGAAAAAGAAGATTTCATTATTATATTTCTTTGTATTAGCAATCAAGTATCTAACTCAAGAAATGACCATTTCTTATATAAAATAAGTAAATAAGTGAATATTGTTAGAGGAGTCTCGACTAATCATGACATTTTATTGTATGTCTTTGTGATATTGTGTTACAATATTAATTTAGTGTTATTGCATCTTTAACAAATTAACGGACAGTTATGTGCCTGAATTTCCGCAAAAGAGAGTTTTCTTGGTAAGCTAATTTAATGACTGTTCATGGTTGTCACAGCTTTCCTATTATTTAACTCTATCTGCTTATAACTTGATAGAATCTACCTTAGGTCTCGATACGTGTCTAGGTGTCCCTGGTTCAGTTCTAGTTAACGAAATAAAACAATGAAACCACTAGATCAAACACATACACTTTAATCAGCTTTACTGCATCTCACACACGCTGGTCTCTGTCTGACAAAACAACACACTTCCGGTCATTGGCGCAGATTGCAAAAATAGCAGTGGCGTAGTAATTAATGTGCGGGTGGTGCGGGCCGCACAGGGCACCAAGTGGAGAGGGGCACCAAAATTCCCCCAGTGTGTATTATATTCCTATTTCCCTGAGCGTTTCAGTAAAAACGACTAATTGTATGGACACAAACAAACATAAACTGCTGTATTTTAAACATGAACTAACGATTTATAATGTAGTCATGTCGCTATTTTGTTTCATCTCCTTGACTATTTCTTCAATACAATGTAAGCTTTAGAACAGTTTGTATCTAATTTACTACATTTATTTCGGACACACGGTACATGTTGTTAATACACTGATCAATGCTCTGTAATATAAAGAAGAAGAAGAAGATAGGCCAACTGTTTTTTACTTCATTGTTTAGTCCATTGGTTTAATCTAGATATTGAGTTTACAAATATATTACTAAACTCTAGCTCTAAACAATTGTCTTAGTTTATTCATTTCTTTATGATTCTTTATAGTTCCTTTTTAGCTCAGACGGAGAAATTGGTATCTCTGGTTCTGTCCGGTCTGGGTAGACTATAAGGGCCCCATACCCAGATCTATCGGGGTCCCTCATTACTGACTTATCGGTATAACAGAAAATGGCATCTGATGGGTAGGACTTTAGTGTAGCTGATGACAAGTTTTGGAGTATGGCAGGTGTTAATCGCCTCTTGGTGGCTCCCTCTTGCCTTATAAGGGACATATTTATTTGTGGGGCCGGCATTCTCCTCCACGGAGGGCAAGTACTAATTCTTCTAATAGGAATTCTATCAGTGGAGAGCCCAGCTGATTTAGACAAATTGGCCGCAATGTGGAGGAACGATGCATTTTAATGCGGTTCCTCTCTCTCCACTGTTGCACTAATATTGAGGTGGGTAGCCTAAAGTCGCCCCTTTTGTAGCGTTCGTAGGCCGAAAGTACCGCCCTCTCCCTCCTTAAATGTAAAAGGGCCACGTTTGTTAAGATTTCAGCAGAGTTTGTTGTGCTTGTCCGAAATGTGCCACAAATGAACCTTGGTGTCTAAGATTGTACTCGGTCGAGTGATTCGAGGGCAGTTTTAAGCATATACTTGAACTGTATAGCTGTACTCAATTTGTGATCTGACTGACCCTAAGTACAATGTGCGTAGCATAATAGCTTTGGCACCCCACTTTGTGCTGGCCAGCTTTCTTAGTAACGCTAACTTCTCCGAGGCTTTTCTTTCGATTTCCTGGACGTGCTGGAACATTGACAGTTTTCTGTCCAGGGTCACCCCTAGATATTTTGGCGTGTTTTCACGTTGGAGTCGCAGCCCACCGAGTTTAAGCTCGAATGGAGCCTTAAGAATGCCGATTCCTAGGCTGAACAGGGTTAGTCGCAATACGAGGAGATGGTTTGGATGGCTGCTTGTAATGCTGCCTGTATTTGGTCGGCTTTCTTCCCGGTTGACCAGAGGACAATGTCATCCACATAAAGCAGTTTCTTTGACCGCAATGAGGTGCGTTTCTTAAATTTCTTAAGTCTAAAGAAGCATCGAGACAATTTCAAGTCACATCATTGCCAGAGTCCACCGACTATAGGCGAGCTGTTATAGGGTATGAATTAACTGAACAATTAAAAGCATCAAAGCAAGATGAGACAGTTATCATTGAATCCAGAAAAATGATGAGGTCGAAATCCTGAATGATGAAAAAGAAGAAAATACTTCAATACCGCAGGTTCTAGAGACTAAAGGACAGCACACAAGCATGTCTTTAGTACACTCCTCAAAAATTCACACTGAAGAAGCTGAACCATCAGACAGTGTAAACAATACAGAAAGCAGGATAATAAACTCTAGACTGAACGACATTGGAGATTGGCCTGATGTCATCACAGATAATATTCGCATACACCTTGTCACTCAAGGTTCTAAAACAGTTCAGCGTATGGACAGTCAATTCAGAGAGGCGTTTAGACATCAAGAATCAGCAAAAGAAAAGACTAGAAAGCTTTGAAAGGCTTGGTTTTTCAGGCAAATGTCAAACGGCGAGAAAGTTCTTAGAAAGTGGATGTGTTATTCGCCAAAAAAAGAATCCTTATTTTGCTTCCTCTGCATTCTCTTCTCAACAAGATCAAGTACCAAATCTTCATTTAAATCCAAAGATGGATTCAATGAGTGGCGGAGGTTATCCCGAAAATAGAAAAACATGAGACCAGCAGAGCTCACATACAGTCATCGCTTGCTTGGAGGGAACTTGAAGTTCGACTGAGAGTAGGGAACAATATTGACAACAAGGCCCAGATTTGATAATACAAGAGACAAAAACCTGGAGAATTAGTAAAATTACTATCAAAGTACGATCCACTATTGAGGGAGCATGTGCTTCGAACTAAGCTTTGTTCCAGACCGAATACATACACGTCTCCACAAATACAAAATGAATTTATTACAATATTGGTGGACCACGCTAAAAAACAAATCATGCAGCAAGTAAAACAAGCCAAATATTTCTCTATTATTTTTTACAGTACACCTAACATCTCAAAGCTGGATCAAACTTCCCAAATTTTACGGTGCGTTGTCATGGATAATGACGGGCTGCAGGTTCGTGAGTCTTTTGTTGACTTCATCGACACAAAGGACAAGCATGCTGCTGGAATCGCTGAGATGATTTTAGAGAAACTGCGTTCGGATGGCTTAGACATAATGGACTGCAGGGGTCAAGACTATGATAATGCTGCGGTCATGAAAGGTCAAAACTACGGTGTCCAAAAACGTATTCTAGAAGTCACTATTCAATGCCTGCTCAAACCTTTCTCTTAATTTAGCAGAAATTCGAGCTGCTGAAGCTGAGTCAATTCGGTAACATTTTTTGGTACACTGGACAGTTCACCCTCCTTTTTCTCAACTTGAACACACCGCTGGGATATCCTCATTAAAAAAACGGAACTAGCCTTAAACGTTTAATCTAGACCCGCTGTAGCGCCAGAGGAGAAGCCGTCAAGATGGTTAGGGATAAATTTTCTAAAATCTCTGGAGAAATTAATTAGCAGAGATGAAAATTCATCGACTAAATCTGAAGCAGGTGGATTATTGGTTGCTATTCAGTCTTTTAATTTTCTCACCTATCTTCGATTTTGGGCTCCTGTATTAACTGAAATTATGATGCGCAATTCTACCTTCGAAAACAAGGATTGTCTATTCGAGACTGCTCACTCAAACTAAAAATATTAGAGACATTTTTAATAGTAATCGAGAGGATATCGCTGAAGCCAGCATTACCTTTGCCGAAAGCGTGTGTTCAGATCTGAGAATCAGAACAGAACCTCAAAAACGTATTGGCTATAAGAAAAAGATGCCTGGTGAGAAAAGTGACGACTCTGTACTTACACACAAATAAGAGCTACGAAGGGAAATTTATTCTACATTGAACAGGATTGTTCAAGAAATAATCACCCGATTCGAGCAACTTCATGCTGTAGCGGATAGATATGAATTTTAGCCGCCTTCCCAGATATTAAATCGTGAGCTCGAAATCAATCTCAATAGTACTCCTAGCGACATTGATAAAAACGAATTTCTGCTGAAGCGAAAGATGCTTCAACGGTTTGTCACAGTTTTATCAGAAGCCTCCGAACTTCCAAAACAAGGACCTGTTGAGCTCTTGAAATTTATTAAAAAAATATCAACTAGATGATTCAGTCCAGAATATCGTCCTCATGATTCGCATATTTGTTACTATTGCGGTAAGCGTCGCTACATGCGAGAGAAGATTTTCCAAACTTAAACTGATCAAGAATTACTTGCGATCAACGACGACAAATTTACGACTCACTAATTTGGCCATTTTTCCATTGAACAAGAGCTGGTGAAAAAAATTTATTTTGATAAAATTATTGATACTTAAGCCAGCAAGAAAGCGCGTAAAATTCATTTGTTGTATGTTTATGTAAAAGTGAATTAACAATATTTGATTAATGAATGCATATTATTTTGAACAAAAAAGTAAGGTTTTGCAATGTTCTTAATTAGTTAAGTTGTTGTTGTTGTTTTTTTTTTTGGGGGGGGGGGCATCGTGATGAGGTACCGCACCATGCATCATATACTCTAGATACACCACTGAAAAAAAGATTATACATACACATTCATCCGTGACAATGGTCATTTTTGTTTGTTTAGTAATTCTCTTAAAACCTGTATAAATCAACTCATAAATGGATATTTATAGCCACATACATGTAAGGGAAGCGAAGTCTTCACACTTGAAATACCTTCAGATAAGCTTTGGTGTTTTTGTTTGTTTGTTGTTGTTTTGTTTTTTTTTTAATTCTTTTATGTATGTATGTATGTATCTATGTATGTATGTATGTATGTATGTATCTATGTATGTATGTATGTATGTATGTATCTATGTATGTATGTATGTATGTATGTATCTATGTATGTATGTATGTATGTATGTATCTATGTATGTATGTATCTATGTATGTATGTATGTATGTATGGAATTGCTAAACATTTTTATATTAAAACTTGTTTGTTTGTTTTTTCGACATAGAGAAACTTTCAGTACATTGTCACTATGCAGCCACCTTCTCCTTAATACTATTATTTCATCTTTGGACAAATGGTTGTAAAAGTTGAATACTAAATACATATGCGGCAGGAAGAAAAAAAACATTTAGAGAGTAAATGCTACAGTTAACTACTGGCTTATCAAACTGTTTAACAAATTAAATGGTTCACTTTCGGAAACGAAAACAATAGGCGCTACATCAGAACTTTGAATCATCTAAAATATCATGATGTCCAATTTTCATTTTCTTTTCTAGTTTCAGAGATCCAAACGGGACGAAAGGAGGGACAGACAGGCCGCATAAAACTATCATTGGCTATTCCCCTTTCTGGGATCGCTAAAAAAAAGCTTCAGACAGAAGAGCCTTGAAAGTCATTTTGCACCGTTAAACTAAGCACACAATTATCTAATCACGTAAAATAACAAGGAAATAAAACACTTTATTTATTCTTTACACCGGATACACCCAAAAAAAATAAATCTAGCTTTTCAATTATTTTTTGTTCGCCGTCAAAGTAAATCTGTTTATACTACACAGTAGACACAACTAAAATATTAGTTTCTTTTATTATTTTCTCATTTCTAGTTTTAAAGTAGTACTAAGGGTTTTATTGGACTTGCTTCACAATTGTAATCACAGACACACGTGAACTTACGTGGAACTTGAGCTAGGAAGAACTAGAGCCCTTGCCATTAAGTGCACCTTATAACATGTCTATAGGTTGTCACAGCACATCATAGTGTTTCAGTTGAATACAAAATTTGTGAGAAACAATTAAAGTGCCATAATGCGTCCGCAATTTGTTTTAATGAGAGTCCCTATAATGTACAGCATATTTTATTCGTAATTATTGTGGTCTAATTAATGTAGCATGCATTTTCTATTTCTTTTTATCTCTTGTGCTATCTTTTATTGTTTTACATTAATTAAGATTCCGAGGGGAATCAGCACGCTATGTAAAAGGTTCATTAAGCTGATCTCTTCTAACCCCTTAAATTCTCATCAAGATCAATTTTATTTAATACAAGTGTCCCTCGACTTAGCCAGTTTTTTTCTCCCTTGGCTGGAGTGATGCCCGCATCTTCCATTTAGTCGATCCTCATGTCAACTTTTGGTTCTCATGTTAAAATTTCCCACCATGCGAAGCCAAAACTAAAACCCTTGCATGTTTAGTGAATTGAAGCGTGTGTCTGAGTCAGCCTGAACTACCAGCGGTGTGACCGCCTAGGTGGGTGCACTCAGGAACGTACTAAAACTCCTGAAATAAAAAATAAACTCCAGTTTCCGATGGTATTCGAACCCTAGACTGCTCAGTTCGGAAGCAATACTGTTCACCATTCAGCCAACATGGCCCCTGTAGATAATTTGTAATTCATAGTTTCTGGTAATCATGATGAGAATATTGTTTAGTAAACAGATGAACCTTGGGTGGACCCTTCAAGAGAAGGAAGGGACCTCTGACAGTACTTTGGTTGTTTGGACAAAACTTATTATGAAATCATTGTCTGTTTAACTGGTAATAAGCTAAAATACGTAATTTCTCCAACGCCATTATTAGATCAAGTCGAGCACAATTATTCATTGGCTAAGAGTTAGGGTTAGGGCTAGGGTTCATATGAATTTATAATTTGAAAAATAAACGTTTGTTAAATTAATTGCTGATTATTAATCATTCTGTTTAATACCAACAAAGGAAATTAATCCTTTTTATTCAGAGATGTGACTAAATTTTCGAGTTGTGTCCGCTTAGATAATTGTGAACGTTATTTCTCCAACACCTATTCTCGGATCAAGTTGAAACCTGACACAGTTATGTTTTTATACCTAAGAAAACATGAATCAATTTCAAAATTAACCCTTTAGTCAATTAATTATTTGTAATTGATCATTATGTGATATCGAAAAGGAGAAATAATCTTTACATTATGAGAGATTTAGTTCTACAAGTCTAGTTCTTCCCCTTAAATAGGTATGGTTCTTGGGGGTTTTTCAGTTCTCTTTTGTTCTATTACTTTCCTTTCCAGTCCGTATTGTAAGTCCAGCAAGCCTCTTTCGTAGAACGATGAAAATCAGCTTGAACTCACCTATCCCTTATTTTGTTGGACAGTTGGGGCACCACTCAAGATTTGTCGATCGTTTTTCTCCATTCCTCTCTGTCTTTTGCCTTGGATACGACCTCTTTTTTAATGGCAATGCTTGTCCATTTTTTTATGTTGAAAAATTATGATATTACTTTCTTAATTCATCTTGTATCATTTGAGCAAAATAACAAAAAGTAGAATAAAATAAAAAACTTTTTAAAATAAATAATAAATAATAACCTATAGTTTTAAGTTGCGGAATTTAATGAAATCTGATAACAATAACATTCCTAGTTGTATTTTTTTAGATCATTACATGACAGACGGACGGACAGACAGACTACACAAAACATAGTAGTTTTTTTCCCATATTAAATGGTGGCTAGAAGAAAAGAATGCTGGCTACTAGAGAATGTCATTAAAAAAAAAAGGAAATAAAGTGTCATGACAGTTTAGTAGTGCAAACACATGTGCTGTTAATTTGGAATTCCCTGATAAATTGTTTAATTATGACAACGAGTTTTTTTAAGGTATATAGCGGACTGTGTATAGTGAGTTGAATTTTTTGATTTAGTTACAGCCTCAACGAAAGTTTTTTTACTTCCGTTTCTAGATTTCTGAAATAAAAATTGACAACTTTTTTTTCATACATTAAAAAAGTTGTGGAAGAATAGGAAAGAAAGAAATAGTACTAAATGTGTTTCGTGTTTCTATTCTTGGAAATAGTAAGAAAATGTGCGGACTTTTTTTTTTGGTGTGTGTGGGGGGGGGGGAAGGCTTTAATAATGTTTTTTTTTAATAGCACTGTATTTTTTAAAGCGTAATTAAAAGTATTGTAGACTCAAGTAGCTTAGAGAAGATACCAGATTAGAAAAAATATTTTTAAAACTAGTCGACCGGCGGCGTAGCATACGCCACTATTTTGCAGGGCCAACCTTAGGCCACTGCAACCTATGCGACCGCAGTGTGTCCAGCACTTTTATAGAATAATTCTGCGAAATTTCAACTAAATTAATTGATTGACTAAATGGACTATGAACAATTCTGCGAAATTTCAAGTAGATCCGAGATTGGGAAGAGAGAGAAAGAACGTACAAAAAATATTTACACAGACAGACAGACAGACAGACCGACATACAGAGTTGATATAAGCCTAGTAAAAACTGTTTCAAACAGCTAGCTCTTAATGCCCTCGGGCCTCAGGTTTTGAGAGGAAGAGTAAGCAGAATACGCTGAGAGCAACAACGCTTGAATACAAACTTCTGTGCATTACTAATTAGAATTCCTTTCAACTTATTTTCCTTGAATTAAAATGTATTTCATGGCATGGAATTTTGTTCATCTATTTTTGTTTTGTTTTCATTTAATATTATTTCGATAATGCATGTAATGAAAGTTTAGAATATCCGAAAGTTTCGAATGATCCCTTTTTACTTTACCTTTAGTCAAGCCACTCGAGGGTGAGCGCAGATCTCGAATACTGCTCTTACGATTGGCCAGTTTAAAGGTTGAGATTTTGCACAGAACTGGACAAAAATATAAATAACTAGATTTTTAGTGGATCTGTGTACAACAATAAAGAAATTGTTTATACGTTTTTTTCTTAAATCTAACACTACAAAATCAAAGAATCTAAACTCTTTCGCTTGAAGCATAAAGTCATTTCAATATGAATGAAGCATCATACTTTCACACTAAGATTTAAAATGTATTTACAGACGATAGTGGTATTAAATGTATTTACAGACGATAGTGGTATTAAATGTATTTACAGACGACAGTGGTATTAAATGTATTTACAGACGACAGTGGTATTAAATGTATTTACAGACGACAGTGGTATTAAATGTATTTACAGACGACAGTGGTATTAAATGTATTTACAGACGACAGTGGTATTAAATGTATTTACAGACGACAGTGGTATTAAATGTATTTACAGACGATAGTGGTATTAAATGTATTTACAGACGATAGTGGTATTAAATGAAATTTTAAACTCAATGAACTGCTACTTATTGTAAAAAAAAGTTTCCCTTTCAGACCATGCGCTCTATAGGGCAGAGGATGTAAAGTTCACCTGTTTCTGTGGCCCACGGTTAACGTTGGTGTCATGTGACCAGCGCAACGACCAACCGCCTTTTTTTTCCCCAACTAATGTCAGGTACCTATTAGTGCTGGGTGGACTCAGCGGCGTCCAAATATCCCTAAATAAAAAATCCCAGTCTCCACCAGGATTCAATAAGACGAAGCTGTCTTTCATCGACCGGTAACCCCTTTCTTGTTTGTCATAATCAATTCATGGTTTCATCAGCTGATAAAAATTTCTCGTCTGTACCAACCTAGCTTCTTTGTTTCATCAGTCGGTAACTCCTTCTTAATTGTCGCTATCCTACTTTCTTCATGATCTCATCAGCTGGTAATTTTTCTCGTCTGTCGCCATTCAACAGCATGATTTCGTCAGCCGATACCCTTTCTCGTCTGTCGCCATTCAACAGCATGATTTCGTCAGCCGATACCCTTTCTCGTCTGTCGCCATTCAACAGCATGGTTTCGTCAGCCGATACCCTTTCTTGTCCGTCGCAATTCAGCTTCATGTTTTCATAGGTAACTCCTTGTTTGTCGCAATTCAACTTCATGTTTTCCTTGGTAACTCCTCGTTTGTCGCAATTCAACTTCATGGTCTCATCAGCCGATAAGATTTCTCGTCTGTCGCAATTCAACTACCTGTTTTATTGGTAACGCTTTCTCGTCTGTCGCAATTCAACTTCATGGTTTCATTGGTAACTCCTTCTCTTCTGTCGCTATCCAACATTCTTCATTGTCTTTGCCGGTAACTCTTCTTGTCTGTCGTGATTCATCTTCATGGTTTCATCCAAAATACTCAGCCAATACAAACACGCTCCCCACAATGCTTAATAAATGAAAAGTTTGTATGTTTGATTTCAGTGTCTTCGGTAGTCTGCTCAGACAAGTAGCCAAAATGGCTTCAGCTCTGGTCAGTCTTTTCACCTTGGTTGCCTTGGTGCGTACCACAATTTCCATGGATCAATGAATATGACCAACCCATGAACTTCCTGTGTCCCAACAAAAAGATCATGATGTATTTGTCCAGTAACCATGACAACGGCCGCGGAGATAGAATTTGAGAGATGTACTGCCACAGTGCTGATCTGGTAGATAATTGTCAAAAATCAGGTAATTTTAAGGGAGATAATAATTTTAAAATATCCTCTAATATTTCATTTTAAATTTCTTAGTATAAAAGAAAAATCTGTTTTTAAAATAAATAGAACATTTTTACACATCGAATTAATTTATTTCAGTTCTTCTAATTCCTATTTCTATCTTTGTATTAAGAAGAATGGCTGAGTAAATTGGGAGTAACACTACAATCTAAACTAAGACCATCTTTCTCATGTCTGCAGTGTTGTTTTGGAGGAATATACAAATGTGTATACAATCTATCTTTGTCTGTACATGTCAGTTTAAATGTTTGAGCCAATGACCGGAAGTGTTAAGGTTTAGACAATTTTGTACATGTCAGTTGAAATGTATTAGCGACCGACCGGAAGTGTGTAGGTTTAGACAATTTTGTACATAGCAGTTGGAATGTTTAAGCGTTGACCGGAAGTGTGTAGGTTTAGACAATTTTGTACATGCCAGTTGGAATGTTTAAGCGAATGACCGGAAGTGTTAAGGTTTAGACAATTTTGTACATGTCAGTTGGAATGTTTGAGCCAATGACCGGAAGTGTGTAGGTTTAGACAATTTTTACATGTCAGTTGGAATGTTTAAGCGAATGACCGGAAGTGTGTAGGTTTAGACAATTTTGTGCATGTCAGTCGGAATGTTTGAGCGAATGACCTGAAGTGTGTAGGTTTAGACAATTTTGCACATGTCAGTCGGAATGTTTGAGCCAATGACCGGAAGTGTGTAGTTTTGGACAATTTTGTACATGTCTGTTGGAATGTTTGAGCGGATGACCGGAAGTGTGTAGGTTAAGACAAGGGTGTACATGTCAGTTAGATTGTTAGAGTGATTGACAGAAGTGTGTAGCTTTAGAAAATTATGGAGGCTAGCGAGTTATATCAAAAGAAATAAAGTTGACTTCGTTATTAATGACCAGGTTTGACCAGAGCTACTCCTAGACTAGGTTAGAAACTAGGGTAGCTTCAGTAGAGCTAAATGAAATAGAAAGCAGCAACAAGTGGCACATTCGATAGGGGATAGATATTTCTGTCGTTTACGTTGTCATGTCAATGGGTAGGACATGTAGTCCGTATGTCGCATTCCTAAACGACTTCCTTATGGAAAGCAGAGTGCAGAAAAGCGCTCTCAGGGGGGTCAACTCAAAGTTTTAGAAGACGTTCTTAAGAGCTCTATAAGGAAATGCAATATTGACATTCAAGTGCTAAAAAACTACTAGCATTCCATCGATTCTAGTGGCTTGAAGTCATAAGTGTCGAAAGCCAGATCTATCCCAGATAAAAGACAGGAATGGAGAAAGACGGTCAACTGATCTTGTGCTATGACCCAGCTGACTAATAGACTAAGGGATTAGTGATTATAAAGGGATGCATTTGAATTACGCTACCTATTTTGCTAGCTACATGGTTCGTTTGCCAACTTTTTTTTTTTGCTACATTGCTTTCTCTTAGAAGCGGATGATTATAATTTATTTAAAAAATTTGAATGTATTTGTAAACTTCGCTGACATTCTTAGAGTTATAGACCAATTA
Organism: Biomphalaria pfeifferi; assembly: GCA_030265305.1. Classification (NCBI taxonomy): domain Eukaryota; kingdom Metazoa; phylum Mollusca; class Gastropoda; family Planorbidae; genus Biomphalaria; species Biomphalaria pfeifferi. Next base: position 856,240 of record JASAOG010000161.1, on the reverse strand, counting down.
TAATCTGTTAAATAATGAAATAAAGACTGGTAATCATTGTTCGGAGGCATCATGAAGACACATATAATAGTTCCTTTTATCGTTTTTATAATCTGTCACATTTCTCTCTCTCTCATTTTTTTGTATATTTTTATTTCTTTTTTTTTCATTTCTTACTTTCTTGACATCTGTTTCTCTCTCTCCCCCCTCTCTCTCACTCCATTACTGATCTTTCATTTCGGTCTCCAGATCTGAAACAAAGCCCTTTTTTTTCTTTTTTACAAATCTTTTATCAAGTCACTCTGTTTTACTGTCTGGTATAAACTTTGTACAGGTGATTTCTCCGACACCCAATCTTGGATCGAGCTGAAGTTTTTCACACTTATTTTTTTTATCTGACAACACAACAATCAATTGTAAAAAAGATTAATCAATTAGTAGTTATGGTGTCGGCTTGAAAAGGATTAAGCCATGAGTTCGAATTCAGATTGTTGTTGTTTTTTTTTGCCAATGCTTTTACAAAGCGAATATGGTTCAAATTCACCAAAATATCACATTCTTTCTTCCCCACCCCCCATTTAGCCAAGTGGTAAAGAGAAGTGATAGGATCATAGCGCATTGAAAAAATTAAAAGCATAAAATAGCGCTAAATAAAAAGAATAGGTAAAAGTATTTCTAATCGCACCGATTTATTATTGTTAGTCTTGATCTATTATAAATGTTATTACATGACTGGTCCAAACTAGTTGATACAATTACACTTCTATGAGCTTTGTTTTGTGCTGTCTTTTTTTTAAAGTTGATTTTTTTTTTGATTTTTCTTGTTTCTTTGCGTGCACCAAACTACGTGAATGAATTCGACCAGACCTTCAACTACACCTGTCCACACAACAACTGGACAAGAAGATGAGTTTACACAATATTGTGACGCGAGCGTGACTAATGGACAGACAGATCAAGATCACTTTTCTTGTCCCTAACTTGGCATGTATTAGGATTAACAGTTACTTTTAATAACTTGCAAACTCTTCGTGTAAACTGAACTAGTAGTTCGAAAACGTCTTAAACGATTTTCCTAGAAATTTAAGTTTTCGTATATCTTTTGAAAAAAAATTTAATTTATTAATTCGTCACATAGTAAAAAAAAATTGGGTTTGACAAATATAATTTTATTCAAATTATAATCTATCACTGGCAATGTCTGAAGCCTCCTCCGACTGTGGTGTCCATTGTTCTGAGGTCCTCCATGAAGGTGTGTCGCCAAATTATACGAGGACGTCCCTGTTTGACTTTCCTTATATATTGGCCTCCATGTTATCGCAACTCTTGGTGTGTGTAGTTCATTTTGTCGGAGAACATGTCCCGCAAACCTCACGCGACGATCTGTCACAACCTCACTAAGTGTTCGACTCCCAGTTCGGCATAGAATTGCCTTGTTTCAGACGCGATCTTCCAGCTTTCAGTCGCCAAGTCTGACGGTGGCACTCTTTGCCTTATATACCACTCGCAAAATTTTTGGTCTTTTCCAAGTTTATGCGGAGGCCAATTTTGGGTGCCAATCTATCTAGGCTCTCCTTCATTTCTTGTATGCATTTATTAGCAGCCCCAAGTAGTGCAACGTCATCAGCAAAGTCCAAGTCCGTCATTCGGTTTTGTTCACGCCATGGAATACAAAGGCAGTCTGGTTCATTATAATCACCTTATCATTAAATTGGGGGGGGGGGGGGCGATGGTAGAGTGGTTAATCGCTTAGCTTTAAAACCTGGGGTCCTGGGTTCAAAGCTCGGTGTCGACTGGGATTTTGAATTTCGGGATTTTTAGGGCGCCCCTGAGTCCACCCAGCTCCTTTGAGTACCTGACTTAAGTTGGTGAAAGTAAAGACGGTTTGTCGTTTTGCTGGCCATATGACACCCTGCTCGTTAACCGTAGGCCAAAGAAACAGATGACCTTAACATCAACCACCCCATAGATCACAAGGTCTGAAAGGGGAGCTTAACTTTCATTAAATTTGGCTTTCGTCTTGAACAAGGACCAGCGAAGAATCCACCCACTCGACCCAGATTTTTCTTAGCACTCAGTAAAGAGTTGAATAAATTTATCAACCTAAACATTACGTATACCATCTTATATAGAAATCATTAGCTTAACTTTCAAAGTCGAAATTGATCATGTAAAACTCAACGTAAGACTCCTTGCAGTTTTGAATCGTTGCAAAGCTTATAAAAATACAAAAAATATAAAGTTATTGTATTTTTTAAAAAATTGAACTGATTTCATAAAAAAAACCTCTTAAATTTTAAATGTGTACAATGTTTAACGGTTTACTTTTGATTATAATAATGACAATAACAAACGTAATGTGTATAAAACGAAACGAGCATATACCACATTCAAAGACATTGTCCCTGCTTCTGAATATTGAGTATCAGTGCAGAATGCGACCCAGTTTCAAGCTGCATATTTTGCCACATCTGATGCAGATAAAAAACCGTCGTCAGCAGAAAAATAATTTACATAACATGAGTGGCAAGGTAACAATGCGATGGCTTAATATTTAATGTAAAAAAAAAAAAATAATTTCGGACATTCATTTAGGGCCCTGCCTTCAAGTAGCGGCCCGTTGGGGGGGGGAAGGCCCAGAAGCGTAGTGAGGGGGCAAGGGAGGCACGATGCTCTGGGCACCACCCTAAAGGGGAGCCACATGCACCCTATTTCTCTATGTGATGTTTATGAAAAATGGGAAGGGGGCGCTAATAATGTTACCTTGCCCCGGGCGCACGTTTTGCTCAATACACCAGCTGTAGCGTTTTTGTATTAATAAAGACAAACAGATGTCAATATTGTATTGAATTTTATTTCGCATTTTTTTGTGTTACAAAATAGCTCACAGATGTGACAAGTTTGGTGTCATATAGTTCTAAAGCACGTCGGTTTTCTTTTCATCTTTTGATTTAAAACACTTCACAGCAAAAGGGCGTGTCTATTTCTTCAAGAGCCGAGTGAGTTTGATTAAGAATCTTTTGCAAACATTTAAATGAATATTCTTTTTTTATTCTATTAACTTTTAAAGAAGTTGTCGAGGAATGGAATAGCGGACGTTGAATTGGATGGTGAGACTTCATAAAGTGTAGATTTGTATTATATCGAACAATTTATATATTTTTTTTTTTTTTGGTTACTGATTTGTTTTTCCACATGGAATATAAGAATATGTAAATTCTTTTTGAAACAATTTCTTAGCAAAACAACTTGGAAATAAGAATGGATACTATACTGTAAATTTTTGGCAGATAATTGGTGATTTTTTTTCTTTTCTTAAATATCTTAATTTTAGTAGACAAGTAATCAAAAACTATATTATAAATCTATGCTTTAACCATATTTTTTTTCAGATTCTATACAGAATGTTCAAATTACAAAATAGAGCATTTAAGTAAGTAAATTGTTATTTTGTCTGTGTGTGTGTTTTATATACATATTCATATTCTCTTCAAAATATCAGTATATTAAAATACCAAACTGTCGTTTCTTTAAGTAAAAGAAATCCCAGGACTGAGATGTAACTTATTCAAACAAAGTGTTTAAGTCTAATAGGGACTGATCATTCTTATATGATTTAAAAAAATGTTTTTATACTCTGGACAAGCTTAAGTGATAGGAAGCTTGGATAGTTTTCAAAACGTCTGGGTTCAAGTCCCCTTTACAGAAAGAATTTAGCTGGTCATGTTTTTTAATTGTATTTTAAAGATGTCTCGACTACAACCAGTACTAAATGCATATTTCTAGAGAAACATTGATGTGGCTGATAGATGTTCTACTCTAGAAATGTTACAGCTAAATCCGTTCCCGAGATATTATATACAACTTTGATTCAACTTTATAAACAGAAATTGTTTTGATATTGCGCATCGTTCTTTGTGCATTCCTTCCATTTTCTTTTACGAACATTTGGAGGGAAATGTGTCCTTGTGAGTATGTTGTCATACTGTGTTTAAACTCCGCAAGGTTGTTAACGCCGAAGTGGTTTTAAGCACATCATTACCAATAAAATAATTCCAATGGCACGCGTCTCTGACAACCAGTCCAACTCCTAGCCTTCACTCATGGTTCAAATACTTGGGATCAGCGTGCAGGTTCTGACAGGATGTAGCACTGTGTGTTGCAAGCTGCTTGAGGGTCGCCGGCTCTTGTTTTTTTCCTCAGGGTTGACTCCCGAAGCCTTACTTATGTTTGGGTATAGCTGCAAAGCAGCAGAGTGTTGAATTTAGAGTTTTACTTCTCGTAGGTGAGTGGCCAGGCAAGGTTAAAGAGCCCCTAATGCTTGAAACTTACTGGTTCAGAGCCAATTACTCGCTTTTATATTTTTTCCTGTAAGTGATAACCGCTCTGCCAGACCAGGCCTGGGCTACAAATGAAGGCCGGGATATTGGCTAGCTTGCTTGCTAATGACTAACTCGTTATTGACTAACATGTCATTAACTATCTTTCTAGTGAATATTATGGCATGTCTTATTAGACATAAGTGAACTAACAGAAACTGTTCACTCGTATTTTTATTCTGAGAGGAGTTAATAATCTCAACAAAAATAATACAAATCTATGGAAACAATAAGCCCTGGGTGACCAAAATCAATCAAACACCTTATTATTGAAAAAAAAGTATAATAAGGCTAGCAACGAAGAGTTTATGAATGCTAAAAATACACTAAAAAAGGAAGGAAAAAATATACAAAGAAAAAATTAAGAATTTCTTTGGAAATAACAACTCAAAAGCATGCTGGGAAGGATTAAAGAAAATAACAGGCAGCGCCTTAAGACAAGAACGACTTTCAGTGGAGGATGAGGAGAAATTCGCCAACGAACGAAATCATTTTTATTCTCGTTTCGATAAGGAAGATTTTATTGACCTACACAAAGAAATGTTCAACACTCTGACCAAAGAAAATCAAGAACTCTACGTCAATTGTGTAACTGAAGATGAGGTGACCTTATTGTTTAAAAGAGGAAACGTAACAAAATTTGTGGACCAGACAAAATTAGTGACAAGCTGACCAAGCTGTGTGCGGAACAAATCTCTCTTATCTTCTCTCACATCTTTAACCATTCGTTGCAAACGTGCGTAATTACGCACATCTGGAGATCTTCAGAAATGATACCAGTGCCGAAGAAACCAAAAATAGATTGCTTAAATGATTTCCGCCAAGTAGCACTAACACCTATAGTTATGAAATATTTTGAAAAACATAAGCTTCAACAACTAGTAGCTAAAGTCAATAACAGCCTTGACCCTCACCAATTTGCATATAAAGCAGCCAGAGTAACGGAGGATGCCATTCTATTGCTTTGGGACCAGCTTTATAAGCATCTCGATACACCCCCAAAATATATGCACGAGTCCTCTTCGTAGATTTCTTTTCGGCTTTCAATACCATACAGCCACATCTATATATATATGATTCTCTTCTTCCCTCAACAGTTTGGACGAGCAAGAAGTAAAGGAAAGATCACTCTCTTTTCTCTGCGGATAGTAACCCCATGGAAAAAATAGGGGGTGGGGGGAGATAAAGTGGTATTAACACATCGCAACAGATGGCTGCGAGCTGAACTGTCAAACTCTGCCCGCTCTCATCCCCCATGTCATGCGTAATGTTTGGACCAGGAAGTAAACTATCTTCAACTCTGAAATCCGAAAAATGTAAAACATTTTACAAACAAACCTTTTACAAACACTGAATAGCAAGGCCGGACTTAATCATTGTGGGGCCCTATGCGAAACGGATTTAGCGGGGCCAAGTTTGGGTAGAGAAGTTGATAATTTGTGAAATTTAAGAGTTTGTATTAGAAAATAAATTCGTCTATGCATTTTATTCATTCTTTACCACGTACAGAATTACTTTACGAGCCTTGCGTATTGCAAAGTCATACAAAGTATATCATAATAATTTTGTTTCCCACATAGATCCCGCTCAATAGCAAGAATTTCCAAATGTTTCTATCTTTGTGAATTGCTGATCTCAAGTAACTCTTCATTAGTTTAAGGCGCAAGAAGCTTCTTTCACCAGATTACACAATTACGGCTAATGCATAATGCCGTTTTTATTTATGCGCGTAGGATTGGCGTTTTCCATATTGAATGACACCCCAAAATGACATTTTTCTGTCTATATATTTCCGTATATTTTAAGGACTTTTTTGTATATTTTTCAATTTCGGGAGATTTCCAGGAGCTTCTCGTAAAACGATCGACAGGAGGGCGCGGAAAATTTGTTTTAAGTTATAAAATGGTTTCATTTAATAGTTTATACACCTTGAAATAGCGCGGGTCCTATAAAAGTGCGGCCCTGCAAAATAGCGGCGTATGCTACGTCGAAGGTCGACTAGTCTAATGATAAACAAACTGAGTAACTTAAATATCAGCCCTTACGTACAAGCATGGCTTCTAAACTTTTTAACCCAACGTCCCTAGTATGTTAAAGTCAACAACACCAAACCGCTCGAGTACTGTGTATGGGTGCTCCACAAGGTTGTGTGCTTTCTCGTGCTCTGTACACTCTTTGCACTAATGACATAAGAAGCATATACGACTCAGTTAAACTCATTAAATACGCTAATAATACTGCCATAGTCGGTCTTATTTCAGAAGAAGAAACTCAGTATCGAAGCTGGATAGAAGAGTTTACAAACTGGTGCACTGACAACTTTCTAGAACTGAATGTCACAAAACTGACAAACTTATACTAGATTTCAGAAAGAAAAAACAAACCGCAGATAAACACTGCATCTATAGAATAAGTGAAGGCATATAAATATCTAGGCGTCATCATTGATAACAAGCTTTCTTGGCACAACCACCTTGAAACAGCCCAGTGACATTTTTTTCTATACAAACTCAATAGCTTTAAACTAAATAAGAAGATCCTAGATTCTTTTTACGGCTCGACTATGCAAAATCTGCTAACATACGGAATAACTTGTCGGCAAGGCAACGCCCCATCTAAACCCTTGCGCCGTCTAGAAAACACCATAAAAAGAGCATCAAAAATCACTCTCACAACATTTTCATATTTAAAGGAACTTTTTGAACAAAAGTGTGTAAGAAAAATCGAAAAAATCGTGGAAGACAACGCCACCCGCTCCATCATAACTCAAGTCGTCCAAAAGTGGGCGACTACTGTCAATCAAGACAAGTACAAAGCGGTACAAAAACTTGTTCGTGCCCCAATCGGTCAGACTATATCAACGCCACACTTCGATCACGAAAGAATGAAAAGGACCAAAATGCATGTGTGTAGTCGCTGAATGAACTCTTTATGTTATGTCTGTTCTATTTATGTGTATGTCATTGTTGTGTTGTCTTTAAATGAGAAAAGAGTCATTGTAATCACAACATATTTCCTTAGAGATCAATAAAGAAGTCTTAGTCTTAGTCCTAATGACTAACCTGCTTTGATTATTTTTTTTATTTTTACAGATTCGTCATCTTTCTCCTGATACTATCCACTTTGATTTATGCGAGATTTAAGGTCGATTCATTGATCCCTATGTGGTCTCATCCTGTAGGACATGTATTAATGCACAACAGAGAAATGACTCTTAACAAAGCTAAATGTCTTCCCGTCAGAAATATCGCATTTATAAAGACTCACAAAACAGGAAGCTCCACCGTTTCTAACATTCTTCTCAACTTCGGACTAGCCAACAATCTGACCGCAGCTCTACCAAACTTCCCGAAAGGCCATTCCTATTACAACTACATCACAAAGCCCAATGAACATTTTCTGAAAGAAATGATCTGCCCGCTGACAGATGGTCGTCAAGAGTACAACCTCCTCTTCTACCACTGCGTATACAACAAGACCGCCTTTCGCTCCATTATGCCAGAAAACACAGTGTACATATCCATCCTGCGGGAACCTTTTCAGCAGTTTCTTTCATCCTTTTTCTATTACCGCATCGACATCAGACTTGTCAAAGATTTCCCAGCTTTGAGCAATTCCACGTCAATTTATTCGTTCCTGTCAAACCCTTACAATTTCACCAAAGAAGAAAACCACTTCACCTATACGAGAAACAAGCAAGCGGAAGATCTTGGCTTCAGAGAAGAGCATCTTCGTAACAATGAAACTTTAAAGCAATATTTGCTTGGTCTGGAAAAAGATTTCCTGCTTGTCATGATTATGGAATACTTTGAGGAGAGCTTATTATTACTCAGGCGTGAGCTCTGTTGGGAAATGGAGGATATAATCCACATACCAAACAATGTCAACAAAAAAAAGGAAAAGTTAACTTTTGATGAGGAGTACCTTCAGTCTCATAAAAGATTTAGTGTTCTGGATTATATCGTGTATGATCATTTCTTGAAAATTTTTGAGGAGAAATTAAACTCCCAAGACGAGTCTTTCAAAGCAGAACTGGATCACTTCAAACGCGTCCTGAACCTTGTTCAGCTGGGATGTTCTACAGGGAATGATGTTTGGGTCAATGAGTCACTTTGGCATCAAAGTTTTGTAGTTACGCAAGAGAGATGTAGACTAATGACGATGAGAGAATTGGACAGTTTAGATCTCATGTTCGAGGTTCAAGGAACGAAGAGAACTTTAAACTCGACCCATTCCGTTAAACCTCTACTATATTATTAGAATTTATGTTGGTCTGTTTTATCAAGTATCGCTTTTCCTTAATAGTTATAATTATATATCTTTAACTTTTTCTCACCTAAGCGATACTATCGTTCCTTTGATCCCATTTAATTAAATTGATTTTTTCGTGTTTATTAACTTTAATTTGTGTTATATAAAAAAGAGCAGGCATTCCCCTTTAAATGTATATCAAACGTAACGTTTTTGGATTACAAATAAAAATGTGATAGAAGTTGACTGCAGAAGTGTCAAAAATGAACAATTCTCTCATCCATCTATCCATCCATCCCAGTGGAGCTACATCCTATGGAGGGCTCTGGCCTGCTTCAACATATCCTTCCAATCAGATCTTTCCTGGGCCTTTCGTCTTCACGCCCTAACCCCAAGCTGTTGCAGATCTGCTTCTACATCATCAATCCTTCGCATTCGGGGTCTGCCTTTTGGTTTTTGCCTGTATATAATTTCCGCTCCTCTGTTATCTGACATTCTTTTAAGGTGACCTGCCCAACGTAGTCTGTTCTTTTTTTATTTCGGTTACTATTTGTGGGTTTCATAAAATTGATATATCTCATGGTTAGTGCGTGTCCTCCATCCTGTTTCGTCCTGTAGGGCACCATAGAACAATTCTCTCAGAATGTGGAAAATAATTATGGAGATAAAGAGTTAACATCCTAAAAATAATATTATCTACATCCTCATAAAATGAAAGCTATTTAGGTAAGAAATAAAAGTGGGGGTCAACTAGTGAATATCCCTTGGCTCCTGAATGGAGCGTTTGTCCTACCAGATGTCATGTAGCATACAGCAGCTGTTACATTAAATTTATTTTTATATTTCTGAAGTCTGGTGACGATTTTTCGGGGCACAGAATCGGAAAGTTAATTCCATGATCATAACAGGAGCGAGGTTAATTGTTTCCAGATATGGTAACAGGTAGAGGATAAAAAGTATTTTAAAGGACGGATATGGTTAGTTGAGAGCTGGAAGAAAGACGGTAAATTTGTTTAATTAAATTGCATTGTACATGTACAGTGTGTATATTTCATTAAAGTGATTCCTAGTTCAAGAATAAAAGCTATTTATTGTTGAAGGATCTTCACTGTTTGAATAAATAGTTTACATTTGAATCTCCGGGCATAACGATATTATTTGAGTGTTCAGAAATTAATTAAATTAGAAATCTATGCGGAATTTTAACTTCAGAAACGCATTGGCTGATCAACATAATTTCATCGTAATATCAAGACGTCGTCCCATCTAGCACTCAAATAGAAATGATATCGTTGTACCAGGAATGTCAAACATTTTATTTTTGGATACCAGGAGCCAGTTATTGGGTACAAGTAAGAGTGTAAACGTATCGTGTGGTACACCTGATATTAAGTACAGAATATAATTTCATCTCGTCATTAATGTTACCAAGCTTAATTTGTCCTCCAATGTCTCTTCTACGTCAAATAGAATCAAATTAGCCTGTCGGTGTAACTATTCTATCTTAAGAATACAAGATACTTTTTTGAAAAATAAGATAATTTGGTCTACATCGTATGCGTGTGTGTGTGGGGGGGGGGGGCGTTGGCTGAGTGGTTAACCGTTTGGCTTCTAAACTTGAGGTCCTGGGTTTGAATCTCGGTGAAGACTGGGGGGTTTGAATTTCGGAATTGTTAAAGCGTCCCTGAGTCCACCCAATTCTAATGGGTACATTAGTGGGAGAAAATTGATTGGTCGTTGTGCTGGCCACATGACATCCTGCTCGTTAACCGTTGGCCAAAGAAACAGATGACCTTAACATCATCTACCCTCTAGACCGCATGGTCTGAAAAGGGAACTTTACTTTTTTATTACATCGTACGCGTATTTTTTATTTAATCTGCTCTTGCAAGTCAATTAGCGACTTAAAACCCTTTTAAAATGGAAGGGATAGCACTTGTACGGCTTTGTACTTGCGTGTGGTTTATGAAATGAAACAGTAGTTTAATACATAGGTTTGAGACAGTGGCTAGCTTTAAACTTGAATGCTTTATTAATGTGAACAGAAACAGCTCAAAGCTCATCAGTTTAATTACTTATAAGGATGCGTGTGTGTGTGTGTGTTTGTCTTACAACGAGATGCATCACTTCCGGAAGAAAGTTCCTTGGCCCACTGAAAGGCGATAAGAACGGGCACGTGTAATCAGAAGGTGGTTGTTGTTGTTGTTTGTTGTTGTTGTTGTTGCTGTTGTTGTTGTTGTTTGTTGTTTTTTTTGTGGCGAGAGAGAGAGAGAGGCGAGAAAGAGAATTTAGAGAAAGAGAGAGAGAAAAAAGAAGAGAGAGTCGAGTTAGAGAAAGTAGGAGAAAAAGAAAATGACCATAAAGTCACACACACACACACACAAATCCCATCACACAACTATTATCAAGTTTTCAGAAGTTGAAGAAATGTCTTGTTGCAGGCATGCTTGGTAACATATTTATAGCTATCTGTAACTATTCAGATTGTTTACGATATTCAAAATTGTAGTAAAAGTCTACCATTTCATTTCGGTAAGACGCATGGATGTACTTTTAACATCCTAACACAAGGGTGGGCAAATTACAACCCGCGGGCCACATGCGGCCCGCCGGAGTCCTTAATGCGGCCTGCGGGATACCTAAGAAATCAGGTGTGCCCACAGGTTATACTTATAAAAAATGCAAGTATATTTAAAAGTAAATAATTCTAAATGTCCATATACATTTTAGAAAGTTCTGATTCTTATCACTTATGAGGAAGAGGCTAAAGAAACATTGTCTCTGCATGTCATTCTAAAATGTTTGAAGTAAACGAAGATTATTTTTATTGGTAATATTTCACAACATTCAGTCAAAGACACAGACTCAAGCCAGAATTAATTCGATATTATGAAGAACTGTGTTGATAGTGTTGAGTTGGCTTGGAACAAGATGGGATGTGTAACAACTGACGGACCTCGTGATTTGACTGAGAAAAATAGAACAATATCCCAACCATAAACTTTTAACGGGAATTTTTTTCGCAAAGCTGCATAGGATATTGAATATATTATTGCCATAATTACATAAGTAATCAAACCTATCGAAGTTAAGGGACGTAACCACAGGTTGTTTCTATAAGTGCATAAGGATTTGGAAACATAATCTTCCGATGTTCGGTACCACAGTAGTGTCCTCTGGCCCAACATGGGCTACACGGTATTGAGATGAATATGGTATCTCAAAGAAGAAATTATATTCCTTGAAAGACATTGACTATGACTAATATTTCTAATGAAGAGTGGAAGACAGACTTCACTTTTTACATCGGGAGTCTTGCAGTGGGTTGTTTCCACATGAAACGTATGTACATGTTGAATCTTTTCAAACAAAGCAATTAAAAACATGTTTTGTCATTTTCCTTTGTTGAGAAGTGAAATGGTTGAAAAGTAGAAAACTTATTGAATTCCTTGATTGTGAATTCGAAAGCAAATTTTGAGACGCCAAGAGCTTGTAACCAGTTTTCAATACCCACAGCTCAGTTGTAGAGGAAATGCCTCCAAGCAAATTAAGACCTAAAAGACAAGTTCCAGTCAGTTTTTCCACGGGAGTTTTATAGGTGTAAGATGCTGTGGTTTCACACTTGAAAAAAAACTTTGCTGCAAAACTTTCACATTATTTGGGTCCACAAACATCTGTGAACGAGCATTTTTTTTTTTTAAAAGAAGTGTAATCACAGGTCGATGCTGACAGACTTCAATTTGAAACAGTCACGAGGAGAACAACTAGAAAGCTCGTTCCACAGTTCAGGAACATTATGCACGAGTGTCAACAGTTAAATACTTCACATTAAGCACAACTTTACATTTATGGTATAATGTTGTGTTGTAAAAAGGCCAAATCAAAATTTTAATAATTTTTTTTCGCAAAATTAGTTTCAGAAATGACTCTTGTTGTAATTTCTAAATTGGGAGGAGTGTAAAAAATAATTAAATGTAAATGTATAACACAGTATAAATGTGAATCAAAAGATATACACAGTTAGCTAGCGTATTTTTCTGATTTGTAATTACATATTTCATATACATATATGCGGCTCCCAATTCCCACAAATTTTTTATGCGGCCTTGGATTCTAAGGGGTTGCCCAACCCTGTCCTAACAAGATTGACATATTTTTTGTGTGTTTTTCGATAGGTGAAGCTCTAAATATTTATTGCTTTGTCTTGCTACTTTACAATTAAAAGGTAACGTCATCACTTACTTAATTAAGGTTGTCAAACCGAATAGCGTGTTTAAAAATCCGTATTTGTTTATCACAAATAAAATATATTTCATTATTAAATTACGAAAATGTAGTGGTTTTTGTAAATGTTCTACTTTTCTCTGTGCCATTATCTATATCCCAGTCACTGACTCCGTACCACTGTCAGTGTATTTGTATATCCCACGCCAATGTTTCTGTATCCCTATCACTATTCCACTTACCATATATCATTCTATATTATCTTCTTCTCTCTCAGACTATATATATATATATGTATATATATATATATATATATATATATATATTTATTTATTTATATACAGGGCCGGATTTAAGTATGTGAGGCCCCGGGGCAGAATTTTGTGGGGACCGCTACAATTGTTTTCGAAAGCTTTAATAAAGATCCACTTATTTATATCTAAAAGCATGCTATATTTTAGACGAAAGAGATACGGCTCTGGCAAATTTAATCTCCCTTTTGTTTTAAAAATATTTCAAAAAATATGTAAATTTTAGTATTAATACAGGGTATTTTTTAGTTTGTTTGTGGAAGACGCAACGTCAGGAGCCGCTTGTACTTATTTCAGCCGTGCCACAAGCACACACTTCTTAATCACGACATTTTGACCAGCCGTAAAAATGTGAAAGAAAATGGTTAGGAAAAAAAACTAGCTTCGGAACCGTCGAAATTCGGATATATTTTATCTATTTTGTGGAGGACCCTTTCTTGTCGAGTCCCCTTGGCTGCAGCCCGTCTGCCCTCCCTTAAATCGGCCCTGTTTAATATATAATTCCCTTCTGTATTTAATAACACCAGCCAATTTTTTTTTTAAAGACAAAATTTATTGTTGATTTTTATACACTGACTTAAAGGCACCACTTTAATTCCTTATTTAGCATATCTCAGTGCAGATTTACCAGGAAATATAAAAAAAAATAAAAGAATAATGCAATCAAGAATTAAAACAAAGATATATATATATATATATATATATAAAATGGCGTAGCTGGGAGGGGGAGGAGTGGGAAGAATTTGAAGATTCCCCGGGCCCCCAGTTGAGGGGAGCCCCCCAAATGAGTGTCTGAAATTTGATTTCTAAAAAGTTAAAGATTTCGTCACTGCTTTTCACGTTGTTATATAAGTTAGTGACCCTGCTACATGTATTCCATACAGATTATTAACTCTTTCCGTGCGGGGTTACTCTCAATTTCAAGGAGTAACTTCCATAGCGCTAACTAGTGCGTGTTACTCTCAGGAAGTAACTTGTTAGATAGGCCAGTTTATTTCATCATCCTTATCATTGAAGAAGAAACCTGCTGGGACCACTGAAAACAAAGGAGACCATGAACGTGTCGAAGAAAAGTTTCATTATTCAGATAGTTCATACAAATATACAGCAGTCGAAGAAGGGAAAATGTCTCTTGGTGAGAGAAGTAGTGCTGAAGAGACTCCAGGGGAATACCTTTTACCACAGAGAAAACATCTAAAGTAAGTGATGATGAATCAAGTGATGGTCTTCCAAACCTGGCACCTTTAATTTTGCTGAGATAGATCCAGCAATTGTCACCTTTTTTTGGAGCTGTACATGAATTGTTCAACTTTTTTCCGCAAAACCGAAAGAAGCTGGAGCCAGGAGTTTAAAATAGGAGAGTAATACAAGGTGGTCCGCAAGAGAAGAAGCTACTTCGGCAGTTTCCTTGCATCTCGGCAAAATCATCTCCAAGCGGTTAAAGAAACTTTCTGAATCAACAACTGTACGAAGGGATACAACAAAAAAAATGCACAAATTCTTCATGCAGTGAAAAATTAAGATCTTTTTCTTATTTGGAATTCTGGTCAAATCTTTTGCTCTAAATCAATATAGTTCAGAAGAAACTACAAAAGTCTGGACTGCAAATACGGGAGTCTGCTGAAGAAATTAAAACCCGTTCATGCTTTCTGCAAAATGATGAGAAACTAACGAAATTGATCACCCAATCCATCGAAAGAGCAAAAGAAGGTAGTGAATGTCATGGATGTCCTGTAATCAAAACAACCAGAAGAAAGAAAAGACTTGATGGAGAGTTGAGTTCTGATGTAGATTGTAGGACCGTGTTGCGACAGAAATGCTGGTCAGATTTCATATGAAGATGAAGGACAGATTCTAAAGGCTGGAAAATTATGTGGACCCCTTTTGGGTTTCTTCTTGAACCACGATACCTGTTGGAGTCTATGGATGATGACACGCTGATGAAAAACTGTATTACTTTTTCTTGTTTGTATGATGAAATACAGAAAAAATTGCTTGTTCAATGATGCTAATGATGCACGAGCACTTTTCATCAACAAACCAGAGCCACAATCACCAATTCTGGAAGCTGGCTTTTTATGGTAATGATGTGTGCTCAAACCTGGCACCATCCAATCGAATACTGCTAACTCAGGCCACTTCCATTGCGTCACGAGAGAGACCATTCTCAAAGCTCAAGTAATCAAAAACTATCTCAGGAGCACAATGGCGCAAGAAATGCTAAGCATGGCTTTAATGTCATTGGAGTAACAAATACTAGACACTATAGATGTAGGCTAGATGATGTTATAGATGCCTTTGCTGCACAGAAAGCACAACGTAAAGCGATATGAATTGATATTTATCATTTGTGCATTATTCCTTTAAAGAGCCATAATGATTATTTCTTGTTAATTTTACTGATATACTGTAGCAATTTGAATGTAGGGTTATAAACTTTTTAAGTACATTATCTCATGTCATGATGTCGAATGTCAAAATGCAAGGGGCCCCCAAATAGGTCAATCCCCGGGTCCATAAATCCTTAGCTACTCCCCTGTATACATATATGTTGTTATTGTAGAAACACAAAAAAAGTTTGGTTCATTTTTTAAAAAGTATAAAAATCTCTTTAAAATTATTTGTGGCGTCTGCCTAAATGGTGTTCCAAGTTTGCTTGTATTTCTGGATTTCAACGTTTGGTATCAAAAGTGCCGCCTAAATTTATTGTACGATTCATAGACGAAAATTAAAAACTCTGCTAGATGAATTACTAGCTGCAATGAAACACTTCCTCCGGAGATCAAATGCAACATTCTTCAATATGTCTGAATATATCCGATCATTTTAAATGAAACTTTAGATTTGTGGAAAAAAACACAACATGTTGCCAACCTTATCCAGTCAGTATGAGGAAAAATGCCATTGAGCCTACAAACGAATAAAATAATATTTTTTTGTAAAAGTACTTACTCGCATGCGAAATAAATTTTATCATAAGTCAAATTTGAAGATGTTCCGAAGATATCACAGAAATTAGCAAGCGAGGCAGCGATAAATGATTTTTCTTCAATATTAGTTACACAAATCTGGGTTAAGTGATTGCAGTCAAATTCTAAGTTATCTGTTGTCTGCTCATTCCGTAATAATATATTTGTGCAACACGTGTTTTCCAGCCTGTTAGTAATCAAGTCTAAATACAGAAAAAAACTTGATGCCAAAGATGACATTTGCTGTCATCTTGCAAAGACTGTCCCGATAATTCGGTACAGTGAAACAGAAACAAGCTCAACCTTTGCATTGACTTAAGCTTTTGTGCATAAACTGTCGCAACAATATTTAAGCAAGCTAGTTTGGTACTGTTCTGATTACTATCTGCACTCCGATATGCTTTTTTAAATTGTCACAGAAGTGTTTTCAATGTATATGGTGAATGAGAAATTGGAAAGTAAAGAAATGCCAGTCATGTGAAGGGCGCTTTATCATTTCGGAATTATAGGGATTCATACGTATGTAATAAAACGGGATTTAAAAACAGTAAACATTGATACTGACTAATTGGGAAGACATTGCCCTAGACCGCACTAGTTGGAGACAGACGGTGACTAAGAAAGCTGTGGACAGCGAGAAACAAATTAACACGTAAGACGCTATGTCCAAACCGTTGTATAACACAGATGATGGTTTTCTTCTGAAAAGGCCACAGTCAAGACTCTGTCTATAAATCAAGTGTTCCCTATAAAATCCTAACATTAATTGACTTTATTTACATAAGTAATCGCTAACCCAGCTAATTCATGACGTCACTTAAGGGGTTACTGGAGTGCAAATATTTTATTTTTGTTATATTATTTTATATGACAACTCAATAAAAAAAATATATATTAAATGTTGTGTAATGTTTCCAGGTTGCCATGGTAATGGCGGCCATCTTAAATATAAACAAAAATTAGTTCATATAGGAAAATTCTAAAATTTTTCAAAATTGATACATTTCAAAGCTAAAAATACTTATACCTTAAATTATAAAGGTGGCTGAAAGGAGCTAGCTAGATTTTATACATTTTCCCTTACTATTGTGCATTTTATAATTTTTTTCAAAAGTATGATTTTTTTACCTGTAAAATGCATCCACATTTTTTTTTCCAAAATATCATATATTAAATACTTCTTCAGATAAAGTCATTAAAACTAGCTGTAGATTCTCTGTATTATCTCTGAATATGTATACCGAATTTGACACATTTATCTCTATTAGTTCTAGAGATTTTAGAAATATATTACAGGGGGGGGGGGGGTCACAACAAAATGCATTCACTCAAAAACAGTGAGTTTGTATTAAGAAAAAAATGGAAAATAGTGTTTACCATGCATCATTAAAATGCTTTTTTTCAATAAAAAATGCTATTTTTTAGAAAATTTTTGGTGCCAGTTTATAAAATACATGCCCACCTATTTAATTACACCAAAATTAAAAAATAAGTTTTTTTACCCAAAAAAGACTTTTTCACACTCCAGTAACCCCTTAAATCGCGTTCTTACTGTTCGATTGTATCTGCAATACTAGACAATAGTTAACCAAAAAAGAGGTAAAGAAAAGAGGCCTAAGGCCCCAAGGATTCCTATGAAGATAAAGCTAAAATTTAATAGCGCAAATTCTGAGGTTTCAAATTTCTGTTAAAAAAAAAAAGTCCGTCAATATAGCGTGTCTCTTAGTGTCTGACAATAAATATATAAATGCTTATCAAATAATTACATTATAATTAGGTTTTTTTTTGTCGCATTGACAAAAGCACTGATACCTATGCTTAGTGGCAACATAAAAATGGGGTCGCCGAGCTAAACAAGTTGAGAACCGCTGTTCCAAATGTCATATAGACGCAACATTTATGTTTTCTTAGAACTGTAAATACATTATTCTGGTGCAATGTAAAATGATATGACTCAGCTAAAAAAAAAACAAATTCGGTTACAAGTTAACATTTGATCACTTTGTTACGTTTTTTGGTGAGCATAATTCTTCCTTGACTGTCTTTATCTTGTATCTAAATTTAATGAAGATTTGCACACAAAAAAACGTTTACAGTTTTTAAAACTAAGTAACTTTTTGAACAGAAATGTCTAAGAAAAATCGCTAAAATTTTGGAAGACAACAGCGACCCGCTCCATCATAACTACGTCAAGTGGTCTCGAAATGTTCGACTTCTGTCAATCAAGACAAGAACAGAGCGGAACAAAATCTCGTTCGTACCTTACTAGGTCAGACTTTATTAACGCCACCGTTTGATCAGGGAACATGAAAAAGGACCAAGATGCCTGTGTGTAGTCGCTGAAAGAACTCTTAATGTTGTGTCCTATTTATGTGTTAGGTTTCTGTTGTGTCGTCTGTATATGAAAACTATGTCCTTCTAATCACAAAAAAATTCCATAAGTCTTAACATAAGCCAAGGAAGATCTGCATTAAAAATGTGTAAGAAGCAAATTCAGCCAAAGCCATCACTTTCAAGTAAAGACTCTGACATCCATGAAATATGTCACTTTCACATCCCTTCTGCAGACTTACTGGCTTGTTAGACGTTACGGTCACAGCCACCCAGCAGTTCGGAGGCAGAGTTGAAATTCATATCCAAGAGCTTTTCCATGACGCCTGCGAAATCGGAGCCGCAGTTATTTATTACAGCCTCCATTTTGCAATTTGTTAAAAGTCCTTAGAAGGCTGTAAATAAAAAAAAAGGTAATGGTACAATAGGAGCTTTAACACCTTATACATATTAATCACGCAATGTACTAAAAGGCTAATTACATAAACTAACAAATATTAAAATCTTTATTTGGTAACTATGAATAAATAAATTATAGCTTTTATATAGCGCTACTTTCATGCGTATAGCATGGTCCATCTCATTTGTGGACCAGTGGGGGGGGGGAGTTGAGAGGGTGACTGGAAGAAGGTCTTCCGTGGGGGGTGGAGGGGTTATCTGGTAAACACAACTCTGCTCGAGGCGGGTGACGAACCCCGAGCCCCCTTCGTAGGTAGCCAAGCTACTTAGCTTTTAGACCAAGCTTCCCATGTCATGCACATCTATTATAAAACGTCTAGCACCAATTATAGAAGTGTTTAAATAATATTTCTTGTTTGAAATATTAATGTTCGACTAAAGTCACATGCTTCATAAACTGTGATGTAAATGTACAAACATAACTTTTGACATACTCAACATTTAGTATTTTGATTGTACAATAACTGAAAACGTTTTACGCAAAGATTATTGTTTTCTTCCGCCATATTATCGAGAATTTAAATTTCGGGATTTTTTAGGGGCCCCATTCTCCTGAGGCCATCTAACTTCTAACAGGTACCTTACTTAAGTTGGAGAAAGTAAAGGCGGTTGGTCGACACCCTGCTCGTTAACAGATGGCCAAAGAAACAGATGACCTCAACATGATATGCCAAATAGTTCTCAAGGTCTAAATGGGAAATTGTTTACAGAAAAAAAATATAAAACAGTTAATATAAAAACAACTTATACAGGAAGAATGCTTTCAGTACAAAACAAAAAACGTCATTTTTTGAAAAAAGAAATATAACATCCTTACAAGCACAAGTTTATTGATCCACTTATTGCCGTCGACAGCTCTCGTTCGATATATTTGCTCATACAGCCTGAAATGGCTTTTAACGTTGAGAGTTGAACACTTTCTTCAGTGGAGCATGGAGAAAGGGACATCGCTGTCAGGGCTGTCAGACAAAGGTTACTTTTATTAAGTAGCTCTAACTATTCCATTACAAAACAAAAGAAAATTACTAGGTTTAATGACGAGGTGGGAAATGTGAATTTTAAAGACAGGTTGGAAATAATAAATTCGAAGGATACAAAAATGTGTAAATGTTAAAAACAAGGAAAGCATAAAAAATACTTTTTTTAAAAAGGCCTCGGATACAAATATACAAGTATATATATATATATATATATATATATATATATATATATATATATATATATATATATATGAATATATTAATGTATCAATGTCATTATCGATTTTCACTGATTATCACTGATTTCATTAATACTGACCATTGGTAAGACATAGTCTTAGACCGCACTACTTAGAGAGAGACGGTGACCAAGAAAGCTATGGACAGCGAGAAAACATGGGCCTCGGCTGTTGAACAAAAGCGTGCCGCGCAGAAAATGGCCAGCTCCTGTACCACCAAAGCGAACATGCAATATATGTGGACGGGAGTGTCTCTCCATAATAGGGTCCGCAGCCCTATGAAAAAGTGAGCGAGATGAACCATAGTCGTTCTACGACTGAAGGAGGCCAATCTATATATATATATTAAGTTTCAATTTCTCAGATCGTGACATTCACCTCCTGGATCCTCTTTAAAAATATTCCTTTCCTTCCCCTTTCCAACCATGTGATCTATAGGTCATCCATTACTGTAGCCCACGGTAAACAAGGGTGTCATGTGACATCACAATTACCAACCACCTTTACTTTTCCTAATTAATGTCAGGTACCCATTAGAGCTGGGTAGACTCAGAGGCGCCCAAAATTCCCGAAATGAAAAACCCCAGTTTTCACAAGGATTCAAACCTTTGACATTGAACACTTGTATTATGATGTTTAGGCGAGACAAGTCGTTATAGTAGGCCTCATCACTGACCCGCGACGTTGCGACTAGTAGGCAGTGGAGACCAATAGCTCGTCGCCAGGTCGTGTTGAACCTGTTTTAAGGCTTACTATAACGATTGATCTCGGTTTAAGGCCCCTATTTACCTTCGTTTCCTTTATCCGAACACAAGTACTCCAAAGCCTGGATATAATGCCTCACTTTAGTCGAATACAATGGATTCTTGTAATCGTCTTTATAATGATCATAATAGACTTATAAAGTCACAACAGATCTGTAGGTTAACATAACATTTACTTCAACGATGCAAAAAAAAAGTACACAATGTATTGTCACGTAATAAAATATTTTAAAGTTGCCAGAAAGCGTAACAAGAAAAGCATTAAAAAGTGATTTTTAAAATAGACAATACCTTCTTCATACAACTTATAGAGCGATTTTTTTTCTTTTAATAACTAATAAAACCCTGTTTCAGGGAATCATGGGAACACTCCTGGCGGAGTAGACAGAAAAAATAAGATATAGTAACTAAACAGGATTAGAGCATCCGGTTATTTGACTCTAAATATTTAAGTCTACTACGTACTGACCAAGTTGAGTGTATTTTTCCTCTTCAGTCAAAGACACAATGTTCAGAAAATCCACCGTGTCGAATCCGTTGAGAACCTCTGAGCACTGCTCTAAATTTAAGCACGCATCGCTCCTCTTCGAAATGTAGAGTCACTCTGTGGAGCAATAGAGAAATGAAAGTAATGTTGATAAAATATAGATCAAATATAGATCGATTAAATATAGTGTCACGGATAAATTTGTGTATGCATGTATAATCTATTGTTACAATCTGCGCGAATGACCGGAAGTGTGTTTTGTTGTCAGACAGAGAGACCAGCGTGTGTGATATACAGTAAAGCTGATTAAAGTTTATGTGTTTGACCTAGTGAAGGGGTTCTCAACCTGTGGATCGCGACCCCCTTGGGGGTCGATTGACGATTTGCCAGGGGTCGCCTGACCATCAATAATAAGGATTGTTTTTGTCTATTCTTCTATTGCTTTGTGTGTCTGCGGGGGGAGGGTCGCGGCAGAGTGGGAGATTGTAAAAAGGGTCGCCGAGCTTAAAATGTTGAGAACCGCTGATCTAGTGGTTTCATTGTTTTATTTCGTTAACTAGAACTGAACCAGGGACACCTAGACGTAGCGAGACCTAAAAGTAGATTCTATCGAGTTATAAGTAGATAAGAGTTATATAATAAGGAATCTGTGACATATAGATTGATCAAATATAGATCAAATATAGATCAAATGGTTTGACACTTATTCCTCAAATCAGGGGCGTCTGTCACAAGTCACTTGTTGCTCTGGTTTGTTGTGAATGTCGTTGATAGCTATTGAAAATATTTACAACATAATTTGTATGGATCATCATACCAATCTAAAACAAAATAGTTAATTACATTGCACAATTCAAACTAGCGATCTCCGATAGGACAATATTTCCCACTCTGGCTAATTCTATCTCCAACTTTGACTAACTCTTTTGATCTTCGTCACCAACCAGCTTTAAAACCTCTAGCACCCCTACACCCATTCACATGGACCAGTTGACCAGGTTCTCATCCTTTTGTGATAGCCACTGCCAGCCCACCTTTCAACACCCGAGGTACAGTCCGAATCTAAATGTAGCGCTACCGTGACTATAACCCACACACACAGTTCTTTAACAGCCACTTTAAGGTAGGTGTCACTCGGTGACCTTTTTATTATGCAAGCTCCTCCCAAATCGTCCAATTTTTTGCTTTGTTTAAAAATCAGAATACAATAACCTATTGTTAGGATTCTCTCTCCTTTTCTGGCCTTCTGTAAACACTGCTAAACACAACACCATACATCAACACATCAAGAACTTGACAACAAGGCTCCAAATAATCTGGTACTTTAATAATGAGTGAATAAGTAGATAACAGCCAATACTAGACAATTGGCGTCAAACACATCAACAACTAAAATGTCACTCTGTACATCACCAACTTAAACTCTACTGTCTCTCTTTCTGGACTTGTACATCAACACATCAGGACTCAACCAGGACCGATTTCATGGCGACTAACTGTGCTGGTCTCGACGCTCTCCGGTCTTGAACTCCCCCTTTTCTATCCACTGTGTCACTCGTACACGCAGGCTTTCGATCACATGACCATAACATTGGTCATATTTGCGTGTAATCATGTAATCGTAGTACTGTCCCTTGTCCATGGCCCCCGCTGACCTGAGTGATTCTCGTGTGTGTCAACTGAGCCTATAGTTAAACCTTTTGCGCCGCCAATAGGGTCATAACACTGCCCCCTTCTTAGATCTGTTCGTCCCGAACAGATTCTATTTCACCACGGTACTGATGGAGTCGATCAACGTGGACAACCTTCAGTTTGGACCGTGGACTTTTCTGTATCCGGTAGACCACGTCGTTTATTCTTTTTACGACACGGTATGGACCTTCCCAGTCTCTTTGGAGTTTCGGGGATCTGCCTTTTCGTCTCTGTGGGTTATAGAGCCACACTAGATCATTCTCATGGAACCCCGACGTATTGGCCCGTCTGTCATACCTTGTTTTCATCAGGTCACTGTTGGTCTTGATGTTTCTGCGGGCCAATACATGAGCATTCTCCAATCGTCTTCGGAGATTGGTGACATATTCAGTTGAAGACACTGGCGTATCTCTCGGAATCCCAAATAACAGGTCACATGGTAGACGAAGCTCACAACCAAATAACATCTTCGCTGGGGCATATCCTGTGGTGCTATGAACGGATCCTCTGTATGACATGAGGAACATGGGGATATGGGTGTCCCAGTCGTCTTGTCGGTCATCAGTAACCTTAGACAGATGTTGTTCTAGGGTTCTGTTGAATCGCTCTACCATCCCATCCGATTGCGGATGGAGAGCTGTCGTGTGCGTCTTTTCGATGCCAAGTGTCTTGCACATCTCCTGGAAAACTTTGGACTCGAAGTTTCTTCCCTGGTCAGAGTGCAACTCGTTAGATACACCAAAGCGACTGATCCAGTTATCCACGAGTGTTTCGGCCACTGTGATAGCTTCTTGATTTGGTATGGCATAAGCTTCTGGCCATTTACTGAAATAGTCAATGACTACCAAGATGTATTTGTTTCCTTTCTTGGTTTCAGGAAATGGGCCTGCTACATCTATTGCGATCCTCTCGAATGGAACACCAACATTATACTGTTGCAAAAGACCCCTAGTTTTGCGTCGAGGGCCTTTTGCTGCCGCACATATGTCGCACCTTCGACACCATTCCTCTACATCCTCTCTATATCTGAACCAGTAGAACCGCTGACGAACCTTTTCCAGAGTCTTATTGACACCAAGATGAGATCCGCTAGCGCCATTATGCATCTCTTTCAGTACTTCAGCAACTCTCACCTTCGGTAACATCAGCTGAAGGCGTTTGGATGTTCCATCAGCAGATTCCCAAACCCTTTTGATGACACCATTGACCAACGTCAGCGAGTCCCACTGAGCCCAGTACGCCTTGGTGGCTACCCCCTTCTCAGAGATGTCTTTCCAATCTGGCCGTTGTCCATCTTCTTTCCATAGAAGAATGGGAGCCAGATCTTCATCTTGCATTTGATCCTCTCGAATCCTTTTATCACACCAGGGTCCGGAAACATCTATTCCGAGCCGATGACAATTGATAGCTACCTCCTGTTCTTCAGCCTTCTTGCAGTGCTTACATTCTGATTTGCAGGGTCGTCGAGACAGTGTATCAGCATTTTGGTGAATTTGCCCTTTTCGGTGCTTAGTTTTAAATTCCTTCCCTAACACAGCGACTGGAATTATAGTTGCAGGGGCTGTCATGTTCTTGGTCGCCGATTTTTGCCCCATAAAACCGGCGAAAGTTAGTTTCCCTGGTAGACATGAGCACCTGACCCTGCATCTGTCTCCGGTCTGTGCTGATACTCTGTTTGTCGGGGAAATCTTCTCGTGCAGTTCCTTTGTAGATGTCCAGGTTCTCCACAATTCCAACAACGTACACTGGTTCTATTCCGTCCTTCTTGCTTCTTATTTGGTCTGCGTTCTTCTAGCACTTCAGTTACCCTTCTGAGAAGTTGTGTAAGATCTTCTTCTTGGACTTCCAGCATACGCCCATGATGAATATTCTTAGAGGCGTCTTTGGCGGCTTCATAGGAAAGGGCGTAGACCAGGGCTTCGCTGGATTTGCGCTTACCACTGATTCTTATTGCCTTCTTCAGTTCTGGATCTCGAATAGCATCAATGAATGCATCAGTGATAACGACGTCCAGAAAGTCTTGTGCTGCTGTTGGATATGCCAAATGAGCAAGACGTTCTATGTCCGCCTCTAGCTCTTGCAAGGTTTCACCGGGGCGTTGTTGTCGGGTTTTCAACTGAACTCTATAAACTTCTTGTAAATGTTCGTCTCCGTAACGGAGCTCCATAGCCTTAACAATGGCAGCGTAATCTTGTTGATTTGTCATTGACTGGAGCAGTTCTGCTGCCTTCCCTCTTAAAGCCAACACCAGAGCAGTCGCTTTCTCTTCTTCAGTGTTCCAGTTATTAACCTTGGCCGCTGCCTCAAACTGTCTTTTGTAAACAGTCCATGAGATGGATCCATCAAACACAGGCGGCTTTATCTTCACAGAGATTTCGGGCACTAATGTTTTTGTTCTAGTACCCCGTTCCTTGCTCAGTTGTTCTTGGATATGAGTCCTTATCTCTTCCATTTCTTTTTCCACAGTGTTGACTCTCTGGTCAATCTTCTCGTTCATAGAGCTCATCTGTTCATTTACTTTTTCATTCATGGCGTTTATTTTCTTGAGGCTCTCCTTCATTAAGTCCATCTGGCCCTGCATGTTACTCAGGATCTCTGTCATATCTGGGATTAATTCAAATATGTATTCATCTGGATCTTGATCTTCCTCAATAAGGGCCTGTCTTAGGCGTTCTGTTAGTGTTTCTTTGTTACCGTTGAGCTGCAGACCTCTCTCGCGAAGTTCTTGCCTTAATTCTTTGACCAACAACTGGTTAAGTAGTTTCTTCGAAGACATTTCAGCCAGAAAGGATCCCACTTCTGACACCAATGTTACGATTCTCTCTCCTTTTCTGGCCTTCTGTAAACACTGCTAAACACAACACCATACATCAACACATCAAGAACTTGACAACAAGGCTCCAAATAATCTGGTACTTTAATAATGAGTGAATAAGTAGATAACAGCCAATACTAGACAATTGGCGTCAAACACATCAACAGCTAAAATGTCACTCTGTACATCACCAACTTAAACTCTACTGTCTCTCTTTCTGGACTTGTACATCAACACATCAGGACTCAACCAGGACCGATTTCATGGCGACTAACTGTGCTGGTCTCGACGCTCTCCGGTCTTGAACTCCCCCTTTTCTATCCACTGTGTCACTCGTACACGCAGGCTTTCGATCACATGACCATAACATTGGTCATATTTGCGTGTAATCATGTAATCGTAGTACTGTCCCTTGTCCATGGCCCCCGCTGACCTGAGTGATTCTCGTGTGTGTCAACTGAGCCTATAGTTAAACCTTTTGCGCCGCCAATAGGGTCATAACACTATTTAACAACATTAAATTAGAAGTAGACGACGCATGCACGACGAATTAT
This sequence comes from Biomphalaria pfeifferi, assembly GCA_030265305.1. NCBI lineage: Eukaryota > Metazoa > Mollusca > Gastropoda > Planorbidae > Biomphalaria > Biomphalaria pfeifferi. The sequence goes on along the minus strand of JASAOG010000161.1, from coordinate 829,806 downwards.
TGTTGTTAGCACAGTTCCAGACATTTAGTCGCTTTGGTAAAACTCTGGTTTCACCCGGTGCTAAGCCCATCTTCGGTACTGACACTTTACTGTTTTACTGAGTATCAATTCAGTGACACTAAATAGGACATAAAAGAGGCGCTAGACTTCCGAATCGGATGCTCCCGGGTTCAAATCCTGGTGTAGACTGGGATTTTTTATTTGGTGTAGGTGTTAGAGGATCCGGTCATTTTTCGTATGACATTTTTCTTCCAGAAAGGCACATGTTTTTTCTACTGTCCATAGCTTTCTCTCTCCAACTAGTGCGGTCTAAGGCTATGTCTTCCCAATAATCAGTATCAATGAAATCAGTGAGCACAAAACATTGGAGCTTCCTTGTTTTATATCATCATCATCATCTTTCCTTCGCGTTCCTCATGGAACATAGTGCCTCAGTTAAAACACTCTCCACGGTCTCTTGCTTCCCAGCTTTTTCCTGCCCTCTCGGTTTCGTCTAGTACATTGCGTCGCCACGTTCTTTTTGGTCTTCCTCTGCGTCTTGTTCCCTGGGGGTTCCACTCTAAGGCCTGCCTAGCTCTGTTGCTGGTATCTTTTCTAAGAGTGTGACCAATCCATCTCCACTTCCTCTCTAAGATCTGCACTTCTATATTTTTCTGTCCACTCATCTCCCACAGTTTGGTGATTTTTATTTTGTCGTACCAATGTATTTTGAAGATATTTTTCAGACACCTGTTGATGAAGGTCTGTACTTTTGTGTTGCTGCTTCAGTTGTTCTCCATTTTTCAGAACCAGACAGTAAATCCGCCTTGACCTTAGAGTTAAAGATTCTTATTTTAGTCTTTTTAGAGATGTGGGGAGATTTGAAGGTTGGTTTTAGGTGTGTAAATATTTGACGTGATAGATTTATACGACGTTTAATGTCTTCATCTGTTCCACCTGATACACTGACTACGCTCTCAAAGTTTATAAAACTATTTACTTGGTCTTTGGTCTGAGAATCCGGTTCTACGTCTCCAATTTGTTTGTTGCTTATTTTAAGTACTTCTATTTTTGGTGGTTTCTTTTGAGGCCTACTATTTCTCCCATGCAAGCAATATTGGAACCCTTCCTATCTTTTGAAGAAGAAATAACAATAGATAAGTATAAGACCTTCTATTTTCCTAAGCACTTCGGTGGCACCGTGGCACACGTACGTATAAACACACAATTACCCTAACCCACATACATACTTGAAAACAGGATGAAATTGTTCAATGAATGACAATGTCCTTTACTTACTTAGACTTAGATCCTCCCGTGCCGTTCGGCTGAACGACAAGCTGTCTCCACAAAGATCTGTCACTGGCAACGCCTAGTGTGCTATGAGGTCACCTATAAAAGTGTGGCACCAAGTTATACGAGGATGTCCCTGTTTGCGCTTTCCTCGTATAGTCCTCCACGTCATCGCAACTATTGGTATGCGTAATTCATTTTGTTAGGAGGACATGTCATGCAAACCTCATACGAAAGTTTCCTTTATATGTTTGAAATATATTTCCTCCACTTGCCTCCTTCTCTGAAACCCCTTCATCCTCAGTGTCCAGTTGCAAAGAGGGAGCGCAGGCGTTCCAAACCGCCGGAACTTATTTTAAAAAATTTGAGCATGTATGTTCATCATCATACAGACTCAGTGGCGTCACTAGGTTGTGACACCGACAGTAGTGACGCCACTGCACTCCATCACAAAGTAGAACTCAATTGTTAATCATCAAATAATTTCATAACTGTAACTTACCACCGACAATGAATGAGGAAACCAAAGAAATCATGACAGACAATATTTTGCTAAGCTTTGGATTTTACTAACTCTGTCAACGTCCAAAATATTACATACACATTTGCTTAACATCACCCTGAACATTTCGTTGTAGTCGAAACTGAGGGCAGTGTGACGCTTATAATGTGGCTAAGGCCAGGTAATTTATCTCGTTTCTTTAGAGGACTGTTGTAATACTAATCGTTGTACTAAATGTCAACTAATAAAACTGGCAGGAAGTACTTTTGTACTTGTATTTATACTGTACTAGATATATGTTACACCCGACCCGCGGGTCTTTTTTTGCGCATTACTGTCGATATAGTCACAATTAAACGAAATAATAATGTAATAAGTAAAGCGAATGTATCAATGTAAAAATAGTGTGAATGAAGCTATCAAATAAAAATAGCTAATAGGCTTAAATCCATTTTTTTCAAATTAAAACATTTGCTTGTAGGCTTACATATATATTAATATTTGATTAAAATTGGAGATGAATAGACTTAATTTTGTATGTTCATGTGTTAAAGTATAAAGTAGATCTTGATGTAGACATAGATCTAAATCTACACTAATCTAGAGTTAAAAATTGGCTTTTATAGAGTTCATTTTGTGTTGCGCATGCGTGACCTTTTTTCATGAATGAATATAGGCCTATCTCAACACGGCTACGCAACTTTAGCGAACAGCGAACGAATGTATTAAAAATACTTTAGAAAAACAAATTTGAATGTTAATTGATTAAAATATCAAATGAATGGACAATAATTAATATGTTTATGTGTTAAAGCACAAAACTATCTTTGCGAAAAGAAGTTTTATCATCTTAGAGTTCAATAAGAGTTTTAGACCTAGACCTAGGAATAGACTCAGTAGAGAGATGTGTTAATGTGTAACCAATTGGTAATGTCTAATGAAAAGAATGTCCGCCAGGAAATCTGTAGTCACAGATATCAGGAACTAATTTATGTAAAAAATGCTTTTGAAACACAAAATTGAAGTTTAATTTTATTATATAATGAAATCAATGGATCTGTTTTTGTAATTTTCATGTGTCAAAGTAAAAAACTATGTGCGCAAAGTGTATTTCTTAAAATTAGATCTAGGTCTAATTCCTTTCGATCTTTTCTCATGTCAACATTGTTAACCATGGCCTAGATCCATAAAATACTATAGCTGTAATAGAGTCGGACAACTTTTTTTTTTTTTGAGGGTCTTAAGTTTGTTTTAGGGCTACAATACATACACTACGGTCTAAGTTAGTACCCAAGGAACATTCGTGCCTAGTTTTATAAAGATTGGTTAAGCGGTTTTGATGTCTATAAGTAACATACATACATACATACACCTCACATTCTACTATATAATATAGATTGTACTAGATTAGAGAGTAGGTTAGTTTTGTGAGACAAATATAATGTGTACTGTTGTTTAGCGACGGTAAAAGTAGTGACGTAGTACGACAGACTAATGACGTAGTAGACTTAGGCAAACAAGGGACCAACATGGCGTTCATCTAGAAGTAGGCTGTTTTAAATAGTAGATAGAAATAGCAACGTTTTAGGAAGACTGGACGGATTTCCCAGCGATAAATAAAGTCTCATTGTTTACAAGTGAAACTAGTTATTAAGTATATTTTTATTTTGTAATGTTCTGTGGCTAATGAGAGGTAATAATTAGTAAGAAGTGAGGTCAGTTGATATTAACCCGTAACAGTATTTCTAAATATTATGCTAGTACCCTTTCACTTTTCAGGCTATGAGAGACGGTTTGCTTATAATCTATTCATAACTGTACAGCCTAACCTTTTCGTTTTGGTTAGAAGTCATATAAAAATCTCAACGCTGACCAGGGGGTTTGTTAACGCAAAATATCAGGTCATATGTAACCAAGTCTCTGCTTGTCGTTCATCACAAACGTGATACAAGACACTGATAGCAAAGACAAACACAAACACTCTTTTGTTCCCCTGGCAATCAAATCAGTAAATAGAAACTATGTGATATAAACTTGCCCATGTAAATTATGATTAAATCTGGTGTGAATGTACATTTTTTTATAGTTACCATGTGTTGTTAGGTGTGATGCACAAATTGTAAGACAATATTCCTTACGGACATTAAAGATTATTATTATTATTATGTTAGAAACGAACGAGTAGTCATTCTCTGGCGCTGACAGGGTCGAGTTTCGCTAAAGAGAAACAAAATTCATCGTAGTCCCATTAACAGTTTTCAATGAGGAGTTTTCTGGTAATGTGGCAGGTCTGCAGCAGTACCGCCCTCTGAGAGGCAACGAGGATATTCCTAGGAATGTTAAGGGCCTTGAAGGTGTCTGTGAGGTCAGTTGTTATTATCCCCTCGGTTGATTATTATTATTATTATTAATAATATTTTGCATTGCCATACAGCTTTTCATCGGACAGCCCATTTTCATGCTCCTCCACTGTACCTTGAAAGATGACTTTGGACAGTACGTCATGTCTGACAAACCTGGTCAGCATTCAGTCTTCTACATTCTTCAACAACTGTAGACTAGATTGACTTAAGGACACGCGTGGGAATGTAATCATTTTCATTTTTGAAGTAACGTTTGTAATAGGATTTTTGAATAGATCTAGATCTATACAATGTGTGACCCTTCTTCGGCTACACTTTTAAAAATAGAAAAATTGGATAATATCTATGTTATATGTCAGTGCCATATGTCCTTTTTTTCTTTTAACCTGTATATGTAACAAATGTCATAGTATAGATGTTGGTTTTCAAATGTTACATATGAAATTATGAAATGTCCATACTGCGCAAAATCGTGTTTCAGATAAAGGGCAGTAATCGTTTAGTAGTCACGCTATAAAAGCAACCAAATTGCCCTACCTTGCACTGTTAGACATAATTGATGTAGAATACGATTAGGGACAGACAGAATAAAACAAGAAATGGATAAATGAAGAGAGAAAGTGAGAGAAAGCGCTAGAAAGGAACTAGAAAGGAGCTAGAAAACTAGCTAGAAAGGAGCTAGAAAACTCGTTAGAAAGGAAAGGGGCTAGAAAGGCGAGGGTACACAGAGAAGGAGAGCTAGGGAGAGAGAGAAAGGCCTGTATAGATAGACGTTGGACGAGAGAAGGATAGAAAGAGGGTTGGGAAGACATGGAAAAATAGAGAATAGCATGAAAGAGAGAAAGGAGAAATAGAAAGATAGAGAGAGGGGGTAGAGAAAGAAGGGTGAGAGATAAGGACAAGGCAAAGAGAGAGGCCAATGTAAAAAAAAAAAAAAAGAATATGGGGGTAACAAATAGTTAGTAATTGATCGGTATAAAATTATAAAGAATATTTTGATCTACTGCAAATAATTAACATCGAAACTCAATTTATGACCTAAATTCTATTTCTTTCATGAACGATAGGCTCTATTATGCAAGGTAAAGTAAGGGTTAAAGTGTTCGGGTTCCAAACCGAGGAATTTTAAGTTCGAATCCCGGTGATGATTGAGATTTAAAAGTTTGGGATATTTAGAAAGTCTCCGAGTGCACTCAAATGAAATAAAATAAAGCAATCTTGGATCCCACACTTTTAGTTGCCATAACCTGTCTGTCTTACACTGGCTCATTCTCTCCTTACAAAAGATATAAACACGAACTCATCAAGTCATTTCTTGTCACACTATATCTGTAATAATAAATGACTCAAAATCAACCCCAATAGCAATAAACTCGAGTGGACTTTAAAGAACATTCTAGAAAGGCCCACTACTGTTTCTAATTTGCGAAAAAGACCTACCTAATTGCATCAGTTCATGAACAAAAGTTAGACTAATTGCAAATTATTCCATAATATACAGAAGACTAAAAGCAACACAAGATACAGAAAGTTTGACAAATAGAATTAGAAAAATTTTAAAAATGGAAATCAAATTGGAACATTTCTATTCACCATGATAAAATGACAATTTGTAAAACGAAAACTAAACCCAATAAAAACTGCCTATATTATCTATGATAAACTAATTACGCATATTAAAAGCTATAAATACAATAAAATAAGGCATGTCTTCGAGTCCGAAACACAATGAGAAATGCAGAATTTTCTTTTGCTACGCAGCCCCAGCTGCGACCTATATATTTTGCCATAACCAACGCAGACAAACCATTTTCCGCCAGTGGTCTATTAGATTTTCTTTTCGCCATTCACGTCTGTCCTCGGCAGCGTTTTTTTTCTTGTTGTTTTGTTGTTTTTTTTTACCTCAAATGTGTTTTCCCCGACTTTGTGATCACCAGCTGATGTCTTGCTCTCTTCTGTGTCATTTAAAGCCAGTTGGTGCCTAAGTTGGTCTTTAATTAAAGCGTTTCCTTTGGGCCACCTCTGTTACGTCAACCACCTTTCAATATAAATACCTGTGTGTTAAAATACAAATAATTTTTTTTTTCGAAATGCTCATATTGACGAAATGAAAAAAAAAAAAATAGACATGCAGGAACATTGTGTACACCGTCTATTCGGTCTGGATCACAGACCTATATATGTAATATCTAGACTGGAAAACGGAAACGTATTCTTATCCGCGATTGATCGACTCACAAACCTATAAATATAGAGTGTTATGTATTAATCACAGAACTATATATTCACGCAAATTCATGAAATAAAGCCTAAAGGATAATAAGTGAAAATGAAGATTTTGTTTTAGAAAATAAATTCGTCTTTACATTTTATTCATTCATTACTTCGTACAAAATCATTATCAAATTAACTTTACTTAACGAATCTTGCGAATAGCAAAGTCATTCAATATACAATTAAAATTTTGTTTCCTACATAGATTACGACTGATAGCAAGAATTACCAAATGTTTCAATTAATCTTATGAATTGTTGATCACAGTAATTCTTGATTAGTTCGAGAAGTTTTTTTTCACTAGATGCCAGTTATGGGTATTGTATAATGACATTTATTTTTTTTTTATCGCGAGTAGCAATGACGTTTTCCATATTGAGTGACACCCAAATTTCAATTTTAGCTATTTTTTCAGAGATTTTTTTTTTTAGGAGATTTTAGTAATTATTATTACTTTTGGCACAAAGAGGCAGTTAGAATTACAAATTATAACAGTATACATATAATAGAGATAACAAAAAATGAAAAGTTGTCATAATGAATTAGGTAATGTAAATTATAACACTAATAATGAACAGCAATACCACAGTTATCAGATCACGCGATTCACAAACAATGGAAGGGTCATCTAGCACCTATCTTCACGTGACCTAGGCAAGTCTCACCCTAATCAGTTTGTTATATATATATCAAGTTTGACATAGATCTAAATTCAATGGAATAAAGTACATCAGTAATATCCAAACTAAGGCCCGCAGGCCCGGGTCATATTGCTAGTATATATATATATATATATATATATAACTGTAGCATTAAAGCTATGACTAAGCTGTCAGTAAGCGTACAGCCACTGTAAGAATGAAGTGATACGATTGGTTAGATTTAGATTCCCTTGCAGTGTTGTTGAGGGACGTGAGGTAGGCCTAATCTAAACACAAACTCTCAAGGAACCTTTTTTTTTTTTTAGATGTCAAGTATTTATTTCTAATATATTTAAATCTAAATTTTTCTAAGCATTATAATTTAAAAAATTGTAAAATGTATACAGTTACAACTTTTTACTCAGAATTCATGTACGTCAAAAACTCAAATTTGAAAAACCATCTGAGTTTCCCTTCAAATTAGCAGATTTTTGTAAAACTAATAGTTACTTGGATATAACTAGAAAAGGTGTTCGTTATATAGGGATTGACTTCCTTCATCCGTCACTGTAGACCATTATATTTCTTTTTCACTCACTACAAAGGAAGCGAGGGTGCAATTATAATTGTATAATTAACTTTAACAAATGATAATTTCCATTTGAAATTATACAACTGAGCGCCAGGAAAGTATGACACATTTAAAAAAAAGTTTCACAAATAAGACTAAGTGGCAGGGTTAAATCAGAATATTGAAAAGAATATTGAATAGACATTAATTCACTCTCCAGGCCTGTTAGGGTTACGGTAATTAATAAGACCGAAGTTGAAAAAAAAAATTTCATAATTCACTTCAGTGGTAATTTTGAAAGATCTACATGGCTGAGATGTTTCCACACACAAATTTACTGATAATTAACAGTTGCCAGACTCCACTGAATTAATTTAAGGTGTCAAGTGTTATGTAGTCTTTGTGTGTTCACACTAGCATCATGCTAATTATCTAGAAACAACCTTTGAACAGTCATTATATTTAGCTCAAACAGGACTTAGTTTCTGTATGTATGTTGTTGTATTTTTCTTTTTAGGGAAAGATTTTAATAACTAATATATATCAATCGTTTCAAACTGAGTAAAAAAAAAATAAACCGTTCGTGAGATTATATTCCCAGATTTTGGAACACACCAATCAGAATCTGATATTCAGAATTTAAGACAAAAATATGACCATTGGAATTAGAAATTTCGATTCTAATATAAAGTTTCATATTCGATATTTCATATTCAGAATTTAAAGTTCAGAATTTTTTATATGTAATATTATAATCATTTTTTTTTTGTTCTGTTTTTATTTTAACTGAAATACTAATTCACTCGTATTCTGGTACTTTTCGGTTGAATTGGAAGTCTTTTTAGTCTGGATTCTTTCCCTTTTACTGTATAGAAGTAGACATAGATTAGATTGAATTATTTACTGCAGAAAAAAAAAAGCTCCAGAGGAATTACTGTCAAGTTAAAAAAGGTGCAAGGATAAGTTTGAGAAATAAAGTAATACTTTAGTATTCAATTTTACTTTGTCTCATCTTACCTTGGCCACTTCCCGATAATGCGTTTCCAGGAGGGATTATCAGCCTTGAACAAAGAAATCATGGGTCGTGGTTTCTGTCTTGAGTTTGCTGTCCATCTACGAGTTGCTTTTTTTGCATCAACGCAGTTGCAGCGTGTGTACTAAGAAGAGCTGAAGTATAAGGGGCGCACCTTCTGATGCTTCCTTTAGGATGACTCCTGAAGCCGCAAGGCAGAAGGTGTAATTTCCCTTTGTCTTGACGAGGCTCATGTGCCCATGCTACCATAGGAAATTGGTTTTCAAGGCGCCATGTCTTCGCCTTCATCTTTTTAACATGTAAAAACAGATATGTTGTTCTTGGTGCCTAAGCTAAAGATCTTATTTAATCTTATCTCATATAATACAGACGTTACTTCAAAAAAGTTGATTACGTCCTACGCGCCATGCATCTAGTCATGTATGTTAACCAATGACCTACATTCTGCCACGTCATCGGTTTTCCTGGTTGGCGCAAGCAACCCATTCCATGTTCTAATAGCACTAGGAAAGAAGGAACATTTCTACACATTTTTCCTACCATACGGAACGAGGGGGTAATAATTTATCAACTTGCGCTCTAGACTAACATATTAATCCTTAAAAACTGTCTTTACGGCCATCTTGTTCAAGGCAAAGCAAAACTATTTTCTATATATTGTCTATTTCCTCTGAATCTATATTTTTTTTAAGTTATCCAGTTTCTCAGTTTTAAAATGACTCTGTCTGATAACATCACGATCGTGAACAATGGGGAACACAGCGACCAGGTCGAGGAAACCAGTAGTTGGTATATATCTGATGAGACCATGGACTATTTATACATCTCACTGACCATCACAGTCCACGGACTTGTGTCAGTGGCTGGGGTGGTGACCAACTGCTTGAACGTAATTATTTTTTTCAAGCTTGGATTGAAGGATAGTATGAGCACAGGTCTCTTCGCTTTGTCGTTAACAGACTTTGCCGTAACCCTCATGCAACTAGCATCCTGCTGCTCTTACCTGGTTAAGATAGTCTACCCTGAAAGTCCAGTTGACCCGTGGCTCTTTGGAGCCTACGTCTTTAGCTGGTCTCGCTATGTGGCGTATCTTATCTCTTGCTGGATAACCACGGTGATCTCTTTGGAAAGGTGTTTCTGCGTAGTGTCCCCTTTCACTGTTCACCAGAAGTTTACGAAGGCTCGTTGCTTGATGATCATCTTGGGGATAAGTATCTTCCACGTCTGCGTCCACCTGCCCATCTTCATCTTCGCCAACATACAATGGGTCAGCATATCACCAGGGACCACTGTGGCAAGGAATGGCACCATGTTCGAGAAATATGTGCTAACAGTGCTCTACAGTGACTCCGCTGCTGATTGGGAGATACTCTCTGACATGATCGCTGGAATCAGTCTTTCTGTGTTGTCACAAGTCATTCTTTTACTATGTACAGTGTGGATGATCTATTCCCTTAAAGCTTCCTCCAAGATTCGACAACACATGAATCCCGTCAGATACCATAACAAACCTAGGAGTACGTTGCAAGAAAACAAAGGCGGGGCATCTTCAGAAGACGCTGGGGCTCTTCTTTCCGCCAAGGAAAGGCGAATGGCTAAAGTAGTTCTTTTCATGGCCATCATTCTTAGCGCGTGCAACGTTCCCAGATTTCTGGCCATCGCCCTTCATCACATCCTCCCGGGAATGAAAATGGGGGTAAACAAAAATTTGGACACTGTCTTTTGGGAAGTATCGTATACCTTCTGCACCATCTGTTGTACAACAAACTCTCTAGTCTACTTCAAACTTAACTCCAAATACAGAAGCGAATTTCTCTACATGTTCCAATGCAGCAACAAAGAAACAAACAAGGGCTTAATATAGACAAAGTTTATGCTGGGAACTATATATTCTTTTAATTCGTATGCAAAGCCGATACTGTCTGGCTGTGAGAATCGGAAGAAAATATGATGTAGCTACGATGCAATGGAATATATTTCATTTATTGAAAATATAAATTTTTAATTTAATGTTTCTAAACATGATCCTTTGGAGCGACAAAGAAACAAACAAATTTTTATTATAGAGTTATGCTGGTGACTATTTATATTCACCATGCTATGCAAATCTTTGTGAGAATCAAAAAAAAATATGCATTTAAAAAAAAACAACATTTTATGCAGTCAGAATACAATGAAATACATTAGGTTTCGTGATAATAGTAAGGTAAATGAATTGTTCTTAGAAGGTTCACCTATAATGTCTACATGGCAGGCGAAGGTAAATACATTAAATACGTAATTCCTGTTTGTTGTTAAAAATTCACGGTTGAGAAAAATCTCTTAGAGGGATAAAAGATATACGTTCTAATCCCATCTTATGGTTTTATTCCTTGTTTGTTTGTTTTATATGTTTCTGCAGAGTTGAAGATAATTTACTTCCAGCTCCAAACCTCCCTCAGGACGACGGGTGATCGGATTGAGCACGGGACCATCGATAAGTCCGAACGACAGTCCAGCGAGAAAACCGCAAACCAAACTATTCACAGTTTAAAAGTTTAAACAATAGCAATAAAGTAAAAAAAAAAAAAAAAAATCATGGAAAGATCACTCTTTTATTTCTGCAAGTCGGACAAGAGTTACCCCACGTAAAAAAGAGGTGGGGGGGGGGGAACAAGCTTTGTACTCTGTATTCACCCTTCACTTAATAGCAGAACCAGACTTAACAATTGTGTGGCACTATGCGAAACGGATTTGACGGGCCACGTTTGGGTAGGGATACGGATAATAAGTGAAATTTAAGAGTTTGTATTAGAAAATAAATTTGCCTTTACATTTTAATTATTTTTTACTACGTACCTAATTACTTTACGACCCTTGCGTGTAGAGAAGTTAAACAGTGGGCCTATATCATAAAAGTTCTGTTTCCTACCTAGATCACGGTCAATAGAAAAATGTATCAAATGTTTTAATCTATCTACGACAATTGTAGACCTCAAGTACTTCTTCATTAGTTTGAGGTGCGAAAAGCTTTTTAAACCATATTCCACAATTACGGGTATTGCATAATGCATTATTTACTACCTTTAATAATTTAACTGTGAATAGACCTTGTTTTTAATGATTTAACTGTATAGAATTTAGCCCTTGTTATATAAAGGGAGAGTGATCCTTAAAGGATTACGGGCGCGACATGGCCTAAATTGTGCCGATGTGCCTAAACTCAAAACGCAAATTCATTGCATAATGCCGTTTTTTTTTTTTATCGTGCGTTGGATTGGCGTTTTCCATATTGAATAACACACAAAATTACAATTTTTGTCTATATATTTCAGCAGATATATATGAGTTTTCAAAAGATTTTAATAATTTCCGGAGATTTCTAGGACTTTTTGTTATATTTTGCAATTTCATGAGATTTCCAGGAGCTCCTGGTAAATCAGAATAATTGAATAATTCCACCTAGAATTAGCGCGGGTCCTATGAAAATGCGGGGCCCACTGCGGTCGCATAGGTGTCACTGGCCTAAGGCCGGCCCTGCAAAATAGCGGCGTATGCTACGCTGTGAGTCGACTAATAAAGGATAAAATTGTATCAATTATTAAGAATCAATCATGTAATTAATTTACATATATCTACTCTAGACCATGACATTTTAGGTTTCTAAATACCTTTAGTTTCGGTAAAGACAGCCTCTTATGATCTGTCTATTCTAAGGTTGCTAGCACTGTTTAATAGTTTACCTTGGCATAAAAAAAAAAACACGTAACCGGTATCAACAAATCAAAATCGTTTATTTCGTAGATGAAAAGTCATATAGTACTGTTATGTCACATTACAGTATTAGTATAAAAAGATTTGGTACGTATGAGTAAATTGTTACTTTAGTCCGCCACAGAAACGAATGAACGAGGGTGTCTGTGAGAAGGTTTCCTTGTTTGTTACTGTGACCTAGCTTGTATTTTACCATATCATGTACTATACAGTCATTTCTGGCGATAATCGTCTAGAAAGTTTAACGAAGACCTATTCATTCCCCCCCCCCCCCCCCCCCAAAAAAAAATAGGCTACTGTGCATATACATCGGGAGGCTGCGTGAAAACCCGTGTTTCAGTTTACTCTCACAAAAAAAAACCCGGATGTATTTTTTTTCATTAGAAAGTTGGATCTGCGAAAGTCAATGGACCGCTGTACACTTTGTTCTTATACCTAAGACTAAAGGCAGTATTATCTTATTCTAGTAAGTTGTTTGTCACGATAGTTACCGAGGCCATTTAGCAAACGAAAGCTGCTGCGACTGGAAACATCTTGGCCCTTAAGCTCAGCAGCACGAGGTTTTTGTGCATAATATCCCCCCACCCCCCACAAAAAAAAGTGTTTTTATTACACTTGTCATCAGGTCCACGGGTCAATATCCTAATCGGAACTCCAGGTATTTCATGACCGACAAAATTAAGTGGTAAATTAATCGTAAGTATATAAAAAAATCTCTAAGTTTTAACTTGGATCAAATGAGTACAAACATCGGTGGTCTAGTGGTAGAATACTCGCCTGCACGCGGGTGACCCCGGATCGATTCCCGGTCGATGCAAATGTTTTTTTTTATAATTCTGAAATAAAAGAAAGTTTCCCATTTAGACCTTGCAGATAGGGCATTCGGAAAACCATCTTTTAGAGGCTCTGCAGCAGGTAAAACGGAAGCGTCGGTCCTCGTAGCTGTCGTAATAGTAACTAGAGACGCCTGTCAGAACTTTGTTCCATGGACATGTGTAGTTAAAGGTCTGGTCAAAGTTATTGACGTAATCTGTTTCTCTGGTTCACGGTTGAAAAGTAAGTCATGTAGCCAGCTTCAGAACCAGACAGCTAATGATCCACTTATAAAGGCTATTTGGGACCAAAATCCACTGCCGAGGAGAAACGTAGACGCTGAAAAGAGAATCTAAAGCGACCACCGCCGTACAATAGTTATGACTGCTTGGGTTGTGACAAAATAAGTAGGCCGCAGCTGGGGCAACCCTTTTATTTTTTACCTTAACATTCAAAACCAAATAGTAAGATTTCTTTTATGCTAAAATACAAAGAAAAGCCTTTAATTATCAGTTGTTGTTTTTTTTTGTCCTTTTTTTTTACATTTCAATATTTTTCTAAAATAAAATATATTTTCATGTGTAATCATAGGCATAAATAAATATAGACTGGCCGATAAAAGAGCTTTACGAAACGAAAATTTATGACTTGCAATTGTGTGTACTTTTTTATACAGCAGTGTAGTCTTGTTTAAACTCTAAGACTGAAGATCATGCAACTTTTCAGAATTCGGAAATCCGACAACAATAGATATACGTGTTTTCAAGTTACATGAAGTTATTTCCTTTTTCCAGTCTATATATATATATTTATGTCTATGTGTGTAATATAATCGAAAAAAATATTTCTCTTAAATGCTAATGTTTAAGTTGTACACCGATGAGACTGGATGTCACTTCCTCCAAACGATATATTCATAGCCAATGCTAGCAAAACTAAAGCGATGTCCAGATGTGGCGTCTCAATTTTCAAACCATATTACAAATTGCACAGCGCAAATTTAAAGCGACGATCACTTCTGGTATCATCGTTTATGGAATATATGGACTTAATGGCCTGGCCTTCTGGAACAAAAAGGGTCAGCTTCAGGTCCCACTCGTTCACGAAGTCGGTCGTGTAGCATTCAGACAACCATCTTTTAGAGGCTCTGCAGCATGTAAAACGGAAGCGTCGGTCCTCGTAGCTGTCGTAATGATAACTGGAGATGCCTGTCAGAACTTTGTTCCCTGGACATGTGTAGTTAAAGGTCTGGTCAAAGTTATTCACATAAGCTGATGAAGGTAAAAAAAAAAATATATAATTTAATTGCATAACAAAAATAACAAGGTTACAAAGACAGTTTGTGTGGAAACATTATTACTTCAGGAACAAAAGTCAGATTATTTGCAGACGATTGCATAATATATAGAACAATAAAAACAAGACTAGACACAGATATTTTACAAAGAGAATTAGATGAATTACAGAAATGGGAATCAAATTGGAGCATGTCTTTCCACCCAGAAAAAATGTCAGTTGTTAAGAGTAACAAAAAACTAAAACAAATTAATTCCACTTATCTTATTCATGGCAAACCAGTAACACAGACTAAAAACGCAAAATACCTAGGTGTTATAAAAAATGACAAGGTTACAAAAGACAGTTTGTGTGGAAACACAAACTCAAAATCGGCCCCTCGAAGTGGTCCACCCAGACAGGCTTCAATATTTTCAGAAAGAACATCCGAAAAAAATTATATCAAATTCAAATGAGAGATAAGAATGGAGAAAGAAGGTTGACAGATCTTGTGTAGTGTCCCAACGGTCCAGCAGATCAAAGTGATTTAAAAAATTAGATTTTTCGCTTTCAGAAAGAAAAAAAAGTAGCCGTTGCATCAGAACTTTGAATGGTCTAAAATATTGTGATGTCGGATTTTCAATATCTTTTCTAGTTTACGAGATCTAAACGGGACGGACGGACAGACATTTCACACGAAACTAATAGCGTCTTTTCCCCTTTCGGGGGCCTCTAAACATTGAGCGATTTTCAACAAAAAATTGAGAAAGAGTGAGAGAGAGAAGGTGGAAATAGGAGGGAAAGACAGATAGATATTAATGTAGATTAAAATACCGGATCTAGTTAAAAATATAGTATAGAAAACTGGTGATACAGATAGAGAGTTTAAAACATAGATAGATAGTACTCTAGTTTTGAATACTGGATCTAGTTTTAAAGATATATTGATCTCTTCTGATTCCTGAACGTCTCTTTACTTAACTCTTTACTGAAAATATGTGTAAATTTCCACTTAATTGTGTTCAAGATATAGATCGCCAGATGACTTTAATTTCAAGATGATTATATTTTGAACAGTCAAACCAATCAATCAATATAAATAAACATATCACATGTTTAGAAAAAAAGGTTAAAGCCTTTTTTGAAATCCGTGTCCAGGAATGTTTTATAAACGTGGGTAAAGGCCGAGCACCCCGGGGACGACGGCAATCTTCCTTCATTGAATCCAACTAACCCACTAACCCTACGGAACTTATCATTTTTTAAACGGTCCCTTGAGGAACGGCGTGTGAAATGTTGACATGTTTGTTTTGTCTCTCTTACCAATACTTCCTTTATAAAGCTTATAATAGACGGATTATTTTGCTCTTGATAAATAATGACTGTTAGATATTTTAAAAAAATTGAAACATTTTACCACCCCCCTCCCCACTAGAAAAAAAAATCCCTGTTAAGCTAATGTACTAATATAAAAGACTTTTTACTTATGCTAGCCCTTTAGATCTAGACTTAGAAGACAGTCAGCAAAATGTTCCTGGATAATAATTTATTTATTTAGCTCTTAAGTAAATAGGGTCTTCATGAGGAAATACCCTAAGACTAATAGTCTGTTGGAGAAATAGATTGTCTAGTTCCTAGCCAAATTTTTCATTTTCCTTCTGTAAATTTCTAGGAAAATCTTGAGGGCTGTTTTCGAGATCCCTGTTCGCACATGTCAACTCAATCGTTTGATTGCCAAGTTTTTTTTAAAAGCACTCCATTAGAATTACCTGACTGGACGCAGTAGTCTCCAAACTCAGCGCTGCGACATAACATTTCCCAAATTCTATCTTCTCGTTGGTTGTCATGGATACTGGACAGATACATTATGATCTGTTTGTCAGGACATTTGAAATCCATCTGTCCGTCATACTCGTTGACCCAAGGAAAGGTCGGCCCACTCTCACTGACCATCACCATGGCAACCAAGGTGACAAGTTTGACCAGAACTGAAGCCATTTTGATTGCGCTTAACAAAACGATTCCAGGGAACTGAAAATATAAAGGCTATTACATTTGTTCAAACAAAGGAATTTGCTACGCTTACAAAAAAATAAAAGATAAATCTTCCTTCAACTCAGCATGGAAATGACAAGCTAGAAACATAGAAGTCGTGCTACTGGAAAGCAATAAATAATCTGAAGGTATGTGATAATGCAATTAGCTGTTGTACTTATCAGGCTTGTCTTAAGTCTTCTGGCGAAGAGGAGTACAATATTTCACGTCACTACGAAGCTCTAGCAGTGATTTACATCATTCGCAACATTCAGCGTAGCGTAGAAGGTTATTAATCTGGGTCTGTAGAATTTGTACTGCTCAGAAGATAGGTAGTAAGACAAACACACAGATCACGACACTTATAATAAAATAAATCAAAGGTGTATATAGAATTTGAAGGTTTAATGCCTAACGGGAGCAGGATAGATTCAGTCCAATGTTACTTCTATAAAAGCCTAGTCTCAACTGTCTGTTTATCTATATCTAAACTATAGTCTTCTTTTTTGAAGTAACGTCTGTATTATATAAGATAAGATATAGTGTCCTTTTGAATTTATGTCGTCAGAATAGTGCGTTCACTAGGAGTCACCTCAAGTGCGCCTCTGCAGTAGACATAACCGTTCCATTTCCGCCATCGACGTCTGTCACACTGAATGTGAGCACCAGCTTGCCGGCAACGAATATACGCTCGCTGCCAATTCTTTGTTTAACAACAAACCTCTGAAAATACAGAAGTCATGTTTCAGAAATCATCCGATAAAATTTACTCAACCCCGAAGATTGCAGTCAATGGCGCCACGCAACTTTACATATCTGGTAAGCACGATATCAATTACTTTCAAGAGATGTTGATAATCGTCTGGATACGCTAGCTTTTGAAAGCCTCAATGCGAGAGTTTGGCGGAATGAATGGCTCCCCCTGCCTACAAAGAAGTCCGTGTCTATCCAGTGTCGCGTAGTTATTTTAGTTTTTTTTATTTCCTCTTCTCGTAGTACTTGTACGCGGCGAGAGTGCCTTGTATTTTTGTTTTGAATTGTTTTTGCTACGTCACAAAGTCCGTGACATATATTGGTCATTCTTTGTCATGAGGCAGTTCACCCTCTGAATTTGATTGAAACGGACGGTGTGTTGGTCCGTAAAAAGTTATTATATCTATAGCCTGTACTAGTTTCTCGGACTTATTATTCAGTAGGATTTTTGGACCCCTGTTTAGGGTGAGTTATTAATTTGTGAGATCTCTTATTGTATGTTGTATGAGGTTGTCACTATTTCTAGTTTTAGAGTAGAAGTTAAGTTTTGTGTTTATTTCGTTTATAGGGTGCCAGTGTTGGAGTTGTATTTACTGAGCTCGAGTCTATGGTAGTGTGGGCGTCGCTTGCCGTCTCAGAATTATATATATTACAGTTTTCAGTGTCATTGTCGAATTGGCGATCATATGAGGTCTAACTTTACTATTACCGAGGTTGGCAGTTTTGTAACGCCAGTCGGTCAGAATCTGGTGGACTATGAAACCAGGGTGACAAGTTGATAGCAGTAGCAAAGGTGCTTAAATTAATTATTGAATAATATCTTTATATATATATTATATGTATATCTAATATATATATTGTCTATTTATCATCCTCATTGTATATACACATATATGTTTCATGCAATTAAAGTCATTTTTTTTGTTATTTAAACTATTTACATAGTTGGTTACTCTATGTACGACTGTGTGTGAGTGATGTTCTTGTCAGGGTGAACCACGGGACCTTAATTGTGTACAGATAGTCAACAACACAAATAATTCCTAAACCTGACATCCAGCAGTGCTTCTCTCAATCCTTCCATAGGTATTTGAGTACTACTAAAAAAAGGTTCAGTAAGTACTATTTCTTTCCTTTGTTTGAGATCCTAAACATAGTAATTTATTACCAATAGTAAGTAATTAATTGGTTAATTTTTTTATTGATTCTTGTGTTGTTAGGTAAAAAAAAAAAATAATTGTGCAAAATTTCAGCTTGATCCGAGATTGGGTGTCGTAGAAATAACGTGTACAAACTTTTGCCAGACAGACAGATACACAGACAGACAGAGTTGATATAAGCTCTGTAAAAAGCAACTAAGACTTTTTAAACGCTTTCACCAAAGATGTTGGCACACCATCATTGACATACGATGGCAAGATCGCACTACAAAAAAAGCGATGTTCCTGTGAATGACGGTACACAGCTGTGATTCTCAAACTGTGGTCTGCGGACACAAAAGGAGTTCGTGAGACGACCGTAAGGGGTCCGCAGAAATATGAAAATTGTATACAATCAAAAAAAACTTCGGTAAAAGCCAGTTTATCCTATAGGATACCTCTGCTGCTCTATATGTCTACTGCGCACTATTGTTTGGCAAACTAATTTATATATGCTGCATTTATATAGATTTTTTCATTCAGGGGTCAATGTGCAAGTTTTGATTGTAAAGGGGTCCCCCGGGTCAAAAAAGTTTGAGAACCTCGTCGTTACAAATGACGCATTTAGGGATTCTTAATTTTAACTTTAACTAATGACGTTAAATCGCACCATTAAAAGTCGTGATTACATATTTCTTTTCCTAACGCTGATTTTTAAATGAACACTAATTGAGACTTGAAAATATTTTTGGTGCTAGAAAGAAAATGTCAAAAAGCCTATTGATTCAAGTGTCTGCAACATCAATCATCGTATGACAAATGTTTTAACAAAAAGAAAAATAATAACTACCAATGGAAAACTTAGAACAGTGTAAAAATTAACACATTAGAATAGACAAAAGATCCATCCGAAAGTTTGAGGCAACCCCTGGCAAAGAGTCACTCAACAGCCCACACCCATGCTGAGAACTGCTTGGCTAATGGCTACAAGAAAAGTCGACGTAGCCACAAATAACTTTACTTATACTTCCTCTTTATACACGCATGCGGTGCCGTACTACTAAATCACACGGAATAATTTTCTTCTTCGAAATTTGACTTAGAGTTGAGTCTAAGACTCTAGGAACTTTAGGCCTATTGAAGTTAGTCCTTAGAGTTAAGTTTAAGACTCTTGGAACTCTAGGTATTTCAAGCTAGTTCTTAGTGTTGAGTCTAAGAAATAAAACAAAGAAATAAACAAAGAAATAAAACAAAGAAATAAAACAAAGAAATAAACAAAGAAATAAAACAAAAGAATAAAGAAATAAAACAAAGAAATAAACAAAGAAATAAAACAAAAGAATAAAGAACTAAAACAAAGAAATAAACAAAGAAATAAAACAAAGAAATAAACAAAGAAATAAAACAAAGAAATAAACAAAGAAATAAAACAAAAGAATAAAAAACTAAAACAAAAAAACTCACGTTAGCTTTGAATGAAGTACCTTCTTCACGACTAACAGTCTGCTCTATACATTTATACCTTGATAAAAATACAAGTCAACAGGTTGTCGCATCCAGGAAGTAGCCAAAGTCCGTAAATTCTATTCTAATTGAATAGCACTCTAGCAGCTAAATGTACATTTAATTACATTCTCTTCAATCTCCTATTGTTTTTTTTTACTACTAATGCCTTTGTTGTTATAACCAGCTCTCGGTCTCTTGGTTGTTCTCTTCTATTTCACGGGTATAGTGGCAAAGTGTTCAAGATCTTTGCTTCCAATTGAAGAGATCGAGAATTCGAATCCATGCGAACACCGGAACTTTGACCTTCAGGATGCTTCCCTGGCAACAAGTGGGTGGAATAAAGGCGTTTGGCTGTTGTGATGGACACAAGTCACAACTTCGGCCATACATGACCTTTACATCTGCATCTTTGTTCTAACATCTGAACCGCTATTAAGAAAAGAGCCGGGGGGGGGGGGGGAGCAAGAGGATTGATATTTATTTATTTTGATGTGTTTTTTAATTGCATTCACTATGTAACGATTAACATTAAACAAAAAACTCCACCTTTATTAAACTGAAGTAGACTATAATGTTTCATTCTATTTTTTTTTCCATACTACTTCATTATTGCAAAGTTGTTCTCCAATGAATTGTACACAATTAAGTTCTTATTAACGGTGCACAAAATGACCATATTCGACAATTTTTGTTACTCAACTCTATACAAAATAGAAAAAAAAATGTGAGTCGAGTGCGGTTATTGCTGCATAAGAGGTGGTGGGTGGGGGTTTGTTTAAAAGACGTAACTCAAATTTAATTATAAGATGATTATATTTTGAAAAAGTGTAACGCTCAAACCAGTATCACTGTGTGGCCAATCAGGTAGGGTTTTTTTCCAAAGATATGCATAACTGTCAAATTTCTAGAAAAACTCGCTAAAGCTGTTTACCTGTTCACCCCCATATACCTGTACAATTTGACCCAATGACAAAAATGCAAACTAATAGGAGGAATTTTTTTTTAAATGTTGGTCTGAGAGGATCAGCATATTATTATGTCAGCCTCACACATTGAAATATGTCAAACATTTAGAGTGTAGGTAGATTGGAGTAAAGATTTATAAAACTAAAATTCATATAAAAAATATCACATAAAGAAGCAAGGCGAAGAACTTGCTTTCTGTCTGTCATTTCTCATTTGTTTGCGTCATTATATTTTAAAAAGTTTTACACCTAGTTGCATTTTATAACAACGGGAAAATGACATAATGGTGTGCAAAGTAGGAGTGTACTTCAGTACTAACCTCAATAATAAAGTGAAACTTAAATCAGAATAGTGAAATCTACCATTCCCCCCCCCCTTTCTTATTCATTTTCTCACTTGTTACAAGCTGTTGGTATAGAGCACAAACATGGATTAATTTAACATTACTGCCGCCCATTTGTATAAAAACATGTATTTTTCTGTACAAACAACTCATTAAATTAGCGGCACAAGTGTGATACAATCATCAAGTACGAAAATAAAGTTAAAAGTGCAGTATTTTACGTAGACCCAATAGTGGCTGAGTGGTAAAGCGATTGGCCCCCGAACAGGGAGTTCGGGTTCAAATCCTGGGATTTTTACTTTCGGGATCTTTAGGGCACCTCTGATTCCCCCCAATTCTAATGGGTACCTGACATTAGTTGGTGAAAAATTAAAGTCCTTTGGTCGTTTTGCTGGCCACATGACACCCTCGTTAACCGTTGGTCACAGAAACAGATTATCTTTACATCATCTGCCCCATAGATCACAAGGTCTGAAATGGGAACTTTTTTTTTTAACTGTGATCTAGGACTAGATATATTGCTACACCGTCAGTTGTCAGCTTAACCCTTAAGTGCTGAGCTGTTTTAAAATGAATGCATACAAAATGGAGTTACAATTCTGATGTTTAGAGTTTAGATGCCATTTACCACACGCGTTTTAAGGGTTAAGTTATTTTTTCACAGCCTGCTTTCCCTTTGGATCTCAAATGTGTCTTCGGCGTCTTTTGTAAGAGATCTCCAGATGTCTCAATGTTAACCCTATTTGCTGCAAGAGGTCTCATGACAACAAGTAGAAGAAAGTAAAGATAACACTTTCAGGCCTTTCCATCTAATGGGGCAGATGATGTTAAGCTCATGTGTTTCTATGGCCGAGAGTTAACGAGGGTTGTCTTGTGGCCAGCACAACGGCCGACCGCTTTAGTAATGTCATGTAATAAAGTATCCATTAGAGATGGGTGTACTCAGGGGAGTCTAGAAATCAGGAGCTTTAACATATTCACCGGGATTCGTACTTGTTTAAGAAACCAAACGCTTTACAACTTGGCACTTCCATCCCGCATGGACAATAAGCGCAAATATATTGTAAAAATCTGTAAAGCAAATTACTTTAAATCTTTAAATTATTATTTGAAAAAAAAATATTTGTTCCTACATGTATTACAAAAAAATACTCCAAGAACTAATCCTCAAACAAACAAAACAAGAAAAAAACAAACTTTTACACACCGATTACGGTAAAATTGCAGATTAGATTAGTGACTTCATCACCAACGACTCATTCCAAAGTTATAAGCTACTTTAATTGTACCATAAAACAGTTGAAGAAAATTTAGATGTATCCAAAGTCAACGAGGTATCACGAGGTCAATTAACAGTACAAAACCTCCTTACAGGAAACAATGGGCCTACCAGGGAAAAGATGAGGCTGACAGAGAAAGCGATGGGAAGACATCAAAGAATAGGAGGTCATGTCATTGAGAGAGATTCCATTCAAGGCTAATGACAGGGACTCGGTTCGACAGATGAGGTGTGTAGTTATCCTGAACCTACCTACCCCCCCCCCTTAAAAAAAACTAATAAGCTAATTACCACCAGATGCCACGCGGGTGACCCGGTCGATGCAAATTTTTTTGTATTCTGTGAAGAAACAATTTTCCTCTTATTATTTTCCTCGTGTTATTGGATTAGATATTCAGTTGTGCGTTACCTCCATTTTGGTTTTATTTGCATTAGACACCGCGGAAGCGCCTAACACTTTACAAATATGTTTGAACTATGTTTGGAATGTAATGAAACAAAGTGTCGATTCGTTTAGTTTTTGTGTTTTGTTTTTCGGATTAAAAAAAAAAGTGTTAAAATACAATTTTCCAGTGATTTCTACACAAGAAAAAGATTCTTTCTGGAGATTGTGAGAGGCAGCAGGCTCTTCCGGATTTCCGGCTTCAGAAATCCATTCTCCTAGCGTTGACATTTAAAAAGTGATGGAACGACCTAAATAAGCATGTAAAATTAAGTTTCCTTTACATAATGGCATTGCTGACAATACAATTATGTGAACACCTAAGGTACATGTAGTGTACGTACTACGTCAGTAATGGGGATGATTGTTGTATCACTGTCCTGTTAAATAAGAAGTCTTGGTGTGTGATACGTCACCATAACGATGTACAACCCTGGGAAAAAAAATCTTTCATGGGAAAAAAAATCTTTCATTTTTTTTCAGAAAATATATATATAATTTTCCAACCTAATAATGAACATGTATTATCAGGGCATTGTAAGGGGCAGCCAAATCATTATTCCAAGATTCCTTTTTTTTTTTTTTTTTTTTTTTTTGGTTTAGTAATAAAAAAAAATTACGTAGCCTAAATATTTTATTTAAATTCTAATGATTCTATTATCCTTTGAAAACTTAGTGGTGGTGGGAATGGGGAAGACTATATTCGTACAATAAGAAGTAATTTTGAAAACTTTAAAAAGAAAAAAAAAATCGGCGCCCGAGGGATTCCCACGGATTTTTTCCATAGGCGCCGACTCTTTCCTTGCCTTGAAGTTTCTCGGGTAGTTTGTAATATTTGTTACGAGTCGAATAGCCCGCCATGTAAGTAGATCTAGTAATTAGAAAGTCAATTTTAAAGCATTGTCACTTTAATTGGAAATGGCTGCTAGTTCAGGGTAGACTATTTTTGGCCGATTATAGAGTCTATATTTAGACTTACATAATTAAGTTCATTTGTGTTCTAGTTTAAAATAAAAATTTTATTCTCTTCTTTTCGTAGTAAAATCAGTTAAAAACGGAATCTGTTTTATAAATATTTAATACTAATACTAGAGTCTACTTAATATTTAATTATATATAACGGTATGTATGTAGCGTACTTACTACGTCAGTAATGGGGATGATTGTTGTATCACTGTCCTGTTAAATAAGAAGTCTTGGTGTGTGATACGCGGTAATTTCTTTTTAGTGTTTTATTTGTTAAAATTGTGATTATTATTACTATTATTCTGTTTTGCATTATTGATCATCTGTTTCTTAATGCGGCGTTTCTCAAACTTTGGGTCCCCTGAGAGGGGGGGGGGGGCGGCGAAAGCTCCTTACAAAAAGGAGTGTTATAGAGTGTGTATGTTTCCTTTGCAGCGGTAAGAAGAGATTGTTGGTTATGCATTGAGTATGAAATTAGCGTAATGGAAATGTGAAATGGCAGACATGAAAGAGTAAAGACGTTGTTTTGTGATGATTTCGTTTAAATATCAGTTTATTTCATTAATATCAGATCTTTATCTCAAGTTAAATCTATGACTATTGTAATAAGAAGTTTGTTCAAGCTATTTAAAGTTTATTTATTGAAAATGTAAAACGCCTACATTGGTTCAGTTGTACTAGCTGTTTGTAGTGACAAACCAACGACCATTTAACAAGGACAGGGGGCGGCGAAAATAAAAGTTTTATTTTCAGTGTAATTTATCTGAATATTAGTAAAAATTGCATGTTTAAAAATAAAAATATCTGAAGTAGGAAACTTCGTTTTATATTTAAATAAGACCTTGTTAATTGTAAGCCCCTTTTTGCGAAGGGGCGTAGGCAACAATATGGGTTAAAACGTTTTGAAGGAAACATTTTAAAACGTCTCCGCTAGTGTAGATTCTTCTGTTGTTTTGGGGTTTTTTTTTGTTGTCTCAGAATGGTCGAATTTCCTCCTTCCATTGCTCTTCATTATAGTGACAACTTTTGTGTGAAAAAAACGTCTGCGACAGAGACGTCTTACTTAACACGAAGAATATTTTTAAAAAGATCACGCCCATTACAGATGTACTTGCGCAATATGTAGGCCTACCTAGAATGCCCCTTGCATAATACAATTGGCCAGGGCTGTCTCTTTATTATAGATTTAATATGGCCCTCGACTTTTTTTTATTACGATGAATAGTGCTTTCTGAAAGAAAACACATCAATATTAGCCCTTTTTTAAAATTCTCTTTTCTTACTAAGAGTAAAAGGTTAGAATACGCTTTGCGCCGAGTCCCGCGCGGAATCAAACCCCTTGTCGACTTGAGCGAAAACCTGCCGCATCTTCAATTCTACATCCATTAAGATGCGCATATGAAGGAAAAAAGGAATGGTACAAAAATAGATTTAAATCAAAGAGCGCTTTAAGTACAGTGTCCCTCTCTGTCTTAATGAATTTTTTTTCTATAGAAGAAAAGGGGAGGGGGGCGGCATTTTTAATTTCGCACGCAGGCGGCCACAACCCTCGCGGCATGTAGTGTTTTTTACCAAGCTTATATCAACTCTGTTTGTTTGGTATCTCGTACAAAGAAAAGAAATTGTACTTGACTAACGTATTGGTATAAGCTTAATTAGTCCCCTTTACAGGTCGCCGCTTTAAAGTAAGTTTGAAACAAACATACATAACTGTACAACCTGCTATAGTCATAAGTACCTCACTAGCAGAGTGTTCAGTATGTCGGCTTGAGCCATGACTTGGAATTGTGGTAGTTCCTCTTTTTTTTTAATGCTTTTAAATACTGATTACAATAAAATTGCAGATTAGATTAGTGACTTCATCACCAATGACTCTGTCCAAAAGTTATAATTAATTATTATAATAAGCTACTTTAATTGTACCGTAACAGTGTAAGTAAAATAAAGATTTAGAGGCTATCCATAGTCATACACAATGTCCATTTAGCCCCAATAATGACCTGCTAACCAACGTCTAAAAACGCAAGCTAAAACTGTATGGCCATTTCACGAGGTCAAATTGGCTCACAAAAACATCCTTGCTGGGAACAGTAGGCCTACAGAGAAAGGAATACAACATCAAAGAAAAGGGGTGAAGGGGGAATGTCAATGAAAGAGATTCTCTTCATTGCTAATGACAGGGACTTATTTCAATAGATTAGGTATGTACCTCTGACCCTTCCCAACCCCTTAAAATAAAGTATTTAGATTAACAGGTTAACGCCTAATAAGTTAATGATGATCAGACCGCTAGGTATTGAAGACTGACAATATTTATGCGGCAAAATAATTATAGTCATAAAAAGCTTACAAACTGTAAGCATCGGTGGTCTAGTGGTAGAATACTCGCCTGCCACGCGGGTGACCCGGGTTCGATTCCCGGTCGATGCACGATGTTTTTTAATTAGATGGAGAGTCAAGCCGCTTTAAAAAAAAACAACACCAAAAACAAATCAAACTTTTTGAATTGGTATCGGTGTACGAAGTCGCATTTTAATAACTTTTATTGATATTGATTTTACAACTAACTCATTATGTCCGTCTGTCTGTCTGGTATTTCTCAGATCAAAATAAAACTTTGCACAATTGGCATTGAGCCATAGAAAGTCGATGAATCTATTTTTAAAAATTACTAATTAGTCAATCAATTATTGATGAGTATTTCTTTTATCTGATACCTTCAGTATTCACAGATATGTGGGATTTGATCCACTTAGATAATTGAGCACATTATTTCTCCCGCATTCTCGGATCGAGTTGAAACTTCAAACAATTATTTATTTCACCTAACAAAACATTAATGTATTTTTTAAAATATATAACCAATATGATACGATCATTCATTGGCCTCCTTCAGTCGTAGAACGACTGTGGTTCATCTCAGAGCACACTTCCTCGACTGTGGCTGTGGAACCCTATTTTGGAGAAACACTCCCGTCCACAGATAGCGTCCACAGATAGCGCAGGTTAAGGTGGCTTTTGCTTATGTGGTAGAGGAGCTAGCCGTTTTTCGCATTGTATGTTTTTCTTCCTGAGCTGAGAACCATGTACTTTCACTGTCCATAGCTTTCTTGGTCACTGTCTCTCTCCATCTGGTGCGGTCTAGAGCTATTTCTTCCCAATTGTCAGTATTGATGGTTACTGATTTAAGGTCACGTTTTATTACATTTATGTAACGGAGGTGGGGGCGACCAGTTTTTCTTGTGCCAGTCGCTAGTTGACCATAGAGGATGACTTTCGGGATGCGTTTGTCCTCCATCCGGCGAACATGCTCAAGCCAGCGCAAGCGGCGTTGTCTGAGGGCTGTAAAGATGCTGGCAATACCTGATCGCGCAAGGATCTCAGTATTGTACACTTTTTGTACAGCAGTGTACTCATAACGCATGCCTTGTAGACTTCCATTTTGGTCACCGTAGTGAGCTTCTGGTTTTCCCAAACTCTAGGCCTGAGTCTAGCGAAGGTCGAGGCAGCCTTCCCTATGCGTTTTTTTATCTCCTCTTCTAGAGACAGGTCACCTTGAATTGTGGATCCGATTGATACGATTCATAGTAGATATATTTAGAGTGCCAGACGACAACGATGTCTTGACGTTACTGACATTTTGTTGATCAATGTGTTTCTGATGTTCTAATTTTGTACAGTTCTCTCTCTCTTTAAACCAGTAATTCCCAAACTTTTTTGTCCCGATATAGGTAGGGCTTTTTTTGTGACGGTACGCACCGGTACGGCATACCGTCACCTTTTTTTAAAAAATATTATTTTTCTCGTATTTTAACGTATATTATTAATTTTTAGTAGTTAAAAGTTAGGCAATCAACTACTGAATACCGGCACCTAATCACTGAATACCGGCAACTACTTTTTTACAAAAAAAAACAAAAAAAAACCACTGGATATAGGATTGTGTAAAACAGGTTGCAAAGCATCTTCAATGGCTGGCAAAGTCTATTTTTTTACCTACAGTGTGAAGTTTCTAGAGTTTGATAAAGTAAAGTATTGTAAAATGTTCACAACCTTCTTCTCTTTTGTGATGTTCAATCAAACATTTCAAATCTCAATCTATTATATCATGTTGGCGTTGCCTCAAATGATGTTCCAGATTTAATGGTTTCATAGCGACATAACTTTAAACTTTTTTGCATAAAAAGCACAAATGCATTTGCTTGTTTCACAAGGACAAAATGAAGTCAAATTTCTAATAACCAACACTGGACTTTCTACAATACTTTTCAGACTCGGTCATGTACAAGATTACTTTCCTATAGACAAAATTAAGCTAATTAAAATAAGATGTTAAAATTTTTAAATAAAATCATTCGACTAACAGGGTTAAAATTCAAAGAATTAATTAAGGTACAAATCGTTAATAGAAAATGAAATTTAAAGTTTAGACATGCTTAAATAAGATCCACTATCGTAGACCCCCATTAACAGGTCATAGACCCCCAATTAATTTTTTCACCTCCGTAGACCCCTTGGAAGTCCTAGTAGACCCCTGGGGGTCTATATAGACCACTTTGGGAATCACTGCTTTAAACAAATTACTGAACGCTCAAACAAACTCGCTATGCCGGAAATACAAATTTTAACTATTAATTAAAAAAACTGAGATCCTTCAACAAAAAAATACACAACTTTCATTCTGGAACTAGGAATCACTTTAATAATATACATACTGTACAATTTGAACACATTTACTGTCGTCGTTCAAACCCTCCAGCACACCACTAAATCTCCTTAACCCTTAAAGTGCTGAACTGTTTTACAATTGAGTGCATACAAAATAGAATTACAACTCTAATGTATGGTGGCAAAACTACCACACGCACCTTAACGGTTAAATTCCTCTTACCACCCCGTTTCCCGCCTTTTTTTTAAAAAGCTCCCCAAGCTTCTCTCGCATTCGCGCCTTGACACAATTAGTAAATTAATGAATGATGATTAATTGTTAGATATCAATCAATGTAAATAACTCCTAGATTATTGAAATATAATTTTTACTGTTTTTTTTTGTCTTTATTTTACTTAGCTATGAAAAAAAAACTAGGTGTGTGACCTATAATATAGAGACACACAATTAGGGCGATATATATATATATATATATATATATATATATATATATATATATATATATATATATATATATATATATATATATATAAAATGGGAGCCGGTGCTCATTGACGGATTGCCTAATTTCTAACTACTTATAAATTAATAATAAACGTTAAAATTCAAGAAAAGTAATATTCCCTATCCCACATTGAAAAAGGTGACGGTACCAACTATATATATATATAAAGAGAGAGAGAGAGAGAGACAGAAAGACAGAGAAGAGACAGAAAAGGGAAGAGAGACAGAAAGAGATGTAGTTGCTAACTGACAACAGTAAATAAAAACCACCTCGTGTATTAGGCCTACTACACGAAGAGGTAATCACCCATGACAATGAATGTATACAGTTTCTGAATGGCGTCAAAGAGATGCGGACTACACTGCACTACAGATGTGTTTTTATGAAATGTGAAAAAACTGGTTTCAACGTGGCGAAGATGAAAAAGGGTCCTAACCAGTTTTGAAAGGTAACTGAAACTTATTCAATCGTATGTTTTAATGCTGTTTTTTTTTTCCTTTAAAAGCAACGATCTACAAATGCCAGTTCTTGTCAAGCAAGAGTGCATATTGCCAATCCTGGAATGTTTGTGCACAGTAGCACTTTGTTAGATGTTTGTATGTAGGATGGCTGCTTGGTCGTGTAATGTGCAAAACTGGACTGTCGTCACGACGGTCCCGGGTTCGAACCCATATAGCTGCCTTCCATGAGGGAAGTTTGGCTAGGATGTAAGTAAAAAGTAAATTTCCCCTTTCAGACCTTGCGATCTATAGGGTTGATGTAAAGGTCATCTGTTTCTGTGGCCCACGGTTAAAGAGGGTGTCATGTGGCCAGCACAACGTCCAACCGCCTTTACTTTTTTCCCCAACTTATATCAGGTACCCATTAGAACTGGGTGGACTCAGAGGCGCCCTAGAGATTCTGAAATAAAAAATCCCAGTTTTCACAAGGATTCGAAACCGCGACCGTAAAGCGTTCGGAAGCCAAGCGCTTTACCACTCAGCCACCGCTCCTCCTTGCGTAGGATGTAGGACATTACCTTCACGTGAGAGACGTACAGAACTTTTCATATTGGATGGCTGCCTGGTCCTGCGGTATGCGCGCGTTCGGTTGTCTCGATTGTCCCGGGTTCATACCCTGCCGCTGCCTTTCCCGTCGTCCTGCGGGAGGTTTGGACTAGGAAGTAGATTATCTTCAACTCTGAATGAACATCCAAAAAAATGTAACTAGTTCGATGTTTCTTTGTTCAATCATAATTATAAGGCTTGTGTTCGAGTCCAAAGATCAATGAGGAGTGCAGTATTTCCCGTATCTACGCAGCACCAGCTGTGACCTTCATATTTTGCCACACATCCAGGGCAAGGATATCCATTGTCTGCCGGTGGTCGATTAAGATTTTCTATTCGCCGTCTGCGTCTTTGTTCAATACTATATATGTAACAATTTAAAAACAGTGTAAATGATGTTTAAAAGTCGTAAAAATACTTTTTTTTTTAGAAATTATCTAGTTGCTCAAATGTTTGGGCCATAATTTTTTTTTTTAAATACAAAAAAGGACACCATTTGTAAAAAAAAATAATTGCAGTGTAATATTATTTTGAGTCATCACCATCTTAATATATATTTTTTAAAAATACTATTTAAAAAAAACAAAACACCAGAACCACCCTCTCCCTATCTATTAAATACAGGGCCGGGTCCATTTTATTGCTACTTGATAATAAGACTCTAGGTAAGCACTGGAGATAAGTACCTATCTTTTGGGTCTGAGCACGACGATACTGAAGGTAGCACAGGGCCGCAGGACGCACGTAAAAAAACAGGTTTTATTTGCACAGTGTCTCGATGTGTTCCGTCGGCCATACACACGAGTCAAAAATGTCGGTAAAATGACAATAACAGTTAGGTAGAAGCTGGATGCACGGATAGATCAAACTAATAATGTATATTAACCAGCTTTTAAAACATGGTGAGTTGTCTATTTTTTTTCCGTATGTTATCAGTTATAAATACTAAGCTAAGATTGCTGCTCCCTGCTTGCCTTGGTTAGAACCTCCTTCAATAGCAGGCCCGTCCATTCTTGTATATTGTCTTTCCATCGCTTTTTCTGTCAGCCTCTTTTTCTTTTTCCTGGTGCTGTTCCATGAAGGATGAAATAATCTTCAATTCTGAAGGAACTTCGGAAACACGTTAACAAAGAAATCAAGCTGTTCAATCTCTATCGATCCGTAGTGGACCAACACTAAATGCTGTCACAGTGTTCTGAACCCATCTCGTTGAACGACTTTGTCCTCTAGCAATGTCTAATGCAGTGTTGGTCCTATCGTTTACCTTGACCTAATCCCTTAGTCTGTTGGACTGTTCGGGAAACAAGACTTGTCGACCACTTTCCCCATGCCTCTCTTTTGCCTTAGAGCCTCTTTCAATGGCAGGCCCGTACCTTCTTTGAAATTGTCTTTCATCCTTTTCTCTGTCTGTCTCTTCTTCTTTTTCCTGATACTGTTCCCTGAAGGAAGGTCTTAGCGAGCCCCGAAGACCTTGAAATATGTCCATAGATTTTTAGCTTGCGTTTTTTTTTACTATATTAAGCAGGCCATCGTTGGGTCCAATCGCTGCTGTAACCCTGTCTCTGGTTTTAGTACCTATGATATTTGTATTTATTTGCACATAAAAAAAAAAATTTAAAAATTACAACATAAGGGAAATGGATTGGTTTCGTTTTTTTCCTTATATCTGAATGTTATAAATTTTGATCAAAAACCTTAAATGACACTTATACTAATAATACAAGTTTACATTCGAGTTACTCTCCATTCGTTGAAAAAATGTTGTTTTGTAAAATGAATGTTTGACATGTTTCGGATGTTCCTTCAAGGTTAAAGATAATTTGCTTCCTAGTCCAAACCTCTCGCAGGACGACGGGGGATTTGAGCGAGCAGGGTATATATAAACTTTCGAGTGGGAGGGGGGCGGTCCAATTTATTTGTAGAAATCACTGCTTGCTAACAGAATCCATTAAATCAATTAAATATATATCTATATGATTAAAACTTGTTCTTGTTATTTAACCGATCTTTATATTACGTCGTTCCCCTGTTGGTCGAATGGGGGGGGGGGGGGGGGGGGGGGCGAATACCTCTACTGCCATTCCACCAAAACACTTTTGAGTGGGGGTGGGGCGGTCCTACTTTTATGGATAAATCATAGTTTGTGAACAAAATAAGTTGAATTAATAATTAAATTTTATATTATGTCGCTCCCCTTCTGGTAACTTTGCCGATTCGGTGGGGTAAGGGTGAGGGGGGGGGGGCGATGTACTGTCCTCCTCACACTTGCCCTCTGAGTGGGGGGTGGTCCTATTTTTATAGAGAAATCATAGTTTGTGAACGAAATTAGTTGAATATCTATGTAATATAAGCTACGAATTGATATGTGAACCCATTTGTATATTATGTCGCACTACACCTTAATCTCAAAATTTATGATAAGAAATATAAAATAAAAAAGGGTTGTACCAGGTGGGAGGGGCGATACATGCAATCGCCTTCCCCCTTAGGACAAACCCATACTTTTTCTTTCTGTATTATAGTTAATAAATTACAAAATAAAAAAAAAATCTGTCACTAATATGCTATAAATTAAATTCTTATATCAATCGCCCCACCCCTATTCTTTAATGCCAAATTCAATCATTAGCAGAATTTATAAAAAGGATCGAGGGTTAATCGTTTTCACTCTACCGCCCTCTCCCCTTTCGAGACGAAAACATGTCGTTTTAAAACAGAATAGTCAAATATGGCGACAGAGTTTATGTAATTTCACATGAATATATCATAATTATTTTAAGAAAGACTTTGCTTTGGAAAAGATAGAATTCATATAAAATTTTTCAGAATAAGAGTAACGATTGAGATAACTTCTAAAACCCAATTATTCTTTTCCTATTCGCCTTTTTCCAACCTTTACTCAATCTGATATTTTTCTAGTTAAATAAATTTGGGACTATAACTCAGAATTTATTCTTGAATCCTAAAAATGCAAAAAAAAAATTAGATTAGAATCTCATTGGTCCACTTAATTTCTCCCACTTCCGAAATTTTTTGTTTAGAGCTTTGAATTATAGTTCTGTAACAAAACAAAGCTACAAACATGCCTTTTGAACAAAATGTGCCACTTACAAATGAACATTTCTTTTAAAATATTTTCATCGAATAATTGTTTTTTCGGCGGCGATCCTCATAGCCTTAATCTAAATATGTGAGATATCTTATATTTTACCATCACAAAAGAGATACAAGACACCGATGGCAAAGACAAACAGACACAAACACTCTTTTGTTCCCCTGGCAATCAAATCATTAAATAAGAACAATCTGGTATAAACTTTGTCACATGTAAATTATGAGTGAGTCTGTAAGACAACTTTCCGTACGGACAATAAAGATTATTATTATTATTATTATTATTTTCAAGGAACAAATCGGTTTTATTTGCAAATAAAATTTGTTTTATTTTCCAATGAATTCATATTAGAATATTTTTCAAGTAAAACATTATTCAAAAGATCCTTTTTTAATAGGATGAATAATGAGCTTTAGGTCAGGCGAATGCGTTTCTTCAGTGAAGAATGCAGAAAGCGCTTTTAGCGTCGGGACTTTGCCCCGAACCCCACTGGGGAGGCTTACAGCGCTCCCCCAGACCCCAAGCTTGCAAGAGAAAGGCCTCAATATGGCATTTTTTTTTTTCGCCGAAGGTTGAGAAACCCTTCTTTCTTTCTTCTCATAGATGTATACACACACACATATATATATATATAAATATATATATATATATATGCTGTGCGTTTGTTTATACAAAAGCTTAGGGTTTACTGGGCGTTAGGGTTAGGGTTTACTGGGCGTTAGGGTTAGGGTTTACTGGGCGTTAGAGTTAGGTTTTGGAGAAAATCGCCCCACTCCAAAGTTCTGGATCCGCTAGTAATATGTAAATTTTCTACACTTGCGATAGTTACAGTACTGCTGAAATTCCCGATCTATATTAGTATGCTCGATTTATTCTAGTAAGAAATAGAGAGCCCCGATCTTTCTTTCTTAAGCTATTCTCCTTAGTGAGTCTGGACTGATCAAGTGAGCTTTTCTTTGAGATTTGTTACCTGGTGCTTGAAAACCTGCCAGCCCGGTCGCATGGTATACGCTCTGGACTGATGGTCTCGATTTTACAATGTTAGAACTCTACCCACCGCCTCCCCAGCGTCCAGCGAGAGGTTTGGGCTAGGATGTATTAAGCGTAGTGTATGTGTATTAATGTCTGTCCCACAACTAGAAGGCCCTAAAAATTAAAAAAAGAAACAGTAAATTTATCTCTATTAAAAATACAAAACTTTTTAACAAATCGCTATGAAATGTATCAAAACGAATATTCGTATTTGATAGAAGAAGAAAACGTGAATGAAGTAAGTAGACTATATGCATGACGCGTAGGACGTAATCATCTTCTTTTTTGAAGTAACGTCTGTATCTTGTAAGATAAATAAGATATATATATATATATATATATATATATATATATATATATGCGCCAGAACTACATGTATTTGATTTAGCCTGCTTTAGCCTTGGAACTATTAGGGCTCATCTCGCAGATAATGAGATGAAAGCCGAGGCTTTAATAGACCAATGCATCTGAAATAACCTAATTGTAGTTTTTTTTTGTAGTCGTTGTTGTTGTAGGATGGCTGCCTGGTCGTGTGGTATGCGCTTTGGACTGTCATCTCGATAATCCCAGGCTCGAATGTTACCTGCCGGCACTCCCCCCCTCCCGCAGCAGTGACGTAGATAGTGTGGTGGAAAGGGGTACAATTCGAAAGTCATTCCTGGCAGCAATTGATTTTGGGGGGGGGGGGCGATATGAATGTCCTATTTTATTTCACATTAAATATAAAATATCACGCAACTGCCATGTAATCTTGCTATTCACATGAAGTGAAAACTGCTTAAAAGTATTGATCTAGAATTTCTAGACGATGTTATAGATACCTTTGCTGCACAGAAAGCACGACGTGAGAAGGTATGGATTGAGGTTTACACACAGAAACCCTTATCAGTTCAGGCCTTATCTGAAAGCCGGAAAGAGTGGAAATCTAAAAAAAAAAATCAAATTCCTTAGCCACTATAAACAATTGTATAAGTCAAATAAATATTTGCATAGATCTAGCAAGAAGTTTTAAGCTTGTTATCTTTAATCTGTACCGCTAATATTAATAAATATACGTGTTTCTGTTTCTTAGATAAGAAATGAAGCCTGGAAAAAGAAAAACTCAGATTGGTTTAATGTTGAAACAATTTAAGAAGGTTTGTACATTGACCATTAAATATTCACATTAATTAGCAATGACTTCTTTACATTAAAATATTATTTTCTATTTACAAAAATGTCAGCAACCAACTTTTGGAATAGTTAGAAATGAGTTGATTAACTCTTTCTCTCCGTCACTATTTACCGCATTCTGATGGAATCAACGTTGGTATCGTCAGTTAGGAGAGAAAGAGTTAAACACTGTACTTAAAATGCTAACTGATTTATGGCATACGTAAATAATTAGATTGTTTGTTCGCTTTCTAGTTAGTTTAGTTTTGTCTACTCACGGCCGGATTTAAGGGAGGGCGTGGGGAGGGGGGGGGGGGGGGTTACAGCCCTGTGGCCTCCACAAGAAAGGAGCCTCCCAAAAGAGATTAAAAAAAAAATATTCGAATTTAAAACTGGTTAGAAACTTTTAAGGTAGTCTTCTTCTTTTTCTTGTTCTTTTTTTCGCATTTTTACGGCTGGCAAAACAGTTGTGATTAATAAGTGATCGCTTGTAGCATGCTCGGATTAAGTAAATACAGCACCTGTGAGGGCACCTGTATTGCTGTCAACTAAATGACAAATTACTCAACAAGGGTTCGAGTTTCTTGTTCGGGTGTATTCCAGTGCAGTAGACTAACAACACAAAATAAACACCCACCCGATTTTAAAACTAGTGAAAAGATGTGGTCAACACTGATGAACAATGAATATAATGTTTAATCCAAGAAAAAGGCCTCAGTCAAAGTTTCTGTCGAATAAAACACGTCATTACCCAAGAGAATCCTATCGCTGACTGATTTTCCAGTCTCTAACCCAAAATATCACAAGCGTCACTAGTCCCGTTCGATATACGTCTTCTATGGTGAGTCTCTAACTAACTAATACCAAAACTAAGTGCCTAACACGCTGTACACAGCGCCTCGTTCCTGGTTTCCACTCGCTATAAGTGGCAGTGGGCAGCACTAACCATGGAGAGTTTGCGTCATATTCATATACACTAACCATCACTATTCCGAGCAGGGACCGCCACTCCAGCTAATGGGACACTGAGGTCTGTCCCATTTGTGGAACGGCGTAGCGGATTTTTTGGACTGGGTCTCCAGGTAACTTGTTCCATCCCCACCCAGAATGAGAAGATTCATAAAAATGCAATGTTTCCTGTGGATACGCAGCCCCAGCTGTGACCTACATATTTCGCCACATACAGGGTAAGCATAACCATTGTTCGCCCGTGGTCGAGTAAGATTTTCTTTTCGCCGTCTGCGTCTATCCTCGGCAGCGGTTTTATTTTACGGTCTCGAGTGGTTATCCCGTGGCCTTTGTGAATAAAGATAGCCATATTAATTGGTGACATACAATTGGTTATAGTTTTATTCCTATTTTGATAGTCTAGGTGCATTGCCTTGAGCTTGTTGCTAGGAACATTGGCACTCACGTTGTACAACTTCTCGTTCTTCCGCTCGATGGTTTCACGACAGTTCTGGCCAGAGATAGGGAAAGTTGTGGTTTCTGATCAAATTCATCAGATACTGGTGAACCTTAGCAGGACAATACATCGGTAAGTAAGACAGCAAACAAGGAGAGAGAAAGAAGGAAAGAGAAAGAGAGAAAATAAGAGAGAAAGAGAGAGAGAGTAAGAGGGAGAGAGAGAAAAGGAACAGAGAGAGAGAGTAGAAGTGACAGACAAAATAGAAAAACATATTTTTAAAATACTTTTTACAAAGCTTATATCAACTTACTCTGTCTGTCTGGTAAAAATGTGTGTACACGTTATTTCTTCCGCACCCATTCTCTGATGAAGCTGAAACTTCGCACACTTATTCATTGACATAGACAAGACATGAATCAATAAAAAGAAAAGTAAAAAAAAACAATTTGACTATTAATTAATATAATTGTCAACGCTATTTCTCCCTCAAATATTCTCTGATCAAGTTGATACCTTAAAAAACTATTTTTTGTACCTATATAGTTCGTCCATCGTGGTTCGATGATGACCACTTTGTCATCCAGGGGGCTGAGGGCTTTGCACTGGGGTTTTATGCCTCTTCATGTGGCTGGTGAGACCTATGTGAGCCCGGAATGTTCGGCTGCACACTGGGCAGGTTATTTCATCTGGAGCTAGTGTCGTTTGCAGACCCACTCTTCTAAGGACTTCAGTATCTGGTATTTTGTCTTGCCATTTGACATTCAGTATTTTTTTCTTAGACATGTCATGTGGAAGGGGTTCAGTTTTTTTGCATGTTTTCTGTACACTGTCCACGTTTCTGAGGCATAGAGCAATGTAGGGAGGGTGACGTCTCGATAGATCCCTAGCTAGCTAGTGCATCCTATGGCAGACTGTCTAAAAATGTCTGGAACAGACGTGGTATCACTAAAAAAAAAATTTGTACCTAACAAAACATGAATCAATAACCAAAATACTCAATTAGTCAATTAATTATTGATAATTAATTTTATATCGAATAAGGGAAATAAATTGTACATTATTGGTACCTTAGTAAGCTGTTCCGTCTCTAAATAAAACAAAATTAATTACGACTAATTGATCAACTAATTGGTTAATATTTTTTTTTACTGATTCGTGTTTTGTCATGGTCAATGAGTAATTGTGAAGAGTTTCAACTTGATCCGAGATTGGGAAGTGGGAGAAATACTATGTACTAGATTTGTACCAGACAGAGTGCATTGATATACGTTAAAGCTTTGTAAAAAGAGACTGAGGTTAAGAAAAATCAGATTGAAAGAGAGAGAGAGAGAGAAAGAGAGAGAGAGAGGAAGAAAGAGTGGAAAATAGGAGAGGATAGAATCTAACTTTACGATAACTTTTTATTTTTAAAATGATATTAGACGTTGCAAAATAAGCACGTATTTATCCGTACACATTGCTTTATTTATATTATATTATCTTATTATAATACAGACGTTACTTCCAAAAAAAAAAGAAGATACGTATATAGTATGTGCTGTTAGCGTTTAGTCAAGTCTAATTGATCTTATTTTTTGTGTTCCGTGTAATTCAGATCATCCGATGACCTATTCAATCCGCCTGGGGATGTCAGTTTTCAGCGACTAAATACTCACGACTTGTGGCTATTCTCAGCCTTTTACGACACCATCAGCAACAAAAAACTCGTCCGAATATTCGGCCTGCAGGATACTGCGTTGAATGACCCAGTCGTGTGTTACTTAATAGAGGCCAACGAGACTTACAGGATATACGGCACTCGGCAACTCTTAGTGGATAACCATGGATACAGGTAAAAGTCATTTCTGAAGACGTGATGTTGGTCTTAAAATAATGTTGACAAATGAGTTGTTCTTGGTTTTTCCAAACTGCTTCTGTAGAGCGCATCTTTTATGATTATAGCAAGCTCAGGGCTCTATGATCCAATCTCTTTTGTGGGGGGAGGGGGCTTCTTGGAGAAGGTGTCCGTGCTTTCTTCGGGTTCTCAGTAAA
This sequence comes from Biomphalaria pfeifferi, assembly GCA_030265305.1. Taxonomy (NCBI): domain Eukaryota; kingdom Metazoa; phylum Mollusca; class Gastropoda; family Planorbidae; genus Biomphalaria; species Biomphalaria pfeifferi. The sequence continues at coordinate 790,923 of JASAOG010000161.1, read as the reverse complement.
CACAGCTCGAGTTGGGTGTCGAACTCGATCCTCATTGATAGGCCACCAAGCGATTTATACCTCTCAGCCATACATCCAACCATTACGCAGATGTTTACAATAATTCTTGCTGGAATGTATCTCTGCATGTTACAATAACTGTATTCAACTCACACTTTTGGGGTGGATCGTGGAACCTTCTGGGTGGTCGGGAGGACGCGATTACCGACGATTTTCTAAAAATTTGACAGCTGATGTATATCGTTGGAAAAGAATTACTAGCTCATTGGCCACACTGGGGAAAACTCTGGTTTGACGGTTATTATTTTTCAAACCATAAATAGAAAATACTCTGGTTTCTGGAACGAACTATACGTCTTCAGATATTTCCGCATGTAGGTCCTACTCATTAAAGAGTTTAATAAATTAATGTTCAGAACAATTAGCGCATCATCTAAATTTTTTTACATGTTTCGGATGTTCCTTTAGAGTTGAAGATAGTTTACTTCCTAGTCCAAACCTCCCGCAGGACGACCGGGGGGATGGGAGCGGGCAGGGTTTGAACCCTCGACCGACGATAAATCCGAACGACAGTCCAGCGCGCAAACCGCACGACCAGGCAGCCATCCCGTCTTCCAAGTCTAGATCTAAATGACTAGCATAAGAATATATAAAGTCCTGTAGATTTATACATTCGCTTAATATGGATTTTTTTTTCGGAGAGGAGGGGAGATAACAAAATTTTCAATTTGTTTCTATTTTTATATTCATTATTAAGAGAGCAATAAACGCCCAATAAAACCATGTGGTTCTGTCTTTTTTTAATGAAAAGTATTTCTTTTTTTTTTTTATTTATTTTTCCAGGCTTCGAGTTGTCAGCTTTGAGTGTGAAATAGATCCCACAAGTAAACCTAATTTTGTATCCTTGACCTTCAGCAGCGACAACACTTTACCTACGAATAGCCTTGAGGTCTTCTATTCCTTGCCCTTGCAGAGAAACTTCACAGTCTGTTACGCCGTGTTATTCGACTTCACTAATTACCGACAAATCATTCAGAATGTTGAGTTCAACAGAGTTCTCGGAGCTGAGCATTTCTTCGCCTATAACATGAGCATTTCAAGCACAACAGACGCCGTACTAAGACATTACCAGAAGAGAGGATTAATGACCGTCATTCAATGGCCGCTTCCAGCATCAGAAATACACTATAATGGTCAGGTATTGGCAATCAATGACTGCGTCTATCGTAACAAGGGAATATCAAAGTATGTTGTGATCCAAGACACCGATGAGTTTATTATTCCCAATCATCACGACAACTGGGTAGACCTAATCCATGAAATAAATCAAGAATACGATCTGAAAAACAATTGTTCTACTAGCCACGAACAAATAGGGACTTATATAGTAGAAAGCACATTTTTCCAAGAAATGCCAACCAGGAAAGAATTCTCAGAAATCAAGAAACACTATTTCATCAGCGATAGAGACGAAAAGATGTTTCAAAGGTATTCACTTACCGTGTTTACAAATCTAGTACGTATGAATCAAACGTTCGGCGATGCCAGGCAGAAGTCAATAGTTAGACCAGAGATGGTCTTGTTTCCTGACGTTCATACCACCATAGCACATCGACCATCGGCCACAGACGTGAGGGTCCATGAAAGCCTGGCCTTGGTCCACCATCAACGATTCCATTCGGCAGCTGGGAGTATACTTGACACTTCATCGCTAAGATTTAAGGACGCAGTAATCCCATTAGTACGACGAACGTTGTATAGTTTATCAAAGCAAGGATTGAAATTCAAGAACTGAGTGAAGCTTACGAAAGTTTAATGAAAAATAATAAATTTACCAGGTACAAAAAATTTTAAAAATATCCCCTTTCAGACCTTGAGATCTATAGGGCAGGTGACTTAAAGGCCATCTATTTCTGTGGCCCACGGTTAACGAGGATTTCATGTGGCCAGCACTACGACCAACCGCCTTTACTTTTCCTCAGCTAGTGTCAGGCACCCATTAGGGCTGGGTGGACTCAAAGGCGCACAAAGATCCCGAAATTAAAAATCCCAGTCTTCACCAGGATTCGAGCTCGGGACCCTGGTTCGGAAGCCATGCGCTTTACCGCTCAGCCACATATTTATATATATATATATATATATATATATATATATATATATATATATATATATATATATATATATGTATGTATGTATGTATGTATGTATGTAAGTATGTGTGTATGTGTGTGTGTGTGGAGAGGGGTGTGCAGGGGAGACCAACAATTATATTATACACAAGTGACATCAGTCTTTCAATTTGACTATTGTTTAGAAAATTAGATTGTTTAGACCTAAACACTTTGCGCACTAGTATCTATTTCACTGGTTGTAACGGCTATATTCAAATGATTATATCTATTTGATATAATGTAATTATGTTCATCTTAAGTATTGCATAATTGTATGAAACACATTTGTCACTTAGCATTGATAATACGTTGACGTAGTGAAGATACAAATAAATTTACCTTTTGATACAATATTTTGTATAGGAAGATATTATTTCTTTTGTAAATCAAATTAATTTTACATATTATAATTACATACTATATATTTGTAATGAGCATAATAATAGAGTCGAAGACCATTTCCGCATAGTATGGCTATAATACACTGAATGACTACACAACAAACATCTCTAACTTTCCGTGAACACATTATTACAGACGAGTTACAAGCACATGTAAACACAAGAATGACAACCGCTACAGTATATAATTTTCATAACAATATTACATACAATTATTTTCATTTTATTAACTTTATAAACAGTATTAACGATTGCGTGTTTGTACTTTAATGGAAACTGTGACTATAATGTAGTAACGGTAACTTGTCGCGACTGTAACTTTGCTATGTAAAGTTCCCCTATCAGAACTTACTGTCTATAGAGCAGATGATGTAAACGTCATCTGTTTCTGTAGCCCACTGTTAACGAGTCTACTTTTCCCCAACTAATGTCAGGTATCCATTAGAGCTGGGTGGACACAGAGGCGCCAAAGATTCAGAAATTAAAAATCCCAGGATTCGAACCCGTGACCCGCGATTCGGAAGCGATTGCTTTGTCACACATCCTTCTCGTCATGACTGTAACTAAATCCATGAAGTTAATTTTGTAATATATAATGAATAATGTAAATGTCAGTTTTGTTGCCAACACCGAGTCCTGATTAAATATTTTGGTTTACAACCATACACAACATTTTCAGAGTTCTTTTATTCATTTCCTTGACTGCTCTTGTAATCTATGTGTCTAAGTAATGTTATGTTTTGAGTGAGAAACTATGTAATGGAATTGATTTTGTTGCAGGGAATTATATTTCGTTATTACATTAAACACGCACCTTTAGTGGCGTAGCTATGGTGGCGGGGGGGGGGGGGGGGAAGAATTTGAAAATCCCCAGGCCCCCAAATGAATGTTCGAAATTATTTATTTTTTTTACATTAAATACTAAAGAGGTTAAGCCCCCGGGCCCCCAAAATGATGATCAATTCCTAGCTATGTCAACGCGCACAATAAATATTTCACACATTTCATACAAATTACATTTAATGTTAAGTTGTTGTTTTTTTGTTTAAGTATTGTCTTGTTGTTGTTGTTTTTTTCTGTTTTATTGTTAAACACGAATGTACCTAAAATAATACAGTAAGTAGAACGGCAATTAACCGGATAAACTAAGAACAGGGTTTGTAGGATAACCGAGTGAGGAATATTATAAATGGTTAATTTCACTTACAATATCAAGAAAATGAAATGGGATTGTCGCGCCGTGCGTAAGCTTAAAATTTTTGTAAAATGCAAAGGGGAACAAAGCCTTAGCATTGGTGAGAGAAATATTGCTGATCTTTCGATGCACAACGGCAAAACCAGTTTAAAAACAAGAAAGTCCGGATATTAGATGTTCGGGATACATGGTGTTTGGACATACTACACAGTAGATGCCGTAGTATTTAAATCACGATGGCTGCCTGGTCGTGTGAAATACGCGCTGGACTGTCGTTTGATCGACTCTATCGTCCCGGGTTCATACCCTGTCGATTGCAATACCCCCGTCGCCCTGCGGGAGGTTTGGACTAGGAAGTAGATTATCTTTAACTCTGAAGAAACATCCGAAACATGTAAAACATTGATCATTTACCTCTTCCTGTGTATTATATCGACATCATTACATCTTCACCTTGTGCTAAATGTTGTTGACAGCGGAATCTGAAACACATGACTTCACAGAATGAATGTTTGCAAAGGTTTATTAAATCAAAGCTTCCATTTAACGAAGATACAATGCAATGGTTGCTGTTATGTGTGGGTGTTCTTGTCTAGTTGTATTACAGGACCTCTTTAGAGATAGGCTTGAGTTCTTTAATTAACAATAAACAAAACAAGATGCCAAGTAACTCCTATTACACGACAGCATTTATGTTCAACACTGTTTAACACACAATAAGGAGATCAAGCCTTTGTCTTATTTCCCTAGCTATGACATCAATCTTATGAAAGCTAGGCAGTAGGGTAACTGCTGATTGTTTCCATGTTATGTAAAGTATAGTCAAGTTCCCATCTCAAACCTTGCAATCTATAGGGCAGATAATGTTAACGTCATCAGTTTCCTTGACCAACAATTAACGAGCAGGGTGGCATGTGGCCAGCACAACGACCAACCGCCTTTACTTTCCCCAAATGAAGCCAGGTACCCAGGTATCATTACAGTTGGGTGGACTCAGGGGTGCTCTAAAAAGTCCCGAAATTCAAATCTCAGTCTTCATCGAGATTCGAACCCAGGACCCCAGGTTCGGAAGCCAATTGCTGAACCACTCAGCCACCGCGCCCACATGTTTCCAGGTTTACCTGGTTATAAACACAGCTTTTATGCCGTGTTCAATATCCGTTATATTTTGTGCGTCTCCTAATTTTAGGTCTATTACACTATCAACTCATCTCATCTGTCCCTTGACTGTCGTCATGGTAATGCTGTGACAGTTCGCGTCACCAAATCCCTCCACCTTTCCCGGTCAGCTGCTGTTCTTAGCAGGATATCAAGAGAGAGAGAGAGAGGCCTGCCCATTATTTTACGATATCCAGCCAGCGTTTCTTTTGACGACCACTTCTTTTGTTTGCTCCCTTTAGTGTAGCATACCTTGAAGAATGAGTTTTGATATAACCAAACCAGCTCAGCTTTCATCTCTTCACAATGTCGAGACGTCCTTAACATTTTGTCAGCCAATAATCTAAAAATTACCCTTCATGACAATCATTTTCTTTTTTAATAGACAATAAATACTCCTACGTCTTTTCAAACCGAGTTTATACTTTGCTATAAATAAGTAATTTGGCTATAGGGAGAAAAGAAAACTTTTAGTATTCCTGGTTATAATGGAGGTAAAGATTTTAGTTGTAAACATTTCTAAGCACACTTTGACGTTTTTAGCTGAATACATTGTAGGCCTTTAACTATAAATGCACAAATAATTATATGATTACTCGAGTAATTTCAACCAGAACATATTTTTTTTTAAATATTACACACCAAGAAAGAATGAAAGAAAGAGCAAAGTGATATTCAGAAGCACTGCTGTATTGTGTCACGTGTCAACAATTGAAAATCCTTCACAATCAATTTAAGCCAGTTTTTACAACAACCTAAGATTTGATTACTCGAAATCGATTTACGATTACACAGTGTCTGTAAACACTAAAAATGTGTTTCAACGACATGAAAGTGTACATGAAATCACTGTTCTTATATCAAGTGAATCAAAATCATTTTATAAAAAAAACGCATCCTCTTGATTATAAAATAGAATTTTTTCAGAGATAATTGTTTTAACGACTGTAGGCCCACTTATCTTTAAGAAGTTTATTTAAAATTCCGTAATGAGCAACAACCCCACTTTAAGGATATGTTGTTGTTGTTTTTTAATGTTTTTTTAATGTTATGAGATCTATCTATCTATCTATATATATATATATATATATATATATATATATATATATATATATATATATATATATATATATATATATATATATATATATATATATATATATATATGTATACATACATACATTTAAAGATCATATTTTTGTGAACAGAAAAAGCTCTAGTATTTCGTCAAACTTTGAAGTTATAAAACTTTTTTACACAATGTCAGAATGGGATTTTATTTAATAATTTTAATTAAAAACAAATACAAATACATGTGGTTTTAATTTAAAAGTTCTAGATGACTCGTAAATTTAAGCTACAATCTTTCAATCATGAGCCTCCACTTCCAATCTTCTGAATAGTAAACATTATACTATTTTTTTATTTAGATGCTTAGAAACATTAATAATTAATAAATCTTAGAGAAATGGGAGATATTGTTTTTAGGCTTAGCACCTAAAAAAAAAACAATGCTGGAAGGGGATGTAGATCTCACCAATTTAAATCTATACTACAACTCCGTGCATCTTTGGAAAAAAATTTTTTTTTTAAATAACGATATCAATAGAATGTGATTTTTGTTAATTACTACATGTACCCGATAGGAGGCTAGGCGGTAAAGTGTTAGGCTTCCAAACCGGGGTTAGGCGTTTCAATATTATAGTATTCTATCAAGTATCATTCTAACTGATCTCTTGTGTACTGCTATGCTATAGCTTAGGATCACATTAGTAAAGAACATTGAAGCTTTGATCACATAGGAAGACCAAGAAAATATGCATTGAAATTAGGAAAGTAATGCTGAAAAAAAAATTCAGTAGTACCTTCATTACCCCACCTTGCTATTTGTGCGGCGGATGATGCAAATCTTATTCGTTTCAATAGCCCCCGATTATCGAGAATGTTATGTTGGCCAGAAAAACGACTTTTGCTTTCCTTAGCTAATGTCAGTTACCCAATTCGGTGAACTCTGCGATGTCCTGAAAATCACGAATTTCGAAATTCATTCGTCACCGGAATTCGAACTCTAGATCTCAAATTCCCGGGTTCGAAAGGTTAGCACTTTATCGCGCTCTGCCGAAATGCTGATATAAGAAAAAAATATGAAATTTCCCCAAGCGACACCACACCGTGGTGAGCTCTTTTGCAGACTGTGCCAAGGAAAAATAGTGTGCTGTTCTCTTTAGGTGTTCAGCACAGCACTACAGGGTGTTGGTTATGTTGGGCTGTAGTGGTAGTAGGGTCTGCCTAAGGTGGATTAGGAAGGGGCATTCAATATGGTTTACGGTTTTATAAGAGTGGACGCAGTGCCTACAAAGGGGCAGGTGTGTGGGACTTATTTTGTTCAGATGATAATAACAGAGGTGTGTGTCCCCGGTAAAACAACAAAACATAAAGATTTATAGCCATAACATGTAGAATGAAGATTTTTTAAAATTAAGTATTTATTTGTGTTTTATGTTTATCCCCCAGAAGAAATGTTTTACCAATTCGTGAGTCATAACCAGTCGCTTAAGACTTGGGCAGATGTCAGCTTCTTCGGGGATCCAGAAAGCGAGAATCGCGACCCAATCTACGCTCTGCTGAAATTCTTAACCTACCTGGTATTGTTGCCCATCGTGTCCATTTTGGGGCTCTTCGGAAACTCCGTCAGCATTCTAATTCTGTATAAAAGTGGACTTCAGAAAAGTTCCAACATTTTGACCTTCGCCCTGGCTGTAGCAGACTCTACTTACCTCCTTGGAATCAATAACATCTCCCTGAAACTATATCTCGACGTTTATGTTCAGTACGGTTATTTCTACGCCGAGGACGTCGCCATGTTGCTCTACGTCACATTTCATCTTTTCGTACTGCTGGAGACTGTGGGTAAAGTGGCCTCCATGATCCTGCCGCCGCTCATCATCGTCGAGCGTTTCACCGCGGTCTTTTTCCCGCTTCACTTCTCGAGCGTCATCACGTCTGCCAGGGTCAAGGCCGCGGTAACGCTGATGTTCCCGCTAGGGCTTCCCGCGTACTTCTTCTACCTCCCGATGACGACGTACACCTACTCTTTTGACATCGCCTACAACGTATCCGTGGGATACATCCTAAAGTCAGACACATTCACCCATGACTCCGAAGCGTTCACTCTAATATCCGAAATCTACACCACATTCTGTGGCCCCGTGTGTGTCGGGTTCGTCATCCTTGGCTGCATTTTAATTTCAATAAAAATACAAATTCATGATAAAAAGCGAGCGAAGCTTTCACGATCACTGATGCAGCAGACGCCAAGGACACGTGACCACATTCAAAACGGTAACAAACGTTTCAGTCCCAATAATAATAACCAAATTAAAGGCGAAAGCTGCGAAGTACGTTCAGCTGAAGAAAGCCAAGACAGTAATGGACAAATAACAATGTCCCTCTTCAAAAGGAATAATAAGAAAAATTGGACATTTGGCAAAATAAAGGAGGTTAAATCTAAAAGAACCACCAAAATTCTTTTGTCTGTCTGCGTTGTTTATTCCATTACTGGCTCCTTCAATTTCATCTCGGACATGATATTAAACTCTCAAAGACTAGGCAATGTACTCGGGATTATCTTTCATTGGATGGCTATCATTGTTCTTAGTATCAACAGTGCTGCCAACTTTCTCATTTACGTGGCTTTAAATAGAAATTTCAGAGATCTATACAAGAGTGTGTTTTGTCGTTGCTTTATAAAGCAGACACTACCATATTAAGAAAAAAATAGAGAATATTCGAATCTTCATTCAACGAAAACCTGGCTAAAATCCATATAAACAAGGCGGATTTACGACATTGCAAGCCTACAGTCACTAAGATCCTGACAATAACATTTTGAAAATATAACATTTATAACAAAATCTGCATATTAAGTATTAAAAAAAAGAAGAAGAAGCATAGAGGCAACGCTTTAGATCTAAATGTATTGAAGAAGCTGATTGATCGATTACGCTTGCGAAAAAAGCCAAAGCCCAGGCCATCCCCACATGATGATCACATCCAAAAAAAACAAGAAAAAACTTTTTTTAATGAATAATAAAGCTTATATTAAGTGTAATAGTAACAATGGACCTCATTCACCAATCGTAAATAAACGCATTTAGCCACGTCATAATATTGATAAAACAATGAAAAATACGTATCAATTGACAGACTTTATGGATTACATAATTTGTTTAGAAGATATATAGAATCATGTGGTTAAATGTTGTTTGTTTACGATTGGTGAATGAGGTTCATTTGTTTGGATCAGTCATGTAATTATATGCATCTTTGCAAAATCTGTGCGACAGAAATATTTGTATTAATTGTTTTTTGTATAGCTTAAGCTATTATTCTATCACTTGTCTGGACTAATTGTGAAAAAACAAAGGGGAGTGGGGGTAAGAAGTGATAATTTTTGGGGAATGTTTAAATGATCGTTATTTTTTAATGCTTAAAAGAAATCTTCATTCAGGGCTAGAGTCCTCAGGGGGACTAATTCAGCTTATACCATCACATCTGTCAAGAATTATTTCTTTCCCTTGCTCGAGATACCATACAAAAAATAATTAATTACTAATAGTTAATTAACCAATTTTTTAAATTGATTCTTATGTCAGGGAAAGAAACAATTGTGCAAAATTTCTGCTTGACCCGATATTGGGTGTGGGAGAAATAACTTGTGCGAACAAGCAAAATAAAAAAAAAATTTTTTTTAATTTTTTTAAGAAACAAAGCTTATCAAAGGGTTAAATAAAAACAATAAACTCAGCACTTACAGAAACAAAGCTTATCAAAGGGTTAAATAAAAACAATAAACTCAGCACTTACAGTTATAAATATCAATAATGTAGAAGCTATTTCCCTTATTCGATATCAAACAGCATAATTAGTTACCAATAATTGTTTGACTAATTGGTTAATTTTTTTTATTACTTCATGTTTTGTTAATTACAATAAATAATTTAATTGTTCAAACAAAATGGTTTGGTGAAACGATAATAATAATAATAATAATAATAATAAGGCTTGTCTTCGAGTCCGAAGATTAGTGAGGAGTGCAGTATTTCCCGTGGGTGTGCAGTCCCAGCTGTGACCTACATATTGTGCCACTTTCAAGTCAAGCATAACCATTGTCCGCCGGTGGTCTATTTAGATTTTTTTTCGCGGTCTGCGTCTGTCCTCGGCAGCGGATTTTCTTTTGGTCTCAAATGTGTATCTCGCGGCCTTCGTGAGTGACCTCCAGCTGTCTCGTTCGGAGGCCGCATGCTAGCAGGTGCTCTCTTCTATGTCAACCAAGGCAAGCTTTTTTTATTCGAGTTTTTTTCCCTATATGTTTTTAAATCTTAGACGTGTACCTTTTTTTTTTGTTAAGTATTGTTTTTGCCAAACTCCTTACTTTTCAGTTCTTGATCGAAATATTGAACTGGCTCTATGAGACTATTTAGCCGGGGATCTTTTTACAAAGCTTTATATCCAGTCCCTCTGACTGTCTGGTACAAAGTGTCTACACGCTATTTCTCCCACACCTATTCTGGGATCAAGCTGATGCTTCGCACAATTATTCATTGACATAGAAAAGACATTAGACAATTAATTACTGGTAACTCATTATTTTGTTTAATAGCAGCAAGGGAAACCAGTGCTTCAATATTCACAGATATGGCTAAATTGGTTAGGTTTAGTTCCTTTTAATAATTGTTAACGCTTTTTCTCCCTCACGCATTCTCTGACCAAGTTGATACTTTAAACAATTATTTAGTGTACCTAACAAAACATGAATTCATAAACAAAAATACTCAATTATTTAATTAATTATTGGTAATTAATTCTGTTAGAGATTGAATAAGAGAAAGGACTTGTACATTATTGGTAGATTTAGTTATAAGGTCGGAGTTCTTCCCTTTTAGATAAGCTTTGTTTTTTAAAGGATTTTTATATTTCGCAAATCGTAATGCTAACATAATATTTTGTCTCCGTCCCCCACCCCCTTTTTGTTATTGTAATTTCAATAAAACTCCGTACATTGTTGAAGACTAGTCAAAAAGTGTAGATTAAGTCAACAATTAAGTCGGTTCTATAATCTAGATAAATTGATTTAAATTAATATTTATCTCACCTTCGGACTCAATATTCATGAGCTTCCGTACCTGATTTAATACTTCAAAATGAACTTCAGGCGAAAGAGTCTCCGTGAAAGCTAGCGTCGCAATAGCAGAGAGGGGGGAAGATATGTGATACTCCAATTTACGGGCAGTTCCAGTTGAATAAAATTATAATATATTTATATTTGCAGTAGTTACGTTGAGGTGGTCAATTGTAGTCTAACTGAATTTCCATTTTATTGTACCAATAAAAATTATCTTATCTTATCTTAATATATATATATTATAATAATAATTTTTAAGCAGTTGAAAAATGCTGTATTCGACTAAACAATGTTTGTTTTTAATTGGTTGGTTTTTTTTTTTCATATTACAGTATTTTACTATATATTCGCTAGTCAAAATACATGAATTGATATTTTGAGTAAACAGCACATCAACAACATATGCTTTATGTGGTCAAGTGAATACTGATTGTGAACTGATCATTTCATTGTTTAACTTGTGACTTTTGTGTTGTGTACTTGGAAATGTACCCTCATATTCGATACGTAGATACAATAAGGCTGCTTAATTTGGGTTCAGTCGCACTCAACTTACCGGAAGTGCCATTACGTCTGGCCCTGTATGAGTTTGTAAGTAAAAAAAAAAACTCTTGTTATATTGTTTTAATGAACTGTAAACCTTAGGAGATATGTAATGCTAAAATTAAAGGGAAGGAAACCTAAATTTAACTTTTCTAACGAACTTCTCTCCCTTTTTAATAAACGTTTTAGAATACTTCACATTTAGTTTGTGTTTTTCCCTTTCAAAGTGTATGCTAAAAAGTGTTTCGATGTGCCATATATAAGTTTGCAAGCCATTAGGAATAATTATAATACAAATAATAATGCTCCAATTAATAATAATAATCTTTATTATCCATAAGGAAATTTGTCTTACAATTTGTGCATTACACCAAACAAAACATTATAATTATAGAAAACCATAAAATACATTCACACCAGACTCACTCCTAATTTAAATGCGAAAAGTTTATATCAAATGATGAATACCTAATGATTTGATTGCCAGGGGAACAAAAGAGGTTTTTATTTGTCTGTTTGTCTGTGCTATTGGTGTCTTGTATCTCTTTTGTGATGGTAAAATTACAAAATCCTGATCCAAAGAGGGAATCTTTTTATCTTTTTTATGAATGTTTGTCTCAAACAACTGCCCAAATGGGGTTTGTATTTGTCAATGATTTTACAAGCAGCATTTTGGATTATATGAAGTTTATTATTTTTTTTATCGTTCAGCTTGCCATACAAGGGAGTTTAAAATATTGCAGATGTGAGCGTGATAAAACAACCAAGACATTTTTCTAAGTATTCGTAATCTTTGCTGCCCTATTTTGCTGATATAATCAGTATTTGCAGCAAAATTTAATTTGTTCTGTAAAATAATACCTATAAGGTATTTAAAAGTTTGCACTATTTCAATAGTCTTTCCAGCGACAGAAACAATAACATTTTCCTTCTTTTCCCTACGAAAATCGATTATCATTTCTTTGTTGTTGTTGTTTTTTTAATTACTAATAAAAATTATCTTTACAATGTGTTCTATTTCTCGGAAACACTCATTTGGGTCTGAGCTCTCTGAGAGTTGCCTTATATAGGCCTAATCAACGGGTAATTGTTAAAAATCTGTCTATAAGTCATATTTAAAAAAATACCACATGATCTATTTGTACTTTTTATGTGAATATCCCAACACTTTCTGAATCTTTACTGCTTGTAAGATATCTTACGTACACACGCATTTGAGGACATAATATAACCTTAACATGCAAAAAACAAAAAGACAATGAATAAAAGTGCACAATTTTTATCTTTACCCGAGAATGGGAAGTGGTAGAAATGATGTGTACACGATGGGTACAGAAAGGCAGAAGAAGTGAGTTGATATAAGCTTTGTACCTAAGCTTACATTGTATTTAATGAAACATATCAGTAAACATAAAAATTTTTGAAAAAGAAAGTGTTGAAACTTTAAATCTTATAAGGTAAGGGGCCTTTTTTTATGGCGGACGACTGCATTGCTGATGTTGTACAGAGAGGAAATATGGGGAAGTTTCCACAGTGCTCGTCCTTTGGCCTCTCTTCCAACCCAAGCGTCTTTGGATAGGAGGCAACGATAATAAGGATGTACACATTTTCATCTGCTTGGATCTTTCCCAGACAGAAGTTTGTTCCGACAGGCAGATGGTTGTAAACTTCAATAGGCTTAGTGAGTTCCAAGAGTCATAGATTCCGCTCTTAGCACAATTACGAACAAGACTGGTTCACAACTTTGATTAATTGCTACTCGCCCAGCGCGGGACAAAGCCCGGCCGCCAAGCACTATTTCCGTTATTAAAAGCCAACAAAATGCATATTCTGAGGTATCTACAGTGCATTATCCTGCTATTAAAAAGTTTTAAGTCTTACTGACTTAGATCCTCCAGCGTCGTTAGGCGCATTGGGTGGCACACAAAAATCTGTCACTGGCAATGTCTGAAGCCTCTGAGGACCTCCATGGAAGTGTAGCGCCAAGTTGTACTAGGATGTCCCTGTTTGCGCTTTCCTCATATAATAATGGCCTCCATATGTCATCGCAACTCTTATTATGCGTAATTCATTTTGTCGGAGAACATGTCTCGCAAACCTCATGCGATGCCCTGTCACAACCTTACTAAGGGTTTGACTCCCAGGTGGGCATAGGATTTCCTTGATTGAGACCCGATCTCTATAACTGACTCCTAAAATCCGTCTTAGCCATCTTGTTGAGCCACATTTAGCCTTTTTCAATTTCAGCAGATGACTATTCACTGCACTTTATTCATGAGCCCATCCACTGGTAGAAATGTGTAACCTCTATGGCTACGCGCTTGGAATTAGGTGACTGTAGTTTGCTTTAGATTTTATATCAAAAAGGGAAGTCTTATCATCAAAATCATTTGGGGGGGGGGGGGATGTTAAACTAAAAAATCTCTGGAGTTTAAATACGGTCATAAAATTGGTGGCTGTTGTTTGCTTAAGAATAAAATTGAAGAGAGAAGTTTTCAACATCAAAACTCTCTGTATGGGGTATTTAAACTTTAAAAAAAGCCCTCTGGAGGAAGGGGTTTGAACTCAAAACCCACCTTGGCTTGGCGACGCTCATAGATTTTTGAGTGTGTAATTTGCTTTTGTTTTTATAGAAGAGGTAATGTTTTAGCTTCTAACCCAGCTGGAGGGGGGTTTAAACTAAAAAATCCCTATGGCTACGATCATACCATTTTGAGTGTGTAATTTTCTTTTTTTTTATATTCAAGAGGTATTTTTTTAGCTTCAACCCCTCTGAAAGGGGGTTTAAACACAAAAACTCTTTGGCTACGATCATATAATTTTGTGTGGTTTAAACTCAAAACGCCATTTGCTACGCTCATAGCATTTGCGTGTGTAATTTGCTTTTTTTTATATTGAAGAGGCATTTTTTAGCTTCAAACCCCGCTGGAGAGGGGTTTAAACTCAAAAAACCTTATGGCTACGAACATATCATTTTGAGTGTGTAATTTTCTTTTTTTTTTTTAATATTCAAGAGGTATTTTTTTTTAACTTCAAACCCAGGTGATGGGGGGTTTAAACACAAAACCCTTTGGCTAAGATCATATAATTTTGAGTGTAATTTGTTTTTTATATTGAAGAGCTGGGTTTTTGTTTTTTTAAATCTATAAACCACTCTTGGTTACGCTCATAGAATCTTGTGACTGATGTGTGGATAGTCTTTTATTGAATAGACGGTTTTATCGTAAATTTCGGAGGGGGTTTTAAAATCAAAATTTTTCTTAGCTATGCTCTTGGATTATCGTTTGCATTATTATTTTTTCCGGTTTTGTTTTATAGAAGAGGGGGATTTGATTGCAAAACCCCCTGGTAGGGGTTTTAAACTCAAAACCCCCTTGGCTATGCTGGGACAAGTGATGGTTTATTAGTATTGAGATCTCACCTAAAATAAATAGAATCAAAGCAAAAAATCAGTTACTAATTTGAAATCCCCCCAAGGGAGGGATTTCATTTCGGGGGGGGGGGGGTGGGGGGGGTGAACGCCCATGTCTAGATTTAATATCATAATTCTAAACCTCAACTGCCCTACCATTCTTCCAGCAAGTGTAGCGTCTGTTGGCAGAGAAGAGAGAATACAGCATATAAACAACAAGAGAAATCTTGACCCATATAGACTCACAAAGATCAGGGTTACCGAGACCGACATTCTTTCATGCCAGAAAAAAGCTAGACTACTTGCTGACTAAGTGAAAATTAAAAGCCAATAAATGTTGTATTTTTTTATATAAATTAGCCCTAGGTCTATTGAAGTTATATTCAAAAGTTCATTAACTAAATTGTTAGATTTAGTCTAGAATCTAGATAGTTCTAACAATAATGAATTAAAATATATATTTGGATTTAGGAATTTGAGGGAAACCCGACCTTGACCCAGCTTAATAAAAAACCAGACGACGGGTTTCCATCGCGCCTGCGCAGATGCTAAGTACACGTCAATACATTACACACTACATACAGAACGGAAACAAACCCATTATTTCACAGATCTATAAAATTTGGAATCAACTGTAGACTAGACTGTGTAGAATACATCCTATGCCTTTGTTAAAGAACAGACTTACAGAGCAACACATTACTTTTCATGTTTCGTCATTTGTGGGATACATTATTTTAAATGGCATAAGATATGTTGAGAATATTTTTATATTTAGTTTTATTCTGCCTACTGATATCTTTCAAAAGGTAAAACAAGTTTTAGATCTAGACTCTAGTTAGTATATAAGTTACCAACATCTGAATATCATGTCATATGTGATTTATCTAGACTTAGAGACTTTTTACTTAGACTGACTATAGTTAGACAGTCTTTTTGAGTGACTGTGAGTCACTAGACTTAGACTCTCACTAGAGTCCCCTAGAGATTAGGACTAGAGGCCTATCATATCCTATAGTGATGATAGTGACACTATAGTCTATAGTGACTATAGCTGTATTCTCAAGTCTGTTGTACTGTAGTGTAGCTAAATCTAGATTCCAAATCCTAGACATCCTAGTCAATTACCCTGGCTATAGTATACTCGTCTATATAGTCTAGATTATAGATCTAGAATGTCTAGATCTAGTTATAGTTTATAGATAGATCAATATAGACACAATACATTATATTATACTAATATTATAGAATAGATCTATAGTCTATATTCATAGTCTATCTAGATATCTAATAATATAGATATCTATATTAATATATAATTGAAAGTAAGGCTGTAACTGTAAGGAGTATGCATATGTATGTCCTGAATAAATATCAAAACTGTTTGACCAATCTTGATAAAACTTGGCATAATCATAGTATAATACTATAATGTGACGTTAATGCCCTTAGACCATGGCGAAGACGATCTATTTAAATCTATTGTTTATGTTTAATGTCCCTCCCACAACTGGAGGGCTCTAAAAATAAACAGAAAGTACCTAATTTAAATGTATCTCTATTAAAGAATGAAATTTTAAACAAATCCGGTAAACTCGTTTTTTAATATGAAAATGTTGGCTTAACGAGTAAACCCATTTTCATACTCTGCTTTTATTTTTGTGGCAAAATAAAATAAATGAGAAGGGAACATTCTCCATGTTTGACATAGATCTATTTCCAATCAATAGATCAGTAATACGCAAACTAGACCTAGAGTCTAGAGACTTTGAAGAAAGAGTCTATAATGTCTATTAGATTCTAGATTTTATATATTAAGATTTACATCTAGATTTAGAAAAAAAATTCTATAATTCTTGTAATGTAGAAAAAATCAAGTAGATACAGCTCTAGGCTAAATAGTATTAATGTTAATCTATAGATTCTGCATCTCTATCCATCTAAATATTTTCCCTTGATCTACATCTAGATATATATAACACCAAATGCAAAATAGACATAGCTCTGAACTATTATCTCAACATCATGCTTCTGGGTCTTTTAATTTTCTGGGTTATTATCCATAAAGCCCCATTTAAGCCTAGAGTCTATTTTTGCTACTGATATAATGACATAGTCTATTTCTGTTAGTGTATAGTTAATAAAAAAAAATACACAAGATCAAGTGTGTTAAAAATTTTGTCATTCCAATTTTCAGTCACAACAATGTTGTCACCTTAGAAGACTAATGTACTTCTATCACACTACTCATAGACTCACTAAAACACTAGATTCATATATATTTTAGCTGGATGTTTGGAGTGATTTTGTATGACCATTGAAGGGATTATTCATGACAATTCATGTTTGTTTGTTTTTTTTTCAGAATATTAGCTGCAGATTCTGCACAGGTAACAAGTGACAAGAATGAGCAGGACACAGCAAGTATCACACTGGATAACTCACAAGACAACAGTATCTTATCAGATGCAGGAGGAGATAATAACCTTAAAAAGGATGATAATAAAATACAACAAGGTGCAAAAGAGGTACATTTTTTAGAAGTAAAAAAAAAAAAGCCCACTGCTTTTGTTTTAGGTTATGTCTTTCTGATGTTCCTTTAGAAATGAGGATGATTACATCCTAGCTCAAACCTCTTCATAGAGACAACAGTCCAGAGCTCATAGAGAGTCTTTAGAGGCTTGTAATGGTTTTAAAAATGTCTTAGTACTGAAGTTCAGAGCACTTTAAACCCAGTTTTCATTCATATCTATTCTTGAAAATACTCTTTTTTTTTTTTATTTATTTATTGGATGGTTTACATACTTTTAGTATAATTTATCAAAGACTTTAAAGTTAGTGACAAATACGACCATTTTTTTAAAAAATTACTTTAAATATCAGTGCTATAATATCTCTTGTGGACGAGTGGGGATGGGGATGTGAATGTAAGTCTTCCAAGCTGCCTTTAGGCGCTCAGTATACACTAATCTACTTGAGTTGGGTCTCAGACTCAACCCACCTTTGAGGCAAGGTAGCCAAGGTGTCTAAGTCTCCAGATACACATTAACTGCATCTTGATTCTACGACCAGTTTCTTAACCTGCGTGTTATAGCTTTTCTTTGAGGGTTGGAAGTTTTACCATTAAATGTTTTTATTTTCTGAACTATTTCTAATTACACTTTTTACTTTATGACTGCTTGGTGTTCTTTTCATGGGAAGTTACTTAATGTGTCAAAAGCAATATACATCAACTTTAGAATAGCTTTTAATATCACATGATGGAACTTGACATTTCAAGCTCAGAGGAGCTCACATGCTTAAATATGTTCAGAACATAAGTTTTCCGTTTCAGCTCTGTTTTATTCATTTCATTTTCTTCAGCTATTTGATACTGCGTTATTGTAGTCAACAGTGCTTTATAAATTAAATCAATAGTCTCTTTGACTCAATAAATCATCAACTTGGTGTAAAAAAAATATTTTGTTTTAAAAATAAGAATTGGTCTTAAGACATCCTGGAATTTTCAGGGAATGAAACAATGGGCATTGCCTCCGGGTTAAGCTAGAATTATCATTTATAATTAACTAAAAATCTAATATACAAAATAATTGACTTAGTTTATTATGCTCATACATATAGGTGCAGTAAGGAAGAAGCTAATTTTAAACAAATCTATAATTTAATTTCTTTTTTTACTGAAGAAAAGTATGCACAAAATAATATTCAGAATTGGGATAAAAAAAACCTCAGGAAATTATGAACTAAAATTTTAATCTCCTTCTTGAATAGAAAGCTTTCTTTGGGTTTTTAGGGCTTAAACAGATGGATAATGGTACATTTGAATAAAAAAAAAGTAAAATATAAATAGGATTGTTAAAAAACCTAAGCTTATCTAAGGGAAGAATCCCACATTTACAGCTATATATCTCAATGTTTTAGAAGCTATTTCCCTTTTTGTATATCAAACAAAGTAATTAATTACCAATAATTTATTGATAAATTGTTTAATTTTGTAATTTATTCATGTTTTGATAGGCACAATAAATAATTGTGTAAAGATTCAACATGATATCCGATTGAGTGTGGGAGAAAAAAGGTGCACGATTATACAAGGGGACAAAACCCCACATATTCAGCCTTGTCTCTGAATACTGAAGGAATAATTTCCCTTGTTGGTATCAAACAAATCAATTAATTGGCAGTAACAAATAAAAAAAAAAAAAGGGTATTTTTGATTTGTCAAGTGTAATAAATAATTGTGTAAAGTTTTAACTTGATCTGAGAATGCGTGTATTACAAAAAACATGTTCAAAATATTTACCAGACAGACAGGGTGAGTTGATATAAGCTTTGTAATATTGATATACTAATAAATATTTCTTTTTATTCAGCCTTGTCTCTGAATACTGAAGGAATAATTTCCCTTGTTGATATCAAACAAATCAATTAATTGCCAGTAACAAATAAAAAAAAAATGGGTATTTTTGATTTGTCAAGTGTAATAAATAATTGTGTAAAGTTTTAACTTGATCTGAGAATGTGTGTATTACAAAAAACATGTTCAAAATATTTACCAGACAGACAGGGTGAGTTGATATAAGCTTTGTAATATTGATATACTAATAAATATTTCTTTTTAGGATGTCAAAATATCTAAAACTCTGGATAGTATGGTGATCAGTAGCACAGCTGATCAATCAGTAAAGGCAGAAGATGAAAGATTGTCTCCATCTCAGAACCCCGGAAATGCTTTAAAAAAAGATGTTCTACCAACACCAAATGTAAGTTCATTTTCTTTGTAAAAACACATTGATAATCAGTCACACTTATCTCAGGATAATACCTCACATTCACGCTGTGTTGTTTCTAAAAGGAAGACACCAAGCATGACTTAGGGAGTGATGGATATGAAGTAACAGAAAAGGAAAAAAAAGATCTATGAATGGCAATTACAGACTGTTGTTCATTTCATCCTCATTTTGAAACAATCAGCCTCCTTTCAAATTGTACCCACACCATTAAATCTCTAATGCCCGTATGACATGTCTCCATTCTTTGGGTGTGTTGGTGTACTTGAAGCTTGGTGATCTTCTACCGCTCTATACCAAAATTCTTTCCGGGGTTTCTTTAATGTGCAAAGATTGTGCCTGGTGTGCAATGATATTGCCTCTTCACTGTGAAAATGGTGCTTAATAAATCTTCCTATTTTCAAAAATTAAATCTGATGACCCAATGTCCAAAGTAAAATAAGTAAAGTTCCCCTGTCAGACCTTGTGGTCTATAGGTCAGGTAATGTAAAGGTCATCTGGTTCTGTGGCCTACAGTTAATGTGGCCAGCACAACGACCTTTACTTTTCCCCAGCTAATGTTTGGTACCCATTAGAGCTGGGTGGACTCAAAGGTGCCAGAAGATACATAAATTAAATATCCCAGTCTTCACCAGGAATCAAGCCCCACACCCCAGTTTGAAAGCCAATCGCTTTACTGCTCAGCCACTGCGCCTCCAATGTCCAAAGTATCCTGGAGATATTTGTTTTGGTGGAGCAATTATAATCCTAAAGTAGAACTGCATGCGAACACTGAATTTCCTTAACTCTATTCAGTGATGACAGAAATAGTGTATACCTTGAGTATTGGTAATTTAATTCAACTTTGACTATTGTTTTAATTTTTTGTATTTCCTGGAATTTTATAATTTCTCCTGAAAAAGTCCTGGAAAACTCCTGGAATTTCATATTGACTTTGGTTCAGAAACCCTGAAATCATGAAAAGATTGAACACACATTATATATCAAGCAGTAATAGTAATACACATTATAATCTAGATTCAATAAAAGTTCACAAAAGTAGTTTTAATATGAAGCTTCAGGCTTGTGAACTGACAATTTGTGGACACTAAAAAAAGCTCATCTCCTCTCTATAAAGTTTTAAATTTTTGTTAACGTGAAAACTTTTCATTTCTAATTAACTCCTTTAATGGTTTCCTATTCAGTACTGAATCTCGAATCCTCTAGAAGCCAATGTGTATGTTAACTTCCTGTCTACACTTTTCTTGAGACCTTGACGCCTGTACGATGTACTATTTCTATTTTATTATCCTCTTGAGATGTGATTTGATACTATCATTGTGGTGTCATTTCATGATGTCAGTGCGCTATGACAAGACAATGCCTATATGATATGATGCCACAATTCTATAATGCCGTTTGGATTTCATATAGATAGCTATCCATGATGTTGACAACCTGTGCTAAAAATAAACAACAACAACCCTTGACCTACGTGAAGCCATTTTAAAAAAGTGTTAGAACCCACGCTAATTTTTCTCAGGCCATAGATCTATTCAGTGGCGTAGCTAGGGTAGGGGGAGTTGGAGTCCAAATTCGAAAGTTCACCCGGACCCCGCTTGCTCTGCCCCCAAATGAATGTCCTAATTAAATATTTCGCCACTGCCATGTAATCTTGCTATTCACGTGGAGTCAAAAATACTAGACCGCATTGATCCAGATGATGTTATAGATGCTTTGGCTGCACAGAAAGCACGACGTAAGGCGATATGAATTGATATTTGTCACTTGTGCACTATCTCGCCAATAAACATTAGTATTATTCAATAAAAGAGTTTTAATGATTTTTAAAAAAAATTTTACTTGTATACTTTACCAATTGAAATTTAGATGCATATTTATTAAGTACATTATCTCATGCCATGATGTCGAATGTCAAAATGCAGGGGGGCCCTTACAAATGTCAAGCCCCCCCCCCCCAGGGCCACCAAATTTACGCCACTGGATCTATTTTCATTGAGCTTAGTATGACGTCCTCAGTCATAAGAACCATTGTTTAAAAAAAAAGTTTTGCCAGGTGACAGATGGCGGCCATTAGACTCGCAGCCATCCAACTGTGGGCTGCATGAGAACATATATATAGACTCACGTAAATAGAGATTAGGCTAACACTGTGACAATTGATTGTTTATATGTGAAAGACTGTGCCAAGTAATGGATCAGATCTATGACAATGGGGTTCCTCTCCTGTCCAATTGTAGAGAAGTTCCTTTTATGTTAGTCCTTTTATTTTGGTATCAGTGATCTCCCATTCACCGTGAGGCTTGTGAATAATTGAATGAATGCAGCAAAACTGTCTTTTACACGGCAGAAAGTGTCGGGTCTCAGTAAACAAAAGAAGCAAAGGATTTTACCGTTTATTATGACTATATAGCGTTGGTAACTTACACGGTAAAGGAAAGGGGGATGTGTCATTAGTAACCAAGACCCTAGTGACATGATTTTTTAAAATACTTTTTTTAAAACTTTTGCTGAATGGTGACTTAAATGCTATGTAGTGCTGGCCCCGCATAGCTCTCGTGAATTGTTCCATATAGATACAAGTGAATTTCGTTTCACCGATAGATCTGCAATGGGGGGGGGGGGGTGAAATTAATTATTGATAATGTAAAACTTGGGTGGGGGATCTTGTTGACTGTACAATGGGATTCATTAAATCAAGGCATTTTGTTTTTAGCTTTACAGTCATAGCACTGTAACCAGCTGTAACCCGCATAAGTGCTGTGTGTTGTATACATAATAGGAATATTTTAGTTCAGTAAATGTTCGAGCCAGCAATTCCTGGTTGTTTGTTGAACACTACATTACACTGTTGACATGAACCTCAAAACTGAGAAAGTAGAAATGCCTCGAGAGAAACCAGGCTTTCATAGGTATTGATTAGATAGCGTTACTTAGACCAACAAAATTCCCCATTACATTCTATGTATATACGTGTGATATGTTTCGTCCCATCTCACCCCTTTTTTTCCCTCTTCACTTCTTTATTGCTGTATTGTGAAAAGTACTGCTCTTCCCTTGTAGGTAGTAAAAAGCATATTCCCTATTCCTGTATTGTCAAAAGTACTGCTCCTCCCTTGTAGATAGTAAAAAGCATATTCCCTATTCCTGTATTGCAAAAGTACTGCTGCTCCCTGTTCGAACCTTTTGCTTCTATCTGTATTGGTGTGAAAAACAAAAGAGCTAAATCTATGGGTTTTTTTTACGCATTGTCTTTAAAAACGATTTAAAAAAAAATAGTTAACATCTTTCCGAAATGTGCCACCATAAGCAATAGCGTAGCAAGGTATCTATGAGTTCGGGTTCAAGAATATTATCCCCCCCCCCCCTCTTTTCGTTTTAAATAAAAGTACTAGAGGATTGAAAGAACTCGAGTCACCCTCCATCTCCGTACAAAGATGACACATATAGACATTCAAGTACTTCAATTTCATTACAGCTTGCTGTTCTTTCTTTTTTTACGATTCCTCCTATTAATGCATATCTTTGGAGACCAAAAAATTAATTATCTTATTGACCATACAGTGAAAACTCCAGTCTTACCTTTAGGATTTTTAAAAATATACGCATCGTTAACCTCAATTTGGCTCACGTCCTTTTTTTTAAAATATTTTTTTTTATTTTGAACACGACTTCAACGGAAATTACCGCACTGGTTTCAAATGTTTATTCGTATTCAGCAAAGAGTTAAATAGATAGATACACTTACATAAACATTTTGCGATCCGTCTTATGTAGAGTTTATTAGCTAAAGAATTAGCTTGTGCAAAAAGCCTTAAGTTTTTAATAGCGGCCCACGAAAGGGGAAAAGACGCTATTAGTTTTGTGTGGAATATGTGTCCGTCCGTCCGTCCCGTTTTGATCTCGTAAACTAGAAAAAGATAGTGAAAATCCGACATCATAATATTTTAGACCATTCAAAATTCTGATGAAACGGCTACTTTTTTTCTTTTCAGAAAGCGAAAAATCTAATTTTTTAAATCACTTATGCAAGCAGTCTTTTTTCATAAAAATACACCACTTTTACATTATTCATTATTAATAGTAATAAATACGGGAGTCTCTTAAGTAAGGGAGATAACTATTTACCGCATGTTAAAAACTTTTATGCAAAAGGTTTTAATTTTATTTTTCAAATTTTTTACCTTTGTATTGTTAAGTATGTTCTGTTATAGTATTAACTACTACATTTACACAAAAATGTAAAATAAGAACATTCAATTAAGAGAATGTTTTTTTTTTTTTTTGTATTTCTTACGGAAACAGGTAAAAAAAATCCCCCCTAGGCCCCTACTTGAGGGGGGGCCGTAATGAATGTTCTATTTTTTGTTAAATTCAATATTAAAAACATTTAGACAATGCTAATCTTGCTATTCACGTGGACAAAATTGATCTAGGTGAGGTTGCACAGAAAGCACGACATGAGGCGATATAATTGAGATTTGTCAATTATCTCTCCTATAAACAACGATCTTATTCATCAAATGAGTCTTAATGATTATTTTGTTAAAATTTTCTTATATACTGTACCAATTAGATATCGAATTTCGAAATACAGGAGCCCCTAAAAAGGTCAAGTCCCCTGGGCCACCAAAATCCCTAGCTACGCCATGACATTAGGATTATGACAGTACCTAGATTCTTTTAAGATACTATTTGAGAACCTTCTCCTCCCGCCCTTCTGGCAATAGTTTGACCCTAACCCTATCTCGACCACGTGTCGTAACTTAGTTGTACGTATGTGTCTTTCCTTAGTTCCCCAGATTTAGGGCGCTAACCAGGACGTATACGAAAAAAAACAACGTTAACAGGCGAAGATGATAGACACGTCAGATGTGACACGTCAGATTCAGGTCATTAGCAAGCGGACATGCTGTCAGACCAATCGCCTTGTATTTCGTTGCACAGAATTATTTACGTCTGCGTAAGGATGGATCTTTGAAAATCGGGCGTTTGTGTGTAGAATGAATGAAGCTAGAGTTTTATTATCTGCAAATTAATGTGGACGGAAAAGAGAAAGGTGGCGAACTGTTACAGCTGTGCTTTTCTCTGCAAATGTCACCTAATGGTGTATAGATCGATTGTTATCTAATTATTTATTTATCTTGGAATAGTGTGTGTGGGGGGCGGGGGGTCTGCTGCTTACCAGGAGATCGTCTGATAACTTTTCACTCTTTTCACAAAGCAAATCTCAACCCATGTCTGTGTCTGGTTGGCCACGAATCTTGTTCACGTTATGTCTACCACTTCCCATTCTCGGGTCAAGTTGAAACCTCGCCCAATTATCCATTGTCGAAGACAACACACGAATCAATTTAGAAAACACATTTATTAATTAATTAGTAATTAATTAATTTTGCTTCATATAGTAAAGGTGATATATGCAGTATTTTGAGAGGTAGCAGTTATTGTGCGGTTCTATCCTTTGAATGTTAATAATTATTTTTTGGGTATTTGGCTATTTAATATTTTGGTTGTTTCAAGTATTTATGTTTGTACTCTTAGTAACATGTACAGAGGTTAATGGTGATTCTTTAAAGCCAGGGAGAGCCGTTTTATGACTGGGGTCGATCGTCACAAGACAATTATATTTTTTATTTTTTTTTGAACGCCCTAACAACTAAAACTTTGCTGTTTTTTAAATCTTGAAGTTTTGAAGATCCCGTTTACAAGTGTAGCCGCCAAATGTTTTCTGATAGTATCAACTTTTTTTGGCATCATTACTCGTTGGGTCCCATTTCGCCCTGTGAAAACATACATACAAACTTCTGATAATCTCACAATAAATGCTCTTCGTATTTTAGTCAGGCGTTTAGTTATTTACGGCATACATTTATAAATAAATAGAATATTAAAATCCTTTTTTTTTAAAAGCTCCTATATAAGGGATAGAACCGCAAAGTAACTGTCATATCTCTAAATGCAGCAAGATTTACCTGCCCTTTGTATATAAAACGCAATTGATTACCACCGATTGGTTAACTGATTGTTTAATTTTCTGATTGATTTATGTACTGTCTTCGATTATAAATGATTGTGCAAAATATCAACTTGATCCAAGAATGGATGTAAAAGAAGCCACCCAGACAGACGGAGCTATTTTACGTTTTGTAATAAATACAATCAAACAAAACCCGTCTCGCTTTTCTTTACATCCTGAAGCTCAAGCTACAAACAGCTCTTTTTTTATGGAGGGAGGGGGGAAAGCTGCCCCCCCCCCCCCCCTCCCACGGACTCTTACTTTCTTGTATTCACATTGGATCGCTAGATGCTGGACTAACTTGTGAAGGCTTTGCATGACCTGGGGCACACTCTGTGTGTGTGTGTACTGATTTCGTTGGGGTCATGACCTTTGCCTTTTCCCCCCACACGCGATAACTGGACAAATAAGTTTGCTTCAGCGGCGCAAGTACCTAATCTAATGGGTCGCCAAGACAATTCTTCCTACAGCCGTAAACATAATTTTACCGGTTCTTAAATTATTCAGATAAAATAACAAGTAACTATTTCCGCTTGTTCGATAATTAAAGGAAATAATTTTCTTGCACATAGCTAACTCTGTGCACTTACTCACTCTGTATGGTCGTGACCTCCTATGTCGAAGGTGCCGGTATGGTAGTTATTTCTTCCACGTTCCATTCTCAAATCAAGTTGAAACTTAGCACAATTATCCTTTTCCTCCCTACAAATATGAATCATTTTATTTTAAATTAGCCAGTTAATAAATAAATTAGCGGTAATGTATTAATTGTATTTGATATAGAAAGTGGGGAAAAAATCTTACATTATTGAGCTATGTGATTGTAAATGCACAGTTCTTTCCTTTATAGAACTTTTTTTTTTTTTTTTTTTTTTTTGGATTTAAAAAAAATTCTTTTTGGCTTGTTTTAGGACAAAATGTAGCCGATAAAGTTGTCTTAGATATGGGCGCCTAATAAACGTCTCGATTCCCCATGCTGTTACGGCCCTGTAGCTTAGTCTTCCTGGCTTCCAGGTCAGGCGACGGGTTTTTCTATAAATAAATGTTTTGGCCCTGCTGGTGTGTTATGTTTACGTTCTTCCTTGTTTCCAAACACGTGCCCATCACTTGATCTAAAATAATCTAGATGCTAGCTTTGCATGTGCTTAGACTGGCCAGGTTGGAAAGTTTGTACAAAGCTTATATCAACTCTGTCTGTCTGGTACACTATTCGTACACAGTTTTTGTCTCCCACATCCCATTCTACAGATCAAGTTGAAACTTGGCACGCAGTTATTCCTCTTGTTGGTGACAGCACGTGAATCAATATAAAAAAAAATTAACAAATTATTGATCAATTAGTGGTAATCAAGTAATTTTGTTTTAATGTACAGACAGTATGACCTACAAACCTATGTCACTCATAATCGAGTCACTTGTAGATATTTATGCTATCTATTCATTTTCTATTTAAAGTTTTGTATGTGAACGTGTCATAGTGGCCTATGTGTCATTACAGTCTGGGTTTTACCCTAAACCTTTGAAGCTGTATTTATTTTTATTGTGAATAAAAATGATATTGAATTTTTGTTTAAAGAGGTGGCGTGTTCAAGTCTATTACAAAGCTTATATAAACTCGCTCTGTCTGTCTGGTAAAAAGTTTGTACACGTTATTTCTCTCAGACCCATTATCTGATGAAACTGAAATTTACATTATTATTTTTTTTTACCTGACAATACATGAATAAATAAAAAAAAAACCAATTAGTTAATTAACTGTTGGTAATTAATTATTTTGTTTGGTATCTCGACAAGGAAAGGAAATTGTACTTGACTGAAGTAGTGGTATAAGCTGAATTTTTTTTTTTAAAGTAATA
Source organism: Biomphalaria pfeifferi (assembly GCA_030265305.1). Taxonomy (NCBI): domain Eukaryota; kingdom Metazoa; phylum Mollusca; class Gastropoda; family Planorbidae; genus Biomphalaria; species Biomphalaria pfeifferi. The sequence continues at coordinate 763,194 of JASAOG010000161.1, read as the reverse complement.
GGTCGTCGTCTGAGGCTTAGTGAACATAAACATGAAATAAAAACAATAGATAACTATACAGTCTTCTAAGCCATACGCTCTTCGCTCGCAGAGTGGTTACCGCGATGGCTTGAAAAGCCTGAGAAGGCTTTAGCTCACGATTTCGAATTCAGGTTGATAGCTTTTTTTTTTAATAAATAATTTTTTTTAAATCACTTAGATACCCTATTCTTTCTCCCCTACCCCTTTCCAACTGGTCCAAACCAGTGATAGGATCATAGCGTATCGAGAAAGCTAAAATCATGAAATTGTGCTAAACAAAAACAATTGTTAAAAATATTTCTATCGCACAGATTTATTATTGTTTTCCCAGATCTATTACAAATTTAAAGACATGACTGATCCAAACAAATCGATACACTTAATATAAGCTTTGTTTTTTAATAAAGTATTTTTTTTTTTTTATTTTGCTTGTTTTAATGTCTCCATTCAGAATGCAATACGCCTGCATCGGTTTAGTTGTACTAAATGCAATACGCCTGCATCGGTTTAGTTGTACTATTTAGAGCTAGACACCAACGACCTAGCATCAACGTGTAGAGTATACCTTGAATACACGAAATGAATGACAGGTTATCACATTACAAACATTTCGGGAACGTATTTCTCACGAGTTAAAAAAAAAATCCAGAGAAGGAACGACAACTTGTTATAATAAACCACATTCATCACAGTCACTGGATGGACAAAGAATGATACATGGCCACCAAAATGCTTATGTCAGATACTAACAAACGGGAAGCTTTTTGAACAATGAATACACAGTGCAACAGTTGTTAGTACCTCATCTTTATCAGTCGGTGTCCCAAGTTTGTTCGGCGACGGACCATAGACGTTTTCAACACTCATGTCTTGGGCAGCGTCACAACAAACAAGCTACATTAAAAAATATCTTAAGCTTATCTAAGGGCACCTCCCCACACACACACTTACATATACAGCCATATATCTCAATACTGTAATATTTATTCCCTTTTGATATCAAACAAAGTTAATTAATTACCACTATTTAATAAACATATTGGTTCATTTTTGTTTTGTCTGGATTGATTCGTGTTGTGTTAGGAACAATGAAGAATTGTGCAAAGTTTTAACTTGATCCGAGACTGGGAAGTGGGGGATATAACGAGTTCGAAATGTGTACCAGACAGACAGAGTGGGTTGATATAAAGCTTTGTACACAAATAAATACATCAAACAATTTTATCTTTCATTTAACCAAGCCTCCTAGGATTCATTATGTGTTGTGTGCAGAAGTTTTGAATGGTCGCTTAGCACAGCGTCACTGGTAGGTATATGGGTTATAAGTTGGTCATTACTGGTCTAAAACCAGCACTAGAAAACGATACTTTATGTAAATCTGGCGAAATAAAGTGTGACTTTGGGGGGGGGGGGGGGGGCATTTTCAGGAGTAGATTTTTGTGGGGATGCAAAATGGCGGTCGTGTGGTACGTAAATCTCGTGTTGCTGTTTAACTTGCTGTGCTGTTGCTAGTCGGAGGTCCGATGTGCTAGCCCTGATTGGGACTAGCCTTTAATTCGACATATTTAGTTTACCAATTTTTCTCTCATTAATAACGATTTCTTGTGCTGCTCAAATTTGCAATATGTAGATTTATTCATAATCCTACAAAATGACTTGTAGCTTTTAATGCTTCTTGATCTGTGAATATTTTATTTTAATTAGCCAGTTGTAGACACGTTCAGTCCAGATATATCATCTGACGGCAGATGACAACAGCGCGTGGAAAGTTGTCTGTCGAAAGCTGTTGTTAAGCTGTCATTATGCTGCAGTACATGTGTCTTAACGTCTGTCTTGGCTCTTCACAATCTTGATTGTCAGTCAGCCATTTGTGTGCGTAGATGCCGTGAACTCCCAGGTAAAAACGAAATGGTTACAGCTATCTTAGAACCCTAAACCAAAAGTAGAACTCAAGGAAAGCCTTTCAAATTAGCGGATGTGATGACATCTAAAAGTGTCTCTTTCTCTCTTTAACATCCGTGGTGTCAACGTCAAGTACATTGTTTATAACCTACACATTCTTCACGGATGCTAATAAAGTTATAGGCTTTGTTAACGCGACGTTAATGTCCTTCATTCAATTCTCATCTGCAAACGTATTCGACAAACGAAAGGGAATATCACCTAGATGCTAATGTAGCCGTAATGATACGTAAAAAGTTATCAACATCCTTATATTGATCATCCCAGGAAACATCTTCTTGCCAAGCATTCGAAGAATTTCATTAATGTTAATATTAATGACAATAATAATGATAAAAACCATCAACATTGTTGAATTGGGTCAGTTTCTTACCGTACAAGGCGTTGGGCAGTTTAGACCAATAGCTCATCGTCACGCCATATGTTAGTGTTGAGGCCTTCTATTCCGATTGGTCTCGGTTGGACAGCTATAATTTTCTTTTAAGTTCATTTTCTGGCTCGATCCTGTAGGCATCATTTCTCCAACCGTCTGACTTGCAATTCTACCTCCTCGTACGCTTCTAGACCTGTGCTACCAAAATTTTGTTCTGCATGAAAGGGACATATACATTTCAGACACACTTGTTGCAGCAGATTTCCAATAGTTTAACACAAAACGGGAACAGCCCAGTCTTAGTCGCTCTATAATGAATGTTCACATTATGAAAGCCTATATAATATATATCAGCTAAACTATCTGTAAGCTACAGTCTCGACTTCAATTTGTGACGCCCATGTTTGTCGCGCTCACAGTTAGTCGCGCTCACAGTTAGTCGCCTAACCCATTAACCCCCAAAACTTTATTACTGCATTAAATATAAATTTTCTATTAAATATCAATTTCTATTGGTCAAACTAAGACACTGCAAAAAGAATTTTTGAAAAATTCCACGTAGTAACGATTCTGTGAGATGTACACTGAGTGTACATAGCAGGAAGTGGCCCCGTGAGGAACATTATATAAAAAAAATATTATTTTTTTTTTACAATCTTTAAGTGAAAACAGATTAGTTAATAACATTGAAAAACACACAAATTAAGCATTTTAATGCAAAAAAGTATATTTTAATGCTTTTTTACTAAAAAATTATAACAATATAGTAACACAATAAACATCAAATGTAGAACAATTTGTGGTACTAACCAGTACTATCCAGATATATTTTTTATAACAACAAATAACAATACAATAGTGAGATATTCAAAGATCATGTCCATAAGCAAAGATTTTAATATTTGAAGTGTGGTTGAACCAAACATACTTTATATGCTTGTATATTCGTATGTTCATATGCTTATCAGTTATGTAATAAGCAAATTCCATTTTTTTCTAATTCTTTTTATAGGGTCGCAGTCATAATTTTGTCATTTTCAAGTTTGTTAGCTCTGATAAAGTCTATAGACTCCATTCCCTTGTGATATTAGCTCTGATAAAGTCTATAGACTCCATTCCCTTGTGATATTAGCTCTGATAAAGTCTATAGACTCCATTCCCTTGTGATATTAGCTCTGATAAAGTCTATAGACTCCATTCCCTTGTGAGATATTAGCTCTGATAAAGTCTATAGACTCCATTCCCTTGTGAGATATTAGCTCTGATAAAGTCTATAGACTCCATTCCCTTGTGAGATATTAGCTCTGATAAAGTCTATAGACTCCATTCCCTTGTGAGATATTAGCTCTGATAAAGTCTATAGACTCCATTCCCTTGTGAGATATTAGCTCTGATAAAGTCTATAGACTCCATTCCCTTGTGAGATATTAGCTCTGATAAAGTCTATAGACTCCATTCCCTTGTGATATTAGCTCTGATAAAGTCTATAGACTCCATTCCCTTGTGAGATATTAGCTCTGATAAAGTCTCTAGACTCCATTCCCTTGTGATATTAGCTCTGATAAAGTCTATAGACTCCATTCCCTTGTGAGATATTAGCTCTGATAAAGTCTCTAGACTCCATTCCCTTGTGATATTAGCTCTGCTCTACTACATTGTGACTGAATTGTACAAATAAGAATACATAATAAATAACGGTGTCTCAGAGGTCAACAGATTCTGTTAGGATATAACACAAGGACCCAGAGGTCAACAGATTCTGTTAGGATATAACACAAGGAGCTAATAACAAATTATAAGATTCTAATGTCACTGAAACTACAATCAGGCTTTTGTCTAATTCATTTATTTACTATTAGATATCAGGTTCTCATCTTGATTCTTAATGATGACATTGTGAACTGTTAATATTTTCTTGAGACTCTAAAAAAATATAAATATCTATAATTATTATTAAAAAATTTTTTTCACACAACCTTACAGCAATAGGATTATAATTTGCTAATGGGACAACTATTTTTCTATGTAGTCCGTTCAAATACTAGAGCCTAGGAGAACTGCATCAAGTAAAAAAAAACATAACAAAAGAGAATTATTATATTATTGTTTATATGTTTTCAAATAATAACCTTATAATCATCATAATTAATTCTATAATTTGCAATTATAAGGATGTCTATGTAATATAGTAATAATATGTGATAATATTGGTTAAAACAAACAAATCTATGTTCTAAATAAAGTCTTGATTTATTTCAATTCATATATCAGTAATTGATTCCTACAGTGGCCTATCCTGCCATGTACACTGGGAGTGTACGTTACAAAAAGTTAACATTTAAAAAGACCATGTGCTATAAATGTGAAATCTATTCATTAATTATAATACTAGGATACTTTATGTTTCTAAATCAAGTAGTTTTTTTTTTGTTTTTTTAATATTTATAAAAAAGTGTTATTACTTACATTTTCCAAACTGGTTTCATTTTTTTCAATTTTTGACAATGCTGTCACTTTCAAGCCCAATAAAATAATAAAACGCAATTGTATTTAAAAAAACGTACACTGCCAGTTTACAAAGTAGGATATGGGTTTTAAATTGCATCACTTCAGTAGCTAAAATGTTGAAGTGTATTTAGTGCTTTCGTTGGTGTGGTTTTGGAGGCGTCAATGTTGTTACACTATTTAGGATCTGCTAAGAAAGTAGAGTCGGAGTAGCTTTAATCAACTCTTTACAATAGAGGTCAAGAAAGAAATCGCTCTACAAACACACACACACACACGCTAACACCACCACACAGACCGATCAGTTTAGCTACCACTTACATCACTTTCAATGACTCCACTGACGCCGTGTCGCTTTTATTTGCTTTCACCACCTGTTGATTCTCATTGCCTATACTTGTTGTCGGTCTACAAAGTTTTCCCTTATGGTCGGTTGCTCTCTGACAACAACAAAAAAAGACAAAAAACTTTTTATGTATTTGGGTCAAAGATAAAACGTCTGCCAGTTTGATGACACGTCATCTCTTTTGTCATTGGCTAATGTTTCGGCAAAACAGACTTGATGCGGTTAAGTAGATCAAATATTTTCTTAAAGCGTGGGAAGCACTTGTTTATTTTTTGTAATTGATTTATTTATTTTACCTTCTTGGTTGTCTCACGAGACTTAGTTTCGTCGCTTTCCTTCCTTTCTATACATGCTGGATATCTTCTAGATCATTTTGTTTATTTGTTGCATGGTGGTTTTTCTATGAAACAAGCGGATGCATACTTTCGCCATCCGACTTGGACGTAATCTTGGACTAGATAGCCAGACCTGGACGCATGACAGCGTTTTGTCGTGGATAGTGGTACCTAACAAGCAATATATACGGAGACATTCCCCTGACATTGTAGAACGTATGCCGGACATCAATACGATTGTGTCTGAAGCCTGGTCAGTCAGGCGATTCTCGAATGAAGTACAGATTGAAAATGGACAATTTTCAATATAAGGTACACTGAAAAGTAACAGGTTGAAATCCACGCCAAGAGAAACATCGGAGAGGGAAAGGGTTGTTTGTAATAAGCTGTCAGCTGGGTTTAAATTAAATCTCATCAAAGAAATAGAAGTTCAACCACAATTTTCACAGTGCAAAAGGAACCAGTTCAGTTTATTCAAAGTGCAATTTATCTGCTCTCTAAATGCCAAAGATCAGATTTATCCTTTTTTTTTGTTCTTCTCTGTTGTATTTCTTCGTGAAGTCGCATCGTCATACATGCACGAGGACTACCTAACACTAATTACAAAGATAACTTTTTGTATTCTTTTGTTTTCAAAGCCATTTACATGTCTCATTTGAACAGCATGCTACTAGGCCCGTACTAGGTTATAATGTGCTCATTGAAACATTTAGAATTGTTTACTTTTCGTGGGCAATTATTATTAGTGGTTTCATGCCCTGTCTACTTGAAAGATTGAATTCGTTTAAGCACTATTGTTATCGTGTTTGATACGGGCGTTGTATGAAATAAGGACAGCACGCTAGATACGGGCGCAAGTGACACACGGTATGTGTAACCTTGAGCGCCAGTGACGAAGGAGGGTCATAAAGGTCTTGATCCATGGCAAGACGTTACCACGAAGTGACGACGCTGCTGGTCAGTGCTCTTGTGAAAGGCATGTCGGACCGTACCAAAGTACGAGGCCTGATGCTAGTGCTGACCTGTTGCGTACTGCTCACCCTGCAGGTCAGGGACAGGCATGGCAGCGCTTTTTATAGTGGTGGAGCCTTTGGCCAGGTATGTAATGCGTAGATTTAGCGCATTCTTCTCTTTCTGATCCCTCTTTGTATATACATATCAAACTCACTTTCCGTTGAGCCTTATCCATTTTTTTAATCTTTTTTAAGTTCTTGTTCGCATCCTCTTCTCTTTAATTACGTCCATCTCTATGCATCTTATATCATTTCTTTCCTCCCCCCTTTTTTTGTTTGTATATTTGTTTCACGTTATGCAATGAGTCAATTAGAGTCCTAAATGAAACACGTTTGGAAAGAGTTCTTGCACAATGAGTGGATGGATCTAGAATTTGTCTTCTTGTGATTCGGCATTAGTGCGAGTTCTTGGTGACTTAACATTACAGCATACTTTAAACGGTTCTTCTTCAAGCCTACTAATACACACAAAAAATGTTTATATTCCTGACACGAGCAAAATAATTTCTCTGTAGCGCCAAAGCTACATCTCTACATGTTTACAAACATTTCATTTTCTTCAAACTGCCTCGTCATCAGTTTCTGTCCCACAGCCAAATACTTTGGTGCTAGATTATCGTCTTGACAGACGCACAGCATAATCTACACCTGCCCATACAGCTTAGGGATGTACTCAATAGTATTCGAAATTTATAAGGCACAGATCTTTTTTTTTTTTTTTTTTTTTGGTCAGAAAGTAAATTACACTGGGAGTTTGTTCCTTGTTCCGCTCTTCGCATACTTTTGCTATGATACATATGTGATCGTACTTGCTCTCTCTCTCTCTCTCTCTCTCTTTCTCTCTCTCTCTCTCTCTCTCTCTCACGTGACACAGCTAATAGCATTCATAATCTCTATTGTATTTTTAACCTATTGATACATATATTGACAGAGAGCCAGGGTGCCGATAATTAAAGTCTTACTCACCAGCAGGTATAAATGATTATAGTGAACTTTGGTTAACTAATTGTTTTTGTCACGCACGGGGGGGGGGGCAAGCAGAACAGAACAATACATCTGGTGATATATTTTCCAATCAATAATGTCTGTATATATTTATTGTTAGCATTTCTCTCTGATCGATGGAAAAACGTCCATTTATGTTATCTACACCTCAGCTTTTTCTCTCTATGTAACAGAATTTTTTTTTATTTTTAAGAGATCAAATCTTCAATAGCGCTCTGGCTTGTCACAATCTGTCCTTGACTGCTTTGTCTTATTCCAATAGACTTCATTATACTTATAAAGGTTTATGATTTTGATTGGTATATCATTCTAAAAAAAAAAGGTTATGAGCGAAGTTGATGTAAAGTAGTGCGAGACCAATAGGTTGACGTAGAAATCTGTGACGTGGCAACGAGCGATTGGTCTCCACTGACCACAGGTCTGGGTTCAGGCCTACTATAACAAATGGTCTCTGTTAGTGACGCCACAAACTAATTACAGTGTTCCCAGACGCGTTTATGCAGGATAATTCTTGCTAGGTAGACAAATAACGCATTCTCTATTGCCTTGGCAAAAGTTACATCGTTGACAGCTTTACAAAAGGTGGTCATATATTACCCCCTCTAAAGTCTGTATCTTTCTCCACCTGGCAGTGGTCTAAGTTTTATTGAGTGTTACATGGCCAGATAGATCTACTTTTCTGGTTGAAGCGATTTAATGGGATTCATCGATCAACCCACCCCCACCTAGGTATTATCCTTTAATATTAGGGTTTATGGAACGTGCCCCCACCCCTGTGAACTTTATTGAAAATCTAAGTGCTTCACTACTCAATCAATTTGTCTGTGTTTGTGTTGATTTGTCAGTTTGTGTTGTTTTGTCTGTGTTGTTTTGTCTGTGCTTGTGACGTTTTGTCTGTTTTTTGTTTGCGTTGTTTTGTCTGTTTCTGTGCTTGTGTTGTATTGTCTGTGTTTGTGTTGTCTGTGTTGTGTCTGTTTTTCTTGTTTTCTCTGCTTTTTGTGTTTGTGCTGTTTTATGTGTTAGTGTTGTTTTGTCTGTTTTTGTGTTTGTGCTGTTTTATGTTTGTGTTGTTTTGTGCTTGTGTAGTTTTGTCTGTGCTTGTGTTGTTTTTGTCTGTGCTTGTTTTGTGTTGGTAAGGAACTTTTTTTACCCCTATACTTCATATCCACCATTAAGAAAATTGAAAATGTAACTCTCTCTCTCTCTTTGAAAGACTCGTTCTTACAGAGTTTTTGTTTTACACATTTTCGGATGTTCCTTCAGAATTGAAGATCGTTACATTCCATCACAAATCTCCCGAAGGAAGGTGGGGCGGGGGGTTAATGACGACGAGCAGGGTTCGAACCAGGAACCACCGAGACGACAGTGCAGAGCACATACCACTCGACCTGTCAGCCTTCCGTAAGTTTAATAAGGAGCAACGTTTAAACCAAATATTGGCTTCTTGATATAGCTTTGTGTTAACTGTTCTTTGGGTCAGCGAATAACAGTCTGTCAATGAAATACACAAAGCCTTAGTAGTTGAAATGTCAAGACAGCTTGTAAGCATGCGCGTTGGAACAGACCGTCGCCCTCTTGTGTGTCGTCTGCCTTTCCCTTGAGCCTAGCAGACGACACAAGAGTTCCCGCTATGTGTTTCATCACCCGTTGTTATCTGGCCGCCGCTCAAGTCACAGTGACATACTGCACTAGTGGTCGATGGTCACCCTTCTCGTTTTCTTTGAGCTGTTTGCCGAACAAGAATCAGTATGAAAAAATAGAAAGAAATATAATACCGTGACACGATACGAAATATTGTATTTATCGTTTTTATAAATAATAGCATCATATATATATATATAAAGTCAATGTTTCAGCATTTCTCCAAATATTAAAATGTATATTTGCTAAATTATTCTTGTTTTTGTTAAACCTATTCTTTAACTGTAATATTCTGTACTTCTCTCGTTAGTTCTTATGCAGAGATATCTAGCCATAGCAGGTAGTATCTATACAAAAGAAATTGGGAACGTGCAATATTTGGACTCCCCAAAGCTGGTTCAAAAACTTTACTTAATAATTATTGCGATGACAACACATGAATCAATAAAGAAAAAAAAAGTTAATCAATTAGTCGTAATTAATTAATTTTGTTTAATATAAAAATGGAAAAAAAAACTACGGGTAAATAAGCTTTGTGCAGAGAATAAGGTCGTTAGCTAAAAATTTTTTAACTAGTCAGATTATATAAAACCTTATATTCTTATAAGTACTTGAATAGCTTAGTGGCTAGCGCGTCGGCCTTCCATCATGGAGACTCGAGACCTTGAGTTTGTATGCAGACTCGAGCGATGAAAAAAAAAATGCTTTCGAAAAGGCAGGACGGAAACCTTCTCTCATATACTTTCACCGCACGACCAATCAACCACTGAACCATTGCGCACTGAGCATTCTGTAAAGATGAAAGTTGCGCTGAGCAAACTCGTAAACTAGAAAAGATAGTGAAAATCCGATAATATAATATTTTAGTCCATTCAAAGTTCTGATGAAACAGCTACTTATTTCTTTTCTAAAAGCGAAAAATCTAATTTTTTGAATCACTTATGCAAGCAGTTTTTTCTTAAAAACACACCACTTTTACAACTATTCACTATTAATAGTAACAAACACAGGATGCCCTATTGCGTCACACAGTGTACACAACAATGCACACGGTTTTTAATTTTTTTTAAAAATAAATATTAATTGTTTACATTTGTGGTGCTAAGTTAAGTAAGTTCTGTCATACTAACAACTACATTTACACGCATTTTTTAACATACTTTTTTTAAAGAGCAAAAATCTATTTAGTATGCATAAAAGTTGGATATAATTTAAAACAACAATATATAAGTCATTTTTCATATTATCGAGTGAACTGCAATATACACAATTACTAACAACGCTTAACTAACGGAATTTTTTTTTTTTTTTGACGAAATTTTTTTTTTTTTTTTTGAGGAATTAGAGATTGATCATTTACAAAGCAATTATATCAATTACATATTCATTATAAGACATCAGTTAGGCCAGGTTCACACTCACTTTCACTTTCACCTATCCTTTGGTTTGATGGACCGCTGGGGCACCACACATGATCTGTCAACCTTCTTTATCCATTTTTCTCTGTGATTTGTCTTTGACCCTTGTGGGCATAGAGGGCAGCAAAAAGAGCCCTAAATGAAGCGGTGTCAGAAACCATATTCCCTGCTCGGACCTGAGACAGAGTATTGCCTCTGCCACCAATCGAGAATAGCAGGATCGGTGGGAGGCTGAGACCCACAACAAACTCAGACAGCACGACCATGTCCAGACTTAAGATGGGCCACACCTACATCACGCACTCCTTTGTGCTGAAGAGAGGGGAGCCCTCACTTTGTGAGTACTGTGACTCTCGTCTCACCGTGGAACAAATCCTCATTGATTGTCCCAGATACCAGGATATTAGAGGAAAATAAAATATTTTAGAGAGCACAACTTCAAACACTATTCGACAATGTCTACCCTGGGAAGGTACTGGGCTTTGTCTGGGAGGTGGGGGGTTGTCTACGAAGATTTGATTTGTGAAATTGTGAACATATAATATTTACAAAAGATTTTTACTAAATTTTTAAATTTTCACTACCTTTACTATTTTAACTGTGAATAGACCTTGTTTTTTAATGACTTAACTAAATAAAATTTAGCTCTTGTGGTATGAAGGGAGAGTAACCTTTTAGGGATTAAAATGGCCTAAGTGTGCTGATGTGCCAAAAAAAACCATCAAAACTCAAATTCATTTGTCTTTGATCGAATTTAATTCTGATGGTCTTTCTCAAAATATTGATACCTGCCTGGGTGGACTACTTCGGGGGCCGATTTTGAGTTTGTGTTTCCACACAAACTGTCTTTGTAACCTTGTTTTTTTTTTTAAATTGTACTTCTTTGCCATTAAGTGTGCAACACATAAGCATGCATATGTAAGTGTCTAGGTCAAGGGCACAAGCCTTGTGTTTCCTAGTTCTGCAAGGTTAAGAATGAAGCGTACTCTAGTCCGGTATTAAAATTGTCGTCTGCGTCAAATGCAAAAAAGCGTAAACGAACGACTCGGGAAGATTGGTTTCAGAATGTAGGCGTCATGTTGTCTTTCAACCTTTTTGAGAAAATTCTTTACAATCTCTGGCACGCGGATTTGGTCTAGCCGGTGACATGTCACAACATTTGTCAATTCGTCTGCAATTAGCAACAAGTGATTTGAAATTAAAGGTGGTTAGGGGAAGGGCGGTGAGAGGGCATTGTCGTCATTCATATATTTTATATTTTTAGGACATGTTAACTTTTGCTGGCCTTGGGATAAAGCGTAGATGGAGACTTTGATTCATCGGGTTCAGTTTTTTTTTTTTTTTACTTTTTTCCCCCTGGAATTTGTATTCTCTATAACTTTGTGTACTCTTTAGATTAAAAGTTTCAGATATTGCGAGCTATAGGGCAGATGATGTTAAGGTCAACGGTTTAGTTAAAGGTTAACGAGCAGGGTGTCCTGTGACCAGCACAATGGCCAACCGCCTTTACTTTTTCCAACCCCCTTGAGCTTGGTGGACTCATGGGCGCCCTAAATATCATAAAAATCAAAATCCCAGTCCTCACCGAGATTCTAACCCAGAACCCCGGGTTCAGAAACCAAGTGCTTAACCATTCAGCCACCGCGCCCCCACTCTCTAGATAACTTTTAAAAAAAAATTTTTTAAAAAATCTACATTTTCATGCCTTTTGCTCGAATCCACATCATTCTTCTCATTTGATAAAGTTTTCCTTATAGCTGTATTCAATAATTAAATTGTATAATCTATCAATCATAACTAGTGGTCTGATAGTTTTAATTGTATAATCTATCAATCATAACTAGTGGTCTGATAGTTTTAAATTCCCTCTCACCGGCCTACCCCGTTTCCTTTAAAATCACTTGTTGCAAAATGCAGACGAATTCCCCCCCCCCCCCCCCCCCCCCCCTCATAGTCCAGGTGAAGACCGAGCATTTTTAGTTTGGATTATAATTTGTCCCAGGTTCTATCCAGCTCTAGCTTCCCTGGAATCAGTTGTCTCTGAAACTAGAGGCGTTTTGGTTATTGCTTGGGCCTCACATCTCGCATGTAAACCGTTGACACGGGAGTGGTTGGACACTGTTTCCGCGAAGCCTTGGACGAGATGTTAGCCATTATCTTGAGCGTTTCAGTTCATTTCAAAGCTCACTATTTCTGTCTGGTTGGCTTGTTTTACGCGTTTCTACCACTTCTCATTCTTGGATCAAGCTGAAATTTTACACAATTATTCATTTACGCTGACAACACATGAGGCAATAACAAACAATTAGTTAATCAATTAGTAGTCATTCATTTATTATAGAGAAAGTATGGGTTTACCTTGCAATATTGAGAATAATGGTAGCTTTTGGGGCGGACCTCTCTCATTACACAATATAAGCTTTGATTTAAATGTAATATATATATCCTGCCCCATCTCAAGACGTAACCAAAGCGATTGATTCATTTGGGCGCATCCATTGTCTCCCGAGACAGAAGGAGCCATATATATATATATATATATATATATATATATATATTACATAGGCCATATATATATATATTGCTTGTTGTGCATTTGGATAATCAGAAATTCTTTAAACAGGGTTCTGCATCAGTCACATTCACTAATTCGCCTATACCTATTCATTATTAAGTAAACCTTTTTCCTATGCATTTACATTATTTTTTTTAAATGCTTAGTAATCATATATTGATTTTTTTTTATTTTTATAAAAATTGATTTCATAGTAAGACATTAAAACTGTTGCTCGTACATTAAAACAGCTGTGCTCTCTCTCTCCTCTCTCTCTCTCTCTCTCTTCTCTCTCTTTCTCTCTCTCTCTCTCTCTGTGTGACATTGTATTTGTCCTGGAGATAAAGCCCAAGAGCTGACATTTTATTACCGAGGTCTAGCCCAGCAATAACTATTACTATTGACATCTATAAAGCCCACCATAGTCCAGGTTTACACACGTTTTATATAATCATTGGAATGAACGAGAGGCGTAGAGCTAACCTGGCAAATAATATATAAATTTTTTATTCGTACTTTCTAGTATACGAACTTAGAAAAAAAAAATGACCAAAGTGGGTTATGGGATTATGTGGATAGCTCAAAGAGGTCAATCGCTACACGAGGTCAGCTAGAGATTTACGTTGGCTGGACATTAGGTATCCCTAAAGATAAAAGAAGAAAATTTTAACTAATGGGGTTAAGGCTTTTGTCTCAATCTCAATCATAACATTAATCTCTCGATTCTTTACTTTGAATACATGTCCTGCATTGACCGTTGAGCCCATTGCTATGACAGTAAGTTGTTTTTTAAACAAGCGTGTTGGTGAAATTTACATTGTAATAGTCACATTTAACTGTAATGTTTTCGTAGAAAAAAAAAACAACCTTGTATTTTATTTAACCTTTTGGTATAAGATTTCAAATTTGGACGACACCGTTATCCTGGGTAGAGCTGAAGTGATCCGTGAAACCACGTGTCTCCCTTCTAAAATAACTGAAACTGTCACGCATGTTCCCCTTTCCCCCTCCCGCCTTTCCTTTTTTTTTTTTTTTTCATCCTGGACATAGGTCATCAAAGAAAGTTAGCCAGCTGTTAGTGGTCTCGTGTCCCCCTATCTCTGTTTGCCCGTCCAGATCTAATGATAAGCCTATTTTGACAAAGGTTTCTATGAACTCACTCCGCCGTCTGTCTGTCTGTCTGAAAAGGATTCTTGAACACGTTGTTGTTTTCTCCCACTTCCCATTCTCGGATAAGGTTGACATTTTGCATAATTATTCATTTTCAAAGACGATGCGTGGGGAATCAATAATAATTAACCAATTTATGGTAAATAATTAATTTGTTTTATAAAGAAAAAAAGTAAATAAATCTTGCAGTATTAATATATTGCAGTGATTGTGTGATGATTTCCATTAAATAAGCTTTGTATTTAAAACTTTTTTTTTTTTACTTGTTAGCATTTGTCTTGTAGCATTAGAATATTGATCAGTCAGGAGAACCACTGATTTAAGCTTAAACCGAGTTAAAGTCTCAAACTCCCGCTGCTAGATTATCACATGGATACTCGTAAGACGTCATGAAGACACATGAAACAATTATGAGCTACGAAAAGAGTTCATGCGAGGTCTTGTGTTGTTGGAGTTTTTTGTTGCATAGTTTTGTGAGTGTGGCCAAATCCGTTTCCAGTGTTCTTTATTTCGGTAAATCTGCCCATCACCTGCTTGCATACGTGAGATCTGACAATGGCATAGGCAGGCATACAACTTTGGAACCACTTGTAACGCTATATGATCTTGGCTTGATATGAGTGATAGCAGCTTTTAGAAAGCGACGATAATTCTGTAATGTTGACACTGATTTGCATGCATGTGTAGACTCGTGTGTGTGTGTGTGTGTAGCCAGACCTATCCTTGACACAGTCGTAATACCCCAACAAGGAAAAAAAAAGTCAAACAAGCAGGTGACATTAGAAGTTAGTTCACATTGTCTTCCCCCCCCCCCCCCCCCCCCCAAACACACAAATACACCGGCATGTTCATCGGACGCGGATCATAACAGTGTGTAGGTCCGATATTTTGTCTCGTAAAAAATATCATCGCGCATAATTAAATGACATACATTATTCAGTTGGCTTGGGACTAATCAATTTCAGTTTTTTTTTCGCCTTTCTTTGTGTTATTTGATTGTGGGAGTACATAAACAGGCATCTAGTCAGCCCATAGACAGGACAAAGAGTGGGATCTTGCGTGGTGTTTATGGCAGGATCTGATTCTATTGGCCATATTGTTCTAGCTGTTTTATGTTTGGTACGTGATTTCCTACAAGGCTTTTCACAGGTTGAGTTGTTACTAGGATTATCTTCAAACTTGTAATCAACTTTTGACACGACCTTAATAGCCCTATGTTCATAATCAGGGGTAGTTTAAAAATAGCGCACCTTCCCTCTAGATACTTGTGCGCTGTAACAATACCAAACAGTGTACCATTATTTATTATATAGATATAATATATACAGACATTACTTGAAAAGATAGTTTCCTACTCATGTCAGTGTTATTTTATAGTTGGGCTTGTGATTCTTTGTGTATGATAACATTGCCTTGTCTAATTCTGGCAACATGTCACATGAAATTGAAACTGGAATTTTTTTTTATCATAGCTAAAAATATTGTATGTCTAAGTCTTGCAGAGCAAAATGTTTTTATGTCTAAAGTCTTGCTGTGTAAAATGTTTTTATGTTTAAATCTTCAAGAGCATTTTTTGTGTGTCTTTATTTGCTTCAGTGCATGCTGTGGGGATGCCTA
This sequence comes from Biomphalaria pfeifferi, assembly GCA_030265305.1. Classification (NCBI taxonomy): domain Eukaryota; kingdom Metazoa; phylum Mollusca; class Gastropoda; family Planorbidae; genus Biomphalaria; species Biomphalaria pfeifferi. The sequence goes on along the minus strand of JASAOG010000161.1, from coordinate 747,234 downwards.
GATCTCATCCTCTAAAAGGGGTCTCCACATACTAATAAATGTACTCTTTTTGAAACATGCATTTAAATATGAAATAAAAACAGCAAAATGAAGTATAACTATTCGAGGGCTCTATTTCTTTCCTTATAAACACGATAGACATTTAGATCTACTTATTGATATTCTTAAGTTTATTTTTATTAAAACATTCGAAACAGTTCAGCCGCAGTATGGCTGACTGGTCATGGTTATGCGTTCAGTCGTCTCGATGGTCCCAGGGTCATACCCTGCCCGCTGCCATCCTCCGTCATCCTTTTGGAGGTTGTAAAATGTTTGTTTGTAAAATGTTTTACATGTTTTGGATGTTCCTTTAGAGTTGAAGATAATTACTTCCTAGTCCCAACCTCCCGCAGGACGACGAGGGATGGGATCGGGCAGGGTTTGAACCCTGGACCATCGATAAATTTGAACGACAGTCCAGCGCGCAAACCGCACGACCAGGCTAGGAAGTAAATTATCTTCACCTCTGAAGTAGCATCTGAAACATGTAGGACATTTTACAGAACATTTTTACATCCTGGGGCCTCCACAACAGTATAAACATAAATTTTTTAGTGTTTTGTTATCTTGTATGCCCATGTATCAAAATGCTGTGCATTTTACACTTTAAGTGTCAGTACTCTTTAGTTTTAATAAATCTCACTGCACTTTTTGGGTCTGTGATGAGGTTTTTTATGTTTGAATTGAGGCATTTCCGTCTGAGGATGTAAATTAAAGTGGCTGTTTTTGTTTAAATATTTCAGAGTATCATTAGCTACCAATACTGTCTAAAGTTGTGTTTCTTTTTCTTTCTCAACTGTAAGGTTTAGTAAAATGTGAACAATTAGAAACATACCTATACAATGTGAGTTCCATACCAAAATAAAATTATTAAAAAAAATATTCCTGCAGACATTTTGAATACATACATGTCGAATGAAGTAGTTTTCTAAATCCACCACTTCTTGGTTATGCTCTAATCCATTGTTTCCCAAACTGTGTTATGTGGAACCCTATTGTTCCGTGAGGCCTCAGTTTATGTTCCAGGAACTACTGGAATAATTAACTAGTAGGTCACCACCATGCAAAATGTTCAGCTAAATTCTCAGAATGTGCGAAGTGTTCCATTTGAGGAAAACTTTTGGGAATCACTGGTCTAATCAAATCATGTGGATCATGGTAGTTCTCAATAGTCTAAATTATTGCCACCTTTACAAATAGTTTGTAGCTTTAATGCTTTATAATGTGAGTTGTCTGCACTTACTTTGGTTAAGTTATGAGACTTTTAAAAATTTGTTTTTATTTGATTACAAATGTATTGCTTTCCTGAATCTCTTAAGTATCCTGACAAGATATTGTCTTTAATGTCTCCCCAGTTACAGACGGAGGCAGCACCCAAGGTGCTAAAAACCCAGGATCTAGGTGCTCATCATGGGGAAAGCAAGGTGGAGATAGCTGAGAGGTTGGTTCTGGCCCTTGCTTCTTTCATTAAACCTACACATTTAAAAAGTCTATTATGTACTCTGCTGTTTAAGTAAATCCAGCTTATCTCCCTAGTTCTATTTATAGATTTAAATTTCAATTTTTGTATATCATCCTGGGTTGTTTTTTTTTTAACCCAGGGAGAAAGTACATTGAAAAAATGTACTTTATATTTCTGTAATAAATAAATAGTAAACTAATGAACTGAACTTCTTTCAAATGTAAAGCTTTGTAATACCTTTAAAAAATCTATTCATAAGTGAAGAAAGGTGGAATAAAGAGATTGATAAAAAAAAATCCCCTTTGAATATGCTTTGTCTTGACTGCTGCTGTGATTAGCATATCCCCACTGCTTGATTGATAAAGGCCCCTTTAATTAAAGATAAATGGCTTAAGCATAGATGTCTAGAGGGTGGCTGCCTGATCTTGTGGTGTATGCTCTGGACTATTGTCTTGATGGTCCCGGGTTCAAACCCTGCCCACTGTGATCCTGGGAAGGTTTTGGGCTATGATGTAAAAATCATCTGAAACATGTACAACAAAAACACCATATCATTGTTCTAATGATGGCCAATCTAGTTCTGACCAATCTCATTCTGGGCAATCTAGTTCTGGGCTATCTAGTTCTGGCCAAAGATAAAAAAATGTATGATTGATGTTGGTTGTATGTATTACTTGACAGTGTGTCAGCAAGTGAAAGAAAACATATCAACAGCAACAATTAAAAAAAAAAGCTTTACACTTTGAGTTCATAGTAATGGCCAAGTTGTTTTGAAATTATGGCATTAGTAAAGCAAACTAGCTACCTATTATCAAGTTTCTATATAATATAAAGAATTTGTATTTCAAAAAGACAGACATAAATATGTCATTTGTTTTATCTGGAGACAGTTTTTGAAATTAATTTTTTAAAATAATGATAATAATAAGGCTTGTTTGAGTTAGAAGATTAATGAGGAATGCAGTATTTCCCGTGGCTACCCAGCTCGATCTGTGACCTACTTATTTGGCCACATCCAGCATTGGCATAACCATTGTCTGCTGGTGGTCGATATAGATTTTCCTTTTGCCATCACGTCTGTCCTCGGCAGCAGATTTTCTTTTGGTCTCAAATGTCTATCCTCTGCCTTTGTAAGTGACATCCAGCTGTCTCGTTCTGCAGCCGCATGCAACCAGGTACACTCTTCTATGTCAGTAGCTAAAGCAAGTTCTTATTTCTTAGTGACCAACTTGTTTGACCTTTTCAATGTTTGCCCACTTTTTCTGTAGAAGGTAGGCTAATTGAAATAACGGGATTAAGGGGCTAGGAATAAGCGTTATGTTTTAGGTTACGGTTTTTTAATTTAGGGGCGAGGGTTAGGGAAGTCTACAGTTTTTTTTTTTGAATAAACATTACAGTACATAAGCTGACATTATTATAGACAAGGGAGATCATTCAGCTTTATTTGTAACAAGATGTTGGCTGGTTCAGGTATAAGTCTGCTTTACTATTACCAAACTCATTAATTATTAAAAGTGTATTCTGAGAGGGAACACTGGTACTAGTTTAAAAATCATAATTTAAACAAAAAAATAACTTCTATTTGTTTCTGAGTAATTTTTCCAAGTTATAGAGTGATCTGTAATCTTCTATCCTAAACACACCCCCCCCCCCCCCCCCCCCCCCCATCCTGGCCTGCTAGGACTGCTGGTTACTGTACATGTTTCAATTTATAGTAAAGTAAGTGTTTCTGTTTCTATGGCTGGCAGTTAATCAATAATTTCCAATTATCTAGGGTATAATAATGTTTCTTCCTAATAAGTTGGATATTGTGTCTGTTGTGTTTGACCAGTGTTTACCATAGCCTTGAGTACAAATGAGCACAATAATTTTAATGTGCACAATAGACCTCTGTGTCTCGCATAATGATAGCTATGAGAATCACTGACACAGATGTTATACTTGTCATGTTGTGTTATATAGCAATGAACATGTCAGTCTTAACTTTCTGCAGCACATCAGGTCATCATGTTTCTGTACTGGAATCAATTGTGGATGAGGTCAGCACTGTGCAGAGCCAGGTTATGCCCACAACAGCAGAGAGCACGGACAGCATGAGTAGCCTGGTGGATACCCCCATGTTGGATGAATACCTCCATGCTAGAGTCTTGGACAGTGCCCCTATGTAAGCAATATTAATTTACAAGCATTTGGCCATAGAAGATAATATTGTAATGAGCTTCTCACAGCTAGCAGATATCGTTAAACAAACGAGCATTGACTGTATAAATTACTGCTCACCATGAATTGGTCATTCGTCTCCAGATCTCCTCAGCAGCCTTCAATCTATGTGGACACCTTGGCCTATGACCATCTTCAGGCCACAGAGAGTCTCAAAAGCATAATGCCTGGAACGTGGGATGGAATGTCTAAATACTCTGCAGGGATCGGAGGAAGGTATTTCTATAAATATTTTTCATTGACCTAAAATTCAAATAGATTGAAAAATTAACATATACATTTATGACATGATGCAAATGTTTCTCATTTTAACCATTAATTTCCTCTTTTAATTACATTTTAAGTGTTATGTTGAAATGTTCATAGTTAAGCCCTGCTATAAGCTATCAAGTTGTGTCTTTTGATAAATCTTTGCTTTCATTCTGCATTGATGCATCGACATTGTATTCCAGCGAGTTTGATACATTTAGTGTTAAATAGAATATTATATTGAGCTAATTGAAGTTTGTTATAATGATGTTTGACAATAAGTGGGTGCATAATAGATCTTTCATAAAAAATCAACACTCAAAAAGTGGTTGCACCATTGATAAGATCATCCTTTTTCATACAGTGACACAAACAAATGGTAAACAAAAAATATTAAACTAACAGAACCTTTAGAATAAGCCTAGACTGATAGTTAACAACAGTATCTTGATTAAGCCTATGTCCATTTATAAATATATATAAGTAAAGACTATTTAATTTCCTTTGCTTTAAAAGTAATAATTCAAATAAATTTGTGTTCAGAAGCCTTATGACAGCTGTTTACACTTAATATAGAAACTTGACAAAGTAACCTGGTCATTTCTCCGACAGTGTCCTGGATGAAGAGAATACAGGTGGAAAAGATGAAGACTTCCCTACATTTGACAAGTGGTCAGTACAGTATCTGGCTGAACAGGAGAAACAGAAAAGTGAAAAAGGTAAGCTTATACAACTTTCACTGAAGCTCTTCTTAGAGCAGCTTGGAAATGTGAAGAATTGTGTGTAACTACAGTCTGTTTGGGCTTAGGCCATTGCCATGAGATTGGTCCATTAGCATGAGATCGGTCAATTACCATGAGATTAGTCCATTACCATGAGATTGGTCCATTACTGCTTTTATAAAAAGTAGTTATTTTTCTGAAGTATTTTGCTAAGTAAGTTATAATAATTTGTTAAAGGGTTTGGTTGGTTATGGTGGCAGACACAAACTTTATTTGTGAACTTGACTATATTAGATACTTCATGTCAAGCTGAAGATTGCAGAATGAAATTCTTATGGAGATTGGAATTTAATTTGGACTTTAAGATATCTGTGATTCCCTAGAGTTCTAGTTGAAGTGACCAAATATGATTGGTCTTTACTTTATAATTATATAATTAAGTGGTCTTTACTTTATAATTATATAATTAAGGCTTTAAATTTTTGGTCATTTCTTATTTTATTTTATATAATTCACACGTTACTTCAAAAAGAAAATGATTACGTCTCACAAAAGGGGTTCTTCTCTTTGCAAGAATCTAAATTTTGAAGGGAAAATCATTTCTAAAGTAACTGGTGGTAAACATTGGAACTTTAAAAAGATGTTTTAGTATCATTGCATTTTGAGATTTAGTGTGTTATTGTCTTTTGCTTTGCTGTACACAGATAAAGAAAACACTGTAGTGGTGAACACGGCTGCACTTACTCAGAAGAAGCTGCGGCATAACTTCGCAGCCGCTAGCTGTGGTGCCAAAGTGATAGCCAGTAACCCTGAGGCAGAAAACATCAACCACCTTCTGAATGGCAACCTTGATGAGTACATGCTCAACCCCTGCAAAGCCAAGAAGTGGTTGGTGTTTTTTTTTTTTTTTTATCTTTTTGTTGTGCATCTTTCCATGAATGATTGTAAACCTTTGATGTTTTTTTTACTGTTCACAAAGACAAGTGTTTCCCCTCTCAAATGTAAACCTGTTCAAAGTATATCAGTGTTGTTGGTTTGGTGTTTTAAGTCTGGAAATTTAGCAAAAGAATATCTAGAGAAATTAAAAATCTGTGGTGCTTATAAGGTCTGTGGACCTAAAATTTACTAAAAATTCTAATGAAAAACTTCTTAAAAAAGTCAACAAATTTTATTTGTGTTATACAAGACTTTTGGGAGGTGTGATGCCTGAATGATAAAGCCCTTGTAATTTGAACCAATAGGTTCCTGGTTCAAACTATGGTGAAGACTGGGATTTTTAATTTTGTGATCTTTAGGGCACCTCTGAGTCCACCATCTTTAATGGTTACTTGACATAAGTTGGCGGAAAAGTAAAGACCGTTGTTGTTTACGTGACACCTCCACTAACCATGGGCTAATAGATGACTTTTTCATCATCTGCCCTATAGACTTATACAAGTCTTTCACAAAGAGAATTAGCTTTCATAGTTACAGTTTTTGTTATGTCTAGAACTAGAAATTATTTTTCTTAAGTCTAACCACTTGTGTGTCCTGTTATGTCTTTATAGGTTTGTGGTAGAGCTGTGTGAGCCTCTTCAGGTTCACAGAGTTGAACTTGGTACTGTTGAACTATTTGCTTCTCAGCCCAAATCCTTTCGTGTGTTTGCAAGCTCAAGGTAAGATTCAACAATAAACAGATGGAAAACATATGTCTGTATTCTTTATTAGTATTATGAATTAGATTGCATGTTAGACGGAGTTCTCACAAGTTCACATTTTGTAGATGGATAGTAAGAATTATTTCAACTTTGTGTGCACTGTTCCAGAGATTGATTTTACTTCTTGAAGTTTATTATTTTTAGTGATTTTAATAGGCACATCCCTTGTTTTAGAAGTTTTAGGATGTTCCTTCAGCAATAAATATAATTGCTGCCAAGTCTAAACCTTCTGAAGGATGTCATGGGAGGAAAGAAGTCTTTGAACTCGGGGCTATTGTAATGAGAGTGTGTAGTGCATACCAAAAGCAGCCATCCTGTTTATCTGAACAAGTCATTTCAGTCACTCTGTCCTCACATTCTGCTACCATATTATTTTTATTGCATTACAATATTAGTTTTTGTATCAATTCCACATCATCCCTTATGATGGTCATCATGATCTTGATACACATTATTTTACGACTTTTTTTTTTGGTGAAGGTATCCAACCAAAGAGTGGACTGCTCTAGGTAAATTTGACATGAGTCCAGCCAGAGTTGTCCAGTCCTTTGCCACACTGCTGAGTGAGGAGTTTGTCAAGTATGTGAAAGTTGAGATGCTGGAGCATCATGGCGGTGAACATTACTGTCCTCTCACTGCATTCAAGTAAGTTTGGCCTGTATTTTACTGTAGTATCAGTGCAGAGAAGAGAAACATAACGGGTTCTCCCATAAAGTTTCTTAATTTTTCTTAGTAAATGTTTCATTTAATCCTACCAGACCTTAGCCTATAAACCTAAAGTCCAGGTCCTCCTTTTCTTAATAACTTTTTAGATCTAGAGCTAATAAAGTTCCAAGATTTCTCATATAATATTTCGTATTGCTTTTTCTTTCAATTCAAGAATTAAAAAAAAACAGTAGGTCTAGGCTTGTAATATGCCTTAAGTTGATTGATACTTTGATTGACTCTTAGAATCTTAGTCAGAATTTTATTATAAACAATTGAAAGGCAAACACTAAACATGTTGAGTAATTATGATTGTTTTTTTTTTTTTTTTTAGTTTCTGACACATTTTCTCATATATTAGGCAAAGTACTGAAAAAATAGCTACATCAGCATATGGACATTTTGGAAACTACAAAAAATTTAATATAGCAATCTGTTGGAGTTAGATTACTTATTAAGTTTGACATCGATGATAGTAAAATAAATGTTTACTTTGGACTGTGATGTACATTTTCTATAAAGTAAATTTATCCTTTATAGCTAAGCTCATTTTTTTTTTTTTTACACACAAAAAATTAATTGTTTAGATAGATATTTCTGAGCTCATTTTTTCCCCCCTTAAAGTACCCATAGAGTACAAATGTTCTCCTTTCCTTTTACATATCTGCATTCTTCAAAGTTTACTGCGATTGTAGGCGAGTCCCCTAAAAAAATATGGACACTTAAGGCGGAAAAGCATTGATGAAAGATAAGAGTTAAGTTTCTGCACACACAGCAATTCAGTTTGTTTGCAATGACATTTTGTTTTAATCAAGTGTAAGCTTTCATTTCTTTGTATTTCCTAGGGTGTTGGGGATAGACATGGCAGCTGATGATTATGAAAATGAGCCTGAAGCTGTAGAACCTGAAGGTCAGTATCACGCTGGTTTGACAAATCCTTTTTACATTTGCCTTTTGCTGAGATAATACTTAAGAATGTTAGGTTTCCCTTTCGAGACCTTGTCATCCTGTGCAATGATTGAGTTTTACTTAATCCAACAAACAGGTATATTTATATATTATTATTATATATTTATATCCTAAGTACCAGACTTTCCATTTGAACTAGAGACTCTAATTTCAAGGCCCAACCCTTGACCATTCAACCATCATAGTTTTTGATATTTAACAAGTAAGAGTAAATCCCCTTTCAAACCTTGCGTTTTATCAGCAGGTCATTTGTTTTCTAAACTAAAGTCCGGTAACTATTAGAGATGGGTGGAGCCCCAGTCTTCAGTGATATTTGAACCTGGAACCTCCTGGTTTGGAAACCAATTGCTTTATCATTTAGCCACCATGGCACCTTTTAATATATGTGGTCTTATTATTTCTAAATGAGATAATTTTATCAATCCTACATGTATGTTATTATTATGTGTCCAATATAGGTCAAGAGTCAGCAGGTGATCTAGAAGAGGACAGCATAGAAGAAAGTGTCAACCTCTTCACCAGTGCTAAAGGTATGGACTGAAAAAAGATAAAAAAAGATAATTTTTATTGATCCAATCAAATGGAAATTCAGTTTGACTACAATCGACAACCTCAGCGTAACTACTTTATAATAACCAATATAGATGAAAAATTCTAGCAACATTCACACACGAAACACGTACACATTCACAACCCAGCCCTTTATGAATTTGACTTCTAGATGGTGACAGATGATCTTGTAACACTCTGACGAAAGTGGGATAAAGGAGTTTTTAAATCTTTCTGTTTTAGTCCTAATGGAAAGGAGACTACCACTTCGTTCAGATCTTATGTAACAGGGGTTTAATGGGTGCAGGTTGTCTTTAAGAATCGTGAGTGTTTTGGAAAGGCATCTTTCATGAAAAATCTCTTCATGAGATGGTAGCTGTGTTCGAGTGATATATGCTTTTTTTTATTAGTCTATTTAGTCTAAGTCTTTGTGGCAGTGAAGTATTACCATACCAGCAGGTGATGGCAAAGTTAATTAGACTGCTGATGGTTGCTGTATAGAAAAGTTTATTGTTTTGTGGATGTTAAATTTTCTTAGCTTTCTGAGGTAGAAGAATCGTTTGTGAATTTTTGTGTAAAGGTTTTGACAGTGTTCACTCCATAACATTATTCACAAAATTCTGAATCTTCTTGGACAGGTTTTTCAATTCTTTTGCTTTCATAGTAGAACAAGGTAGTTTTAGGCTTGATCAAGAGGATCTGGTATCACCCTGTTTCTATATAGCTTTAATCTACTAGATATCCATTGTCCCTAAGTCTTGTATGTTGTTTATCTGGTAGCTGTTCCAAGGTATTATGAAAACAATTTTCTGTTTCTCTAATGTATGAAACTGCTAACCCTCTTTATATCTGTCTTATAAATTACAGGTTTCTTTAAAAAATAAATGTTTAATACATCTCCTTTTGTTTTATTTTGTTCTTTGGTTGATTAGAATCAGATCTATACAAAGTATTTTCTGGCTGATTCAAGCTATCTGCTTGATGCTAAATGCGTTCAAACTATCAGCCAGCCAGTAAAAAGTGGTATACATCTATATTTTGCTAAGGCATATGTTATAGTTGAGATCTGAAACAAGAATGTATTTCCAAGATCAATTAGTGATCCAAAACAATCACAATATTTGTATTTTTGCTTTTCATTAATTTCATTAACCTACTCTGTCCTTAAAATAAAGTTCTTTTTTTAAAGTTTGCTCTTTTTTAAAGAGAGAACTTTTTATTTTAGTCTGTGTTTAATAACAGCTGTCTATGTTGTTTTCAGAAACAGTGGTGAAGTTGGTCCAGAAAGTTTGGTACAAGGGGGACCAAGAAGGAAATGCTGAGAAGGGAGATAACAAGACTCTGGAAGATGCAGCTGCAGGTGAGTTAGTTATCTTATTTCTGTTCATGCCTCTGGCTTAAAGTGCCAAGGTATGTTCCTTACAGTTTCAATAGAGAAGAAACAGATGAGGCAAACTGAAGCACTAATAAGATAACACTATCAGTACTTTACAATGGGAAAAGATAAAGAGAGAGCCATGCAAATTCTCAGTCCTATCTCCACTATGTTTTTCTTCAAGGGATCCTTCTCACCTGCAGTTTCTCCACCGTAATACTGTGGGACTATGAAAGACTTGTTATTATGAAATCCATTCCAGAGTAAGCAAGCAGAAATGTCCTCATGGTTTGACATTTGAAAGCTCATCTCATGATACCCCCTCAAGGATCCAATGAAATAAAACATGCAAAGTCTTAAACATTGCCAAATGTGAATTTTAATATTTTCATAGATCTGCTATGTTTGGCCTATTAATCTAGGAAGAAATCATCTAGAGTTTGTTGTTCTGCTGCATGTTCATCCTACCATCTATATTTATTTCAGCATTAATGTATTTGAATTGTACTTTCTCAGTCAATGGCAGTGCTGTCCCAGTGGAAGAAAAGAAAGAGGTGACTGTTCCATGTGCTCAGAAGTAAGACCTTAGTGACAATAAAAATTGTGTGTGTGATGTGTGTGTGATAAAGTATTTAGGCTTTATAATTTGAGGATGAACTGCTGAAATCATATGCACTTATCTATATTTCACTCCTCCAGTATTACTTGCTTAATTAAAAACATGTTTTTTAAATCCAATTCTGATTAACTTTAGTCTCAGCTATTAGAATTTGCTTTATTGGCAATGACCTATTAATTGATTACTGGAATCCAGTTGGTCAGTTTAGAGGCAGGGTGGCTGAGTGGTTATGCGCTTGACTTCCGAACCGAGGGTCCTGGGTTCAAACCCTGGAGAAGACTGGTATTTTTAATTTGAGATTTTCGGCGCCTCTGAGTCCACCCAGCTCTAATGGGTACCTGACATAAGTTAAGTTGGGGAAAAGTAAAGGCGGTTGGTTGTTGTGCTTGCCACATGACACCCTCGTTAACCGTAGGCCACAGAAACAAATCACCTTTATATCATCTGCCACATTAGACCACAAGGTCTTAAAGGGAAACTTTTTTATTTTTTAGTTGATCAGTTTACTCAAACCCAGTTGGTCAGTTTACTGAAACCCATTTGGTCAGTTTACCAAGACATATTTGGTTAGTTTACTGAGACACAGTTATCTTATTGTGGTGAAATAGTTAGTATTTGTTTATGTTTGTGTAACGTCGTGAGAATGTGTTCACAACATTGATTTAGTGTGCTACTATCCAAGTCTCTTTCGTCAGTTCATGTGTCGTTCTAGTTTAATAAAGCCTTGTTTTAGGTTACTCTTCAGTGTTCCTTTATTTCTTATTACAATTTATTAAACTAGAAATTTTCAATTCTATGGATCTATGTGTCTCGTGTATCTTATTTGGATTTTCGTTCAACACTATTCTCAGTTTGTAAGTAAAAATTGTAATACAAATGGAGCGTCTATTTAGGCCAAAAGAGCAAGGCATAGAGCCTAGCACACCATCGGCTGCCGAGAAGTGGCTGCACTGGCTCAGAACATTTGAGAATTTCATCACATCAGTCTCTCATTGCAAGATTGACAAAAAGAAACTACTTGAAAACTACGTTTCTTCGAGCGTATTTCAGTACATAAGTGAGTGTACAACGTTCGAAGAATCAATCAAAGTTCTACAAAATGTCTACGTGAAACCTAAAAGCGAAATTTTTACACGGCACATGATAACTCTATGTCGACAAGAGAACGGACAAACCGTTGACTCCTTCCTACTTAAGCTTAAAAGTATGGCCAAAGACTGTGACTTCAAAGCTGTCACCGCTGAAGAACACAGAGATATCTTCGTAAGAGACGCCTTCATTACTGGATTGGCTTCAAACAGCATAAGGCTGCGACTCTTAGAGAAATCTACTCTAACTCTACAGTGCGCCTATGAAGAGGCAAGACAACTTGAATATGCCCATAACCATGCCATGGCGTATAACATCTACTCTGAAACTCCATGTGGAGCCAGCGCCGACGTGGAGAGCCTTTCTCCAACAACAAAATTAGAACACGAGGTGAGTGCGGCGACTAGTAAAAGATGCTTCTTTTGTGGAAACAGCCCACATCAATGCTTTAGATGTCCAGCCCGTGACGCTACATGCAACTTGTGCGGCATGAGGGGTCATTTCCAGAAAGACTGTAGATCGACCAGACAGACACTCAGATCTATAACCTCAGCCATAGTGAAAGCAGATGATGAGACGTCACGGTCTACAACCGTTAACAACCATAAAATCACAAAAGCGGGTGATTGGACTACTGTCCTATTATTCTCAATGGATCCCAAATTTCTCCAACAAGATCCATTTATTGGTGAACAACAAAACCTTTCCTCTCCCTGAACAAGTACAGGAAGCTTGAAAACGCTGTTGTGTCGACAATAGATTATAATCGACCACTAACAGTCGAAACAGATGCCTCTGACATCGCGATCGCCGCCACTCTTAATCAAGACGGCTGTCCTGTCGCCTTCTTTTCAAGAACACTCACTAATAGTGAACGCAGACACTCTGCAGTTGAAAAGGAAGCATACGCTATTGTAGAAGCCCTGAAAAAATGGCAACATTACCTTATCAGTAGACCCTTCACATTGTTTACAGATCAAGGCTCAGTGTCTTTTATGTTTGACCAGCAAAACAAGGGCAAGATCAAAAACGAAAAGATACAAAGATGGCGACTGGAGCTTAGTTGTTTCCAATATGACGTCGTATATCGACCCGGGAAACAAAACGCTGCGGCGGATACCTTTTCAAGAAACCACTTTGCGTCAGCAATGACTGGAGAAGACCTCAAACTGTTGCGCAACAACCTCTGCCACCCAGGGGTCACGAGACTCCTCCATTTCGTTCGGACTAAGAACTTACCTTTTTCCTGCGAGGACGTCCGCAAAGTGGTAAACCAATGTAGAACTTGCGCTGAACTGAAGCCTAGATTCTTCAAACAGTTTTCAGGCACCCTCATCAAGGCTACCCAACCATTTCAGAGAGTAAGCATCGATTTTAAGGGGCCACTCCCATCTGCTACTCATAATAAATATTTATTAACAATGGTGGATGAGTACTCACGCTTCCCATTTGCCTACCCATGTCCCGATATGTCCTCATCTGCTGTCATAAAGTGTTTAAATCAGCTGTTTTTCTTAGTTGGGATGCCAGAGTACGTCCATTTCGACAGTGGTATGTCCTTTATGTCAAAGGAGGTGCAATTCTTTCTGCACGAGAGGGAAATAGCTACAAGTAGAACAACCGCTTTTAATCCTTCAGGCAATGGGCAAATTGAACGACTAAACAAAACTCTATGGAACGCTGTTACTTTAGCACTGAAAGACCTCGATCTCCCGATCTCAAGATGGAAACTTGTCTTGAACCAGGCCCTATACTCGATTAGATCATTACTACCTACGGCAACAAACGAAACTCCACATGAGAGAGTTTTCCGGTTCAACCGGAAATCCTCCTTCGGGATATCTATCCTCACTTGGCTATCCAGCCCAGGTCGAGTGTTGCTGCGAAGAGAGAACAGATCTTCAAAGTATGATCCTCTCACGGAAGAAGTCGAATTACTGATGTGTAACCCCTAATATGCTGTGGTACGGTTGCCCAGCGGTAAAGAGGAGACGGTCTCTCTAAGACGCTTGGCTCCCAACCCCTCCCCATCCACAACAACAAGTGAACCTTCGTTCTTCAGGGTGAGGATAATGAATATCCTCCAGAAGCTTAAAACATGGAAGTACCAGTCAACACCCCTACGGTGATACAAGAAAGGAAAGAACCCCTGGAAGGCTCTGAGGATCTCCGTGGGCTTCCACTTGAAAATACACAGAACCATCATACCCCACTTGACGCTCAGGAACTCATTAGTGACTCCCAAACTGTAGAGCATGATAGTCAACCCCGTTACAACTTAAGAGAGAGAAGAACCAGACCGAACTATAGAGTCTAGAGTTGTTTCTCTATTGCACTACTTATACTGACTACATAAACTGGCATTGTTTATCCCTTGCTACTGATACTAGAGTTTGCTTTTCACTTACTTACATACATGTTTACTTACTACACTATTTGTTATTGCTTAAAACAGAAACTAGTAATTGTTTAATAGCCATAAAACAGATACTGGTTTTTAGGTTTCTTTGTATCACTCCTCATTATTGTTTACAAGAATAACTAATATTTCTACACTATTTATTGATCTATTGTATTACAGGCACTGGCATTCTCTTTTTATTTATGCTATGGCCTACTATATTACTATACTTGCTATTTTAATTCTAGGCGGGGTGAATGTGGTGAAATAGTTAGTATTTGTTTATGTTTGTGTAACGTCGTGAGAATGTGTTCACAACATTGATTTAGTGTGCTACTATCCAAGTCTCTTTTGTCAGTTTATGTGTCGTTCTAGTTTAATAAAGCCTTGTTTTAGGTTACTCTTCAGTGTTCCTTTATTTCTTATTACACTTATCTTCTTCTTCTTATCTTATATAATACAGACGTTACTTTAAAAAAGAAAATGATAACTTCCTATGCGTCATGCAATTAGTCATGCATGTTAACCAATGTCTTAAAGTTGGTCATTTTACTGAGATCCTGCTTATAAAAAAATGGATTAACTTACATGAGTAATCTCTTTAATGTTACCTTTTTTTATATTTCAAGACTCACCTTTTTTTTATGTCTTTATCCATGCATTAGAACAGTGTGTTTGTTCTTTATTATATAATTAGTAAATAAATTGTTTGCAGAGAATCTAGTCAAGGGCCTGATGTACCTTTACCCCCTGTTGGTATCATAGAACCAGTATCTAGTAAGTACTTTATATCCCACTTTTTGTTATGATCTTAAATGTGTGAACGTGATGCTTTTCTGTGGCCTAACATTGATCTGTAAGTAAGAGAATGCTAGACTAGAAAACTGGGATAGATGTTTATATAGCTATGTAAACCTGGTGATTTGTAATGATAGTTATATTTAGCTTTCTCTAGCATCAAGCAGAGATTATTGTGGCTGAGTGGTAAAGGGCTCGGCCTCTGAATTGGGAAGGTCTTGAGTTCAAATCCCGGTGATGACTGAGATTCTTAACTTTTGAGATTGTAGGAGAACAAACATTGGGGAAGTAAAGGCAGTTGGTTATTGTGCTTGCCACATGACACCCTGCCAGTAGCAGAATCAGATCAGCATCTGCTCATTCACTAGGGCTGACCTTACATCAAGCAATTTGAAAAATGTATTGAATATAACATGCATATGTTCATTATACAATTAGATCTTTAAAATTGAAATGCAATTATAGAAGTTTTTAAGTAATTATTGTTCAATAGCAATAGCCTCATTGTTTAGCTTTCCCAATAGATGCTTAGCTGTAGATTTTGTTTTCAATTATTTAACGGATCACTTGTAGGTGGCTTCAATAGTAATAAGAAACTGGTCTTCATAAAAACTTTAAATCTGAAAGATAATTAGAATCTGGAGGATATTTAAAATAAAATATCTTTTGCTAGGTTCTATGCAGCTGAAAATAAGAACTCCAATGCTAATTATTTGAAATTTTTAACTTGTCACCTTCAAGAGCTTAGGATAATCTGTTTTTTTTTAAATGTCCAGGTACTGTTGATGCTGAGGAGGTTCCTATAGTCACCAAGCTAACAGACGATGAGCAGATGCCTATGGACACCAAAGAGGTCCCTGTGGTGATCAAGCTTGGGCCGGAGTCGGACGCAGACCTGCCACGCAGCCACTGCGACAACAACATGTGGAGCTCCTATGTTAACTTGATGATGTTGAGGAGTCAGTCCACACCTCCCTGTACCCTTATTGCACAGTCTGGCTTGAATACACTGAAGGTAGCTCTTGAATACATTTGTTTCATGAATAGTTATAAATTCAGTGGATGTATTTCCTAATTCAGAAACAACAAATGGCATTGCTCACGAAATCTTACTTAGATACTAAATTATTAATGAGTTATGGTTTGATGTGCTAGATTTAAGTGCTCCACTTCAGAACTACGAGTTTCTGGTTTTAGGTCCTGGTGAAGGCTGTGATTATCAATGTGAAAAATAAGATACTCCAATATTTTTAGGAGTCAAGTCGCTCAAAGAAACTGGTGAATTTTACACTTCATCAGCTTCTTTCATTGCCAGTTATCTGAGTGAAATGTTTACTATATTATTAAGATTTTGAGTAGACTCTTGATAGCTTAAAAAAGCATATGCGTATTACCAGAGCGATGATGTAATTTTTTTTAGTAGAAATATTTGTCTGTAAGGTAAAAAAACAAAACTATATCTTTTATCACTTAGTAAAACTTTATGTTAAGTAGTCTTCATCTAGAAAAGATTATGAAATGAGTATTGCATTGCTAGATAACAATATTTCAATTTGTTATTTAAATGAACAATTCTGTAAGAGGTATATATATTTTACGTACCTGTTGTTCAAAGTAAGTGTGAGGAAAGAGAGTTAAGTTTTGGTTGTATGTCCTGAATTCGCTTTTGCTTTTTTGAATTTCTGTATTTTCTTTTTATTTATCAGAGAACTGATGACAAAGTACTAATAGACAAGCCAGAAGATGCTGATGAATCTCAGCACCATGCTTCAGTCAACACTGTCATCAAGAGCTTTGGCGATGCCCAAGGTGACACCGTGATAGGAGATAAACAGGAAGTTAAAATGTCTGACACGGCCATCCAATTAGAGACGAGTGAACTGCTGGAGCCGCTGGACCAGAATGCTACATCGTCTTTCAGCTCAGACGTGAATCCAGTGCTGGAAAGTTCCGTTCCAGTAGAGAAGGAGATGTCAAGTGCACTTCCTGATCCTCACAGAGGTCAACAGGAAGTACAGGACAAGGAGCCTACTCTTGTCGACTCGTCACAGTCCAGTTTGTTCACCTCTGCTGATGTATCTGTCACAAAGTCAGAACATCTGGAGCCTAGCTCCGTTTCCAGCTACCAGGAGCTGGAGAATGATGCTGTGTCCAGCATAACACCTGGTCTCCACATCCAGAAATCTCAGGTGGTAGAGCAAGGTGCCTCAGATCTAGCAGAAAGCATTTTTTTAAAGGTCAGTGGTATATTTGGCTTGTTTTTTTTACAAATCTTTTATCAAATCACTGTCTGTCTGGTAAAAAGTTTGAACATGTTTCTTCTCCCATTTTCCATTCTCGTATCAAGTTAAAACTTTGCACAATTATTTATTGAACAAATTTGTTATTTAATTATTGTGATTGGCTATTTTGTTTGATATCAAAATAAGGGGAGTAAATGCTACTAAAGAGGGATGTGAGTGTATATATGGATTTAAACCCCTTAAATAAGTTTTGGCATGTTTTTTCCTCCCACTTCCCATTCTCGGATCAAGTTGAAATATTTAAAGTGAATGACAATACGCAATGCATAATTATTCATAGTTGTAGTGATGACTACACGAATCAGTCCAAATAATAACCAATTAGTTAATCATTTAATACTAATTAATTAGTTTTGTTTTATATAACAGAAAGGGAGCTAACCCTGTAATTTTCAGTAAATGGCTGTAATTAGTGTCTCTTTAAAACTCTTTTTCGTTTTGTTTTTAAAAAGTGTACACGGGGCTATGACATCCATTCCAACTTCATGTCCCATTCAGAGTGCCATGCCACACATCTTGAGAACTAGTTTTAACAAGTTTTAACCATATTTTTTTATATTCTCATTTCTATTGCTTATTACACTTTTGTTTCCCATCAGGCACACATTTCTTGTATTATAAACAACTTTATTTTTTTTATTTTTTTTTACTAGACAAGATTTAAAAAACATAGTAACAGCTTTTTCATTTTGTAGCTTTAGACATCCTATATTTGTATTTCCAATGCTATTTGCTCTTGCCATTCAGGTATCACCATCTCCAACTCTGAATGCTGAAGACTCCCAAGATGGTCCAGCACAAGGTTTCGAAATGCCCACTGCCATAGAGAAACCAGAGGCTAAAGTCACAGAAGCCCCACCAGAGCAGAAAGAGTCTGCTCAAGGGATCCCATCACCATCTGCAGAAGTGAACGCCTCAGAAGAAGGCATCATTTCTAATACATTGCTTGATCACAGCAGAGCTCAGGTTGGTTGGAAAAATTTTGGTTTTAGTTTTTTAACAATGAGCAAATTAGTCTATTCTAAGGGTAGAAAAGATACCAGCAACAGAGCTAGGCAGGCCTTAGAGTGGAACCCCCCATGGAACAAAATGCAGAGGAAGTCCTAAAAGAACATGGTGACGCAGTGTACTTGAAGAAGCAGAGAAGACCGGGAAGAGCTGGGACACCATCAAAAAGCTAGCAAGAGTCCGTGAAGAGTGGCGTGTTTTTGTCGAGGCCCTATATTCCATGAGGAACTCAAAGGAGTGATGATGATGATGAAATTAGTCTAAAGATTTCCATTATTATTTTCATTCTCGTTAAAAAAAGGAAAGAATAATAGATAATATAAATATCATATCACTATAAACTTCACTTTTAGAGTATGCTCTAGCATTCAATTGGTTTATGTACATTTAATCTTTCACCTGACTTTGTCAATAACACATTTGTCATTAATATAAAACTCAAATAGAAAATTAAATCATAAAGACTCTCAATATACAAGATTTAGACAAAAAGGAACACTTGTGAATTTTCCCATGCATCAAAGCTTGACAACTATTTACAATCTAACATAATAAACTGTGGTACCAGTGAACAAGATGACTTGTAGATTTGAGATGCTAGTCACCTTGTTGAACTGATGAAAACTGTAGAATGCCACAGCTCCACTTTGACTTTATTCACAGGAAGAGGAATTGGCAAATGCCTCACAAGTTTCAAAATCCAGCAGGACTATAGACTTGGTGAAAGTTGGCATGCCTTCCTTGGGGAAGAGAGACAACTCTATTATGAAGCTTAACAATAGGATTATCGCCCTTGAACAGAATGTTTCTATGACAAAGAAGTAAGGCTGTCTATTCAAGATTTGTATTCAATTAGAGTAGCTTTGTAAATACTTTAGATCAATATTTGTTACATTGAAGATCTTTTGTTATCTTATTTTAGACCTTTTATCACAGAAGAAAATAAATACTTCCTACAAAATACATATAGGAGGCCCGGTAGCTGAGTGGTAAATTGCTTGGCTTCCTAACTGAAGGTTCCAGGTTCGAATCCTGGTGAAGACTGGGATTTTTAATTTTGGGATCCTTGAGTGCCTCTAGTCGTACATGTTAATAAATTAGAGACAAACTCTTAAGTTATTTAATTTTTCTGGCTGATTCAGGCTACCTGTTTCATGCACTAGGAAAGAAAAGAGCTGCTATCCAAATTCACCCAACTATTTGTCGTTATCTTTCTGTCTCTTATAAAGAGAGTTTGTCTTTCATGTGTCATCTTTTCTCTAATAAAAACTAGTCTAGATGGGTAACTGTAATTTCTATATCAAAGATCTCATAGTGTCTCTGACCCTCTTATCCATGTGAAGTTTTACAGCCAGATCTGACAAAAATGACTTTTGCTCTCTGTGCTCTCAGATATCTGGAGGAGCTGAGCCGTGTCTTCAAACAGCAGAATGAGGAGATGATGAAACTGCTGAACAAGACAGAGAAACGTCTGAATGTCTTTGTGGCCCAGTCGGAAGACAAGGTGAGTGTTTTGAGACCTGCCTGTCAGCATTAGAAATGTGCCTGGGGGCAAGGAATTTTGAACTAGTTGCCCATTGGTACATTAAATTTGTACCTTCTGGCTTTTTTTTTTAATGTGTTTTATTTTTTTTTAATTATTGCTTTTGTATAGCATGTCTTGGATGGTCTTATAGCATTCAAAGTGCGCTAGGGTCCAATATGTTATGTGGGCATGTGAGGGCAGGGAATGTCTGCTTTCCTAGTCTTTGTCTCTCTATTCTCTAGACATAAGAGTTTATGACACTGAAAGGTTATTTTCTCTATACATTAGAGTTTATGACACTGAAAGGTTATTTTCTCTATACATTAGAGTTTATGACAATGTTAGGTTATTTTCTCTATACATTAGAGTTTATGACACTGAAAGGTTATTTTCTCTATACATTAGAGTTTATGACAATGAAAGGTTATTTTCTCTCTACATTAGAGTTTATGACACACTGAGAGGTTATTTTCTCTATACATTAGAGTTTATGACACTGAAAGGTTATTTTCTCTATATATTAGAGTTTATGACACTGAGAGGTTATTTTCTCTATACATTAGAGTTTATGACAATGAGAGGTTATTTTCTCTATACATTAGAGTTTATGACAATGAGAGGTTATTTTCTCTATACATTAGAGTTTATGACACACTGAGAGGTTATTTTCTCTATACATTAGAGTTTATGACACTGAAAGGTTATTTTCTCTATATATTAGAGTTTATGACACTGAAAGGTTATTTTCTCTATACATTAGAGTTTATGACAATGAGAGGTTATTTTCTCTATACATTAGAGTTTATGACAATGAAAGGTTATTTTCTCTATACATTAGAGTTTATGACACTGAAAGGTTATTTTCTCTATATATTAGAGTTTATGACACTGAGAGGTTATTTTCTCTATACATTAGAGTTTATGACACTGAAAGGTTATTTTCTCTATACATTAGAGTTTATGACACACTTAGAGGTTATTTTCTCTAGACATTAGATTTTATGACATTGAGAGGTTATTTTCTCTAGACATTAGAGTTTATGACACTGAAAGGTTATTTTCTCTAGACATTAGAGTTTATGACACTGAAAGGTTATTTTCTCTATACATTAGAGTGTCAGACAGCAGGAATACATTGATGTTCTGGAACGTAAAGTGGTCAACTTGACCCAGACTATTGAAGAACTGCAGCTGAGAGTGGAAATGCTGGACAAAAAGGTTTGAAATTACACCTCATAATTTTTTTATTGTTTTTTGTTGTATGTTAAGAATCAAGAAATTAATTAGAAATGTAAACTTTAAAGTACCATAACATCACCAGCAGTGCCCGTTGGTTGACATACAAGTACAGCTTTAATTTCTCACTTCTAGCTTAAATTCTTAGAAATGATAAATACTGTTAGGGTACTATTAGAAATTTGGCACGAAAAGTTTTTTGTTTCATTTGTACATTTTTGACTTTAGAAACATTGACATGACTTTTAAACAACAAGACTAGGATTTAAAGTGTAACGAAAGTAAACACAGAATATTCTTGGCAACTTTAGAGAGGTCGGCTTTAGTTTCTGGAGTAGATATCTAACTTAGTGACATTCATAATGTAGTAATTTCTTGTTTGACATGCTCACCAGTGTCGATTATTTTCTACATTGTTGGTCTTTTGCCTGTGTTAATTGTTTTGGTTATTTGAATGTTACCTCCATTTATCTGCACAAGAAAACAGTCGCCTAACAATACCTAAACATAAATGCTTTCATTTCTTTCTTCTAGCCTAAACTCTTTGGAAATAAATATTAATACCTAAATAATACCTATTGTAAAATGTTGAGAACATTCAAACTTAAGCCTTTACTTTTCACGAAAATTTTTTTTTTCTTTATATAGGTCTATTTGCTTAAATATTAGTTATTAATAGTTAAACACATTTACTAGACAATAAAAATACATTTCTCTTCACAGGTTGGAGATGGCCAGTGCCTTATGATATTCTTTCAAGCTGGACTCTTCTTGTGGATGCTGGTGTTCACCATTCGTGGCCGCTCCAAGCAATCTCTGGCCTACAGTGACCACCAGTTCTTACTGGACACTATGCCCAAACAGCCCACAATGGAAAGCTCTGTCCGGCAGAGAAGGAATTCTGACACAGGGCCCGGTCTAGCTGTTGACTCCAGCAAGTCTGTGACAGCTCTGAAGAGACAAAAAAGTGATACAAATTTAGGTAAATGTCTTCAGTGTCTTAACTACTAAATACGAGGTGAAAAATAATTTTCAGTTCATGATTCTTAAAAGGATTCGAATATTTCACTTAATTCAAATACATGCTTAAACTAGCTTTTCAATTCAAATGTGCTTAAATCATTTAATGCACATGTGCTAGCTGATATTTTAATGTAAGAAAGCTTTGCAAACAGAGTAACAGTAGGTCTCACCAGACACAGGAGAAGGCACAAAACCTCAGTGCAAAGCTCTCAACCCCCCTGGATGACAAAATTGAACCATGATGGACGGATGAACTATATATATAATTTGCTGTAATGAAGTTAGGCTCATTATGCAAAACTTCTTTATACGGTAACTTAATATAGCAACTTCCCTAACTTGAGTTATAGTTACAAAATAATGAAACAAATAATTATTTTTTAGTTCTTTTTTTTATATAACATTGTTAAGTCTTGACTGTTTCTGTAAATTTAGTAACATTAACACAGCAGTCTGCTTTCATTATTTCATCCTTTCTCTCGTGAATACAAAACTGTAATGTATTTGCACATTTTCAATTTTAAAAATTCAACTTTTAATGCTGTCTGGGTTCATACATATGCGATGGTGAGGCAGAGCATGAAAAGTGGCTAAGTTTTTCTATCAGCTCATGTGACTTGATGTATGCACCACAATAGAAACAGTGTACGAAAATTCAAAACTTTTAATTTAGTTTTCATTCAAAATGTTTGGAGGTACATGTAAACTTTTTTTTTCATTGTTTCCAGCTAGCACAGGTAAAATTGAAGACGTTGGTGATATACATAAAACATTTCAGTCAGCTGATCCTCCAGTAAGTTTCATTTTATTAGTCCATTTAGTACCATTGAAGTAACCTTCATTTAGTACCACTGAGGTAACCTTCATTTAGTACCACTGAAGTAACCTTCATTTAGTACCACTGAAGTAACCTTCATTTAGTACCACTGTAGTAACTACACCTTCATTTAGTACCACTGAAGAAACCTTCATTTAGTACCACTGAAGTAACTACACCTTCATTTAGTACCACTGAAGTAACCTTCATTTAGTAGCACTGAAGTAACTACACCTTCATTTAGTACCACTGAAGTAACCTTCATTTAGTACCACTGAAGTAACCTTGATTTAGTAGCACTGAAGTAACTACACCTTCATTTAGTACCACTGAAGTAACCTTCATTTAGTACCACTGATGTAACTACACATTCATTTAGAACCCTTGAAGTAACTACCCCTGAGGAAACTGCCCCTGAAGTAACTACCCCTTCATTTAGGAGTCCTAAAGTAAATACTACTGAAGTTACCATCCTGAAGTAAATACTACTGAAGTTACCCCTTATTACCCCTAAGTAACTGCCCCTGAAGTAACTACCCCTTCATTTAGGAGTCCTTAAGTAAATACTACTGAAGTTACCATCCTGAAGTAAATACTACTGAAGTTACCCCTTAGTACCCCTAAGTAACCGCCCCTGAAGTAACTACCCTTTCATTTAGTACTCCTGAATTAACTGCCCTTTCATTTGGTATGTCTGAAGTAACTACCCCTCTATTTAGTGATAGTTAAATATATAATTTTATGGTCAGCATTGATAAATGAGTGACAGTAGTGCACAGTGATATCACATTTTATTTTGTGTGTGCATTATTACTTGGGTATTAAATCCACCAGAGTTGAGTTTCTTTGGGTTTAAACAGTTTCTTGAGCTTAAACAGCCAGCAGTGAGATATCTCTCATGAATATTCATGAATTTAATATACGACAGCAAATATCCTGCAAGTGAAATTTAAGATAGCATGAATTGTGGCACTATATAAATCATCATTTGTAATCACTTTAAATTTCTCGATGTTCTTATAGACATTTAGTGAAATATTCTGAAATTATATCAATCATCTAACGTAAATGAGCTTAATTAACTTAAAACTGTCCAAGTTTTGTAACTAATTCTGTGTATATTTTTCAGATTACCAAGAAAAAGAAGAAGAAAAAATGCAAACTGCTAGTTGATGAACAAACTGTGACTGCTAACACTCAGGCTATTGTCAAACCTCTACAGCCTTCAAGCTTTTCATCATCTGCTGGGGTATTGTTTGGCACTAATGAGGAAACCCAAGTTGACAGCTCCTTTGACCTTAGATCACACTGCAGAAAGGTTCTGGCATCTGATCAGTGTGATGGTTTAGAAGGGGATTCTCAACAGTTCTTAGATATAAAAGAATTGGGTTTAACTATTAGAACAGACACAGGGAACAAGCAGCATTTTGCAAGAAGCTGTAAAGTGGAAAACCAGCATGTGTATCCTGACTATTCCCATGATGACCTCTCATGCACTCATAATGTTCAGTCTAAATCACGTGCA
Source organism: Biomphalaria pfeifferi (assembly GCA_030265305.1). Taxonomy (NCBI): domain Eukaryota; kingdom Metazoa; phylum Mollusca; class Gastropoda; family Planorbidae; genus Biomphalaria; species Biomphalaria pfeifferi. The sequence goes on along the minus strand of JASAOG010000161.1, from coordinate 722,903 downwards.
TTTCTTCAGCGCAAGTCTTTCAGTGGAGGAGTTGGTGTAGAAGAGGACAAATTTCAGAGTCAAGATTTCATGCAACCCCCATATCATAAGAATAAAATGAGCAAGTTATCTGATAGTAGCTGTGATAATTGTGGTCAGAGGGCTAAACCTCACCTCAAGACTTTAAAGGGAAAGCACTCTAGTCTGGATGAGACCAGGCGTGCTTCAGATTTTGTCAATCCCAACATTGGCCAGGAGTTCTTTTTGGCAGAGAACTATCTTCATGAGAACAGATTCAGGTTTCTCAGCAGTCCAAATAAAGATGCCATTGATCACCATACTTCCTGTCCGTCATGCTCTGAAAGGAGAGAGACATTCTGCCCAGGTTGCATTGATAATTCCCCACACCATGCTGGCTGTGCCAAAGCCAGGGAGACGCAGAGGATGACCTTGTACTCACATTACCCTGTTTCCATGGACATCCAGCCAATCCCCGCGGTCATTCTCTGTCCTTTTACGTTGACTCACAATGTTTTGTCTAGTGCGGTTTCTGGTCATTCCCGACAGTCTTCTCTTTCATCCACAGTCTCGTCTGCTTCCTCTGTTGTATCTAGTCCTCTTTCCAAAGATACTGGCTCTCTACCTTCTGATCACGACCCTGAATCGCACCTTCCACCTCCATCCACCCTTCCGGCTTTATCAACCTTGAGCATGAAAGAGACGCATAAGAACAACTCTGTTGAACATCATTCCAATAAATCCAGCACTTCAGACCACACCGCTGGCCAGCATCCCATCCTGGGCACCAACCATGTTGCCAATGGTACCGAAAAAAAAATCTCCACTGTTCATCAGTCTCACAAAAGCAAATGTCCTCTGGGCAACTTACCCCATGGGGCCAGCAAGAGCATGGAAAAAGAGCCTCACCAAAAGCAAGAGAATCCAAAAGTGTTCTTCAAATCATCTTCTTCAAGTCTGCCACAGGGGACGAAGCCTTCAATGCCCTCACAAACTAAGAAATCTTCCATCAGCAAATTAACAAATCCATTTAGAAAATCTTAACTGTGGGATACAGCATCCTATGGAGTAAGAAAATGTGGACAACAATTTTTTCATAGACTAGAAAATGTTTATTAAGGAGCTTTCAATTACATAATCTTTAACTATGTAAGGCAATCTCATTTCTGAAATGTAGCTTTAAATTATTAAAATGTTTTGGTAAATTTTCAAAATATTCCTTGTATTATTTCTATTATCTCCTAAAGTTATTTTGTTTCAATCAGCATTTCAATTCAGTAATAACTCTAGTTATAATGCTTTTTTAGAACCACATTTTTTTTTCATATGATGAAGATTAGTTAGGATTACAAGGACATTAAAAACAAAATGGTCGCATGACTAAGGATTTTGTTTTTTTTTGCATTTTGTACTAAATTGTATTTATTCATAAGCATGTTTTACAAAATTGTATGATTTTAAGGGACATTTTAATTAGAATGAATGGCTAGCTTACTTATGATTTTACAAGAAAGATGTCTATGAAAAGCAGAAAGATGTTGGGTAACAAAAAAGGCAGTGGTAGTTTTTTGTTTTCCTTCTGAAAGACAATTGCATTGTTTTAATTTTTCCCCTCTGAATGACCATTGCATTGTTTTATTTTTCTCCTCTGAATGACCATCCCATCATACGATGCTTCTGATGGGCTGATTTAAAAGATGAACTCTTTAAGTAATGTAGCTAAGTAAGAAATGATGATGAGAATGAAGTCCCATCCCTGAAACCCTTAATCAAATAGAAAACTTTCCAATGTAAACCTAAGTATAATTCCAAAGGTAAGAGTAGAACATTAAACCTAATGGCTCAGGACAGTATCTTCCAAACTTTAACATCTGAGCATCAGCCAAAAATTTTAGTAAGTAGTGCCACTTAATAAAGAAAAAATTAAAAGATAATTTTTTCAAAATTCTAGGTTTGGACTTTTCATTCAATATTATTAGTCCTGTAAGATTTTTATTATTAACACTATCAAGGATCTTAAGAGTAAGTGTCCTATTAACTGAAAAAACAAACAAACTTTCGGAAGCGTACAATAAGAAGTCTCGTCCAATAAAATAGGAGTTCAGTGGAAAAAGAAAAGCATATGCGCTTATTTCCCTCTATTCTGTTTAAATGCCCAGATTCCTTTGTATGTTTGGTTGAGAGTTACTTTTATCTACAAGCTTTAATATGTTGTTTTGTATTCAGTGTGTGTAAACATTTCATGGGAATTATAACAATGCATTCTAATAGTGTTGTCTTGTTTCATGAAGCCCTTGATATTATTTCATTGATGTGTGGCCTTAACATGGGCACTTTGAATTCCATGGTGATCTTTGTACAAAGCATCCAGTTTTATCTCATTTACAAATATGTGCAATTTGGTTCAAGCTAAGAGCAACGTTGTCTAGATTTCATCTGCTGCATCCATCTCAGAGGTCTCTTGTCATTACTAAGGGGATAGTATATGGAAGAGGACTAGACAGGCCTGCAAGCATTGACCTGTTAAGTCACTGCAGAGTGGAAGATGAAGAAAGGTTATAAGATTTGTTTTTCTCACATTTTTCATTTGATTCCTTTTTGCTGAGTACATTATTTATTAAGTGAGACAATGCTAGTCAGATTGATTAGGTAGAAAACAATAAGTTTAAAAAAAAAAAGTTTAGCTGAGTTTTTAGGCCTACATTGGAGGTGCAGTGGCTGAGCGGTAAAGCGCTTGGCTTCTGAACCGGGGATCCCAGGTTCAAATCCTGATGAGGAATGGGATTTTTAATTTCAGGATATTTGAGCACCTCTGAGTCCACCCAGCTCTAATAGGTTCCTGGCATTAGTTGGGGAAAAGTAAAGGCAGTTGGTCATTGTGCTGGCCACATGACACTCTTTTTAACCATAGGCCACAGAAACAGATGACCTTTACATCATCTGCCCCATATACCACAAGGTCTGAAAGGGGAACTTTATTTATTTTTTTATTTTTTTATAGGCCTTACATTCATGTCATTGGCTAGGTACATTTTTTTTTCAGGCACTTTTGATTTCCAATTGTATTATCCTATTAGCCTTTTCTCATGTGTATTACGGTACCCTAGAAGACTTGAGACAGCATTAGAGAGACTTCTAGACTCACATTCAGAGTACGGGTGCTTTTTTTTTGTCTGTGTACCAGCATTATGTAAATACACAAAACTTTTGACTGTCTAGGGAGGCTGAAAATAGGTGCTTTTTTTTTTTTTTTGCGTCTGTGTGGGATAACCGCTGAATAAGTGAAAGTAAGCCACTTGAATGAAGAATTGTTGCTCTTTGCTTGTTTAAATACATTATGCATATTAACATTAGATGGTAATTTTTTTTTTATTCATTGATCCAGTATTGAAATAATTTGTTCCTCGTCTTTTTTTCTGGATCTTGTTTTATGATGGCTTAAAAATAGACAAGTTGCAACAATATGGATATAGAAAATAAAAGATATCTTAAAATTAGATTTCTTTAAACATAAAGTAAAGTGGTATTAGATTTATAGAAATTAAATTTTGAGTAGATAATCACTTAGAAATAATTTGATCCCATTACCTTTTGAGCGTTAACATTTAAGTTGGAAATTGTCTGTATTGTTTTGTTTTTTCCTCTTCTGATAAACTAGTTGATTGACCTACCATTGATACAAGTTTGCTTTACCTTAATTAAGCTTAATAATTTAAACTTGAACTTGCATTATGAGTTCAATGACAATTATTGCTGTTGTTGAAACTACTACACAGTATTGTAAGCCATCATTTATGTTGCTATCACATTGAACTTTGTATTTATTTCTTTTTAAAATGAACAATTGACCATTTGAACCAAATAATTCCCAGAAACTCACCACTGGCTTGTGTCATACATTGCATTGAATGTTTTTTTAATGGGATTAAAATTAGAATCAGAGTTCTCCATTTTGTACTTTTCCTTTAGGATTTAGTCCATGACTTTGTGCTGCAGGTCAGAACTCACCAAATAAAAAGGTCACATGACCTAAAAAAGCATCCAATGAAGTGAAATGGAGCCCATACTAATTAAAATCAAATAGGCTTCCAGGAAACCAAACTGTCATTTATTTATTTACAGGTTTTGCCAGAGTTAATTTTGTTTATTATGATTTTTTTTTGGTCAGGCAATTATATTTGATCAATATCTACCAAAATCCATTGTTCAAGCATGCTCCCACCTGTTGTGCTGTTACATTAGTAGTGATAATTGCTAGCTTGAGAGATTGTCATCCTATATTAATTTGTTTCCTCATTGGTCATAGCCATTTGTAAAACTAAAGAATAATAGGCTTGAAACATACAAACGAATGTTTGGAGTAGACCTAAAAGAAATGAGAATAGAGTTTGGCTTGGAATCCAACATTTCTGAACAGTACAAGTGGCAGACACCTGATAGGGGGGTAGGGGGAGAGTCAAGCTGAAAACGCTGTTACCTGAATGCCCTTGTGTTTTTAAAGAAAAGAGAGAATGGCACCTTTCTGACTCACTGAACAGGTGGATGAACTGTGTAGGGCTAAGTACAATCAACTTTTAACTTCTCCTCATGAGGTGTCTCATAACAGGAGAGTTGACCACCACCCAAGTCAATGTCCTGATCCACCAAGCTCTCCCCATGAGGTGTCTTATAACAGGAGAGTTGACCACCACCCAAGGCAATGTCCTGATCCACCAAGCTCTCCCCATGAGGTGTCTCATAACAGGAGAGTTGACCACCACCCAAGGCAATGTCCTGATCCACCAAGTTCTCTATTACTCACCCATCTAGATCTGCATCCAAGTGAATTTATGTTGTTCATATCAATATACTCCAACGTATTCCACCCTATGCTACAAATCATCGTAATCATTGACATTTATACATTGTAACAGCATTTTAATCATCTGCCTTGGTTAACTGTATTTTTTTTTTAAATTATAAACATATTGTAAACAACTCGTATAGTGAAATCGTAATACTTTATTGCCGTTTCTTATTTCATTGGTATACTGGACTTTTATCGTGCTGGCATTTATTGTTTGGTTATTTGTTTCTATCATATTTGTTTAAAAATTTATTTTTGGTTTCACTTTTCTGTCTTTATTGATGTAGTTGGAAGTACTCTGGTTCCATCAAGTTCGATCATAGATTTTAACATTTCTTTCACTTGGCATAGAGTTTTATTCCATTTCAAGTCCATTGCCTCTTACTTCATTCCCACTTTCTGATTGTGAAGTTTGTGGATAGAAAACAATATTCTTTGATCCCATGTTTTAACAATAACACCAGCACATGTCTATACATAGAAACTCTTGTCACTGGTGACCATTCTTAAGATAAAGAGGTTTTGCTAGGTTATGGATGAGTATTTTGGGTCATTTCAAAGAAGAGTATTGCACAGAGAAAGCATTGAAAATAATTAATTTTTTTTAAAATTTAAACATTTTTTTAGGACATTTGAAATTAGCTCATAATTGAAAAGGAAATGATTAATTCTATATTTGTTTGAATCTTTCATCTGTCAGCTTGCTTGTACTTGAGATATATAGAAATTTAGAAGAAAAAAAAGAGTTTCCTAATCCAGACCTTGGCTTGTGTTTTCCCACTGATGTATATAAGTGTAATTAAGAACAGACTACTCTGACAGACTGCTCTAACAGACTACTCTGACAGACTGCTCTCACGGGTATAACAGACTTGTATGTATGCAGGCAATTCAGGCCAATAAGATCAACTTATTTCTCTCTCTCTCTCTCATTTGATATATTGTTTTTATTTCAGTTCAGAGTTTTGTTTTCTTTGTATTTTCCCGTCAAATGTGTTTACTTACATCTCGTGCTTCTTCAAACTATATTCCATTCTTTTTGTGTGACTATTGGTTATAGGATGTTGGGAAGTCTTTTTGTGGTAAGACAATCACAAATCTAGAGTCGTAGACCTCTGTCTAGAGCGTATGCCAGCACTGTTCCCTAACAACCAGATTCGATGCCAGGTATAAAGTAATTGTAGTTCTAGTAGATACTAACTCCTGTACCAGGCAAGGGCTTTAACACTGAGCGGATTAGCAAGCCTTTTTTGTTTTCTTTGTGCCTATTACAAAGAGCTTACCTTTCTTTAAAAAAACAAATACCGATAGAAATCTTTCGTTGAGTTTTGTTTTTTATTTATTTAGTTCTGACCCAACCAGACATAATTCAAGGACAGAAGGTCAAAAAATGATCTTAGCCACGTGTCACCCTGTCTACCTGCTAACCAATGCAATCCAACTCTTTGGTGGTACATTATTCCATTTCTGAGTATGACTAAGGCCTTTTACAATCAAACCTTTTTGATTTAATATAAAAGCTATGATAAAAAAAAAATTTACAGTATTCCCTTCTCTGGGTATTTCTTGTATTAAAAAAAAAAAAAGGCCTATTGTTGTTTCTATGTCCCATCTTTGGGTATTTCAATATATATGCCTGGTCGTGCGGTTTGCACGCTGGACTGTCATTCAGATTTATCGATGGTCCCCGGGTTCAAACCCTGCCCGCTCCCATCCCCCGTCGTTCTGCGGGAGGTTTGGACTAGGAAATAATTATCCTCAACTCTGAAGGAACATCCGAAACATGTCAAACATTTTACAAAACATATTCCAATCCATTATTTACTTTCCAGTTCCCATCTCTGTAAGTGTATATTTCTAAGCTGATTAAAAGTGACCCCCTTCAATAGCAGTATGCTTCATATGTCCCCATATATAGATTCAAAATATATTTCTTTCAGTTTAAATGAATGCTAGACCTAGCTCTATACACAATGTGTTCAGATTTGAAGTTTAGGAGTGTGTTTGATAGAGATCAAGTCATCGGCTGTAGTACTCTTAACAGTAAAACCACTTAAAAACCACTTTACATTTCAGTAATTATCTACTTCTATGTTACTGCTAGGTCTTTATTTGTATAAAATCCGTGCTAAATTTAATAGGATGGTCTTCATGTGACCAACTCTTTTATCTGTGAACTGTGTTTCTCAACCATCAGGGTAGATTATATATAATTGGAGGCCCTAGGCGAAGTGAATTAGGTAGCCCCCCAAAATGGAAATAGAACAATAAATAAACAGCGAAAAAATAAAATTACGAAATTTATTTAAAACCTTCTTGAACTCCGACATTAACAGGGAGCACAGGTTTCGCTGTTTCTTCTCCGAAAATTGTTTTGAGTCATGTGCCTCTCCGATCGGACCCCTAGGCGGCTGCCTAGTTTGCCTATGCCTCCTGCTTCTCTATCTCTTCTATACAAATTACGATCTAATTCTAATCAACAATGGTTATCGCGTGACAGGTTGTTGTTGTTTTTTTTTACGTTGTTTTATCAATATTATCACGTGACCGTTGGTTTTGGTGAATGAGGTCCATTAGTGACCTGACCATTGGAAGAATCACAATCGTTTTGCTGTTACTTCATGTTGCTTCACTTTAACTGTTGACTTGTATATAGTTTTAATATTTCTGGCAATGTCTGTATTATTTGCTGATGTATTAACTGTACAAAAAAAAATGTTCATGTATAAATATTTTGTTGTCAAGCTGCATTCAATATTAAACCTTATTTATGGACAGAATTATCGGGTTTTTGTTTATATAATCCGTTTGTCTGATACTAATTTTGAATGAGTTATTTCTCCCACACCCATTCTCGGATCAAGTTGAAACTTAACACTAAACCAATTAGGCCTAATGGTAATTGTTTTGTTTGAAACAAGGGCGATCAATCTTACAGTATTTAGAGATGTGGCTAAAATCTAAGGGGTTTGTCCCGTTAGATAATTGTATACGTTATTTCTCCTACACCCATTCTCGGATCAAGTTGAAACTTTATACTATTTCTTTTTTTTAACTGTCGTGTCACAAGAAAGAGAACATTCACGTACAGAAAAAAAAGGTGGCACATCAAAAAGAGACACATTCACGTAAAAAAAAAGAGAGTTCACATCAAAATGTATAAAAGAGAATGAAAAAAAAAATATTGCTAGATATAGATAAAAAGATAGATGTAATAGGCGTAATACAATTGTTAGCGGCCCCCGCTATTAGTTTTGTCTGTTTTCAGAGGCGTAGTTAACCATGGGCGGGTGTGCGGGCTCACGGGATATCAAGCGGCATCCCACAGTAGCTAGTGTATTATAAGTTCCTATTTCCCTTAGCTTTTCAGTAAAAACTACACATTTCTCATCCATCAAATTAGACCTACACTATTGTCGATAAAATTAGTTACTATACAGTCTTTTTTTTTTTTCATCTACCTAGGGTTTTGGAACCCTGATTTAACTAAAATAAAGGACGCGCAAGTGTGCCTTAAGAAAAAAAAAAGAATTGTCAAATAGAGATATTATCCTACAACCAAACTGTAAAAAATAAACATAATTTTAACTAGTCTGAACGATGCTATGCTGAAGCCAGTATTATATCTACCTTCACCGAAAGCACGTTCACAGATCTGGGGAATATTATAGTGCAGAACTAATTAATATTTCATGCGAAAGATGGGAAGATTATATATATTAACATAGAATTGTTTAAGAAATAATCAGCCGAATTGGGAAAACTAAATTACTGCGTTGAAGAAATTCCGTTGATAATTCGTTGATTTCCCTGAAATCTAGCTCAAGGATTAAATCAATTTCAGTAAGCTACTAGGTAGATATATAGGCCTATCGCCTATATAGGCTATGTTTTTAAAATGCCTTATATGTGCGTGGCCGTGGAGGCACCTTTCTCTTGGACAGGGGTTCTCAACCTGTGAGTCGCGACCCCTTTGGGGGTCGATTGACCATTTGCCAGGGGTCGCTTAAGACCATCGAAAATATGGATTGTTATTGTCTACTCTTCTATTGCTGTAAGTGTGTATCGGGGGGGTGGGGTCGCGGCAGAGTGGGAGCTTGTAAAAAGGGGTCGCCGAGCTTTAAAGGTTGAGAACCGCTGCTCTTGGAGGTCCCCCCCGATGCAATTCTAAAAATGGAAAATCATAAAGATATAGGAAATGTTTTGATATAAGCCCTTCATCAGCTCTGCAATGGTCTTTATCTGCAGCTTTTAATATTAGGCCCAGATCCGACCATATCTGACGACTGCCAACAAAAAACCTAGCTCTAGCTTTTAAACTCTCCCGCCTTGACTACTGCAAACGCCGATGATCACAAAATCTTCAAGCTGCAAAGAATTCAGAACAACGCCGCACGAAATAGTCCCAAGAAAAACATGACGAGATTCTGCTGCTACTCTCTTGCGCACGCTCCTGTATCTTCCTGTGGTAGCGAGAATCGACTACAAGGTGGCCACACTTTGTCATCAGTGTATCTACAATAGATAAATATGCCCATGTACCTTAGTGAACTGATCACTCCATATGTCCCTCGGAGAACACTGAGCTCCATGGATTCAACGCTTTCCTCAAAGGTTACTGTCTGCGGGCTTTTTCAGTGCACGGACCAAAGGTTTGGAACTTACTCCCCATTGGTATCAGATAGACATTAATATGCTTCACAACATTGAAGAAGAGCATTAAGACCTACCTGTTCAAAATTTTGTAAGATTAGTTTGTCATTTTCGCTCTCGTGTTTATGTTTGTAATTAGTAATGCTATCACAGCACCTTGAGTCTACATTATGTTTGTTAAAAGTGCTCTATATTAGGCTATAGCGTTTTTCGAGAATATATAATTATAATATATATATATATATATATATATATTATATATATTATCAGAGGAGAACTAAACATTTCGCGTGGCCCTGAACCACTAGCGGATCCAGAACTTTGAAAAAGGTGGGGGGGCGATTTTTTCCAAACTCTAACAGTAACGCCCAGTAAACCCTAACCCTATGGAGAAAAAGCGCATACAGCATATATATATATATATATCACGATTAATCCTCGCTCCTTACTATAATTTCTGCTAATGATTGCATTTCGCATTTAAGAATAAGGGGTGGGGCGACTCGAGATAAGTTTTTGATTTATAGCATATATCAATTATATAAGTGACAGATTATTTTTAATTTTTTAATTTCTTAACTAAAAAACAAAAAGAAAAAGTTTTGGTTTGTCCGATGGGCGGATGGCGATTGCTGTATCGCCCCTCCCACATGGTACAACCATTTTTCATTTTATATTTACTCATAATAACATTTAAGATTGGAGTGTGGTGCGACATAATATAGGCCTACTAATGGGTTCAAATATCAATATGCAGCTTATATTATATAGATAGTCAACTACTTTTGTTCACAAACTATGATTTCTCCATAAAAATATGACCGCCCCCCACTCAGACGGCTAGAGAGGGGAAGGCAGTAGATGCAATCGCCCCCCCCCCCCCACCGAATCAGCCAAGACACCAGAAGGGGAGCGACATAATATAAAGATCGGTTAAAATATCAATAACAAGTTTTAATTATATTTAATTGATTCTGTTAACAACTGTTAACAAGCTGTGATTTCTACAAATAAATTGGACTGCCCCCCACTCGAAAGTTTATGGGGTGGAGGTAGGATTGATGCCATCGCCCCCTCCGCACCCCACCAAATCGGCCAACATACCAGAGGGGGGGGGGGGCGAAATAATCTAAAAATTTGGCTGAAATGAAATATAAATAATTAATAGTGTATATTATTAACATAAGTAATAAATTCGAATACAAATTGTGTGATTCTAATTACATCCTAGAATTCGGCGGCGGCGAGTGGGGGGGGGGGGGGGTCTAGCCCATATATACCACATGGGAGTAGCCAAGGGGGTTGGGGTTCAAACTACGGACGCAGGGGGGACGGAATTAAGTGACTGATTTTTTGCTTTGATTTTGTTTATTTTAGATTTTAATACTAAACCATCACTTGCCCCAGCGCAGCCAAAAGGATTTTTAGTTTAAAACCCCCTACCAGGGGGTTTAGCAGTTAAATCCCCCTCTTCTATAAAACAAAACAAAACAAAAATAATGCAAACGACAATCTCCGAATTCCAAGAGCATAGATAAGGAAGATTTTGGTTATAAACCCCCCTCCGAAATTAAGATAAACCCCCCTCTTCAATATAAAAAAAGCAAATTACACTCTCAAAATTCTATGAGAGTAGCCAAAGAAGGTTTTGAGTTTAAACCCTACTTCATCGGGGTTTTGATACTAAATAATACCTCTGCAATATAAAAAAAAGTAAATTACAGATTAAAAATCTTTGAGCGTAGCCAAGCCAAGCGGGGGGGGGGGGGGGGTTGAGTTTAAACCCCCTTTCTCCATATTTTTTTTTTAAAGTTTAAAACCCCTCCAGGTGGTTTTGGGTTTAAAATCCCCTTACAGAGAGTTTTGAGGTTGAAAACCCCCCTCTTCAATATTAGTCTAAATCAAACTACACTCACCAAACTCTATGAGCATAGCTAAATGGGGTTTTAAATTTGTTAAAAAAAAACTCCAGAGATGTTTTTAGTTTAAAACCCCCCAACAGATGATTTTGACGATGAAACTTCCCTTTTTCGATATACAATCTAAAGCAAACTACAGTCACCTATTTCCAAGAGCGTAGCCAAGAGATGTTAAAAATTTCTACCAGTGACTGCAATGGGCTCCATTTATAAAGTTCAGTGAATAGTCACCTGCCGAAATTGAAAAAGACTAAATTTGGCTCAAGAAGGCTAAGACGGATTTTAGGAGTCAGTTATAGAGATCAGGTCTCAATCTAGAAAATCCTATGCCGAACTGGGAGTCGACCCCTTATTAAGGTTGTGACAGAGCGTCGCATGTGGTTTGCAGGACATGTTCTCCGACAAAATGAATTACGCATAATAAGAGTTGCAATGACATGGAGGCCATTACGAGGAAAGCGCAAACAGGAATATCCTAGTGACCTATTACAACTTCACGCCACACTTTCATGGAGGTCCTTAGAGCAGGCATCAGACATTGCCTGTGACAGATTTTTGTGGAAACAGCTTGCCGCCCAATGCGCCGAAAGGCGAAGTAGAATCTATATAGGTCAGTAAGATCGGGGGGGGGGGGGAATTTAGTGACTGATCTTTTGCTTTGAGTTTGTTTATTTTAGGTGAGATTTTAATACTAAACCATCACTTGCCCCAGCACAACCAAGGGGGTTTTTAGTTTAAAACCCTCTACCAGGGGGTTCGAGTTTAAAACCCCCTACCTGGGGTTTTTGCAGTTAAATCTCCCTACCTGGGGTTTTTGCAGTTAAATCTCCCTCTTCTATAAAACAAAACAAACAAAAATCCCCAAATTCCAAGAGCACAAAAAAAAAAGATAATTACGCACTCAAAATTCTATGAGCGTAGCTAAATGGGTTTTGACTCAGTTTTGAGTTTAAACCCCACTTCAGCGGGGTTTGAAGGTAAAAAATACCTCTTTAATAATAAAAACAAAGTAAATTATACGCTCAAAATGTTATGAGTGTAGTCAAAGGGCGTTTGAAGCTAAAAAGTACCTCTTCAATATAAATTAAAGCAAATTACTCACTCTAAAATCTATGAGCGTAGCCAAAGGGGTTTTGAGTTTAACCCCCCCCCCCCGGCCAGGGGGTTTGAAGCTAAAAAAATACATCTTCAGTGTAAGAAAAAAGCAAATTACGCACTCAAAATGCTATGAGCGTTGCCAAAAGGGGTTTTGAGTTTTGAGTTTAAACCCCCCTTGATGCTAAAATACTTCTTCAATATAAAAAAAAAGCAAATTACACACTAAAATTATTTGAGAGTAGCCAATCCAATCGGGGGTTTTGAGTTAAAACCCCTCTCCTAAAGATGGCTTTTTTTTTTTAAAGTTTAAAACCCCTCCAGATGATTTTGAGTTTAAGATCCCCCTACAGAGCATTTGGAGGTGGAAAACCCCCAACAGATGATTTTGACGATAAAACTTCCCTTTTCGATATAAAATCTAAAGCAAACTACAGTCACTTAATTAATTCCAAGAGCGTATTCAAGAGAGACTACACATTTTTACCAGTGGCGGGCTCCATTAATAAAGTGCAGTGAATAGTCATCTGCCGGAATTGAAAAACACTAAATGTGGCTCAACAAAGATGGCCAAGACAGATTTTAGGAGACAGTTATAGAGATCGGGTCCAAATCAAGGAATTCCTATGCCGAACTGGGAGTCCACCCCTTAGTAAGATTGTAACAGAGCGTCGCATGAGGTTTGCGGGACATGTTCTCCGACAAAAAGAATTACGCATAAGAAGAATTGCGATGATATCCTAGTACAACATGACGCCACACATTCATGGAGGTCCTCATGGCAGGTGGGAAGAGGCTTCAGACATTACCAGTGACAGATTTTTTTGGAAACAGCTTGACGGCTAATGCTCCGAACGGCGCGGGAGGGTCTAAGTCAGTAAGAATAGCACATTAGGTTTTTGAAATAAAACTTTTTAATAGCTGGAATGCAGTGTAGATACCCCAGAATATGCATTTTGTTGGCTTTCAATATCAGAAATAGCTCTTGGCGGCGGGGCTTGCTAGTAATGGCGGGAAATCTACAATTTTTCCACTAACTCATGGAAGAACCTATTCTAGGGCACAATAAACTTCTTCCGAAAGAATGAAGGGTCAGAATGTAATAAAGATTATATAAAGACACACACACACACATAAATACATATAAAAAAAAAATTTCGCGGGGGGGGGGGGGCGAGGGGGGAAGAAAAAATCCACCCCCCAAATTCCCCCCCCCCCCCCCGAAAAAATTCCTGGCAACGATAATGATATATATGTATGTATACAGGGGCGGACTGGGTATTAAAATCAGCCCGGGCATTACCATATAAACCGGCCCACAAATGGAATGTCATATATTTTCGGTGGGGGGGGGGGGGGGGATTTTAACCACACTCCGTAATTTATATATATATATATATATATATATTAGTGTGTGTGTATATGTAATTAATCTTCATTACATTCTGATCTTTCATTCTTTCAAACATTTTTTCTACTATAGAATACTCTCTTCCTATAATTAGTGGAAAGACAGTACACACCGCCAAAGGGTAGCTAGGGAGTCCGGGGGAGCGCTGTGAGCTAGCCCCAGTGGGGTCCGGTCGAAGCCGCGGAACCTAGCATTATTTCCGTTATTAACAAAAAAACTAAAACAAATTAATTCCACTTATCTTATTCATGGCAAACCAGTAACACAGACTAAAAACGCAAAATACCTAGGTGTTATAATAAATGAAAAACTGCCATGGAATCCACATATTGATGAAACTATAAAAAAATCAAACAAAGCATTAGGATTTATTAAAAGAAATTTCTATAAATCAAATAAGAACATAAAACTAAAATGTTATTTAACCTTGGTTAGGCCAATAATAGAATATGCATCTTCCGTCTGGGACCCCTCAACTCAAGAAAACATTAAGAAACTGGAACAGACAGAAAATAGAGCAGTGAGATTCATAACAAATGAATATTCACATTTGACTAGAGTAACACTTATAGTAAAATCACTAAATTTAGAAAGCCTTCAGGACAGAAGACTCAAAAGTAAAGTAGCAATTATACATAAAACACTGAACCATAATCTTCAAATACAAAAACACAATTTAATAAAATACTCTGAAAGACACAAAGATAAAGGCACACTCCTCGTCCCATATGCTAGGGCTAATTTGTACAAACACTCCTTCTTCCCTAGTGCTATTAGAGCATGGAATGGGTTGCCTGAGCTAGCCAGGAAAACCAGTGACTTGGCAGAATTTAAGTCATTGGTTAATATGCATGACTAAATGCATGACGCGTAGGACGTAATCATCTTCTTTTTTGAAGTAACGTCTGTATTAAATAAGATAAGATAAGTTTTTAAGCTGTAAAAATGCATATTCTGAGGTATCTACAGTGCAATTAGCCTGCTACTCTTCCGCTAAAAAAATCAAAAACCAAATCTGCTATTCACTGGAGTCCAGCGACTGGTAGAAAAGGTAAAATGCTTTAGTTTTTGTATTGGAGGGGGAAGGGAAACCACAAAATCCTTTCATGCTCATGAAATTTGGTGACTGTTGTTTGCTTAAGTTGTTTGCTTAAGTTGGCAGCACTGGGGCAGTAAGTAAAGTTTCCCTTTCATGGTTTGAAGACCCTCCCCTCCCGGCTACGCCCATGTGTTATATTATAGGTGTAAGCCTAATTCTCTTCAAAATACATAAAGTTTGATAACACATCGAAAACTGGATGTATGCATTCGTAGGAGTACATAATGTATTCTTTTTATACATGTATGTAGTCTGAAAACTATAAACAATACAATAGCAGGCTAATGAGTTTGAAGCTTTTTGATATTACTTATAGATTACAGACGTTTCTTCAAAAAAATAAGATTGTTACGTCTTACGCATTTCATGTGTCAATCTAGTCATGCATGTAATCTGTGACTTAGAATATGCTAAATCATTGGTTTTCCTGGCTGACTCAGGTAACCCATTCCATTAAAAAATAATAGAAAGCAGAACGGTTAGAGAGACACTTACTGAATGTGAAAAGCTCTTGCTTCCTCCTAGTACTTTCTCAAAAACGCGATTCGTATATGAATATACCATGAGCCATTATGTAAAATAAAAATCTCCTTTCATTAAATATCGGATGTGACAGCGCTATATCCTATACCAGGAGTCGGCAGCCTTTTGAGTCGGAAGAGCCAAAAATTACAATTTACACAATTTCGAGGTTTTTAAAGAGCCACAAATTTTTCTTGCCAACTATAAATAGTTCTCACACAATGAATTTTTTCAATATAAAAAAAATCGAGTTCATATACAAGTAGGTTAGTGTTTTTCACAACAAATTAGATAATATTTAAATGGCATTATTAGATAATTATTTTTTATTTCGATAACAACTAAAACAGCTAAACATTTACTTCAAACACCAACTTGTACTTCACTAACAAACAATTGAACAAACAAATTCAATGGGAGCAATGACTTTACAAAGTTTTAGAAAGTTTGGAGACATTTGGCTCATACGGTCACATGATGTTTTTAGTTTCAAACACGACTCTAAATTTTCATTTGTTATTTGGCTTCTTACTTTATCTTGCTCGCACGGATATGTCTATCCAAAGATAGTCAGCACTTCAAATGTCAACTTCTTCACCTCACTGTTGCAATCTCTAAGATTATTCCATGCGGCGTTCCTTTTAAGGCTGTCCACTTTTGTTGAGTTACGTACTTACATTTCTGGACCTCCATCACTTACAACTTGCTTTTCAATTCTGGAAATTTTCCACTCCACAAAACTTTACTTTTTAAATCGATCAATCGTATTTCTAGATATCCAGTATCAATTCCATACCTTCTAGTGTGGATTTCGTTACTATTTGTGTTGAGATGGTGTACTAGGAATGCTAGAATAGTTTTGTTGAATTTGAATTGCTCAAATTTGTCAAATTTATCTTTGATTTTTTGGTATAGCTGCGCTGAAGTAGTTCGTGTCAAAAGTTGCACTGATTTTATGCGATACTGCTTTACACATTAAAAATGAAGTAACTTATCGCTCTAAATATTTTTTGAAAAAAGAATTATTTTTTCTTCAAAACAAACCCATTCTTCTACCAAAACATAGGATGGGTTTTCCTTTCCTTTCAGTTTTAGATTCAGCTCATTTAATTTCTATGTTATATAAATCACAAAGTAAATTTTTTGCAATTATTCGTCCTTCTATAATTCGGTGTGATAAATGCCTTTTTTATTTTGAAATGTATTCAAGCACAAAGTAAAACGTTTCATTCCCTAACCTCTGGAAAGTCATAGGTCAGAATACTGAGTCTCCATTTCGTTTAAGTGGTAGAGTGCTTTTGACCAGATGCTGGTAATAATCTTGATTACAGAATTCATGGCCTCTTTTATTTCGGTCGGAATCGTTTTGGGCACAAAAAGCTTCTTGGTGCATTATTCAGTGAAACATAAATATTTCTTGGTTTATTTTTCTCCGACGAATTGTTGTTGCTCTTTTATTTTTTTCTTGTCATACTTCTGGCTCTATCAGTTGCTATTGAAACGATTTTATTTAAATCGATTTTATTGTCTTCAAGGTATTTTTGCATGATCTCTATCGTCCCTGTCTAGTAAGTCACGAGAGTGGTGGCAATCCTTGGGAAGACATACCTGACGAATTGGGCAACTTGTGCCTTGTCTTTATGTCGCAAGACTCATCTATAGCAAGTGATAAGGCAGAAGAAAGTTGAATATCTTCCACCTGCAAATGTGCTACATTTGAAGACATTTTAGCTATTCTATCTTGTACTGTTTTAGCGGATAGTGGCAAGTCTTTGTATTTATTTTCAAGATTTCTGGTTTGTTTTTGAAATCACGAAACTGTTCTTCAGAAGCAAGTAGGAAGCAGTCTTTCACATACTCATCATCTGTAAATGGTTTCCCTTTTTGTGCAATTTCTAGTGGTATACGCAAAGCTTGCCAGGATAGCATTACTTCGCTTCTAACTTTGAGAATATAAATTTGCTTACAACTCGTTTACTTGAAACCACAAGCTATACGTCACAGTCAAAGCACGTGGTTGAGATGCCAATTCTTCTTGCGTCAAATCGAATTAAAACCTACATAGAAACATCCGACGACGGCGTCATTCGAGCGCTTACGACGGACTTACGACAGCGACGACGCGTGTCACGGGGAAGGGGTGTGGTGAAAAGCGAGTACAAGTGGCTGAGAGATAAAATCAAAACAAAGGAAAAGGTCATAACAAAGCTTCTCTACTCCTTACTTGCTCACACTGAACGTGATATCTAGCCAGCGGCCAACGAGTTTGCAGCCTCTTTTTATTTAACTATAAACCTCGGTAAAAAGCTTGGGGTTAGGACTTGGAGATGGAAGGCCCAGGTGAGATCTGAATGGAGGGATGTGTAAAAGCAGGCCATATCCCTTCACGGGCTGTAGCACCACTGGGAGGGATAGATGGCAAAAGCCGGTATGAACTTCTTATAGTCCAACAGTCAGGCTGGGCAGGTCACGTATCCCGTATGGGTAACGAGCATATTGTTTAGCGTAACAGAGGAGGAGCCCCACGGAAACGTTTCTTTATAGAACTAATGCAATGATTTCAGTCTATTAAGAAAAAATGCGCCATTTTACTTTGTCACAAAGTGCCTGTTTTACCCTATATCGTAAAGATTTGCGTCACTTGATGTTTCGTACTAAAGACATAATAAATATACTAAGACTTTCTTCTAAGCCAATAATAGTAGACCTACAATAGTTTTACACTGTAAGGCTGACGTGAGCTGTGGTTTGTCTAGACTATCGAAAAACTTAAAAGACTTTATATTTAATCGCCATGTACAATTACATTTAGAGCTGACAGAACACTAAAACAACTCTTCAGATTAGTAGTCTTTATCTGATCGTTCATTTTCGTAATTACAAAAATATTCCCAAAATGATTTGGGAAATTATTTAACCGAGCGAGGCTCGGCCACCTGATATTAAATTATCTATATATATATAATTCTCTTCTTCCCTCAACAGTTTAAACGAGTAGTAAGGAGTAAAGGAAAGATCACTCTCTTATTTCTGCGTATAGTCGACGAGAAAAAAAGAGTAGTGTTCACACTATGGATGAGTGGCTGCGCGATGGACTGTCGTTTAAATGTATCAAACTCTGCCCGCTCCCATCCCCCTTTGTTCAGCGGGAGGTTTGGACTAGGAACTAATTTAAGCAATCTACTATATATATATACTAGACATATGTTACCCGCGGGTCTTTATTGGCGCATTACCGTCGATATAGTCACAATTAAACGAAATAATAATGTAATAAGTAAAGCGAATGTGTCAATGTAAA
Organism: Biomphalaria pfeifferi; assembly: GCA_030265305.1. Taxonomy (NCBI): domain Eukaryota; kingdom Metazoa; phylum Mollusca; class Gastropoda; family Planorbidae; genus Biomphalaria; species Biomphalaria pfeifferi. The sequence continues at coordinate 704,060 of JASAOG010000161.1, read as the reverse complement.
AATAGTGTGAATGAAGCTATCAAATAAAAATAGCTAACAGGCTTAAATCTAACAACTAATAGGACTAATTGATGATTTTTCTAAAGGTTTAGATAATAGTGAACAAATAGATGCTATCTTACTAGATTTTTCTAAGGCTTTTGACAAAGTTCACCACCATAGTTTTCCTTAAAAAATTAAAATATTTTTGCATTAATCGTCCACTGCATCAGTGGATTAAAGATTTTCTGATAGGGAGAGAACAAACTGTAATAATAAATGGCTCTAAATCAACACCGATAACTGTAAACTCAGGTGTACCTCAAGGAACAGTCTTGGGTCCATTACTATTTTTAATTTACATAAATGATTTACCATATTGCATTAGTTCAGGAACAAAAGTCAGATTATTTGCAGACGATTGCATAATATATAGAACAATAAAAACAACACAAGACATAGATATTTTACAAAGAGAATTAGATGAATTACAGAAATGGGAATCAAATTGGAGCATGTCTTTCCACCCAGAAAAATGTCAGTTGTTAAGAGTAACAAAAAAAATTAAAACAAATTAATTCCACTTATCTTATTCATGGCAAACCAGTAACACAGACTAAAAACGCAAAATACCTAGGTGTTATAATAAATGAAAAACTGTCATGGAATCCACATATTGATGAAACTATAAAAAAATCAAGCAAAGCATTAGGGTTTATTAAAAGAAATTTCTATAAATCAAATAAGAACATAAAACTAAAATGTTATTTAACCTTGGTTAGGCCAATAATAGAATATGCATCTTCCGTCTGGGACTCCTCAACTCAAGAAAACAACACAAATTAGAGCAGTGAGATTCATAACAAATGAACATTCACATTTGACTAGAGTAACACCTATAGTGAAATCACTAAATTTATAAAGCCTTCAGGACAGAAGACTCAAAAGTAAAGTAGCAATTATACATAAAACACTGAACCATAATCTTCAAATACAAAAACAAAATTTAATAAAAATACTCTGAAAGACACAAAGATAAAGGCACATTGCTCGTCCCATATGCTAGGACAAATTTGTACAAATACTCCTTCTTCCCTAGTGCTATTAGAGCATGGAATGGGTTGCCTGAGCTAGCTTGGAAAACCAGTGACTTTGCAGATTTTAAGTCATTGATTAATATGCATGACTAAATGCATGGCGCGTAGGACGTAAGCATCTTCTTTTTTGAAGTAACGTCTGTATTATATAAGATAAGATAAGATAGACCTAGGAATAGACTCAGTAGAGAGATGTGTTAATGTGTAACCAATTGGTAATGTCTAATGAAAGAATGTTCGCCAGGAAATCTGTAGTCACAGATATTAGGAACTAATTTATGTAAGAAATGCATTCCTGCCTAGTTTTATCAGGATTGGTCAAGCGGTTTTGATGTCTATAAGTAACATACATACATACATACATACATACACCTCACATTCTACCTTATAATATATATATATATGTGTGTGTGTAAATAGCAGGGCCGGACTTACCCATTGTGGGGCCCTAAGCGAAACGGATTTCGCGCAGCCAAGTTTGAGTAAGGAAGCGGATAATAAATGAAATTTAAGAGTTTGTATTAGAAAATAAATTCATATATGCATTTTATTCATTCTTTTCTATGTACAGAAATACTTTACGAGCCTTGCGTATAGCGAAGTTATACAGTATATCATAATAATTCTGTTTCCTACATAGATCACGCTCAATAGCAAGAATTACCAAATGTTTCAATCTATTTTTGAGAACTGTTGACCTCAAGTAATTCTTCATTAATTTGAGGCGCGATAAGCTTCTTTCACCAGATTACACAATTACGGCTGATGCATAATGTCGCGCGTAAGATTGGCGTTTTCCATATTGAATGGCAAAAAGACAATTTTCGTGTATAAATTTCTGCCTATTTTAAGACGTTTTCGTATATTTTGCGATTTGGGGAGCTCCTGATAAATCGCCAGGATGGCGCGGGAAATCTGTTTTAAGTTATAAAATGGTTTAATTAATTAATTTATGCACCTTGAATTAGTGCGGGTCCTATGAAAGCGCGGGTCCTATGAAAGTGCCCCTCGTAAATCGACAGGAGGGCGCGGGAAATCTCTTTTAAGTTATAAAATGGTTTAATTTAATAATTTCTACAACTTGAATTAGAGCTGTCCCTATGAAAGTGTGAGGCCCACTGCGGTCGTATAGGTTGCAGGCGCCTAATGCCGGCCCTGAAAAATAGCTGCATATGCTACGCCGCCGGTCGACTAGTTGTAATTATTGTAATAATTTTCATCATTTATAACTTCATACTAAGCATAAGTTTGCCATTAATTATAACAGTATAAAAATCGATTTAGATCTAGATTTATTTTTTAATTCAATATTTTTTTTTGTAAGCCTTAAGTATAGTAATTTAGATCTATGTTATTAAAAATAATAATAAAAAAAACAACTTACTTTGTCTTTTGAAATCGCAGAAAGTAGAGCTTTATACATATTGAGCTGTGAATAAATTGGGTGGTTTGCAATTTCGCGGCTGTGTGTATGTGTTAAAGTTAATTTCTATAAAGTATTGTTAAAGAGCTAATTGTCGCGCCTTTTTTAATTTTTTTTTTTACTGCGTTATATCAATGTTTTTTAACTTAACCTCTCTCATCCCTCTTTTTGGTTAAATTTCATTGGAACCATTAAAAGACGGGGGAGGGAAGGAGCAAAAAAAAAATGGGCGTGCCATCAAAGGCCCATGCGACCAGCAAAATGATTAGGCCAAACACAACCTCGGAGACATCAAAGCAGTCCATGCCGCTCGTGCATAGCAGAAAGTACGGTTAAACATATTGCAAATGATAATACGTACAGTGTATAGTGTATTTTTCTTGATATTCTTGTTGAATTTCAAGCAAAATTAATTGTAATAAGAATTTAAAAAAAACAAAAAAAAAAAAAAAACGTGTTCGGACCTTTGTGTCTTGCTGCTGTCCCTTTTTTTAAAAGTTGACTACATTGAAATTTTTTTTTCTTTGGTGGCGACCAGACCGGCCCACCGGGCATTTGCCCGTTCGCCCATATAGCCAGTCCGACCCTGATTATATCTCCTTAAGAAAGCAAGGGGAGGGGCTAATAAATTCAGTAATTATTATCTCAGCGCTCTATCTCGGTTATTTACTCATATAAAACTTGAGTAAATTCTGTTGTATTAATCTAAATTATAAAAATAATAGACTAGAAGTCACTAAGTTTTATTGACATGTCAGGTACCGTATTCCTTTATTGATAAAGCAAGGGAAATAAAAATGCGAACCCGGAAGAAAATTCCTGTGGACAAAATAGACCTATAGTTTTTTCTTAGTTTCGACAAGTCTTGTGTCCTTTTTTGTAAATTGTTTTCAGGAGTTAAACAAAAATAATTTCATTGATGGAATTCAGTCTAGTCCAGTGCTATGATCGTGTGTGCGTTTTAGCACGAAATCTCTCTGTGTAAAAGGTGTTCATTAACCTTTTCAATATTTTAAGTTACCAGGGCAGAGCTTTCATTATTATTACAAACATTATCAACAGGCACAGGAAGAAAATTCCATGATGGCGGCCGACGAATGGAGAAACTGTGTTGACTGGCTTGTGAGATGTCAAATTTTACCGCCTGATCATAAAGCGACTAAACATGATGCTACTGCTTTTGATTTAGCACAGGCTTTAAGAGATGGTGTTTTATTATGCCATCTTTTAAATACTTTGCAGCCTGGCTGCCTCGATATGAAAGACTTCAGCTCCCGTCCACAGATGTCTCAGGTATTTAACTATTTTTTAAAAACATAACTTACTTAAACAGACTAGACTAGAGTTAGAGTCTAGTCTAGTTACTAGATCTAGTGTATCATTTAGTTACTTAGTTTAGTCTTAGATCTATTCTATAAATATAAAATTAACAAGAGTCAGAGTGTTACTAGAGATCTAGACTTTACTAGACATCTAGATCTAAGTAGACCCCCTAACTGGGCCTACCTAACCGTCCTAACCGTCTAGTCTAAGGCACTAAGTTACTAAGTGTGACTAAGACTAAGGCCTCTTGTTGAATTTGAACTATTGACTAGAATGCCCTAGATCTAGATGATAGATCTATTCTATAGTATAAATAATAATAATCTATACATTATATTATAATATTAATAATAAGGGATAAGTATATTATATACTTTATAGACTAGAGTAGGTATCGTCTATATGCAGTAGAGTAGCTCAGTAAAAAGAGATCTAGATCTTATACTATAAGTTAACATTTATTATTATATAGATCATGATTTCTAGATAGTCACTTAGATTCATTATTCATCTCTGTCCCTATTTCTAGAAAATAGCTATGATCTAGATAGGGCTTGGCCTAGATTAGATCTAAATCTAAGTTTTAGACTATCACAATTTATATATTTAACCATATTGCCATATTTATTTAAATTTCTAAATCTTTAGAAGTATTTTAAGTACAATGAAATATGAACTTTTTAAGATACAAACAATTTAGTGAATCAATAGTGCCAATACCAATTTGTTATCAGTACCGGAGAAACCCTTTTTTTATTTTATATGGATACTTGATCTACAAATTACTAACCAATAAATCATTACAAAACAAGAAAAAAATTATCATCATTGGAACACACCCTTATTTTGGAAACTTCCTAAATATCACCTTAGAAGTTAAACAATCCCCTCTATAATCACCATTTTCCCCCCGATAAAATGATACTCTAACATAGAAGATTGGTTGAAAAATAATGACTTTTTTATGCACTTTTCTGACGGTAACTGTGGATGCGACTGAAACCATAAGGACCAGCTTTTAAGCACACATCCAGGAGCACAAAAATGACCATGTTGCAGTACCTAACTATAGACTTTATTTCTATAGATCTAGATCTATTACTATATTAGTAAATATAGAATCTAATCTAGATATCAGAATCTAGTCAATGTAGTTTAGATCTAGACTAGTCTAGTTATAGTTTATTTTAGGTCCAGATGTATATATATATAATATATTATAGATTCTAGATTAGATCTATTTAATAAGTTATAAATAATGACTAGATCTTGATCTATAATGATGATTTCCAACCACACAAATTAATTAATTTTGTAGTCTTGTAGTACTTGTTGTTGTACGACTCTGACTCTGAGACTCTAGAGAATCTAGACTAGACTACTGTAACATAGAGAGTTAGTTTTACATGTTTCTCATGTCATGCCATGTAAAGTGATTTGAAGATCATTAGACATGATAAAGATCTATTATATAGATCTAGGTCTTGTCCAATCTATAGTTATATCTTCATCCTAGCCTAAATCTCCCTTAGGACGGCCAGTGATGTTCCAGAGCACATACTATAAGACACATGTGACAAGATCAGGAGCCATCCTACTCCTAGACAGTCCTAGAGATAAAATGGGTCTAGAGCATATATAATATATTATGTAATATTATATTAAAAATTAAATCATATATTTAGTTTTCTATTTTGTTAAAACAAAACTTGTATCATAATAATCTTCGACCCTCTATGTGGCTGTATGTCTGGCAAAATAGGGTCAAGACGGCAAGCTGTTATGACTAATGGCATTGCTTTTATAATATATATATATATATATTGCATTCAAGGCTATGGTTCCTAATTTCCAGTTGAAATTTTATGCGATGTATGCTCATCTTACATGACCCCAGTGTTGACACCATTCTTCACAACATGTTTTTCTCCCCTCTCTACTAGCGCATTTTTTACATGGCATATATATAATATCAGGGGGTGCGGTGGCTTCCAAACCAGGGGGGCGGGGGAATCCTGAAGACTAGGATTTTTAATTTTGGGATCTTTTGGGCGCCTCTGGGTCCACCCAGTTCTAATGAGTATCTGACATTAGTTTGGGAAAAGTAAAGGCAGTTGGTCATTGTGCTGGCCACATGACACCCTCGTTGACTATGGGCCACATGAATAAACAGATGACCTTTACATCATCTGCCCCATAGATGGCAAGGTCTGAAAGGGGAATTTACATTACTTTAATATAACATCATGGATCAAATCTAAACAACAGTAAAAATTTATTTACAGGGCTGCTAATCACTAGTGGCTAAATATGTGTGTGTTTGTGTGTTTTAAGCAGGTATCTTCTATATATATATATTGTAAATGATATAGATCTGAATTTTAAAATTTTATTTACACATTTTTTCAGTTTTTATGTATGAAGAACATCAGAACCTTTCTTCAAACTTGCTCAACGGTATTTGGATTAAATCCCCATGATTTGTTTAAGCCTAATGATTTATTTGATGTAAAGGACTTTAAAAAGGTGAGCTAGGAAGCGCTCTAAGATTACCTGTAAAAAGTTAAATTTGGATTAACACAAATGTTTAAAATCAAACTTGATTGTAAAAATATCAAACTGGTTGTTATATTTTAAACTTTGTTAAATATATAATGCAATATAAAATGTGTAAAGTGAAGCCCCATGATTAAAAGTAAAAGATGTACACAGATATATATTTCTAGTTTAGGACATCATTATAAATGTAATGAATATATAGAGTTTTAATTTATTTTAAAAATTAATTTAAAAATAAATTATATATCACTCACACACACTAAAGAAATGAAACTATTTTTTTTTTTGAGTCAGTATTTATTTATTTTGCAATACATAATTGTAGATTGTTTTTTTTTTCTCTTTTAATTTGTTTCTTTCTTTGGGGCTCAAGTTTTCTTACCTTTCAACTTAAGTGAAACTCTTTGTGGAATTTGGGGAAAGGCATGTCTGTCCATGTTTTTAACCCTGATATGGAGACATTCTCATCACCAAGCTCTACACAATACTTTTGACACCAAACTTTGAGTGATTGTGTGTAAGCATATTAACAATTCATAGTATGGTGAATTTTTTTGGAGCACAATAACTTGGCTCTTCATGTGCTGGTTGATTTGGGCACTGCTTAAAGATCCTTGAAGCTAGATTTCTCATCTAGCCTCCCATCATTGGATGCATCAGACTCGTATGATTATCTATCACTTTAACTATCTCAACCACATATATTGTCTTTTATTGTCTTATTGTGAATATATATATATTAAATTCATGTACATCTTTCCACAGGTGTTAGATACATTATCACAGTTGTCTAAAAGTGAACTAGCACAAAGAAAATTCTGGTGAGTTTAAGCTTGAGATCTATTACACGATTGCTAGTTTTAATACACATCTGTATATCAAATGCAGCGTTTTGAATCCACATTTTTATTTACCAGTAAACCTGTAATTGCCCCATCACATGGGCTGTATAATGTAGTTTTTTTTTCGTGTCCAGAAAGAGATGCTGACATGAAATGTACCAAGCACCTCATGGTATAAACACATATTGGCAATGCTCAGATTTTTTTTTTTTTTTTTTAATAAAAATTTGAATTGAAAAAAGAAAATGTATTCTATTTATAGATTTTATAAAAGTATAGTAGAATCGTTGTTTTAAGGTTGGCTCACTTGTCTTGAAAGTTGTTTTAAAAATTGTTCTGTACACTGATAACAAAGGAATTCAGATAAATGTCAACTGATTTTGAATACTGTTTTTTTTTTTTCCGAATATATATCAAAGAATGTTCTCCATTATCAAATATTTATTAGCCCCTGTTGTCTTTATGATGTCATTTTATTGAACTGTACTCCCCATCCATTTTTAAAAGGGGTTTTCTGAATCATTGTGAGCCTCATAGACAGCCTGACGGATACTACAATGAGTTGGAAATGTATGCTGTGTAAGTGAAAGCAGGCTGCCGATTGTATTTTTTTATATGTTTTTCTGCCTCCCTTCTGTTATGATATATTGAATGATGATCATGGGTAACAATTGGTTTGTTTTAGAGATTCTATGTGATATTATTAAATCCTTGCCTGTACTTTGGACTTCTTTTCATATGTAAATATATCCTAACTGTGTGTTGGTAGACTAAATAATTATCTAGTGTATCAGCATGGAATATTTTTTTTGTTTTTTAGCATTTTAGCTAAAGCGCTTGATTGGGACATGCCTTAGATGATAAGTGAATCAGTAGATGTCATTAAGCTAAAATTCACAGCTTGTTGTAGGCCTGCCTGTAAGCTCAAAGTTCACTTGAGGTGTATTTATAAAACTAAAATTGAGATGAGGCCTGTATAGTGAGATTCATTGAGGGTTTTTAAAGTGAAATTCTTTAAAGGTTGAAAGCTTTGGGCATATGGATGTCCAGTTCTCCACACGGAACTTTATTCCTTACAAATGAACATTTAATTGTAATTAAAAGAAAATTCTCATCTGATGTGTCCAGGTCTTCACCTTTGACACTAAAACATGAGAATTTAAATCTTCAAAAACCTTACAGATTTTCATTGCCTCAGATCAAGTTTTTAATCTGATCTAGGTCTTAGAAGAGCTTTAAGTAACTCACTTCTTTACAAATGTATAACAACATAGGAAAAAGCCTAAAGAAGCTACTAAGCATCACCTGTCAAGGTTTTATGTCTTTATGAGGAAGTAGCATGATGGAAAGATGGAAAGGACTAAATGAAATGGCAACAATGATGAAAACTCTGCTGCAACAATCACAGACTATCCCACGGGGCGAAATACAGAAAAGAAGGGAGGCAGTAACAGAATCAAAAGATCAACAGGACCAAATAGAGATGGCAACAAGCATGAAAACTCTGGTTAAACAGACAGAAGAAATGACATGATGATTAAAAAATATATATATATATACTGGCCATCACACTGGATGGGGTGGGTAGAGTAGCGGGTAAACATAAATTTTGGGGTATTGCACTGGTCCAGCAGACTATGGGGCATGAGATTAGTTAGTTATTATTTATTAAATATTGATCGTATTCTGTGTGCAATAAGAGCATGCCTTACAAACAGCATGTTTAGATATTAAGTACAGGATGAAACTAAACTAGTGTTTGTGTATTAACAGTATTGTATTACTAGCAAGTGTGACATGTCACTAACTCTTAAAGATCTGTCACTGCACTGTAAGGCATGGGAGTTACTAATTCTTGTTATGCCAGTATCTCAGTGTCTGGAGCATTGATCATCCCCAACTAGTTTCAGCATAGCCATTTCTTCTTCACACAGAATCCACTCCACTAGGATGAATCAGTTTGTGTTTCTGTCTGACATGAAGGAAATGGCACTTAAGTCATTTGAAATGTATAGCAGTAATGTTTGAGCACTGTGGTGCCCCAGCCCCCCATCCCTTTGGTTTCCAAACATTTTTGACAAAGCTTATATCGGCTCACTCTGTTTGTCTGGTAAAAAGTTTCAACAAGTGATTTCTCCCATTTCTCTGATCAATCTGAAATTTTGCACAATTATTTCTTTTACCTAACAACATAAGAATCAATAAAAAAAAATTACCAATTAGTTAATTAACTATTAGTAATAAATTATTTTGTTTGGTATCTTCAACTAGGGAAAGAAATTGTAATTGACTGAAGTGGTGGTTTAAGCTGAATTAGTTCCCTTTATGGGTCATCGTCTGAGTCTTAGTGAACACAAATCTGAAAAATAGGAAAATTATACAAACAATAAAAAACTATACAATCTTCCATGTTGATAAGCTCTTCATTAGTAAAGTGGTTACCCTGTTGGCTTTGGAAGGCTTGAGCCATGAGTTCCAATTCAGGTCATATCCCCTTTTTTAAAAAATATTATAAATGCTTTTCTATTGTTAGTCCAGATCTATTACATGACATGACTGATCCAAACTAATTGATACAACAAGTACGCTTAATATAAGTTTTTTTTTTTTTTTTTTATTCTTGTTTCCTATTGTACTTCATAACATCCTTAGCCACCATCATTTTCAAGTCATGCTTTTGTCAAAACAACTATTTTGAGAGGATAAGTTTTATTCCTTGCTATGATTACTATATAAAATATAAAATAAAAATTTGTTTATATATTTAATCTATCTGCCAATTCCAAACATCTCCAACACAAATCAGTTCTGTTTGGCTAACTAAAATCGATCCTTTCAAAAGATTGCCTCTCTCTTTTTTTTAACTAGCTATAGTAGATGTTGATTAGCTTTTTTGTGTTTTTATTTAAAGATCTGGGTAAGCTATGCAGTGGCTAGGCTTACACATAAAATGAATTCACCAAAAAATAGATCAAACCTCAGGACAAATAAGTTCTTTTGACATTTAAGTACTTCATGTAGCACATTTATCAACTTATCACAATTCGATTGTTTTTCTGTTGTTTTTTTTTGTTTTTTTCCTGCAATAATGACAAACTTGTATGAAATGTCTATAGTTGATTTGATATGATGGCTGATTGGTATATTAAATGGTCTTAGATTTAAATCCTAATGGAGACTGCACGTTTTATTTATATTGTTGAGTGTTCCCAAACTATTGGGTATTGGACTTAAGTGATGTGAAGGCAATAGTACATTGTATTGGGTAACTGCTCCTAATGAATCAGTTACATCAATTCTTATTTGGAAATGAAACCTTTTTGGTTGTTATACATTAATATTCATTCTATGTCATAAAACATTGTCGTGTTCTGGCTGATAGAATTGTTATCAATTAATATTTTTTAAGTGAAATATATACCAATATCATAAATGCCTTAACTAAGGTACAGGTCTAGAAATACAGTAACCTTCACTAATGTAATATGTAATCCAATGCTATAAATTTGTTGCTAGGCCCGGACTTAACTGGTCAGAAAATATATAAGTACTTGCCTTATAACAAATGACTGAATTAACTAAATATCTCATCAATTATGTAGCACGCTGTTACCTGCTTCTCCAGCTTAAGGCTAGGCAGGTGATTCACCCATCCTACATCATCTCTTTGACCCTAAGCTGTTTACAAGTACATGTATCTTATAGTAACATTTTTTTTAAAAACCTGGACAGGTGTGTAAACAATAAAATCTGTTATAATAACTTGGAAATTTTGTTTTTTAGATTTTTTTTTGTTCTTGAGCACATTTTCATTTGTTATACATTTGATTTTTAAGCTTCTAATAATATATAATAATAAAATTCCTTCAAAGTATTTTTTTTTTATATTCCTGCGTTAACTTTTTTTTGTGTGTAAATCTTGGGTAACAAGTAAATAACCTACTTAATAAATCACATGCAAGGAAGTACTGTCCTTATCAATTGTTTAAAAATCCTTTCTATTTAGTGTTCTGTTTGTTACAAATATTTGCTTGTCTTCATAATTTCTTGTTGAGTGGTTACAGAAACCTAATCGTTTTATTTCAGTTCTTGTGTCAACTGTCAGTTGGTCCATGTTGCCCCAACCCCAACCTTGTGGATTACTAGAGTTGTCATAATGTTGGGTATGGAGGGGGTGGCTTGCTAACCTTCAGTACACCTTCACCTGTCCCTTAGTCTTTTAGACTGTTGGGTGTTGGGGCACCAAACATGATCTGTTGACGATTCTGTCCTTTTTGTCACTATTAGAGAATGTTCAATGACAGTCTCATCCATTCCTTGTTGGGGGTCTTCCCCTCACTTCAGCCTCTACTTGTGTTCCCTGCAACTGTTTCTTGCAGAATCAGAAGCCCCATTAGCAGTGTACCAGGCTGAGAGTTACTCCCTTAGAGCATGTGAAAGGAAGCGGGCCGTAAGTTTTAAGGTCGTTACAAGGACAGCCCTACTGCAGCACATGAACCAGTTCTATTTCTCTCATATCTTTGTCCAGATCATTCTTCATTGCAGAAAGCTCTTTGTGGATCTTTTCTTTGTCACTGTGACCCTGTTTTGGATTTCCTCATTTATTTTGCAGGCTTTATTTTATTTAGGATCCTATTTTTATTTTTGGTACTTTCCCACCTTAATTTTCTTCACTTTTGTTGCTCTTCCACTTGAGTAAATGATTTAAGTGAAAATATTTTTGAACATATTCTATGTTATCTGGTGACTTGGTTAGTGAAACTAGTCAATATGTAAGCATCCAGTCTGTACTGTACTTTGTTCTTTTAGCCAGTTAGTCAACTTGTGACAGCAAAACAGTGTCAATGTCTACATTTTTTTTTAAAGTCTGCTAGTCAGTATACATCCCAGAATTCCAGTCTGTACTGCAATCGGCATGAGGTTTATCATGTTGACCTATATAGTTTATTGTTTTAAAATCAGTCTCTTTACATTATTTACTAAATGAGAAAGTTTATGTATATATAAAATCAATCTTATTCACCGAACTAACTTGTTAGTTAAAATCTCTCTCTCTTGGTAAAAGTAAAGTAATGGACCTCTTTCACACCTTGCCATCTATGGGGCAGATGATGCAAGTGTCATTTGTTTATGTGGCCCATGGTTAGCAATAGTGTCATGTGACCAACTGCCTTTACTTTTCCCCAACTAATGTCAGATCCCCATTAGAGCTGGGCAGACTCAGAGGCGCTTTAAAGATCCTGAAATTTAAAATCCCAGTCTTCACTGGGTTTTGAACCCTGGACATTTCAGAAGTCAAGCACTTTACCACTCAGCCACCATGCCTCTCTTGGTATGTATGTGAAATGAAATCTTCACTAGCAATGTCTTGTTAATTTGCCTGTATTTGGTCTTATACTTCTGCTTGTTGACCAAAAACAAATCAGAAAACACTAGAAGAATTAGCCTATTTAAAGGCTGACCAGTGTCATCTAGTCTTACTATTAGTCTCATCAATGTTCCTTACTATTGTCCTGCTCTTGTTTGACCAGTTCTTTATTCATAGCAAGAGTCTATTGAAGAAAATATCTTTGCCTTGATAAAATGACTCAATTCTAATGATTGTTGTACTCATTTGCTACAAGAGCCACGTTAACAGCCCTTAGAGTAGGGCATCATCTCTATCCTTTACTAACCTCTGATGTTGCTTGGTACATATATTCAAAGCTGTGCAGATTTTCAATCTTAAGTTAAATAGGAAATCAGTACACTCACATCTGCTACTGCGTTTTGGACATTTCAAATGTTTTGAGTATTTGTATTGGCATTAGGTTTTATAGATAAATACTACTCACTATAAAAACTTACTAGGAAACATTTATTCTCTACAATAACCTTAAAATTGATAGCTGTAATGGACTATAATTATTCTCTACAATAACCTTAAAATTGATAGCTGTAATGGACTATATTTATTCTCTACAATAACCTTAAAATTAATAGTTGTAATTGGTTCTGTTTTATGGAAAACCACATCAATAACTTTTGTTTTTCAGTTGCCTTGTGCATGTTAGTGAAGATGGTGACCTCCATGACAGGATTGGATTGTTCTTTTCACGTCTTAACAACAATTGTATATAATGTTACTAGTTGCTGTCCTTAGTGCTAACCACTTTGTGACTTTATGTTCTATGTACATAGCACCATATTCTATACAAGTTGCTTTCAGTTGTTCTCATGAGTGCAATATATTATTGGCATTTCTAACGATGGTACTAACATTTGGGCTTCTCTGCATTTGTATGTAAATGCCTTTTTAAAATAGATACTTTATTCATTAAATATGTGTGCCTCATGTTATTAGGTAATGTTTCAGTAGCCAAGTAACCATTGTATTGCAATCTTCAGAAATAGCTTTTCTTATGGGCCATTGTAAGAAATATTAAACATTACTTTGGAGTGAATAATCTTCCTTGTTTTAAGAAATGACATTATTTAATAATAGAAGATTATAATGATTTTATTTTAGTGCTAAATTTTGTCCCCTCTATTATAAAATTTTCCAAAATGAATTTTGCCAATGCTTCATTTGATTAAATAATTATTTTTTTTGTTATTTCTAAAGTGGATTCCCTCCAGACTCCAAACATGAGGATACTGATGAAGATGGGGATATATATGGAAATCTTCATGACTTGGCAATGTAAGTGGATATTGTGCTCATATACATATTCTTAAGTTTTTGATTGAGTCACTAGCCTTCAGATTTGGTTTCTTAAGTTTTCATTATTTACTTATTTATTTTGGGCTTGATCAAACTTAATAGCGGCTAGACCTAACCGGAAAGAGAACTGGTGGGATGTGTGGCTGAACTGAACTGAAACTTATGAGTTCCAATCTTCATGGAGCATAAGGATTTATTTCAAAAGTACTCTAGTGTTCAGCAGTGGGCACCTATAAGCAGCATGTAACTTCTCCCCAGCATCCCTCCCCAGCATCCCTCCCCTCAAATGTCCACTAAAGGGATTAGACTATAGTGAGTACTGAGTACATGCTAAACTATCATGAAGAGAAACTAATAATAATAGCTTTGTCCTTAAGTCTGATGGTCAAGTGGGGGTGTAGTACTTCATGTGACTATGAAGTCCTAGCTGTGGTCTACATATTTTGTCACACCAGTGCAGACGTAACCATTTTCTCTTTTTGCTGTCTTTGCCTGTCCTTAGCAGTAGATTTCATTTTGGTCTCAAATGTGTTCCTGCAGCCTTTGTTAAGAGATCTCCAGCTGCCAGGTGCTCTCTCACAATGTCATTTAAAACAAGCTAAGTTTAAGTAGTAAGATTTGGGGTCATAATAAGGTTTGTTTAATTCTAACTTTTTGAAAAGGGATAAGGATGTTAAATGTGCATTACAAATGTTGTTATTTTTTTTTTTTTCATTCCATATCATACTTAGACCCAAAGCTGACTATAATATAAACTTCATGCATTCTTACCATTGATTACTAATGAAAGTCTGTAATCATTTTTGCTTCAAATATCAGCTAGTATTAGTATTATCAGTTGATTAAATGAGCCTTTCTTTTCTTGTGTTTTAATTTAAGACTGGCATTCCCTGATACAAACTCTTGTGGTGCTTGCCCCTCTAATTAAGAATCCCCCGTTCTAGATTGAGATACAATGAAAAAATGTGCCATCTATCTTGGAACTGAAGCTTACTAATAGTTCAGTCCAACCAGGAAGTATTGGCCTTGCAGCTGGTTTGATTTCCATAAACCAGGTCATAGTATGTCTATGCTATCTATATGCACATGAAATCAAGGTATATCATAGCGGTTGTTTACTAAAGAAATTTTTTGTTTACCCTGTATACAATTTCTGTGAGAGATGGTCTAAGTGTCAGAGATGGGGGTGATAAAGTTATTGATATCTAAGCAGTACAAGGATGACTTGGTTTAGCTTACATGCATTGAATAAAAGCTATTCACAGTTTAGAATTATTGTGTGCATGTCTCATATAAGCTGCTTAGTCTGAAAAACCTAAAACAAATGCAATAGATATTCTTTTCAATTGTGTTTTCTTGCACTGACCAGATTGCTGTGTATGAAATCAATGCCATGTATGGGTTTTTAAATTTTCAAGTTTGACATAGCACCTCTGTCTTTTAAATATAAACCCTTGTCTACCCATTTCTGTTATAACTGTTTTATTCTTTAAATATAGTTTCATTTTGTCTAATTTTGTCATATTAAATGCATTATTTGGTCTTTAGTAACTAAATGTCATCTTAACAACCATATTCTTCCATCACTCAGTGAAATGATTATTTATCTTCTACAAATTTAGTAGAACTAGGGTTTAAATTAAAGTAAAGTAAATTATGTAAAGTTCCCCTTTCAGATCTTGCCATCTATATGGCAGATGATGTTAGGTCATCTGTTTCTTTGGCCAATGCTTAATGAGCAGGGTGTCGTGTGGCCAGCACAACGACCAACTGCCTTTACTTTCCCCAACTGAAATCAGGTACCCATTAGAGTTGGGTAGACTCAGGGTGCCCTAAAAATATAGAAATGTAAAATCCCAGTCTTCACCAGGACCCCAGGCTCAGAAGCCAAGCGCTTAACCACTCAACCAACCGGAGGGGGGGGGGGGGGGCGCCCTCTATCTAAATTAAAAGATTTCAACCTTATTGCCATACAGTTTAACACTTTGCACTGTCCGTCACTGGCTGGGGTGAGGCTAATGTTGGAAATGCTAGATTTATTAAAATACTCTAAAAAAAGATGCCCTCCTATAAAAAGTTTTCTATCTTGAGCGCTGACCATGTACGTATGTAGGGTATTTCTTACTTAGCTGTTAGCAAATCAAGGAATGAAGTCATCTCAGGCTGTGGAGGATGGACTCAGTCAGTGTGATGCAGTCAGCCTATTACCAATTCTCCCTAATTTCACCTGTTCCCCCGCTCACCCCATCCCACTCGTTTGCCACTCTTTGTTTGTTTGCATGTACACATTTCTTTCACTGCACCGAGTTTTCATTCACACTTTTTGTATTGTGTAGAAATTCATTTTGTCCATTCATCATTTTGCTTTTCTTTTTTTTTCCCCCATCACTCTTTGTTTCTGGGTTATAAATGTCTGTGTTTACACTTAACTCATCTTGTGCATACACCCACCCCTCTCTAGGGTTTTCTTATGGCTATAACATAAAATAAAGAGGCTAAAGTTTTCTCACAATTTCATTGATATAATAAGTGCATTTCCCATTTTTTTAAATACACTCATAGTTATGCTGACCAAGAAATGCAACCCCTTTAGTAGATTTTTCTACAAAGGTATTCCTATAATAACCACTGATTTTTGATTTTATTAGTTTGATTTATACTTGAGATTGTATTTTGCATTAAGTGTATAATGGCTTTCTCTGCACTAGATGCAGAAAAATATGCAGGTCGCAACTGAGTGGCATAGTCATGTGAAACACTGCAATCATCCCTAATCTTTGGAATTGTAGACATTGCCATTAACATTCTAAAACCGTATTTTTTAAAACATTATTTCTTTTAAAAAAAAGGTAGGGGTGTTCTTAAATTAAAAAAAAAAGTAAAATTTGAATAAGCCAATATTTTTCTGTAAGTTCTGGGTTTGCAAGAATTTTATTTTCCTTCCTATATGTCTAACAAAACTGCTCTCACATCCTGGTGTTGTCAGCTTTTTTGGGAAAAAAGTCCAGTGGTTCATAGAAGTACTTTCACTTTTTGTGTTTATGAAATGCTTAGGGTGTGTGCCGACTGCGTCAGGAATATATATATATATATAATATCAAAGGTCAATGAGGCAGGGTGTGGGTGAGACTTGGAGAAACTTAAAATATATTTGATGTTGCTTTTATCCAGCTCTCATTTTTAAAGTGGTATCATAGAGTGGTTATTTATTGACATTTATCAAGATTTGCTTATTTTCTTTAGGAAATACACAACTCCTTTTTTTAAAAAAAAGAAGGTGCGGTGGCTGAGTGGTTAAGCGCTTGGCTTCTGAACCTGGGGTCCTGGGTTCAAATCTCTGAAGACTTGGATTTTTGAATTTCAGGATTTTTAGCCCCCCCCCCCCTCCCCCCCCCAGTCCACCCACTCTAATGGGTACCTGGATTTAGTTGGATTTTAACATCATCTGCCCTATAGATTGCAAGATCTGAAAGGGGAAGTTTTTTTAAAGACTTTTTTCAAGTTAATTTTTTTTTTAATGAAGTGGTTACATCTATTAGTAAGTGACTGTTAAAAAAACAACTCCTCCCTATGGGGAAAACAGCTAAGTTGATGAACAAGCATATAAATGGCACTTGACATTGCCTGACAGTCTCTGTCCTTTTCCCAAAACTGAGGGTGAGATACTGTGAAAGTAAAACAATGTTTGTGACCTAATGGTGTTTTCCTCCCCTTCTCTCTTCCAGCTACATTTCAGTCAACAGGGTGTGTGTGTGATAAAGAGAGTTAGAAAAGTATATTTTGTTATTTTAGATTTTCCTTACACCCTAACATGTGACATAGGAGATGCTTACTATAATAATAATAATAATATTAATAATTATTATGTATCTCCAAAGTTGGAAGTATTTGAATGTGGGAAGTATAATGCTGACAGTACTAAACTGTACATGCTAGCCAAGTGTTGATAGGTTTGGCTACAGAACAATGACCTTAGACCTTTACTTGCCTTGTTTCCCCCTTTTTTTTTTTTAAACTGTTTTTATATATCACATCTTTCGTCATCTAGCTTGCTCACTGCACTCTGGTTCAAGCCCTTTTTTTTTTTGTGTGTGGGGTGTGTTAAGGGGTATCTGGGAAAATATTTTTGTGCTTAGCAAACTCAGCTTGATTTGAATCCTAAAAATGTTCCTTGTCTACTTTGGGATTCGAAATTGATTTGTTCATGCCACTCGGCCCAACACTTCCCACATGTAGCAGAGTGACTGTAGGACTCACACCAGCACACTTCTTAGTGTGACAAAGGTTATTTAGTTTCTTTTGTCAGATCATTTGAGACGAGTGTATATATAGAGAGAAAAACAGCTTGTCTGTGTGCATTCTGTAGTTTCTAGTTTTGGTATAAAATTTTCCCTCACAGCTGTCAATAGACCCTCAAAGTCACTTCTTGAAATATTTCTTGCTCTTGAAATCAATTGACTGCTGGACAAAAATTTCTATTTCATTAAATTCCTATTTTCCTCAGACTAAGATAGATTCTGTATATAACTGTGTTTCTGTCTCTATAGTCAGCAATAAGCGGCATTGACAGTGGCTTATTTAGTAGCATTTTTTTCCTAACAGATTTACATTTCTCCATCCTACTTTTACTACTAGATTACCTCCCCTCTTTCAGTTTCATTTTCTCCAGTGTTCCAGCCGCTGGTTAGTCTGCTAATTATTCCCATTATACTCAGTCACATTCAATAATCGTCTAGCAGAGCTAGGCAGGAAGGTAATTGCTTCCTCTTGGATTATCTAATAGGAAATGACTCTTCCGCCTTTATTTGTTTTTTGATACACCCTTTTTTTGTTTTGCACATAGAAAGTCTGTTCTAGATGGTGTAACTCTCACTCTAAAAGCTTCTTTTTTAAATTCAGTGTTTCTCTTTGACTTACTTGTCATGCATTTTATTTTTGAAACATTATTAAATGATACTGGTGCATTCTACTAAAAAGAAAAGCTCAAAGCTAAAATTAATAAAGGAAAAATGGAAGAGCTATAATCAATAATCAGGATATCAATATGAGGAATAATTAGCAGCATCCCAATACTTGGGTCAGTTATCTTAATTTCTTATCTTATATAATACAGATGTTACTTCAAAAAAGATGATTATGTCCTACGCGTCATGCATCCCAGTCATAGAGACAATTGTCTGCACCCTACTATTAGCTACAGTTAGATACTATGGACAATTATCTGCACCGCAATACTAGGGACAATCAGTCTGATCTCAATGTATTATTGATTTGTCTTGATTTGAATTGCATTTTTGTTTTAAAATAAAATCTATATTTATTTCTTTTCAAATCTTACTGGAGCTAAGGCAGTGTACACAAGCACAACTCTCTCTCTCTCTCCCTTAACATTGTTAATAGTTGAAGATAACTAAAAACAGGGTTAGAAACCAAACGTCTACAATTTTATGCAATTTTTTTTTCTTAACCCTATCAGCCATTAGCCTTTGAAACTAACTGTCCACTATACCTGAGCCCCCAGGTACATCAGGCTAGTGCCATTTCGGGCATTAACTAAAAAGCGGTATTGCAAAAGTGGTACAGTGGTCTTGTAGGGTTAACATTTGGTTTGAACTGTTGATACTTATTATCAATTATTTGTTTTGTTTTTAGAGTGAATGATTTAGAAGACCAGGAGGAAATTTATGATACAGTTTATCAAGAGGATGATGACAAAATCTATGATGACCTTCTGAAACACAGGAAGAGTTCTGCGGTCAGTTTTTATCCAGCCTAATTGAATGAGTTATAGATGAAAAAAACAAAACACCTCATACTTTCTATGTAAATTTATGTGATGCTGTAGATTCTGTGACAACGTTGAGTTTTTATATTTGATTTGATTTGTGTTTTGTTTTTTGTTTAGCCGCAACCCTTTGGAGAGCCCATCACAAAGAGAGATCACTGCATCAAAGAACTCATGGAGACGGAGAAAAACTACAACACAGCACTCAACATGATCATAGATGTATGCACATTGTTAACAACTCGCTTGTAAAGTTTTACTTAGCTAAAATTAGTTGTTGTTTTTTGTTAATCTTTGTTCAATCAGCTATTGTAGGTATAATGTTATATTTACCTTATTGATGTTTTCAGCACTTCATCAAACCACTTTATAATGTCCTGCCATCAGCCGATAGAGAAATTATATTTGCACATATTCAGGTAAGCTTCTTAAGTCTCTTTAGATGAAAGTAAAAAAATAAGCAAAATATAAACCAAGTCTTTTAAAAAAAAAACAATACATCAACTATATCACTCAAGAATGTAGAAGTTATTTCCCTTTTTTGATATGTAGCAAACAATAATTAATTACAGTTAATCAATTGACTAATTGGTTAATTTTGTAATCGATTCATGTTTTGTTAGGTACAATAGATAAATGGGTGGGGGAGAAATAATGTTTACAATTATTTAAGGGGACAAAACCAACAGATTTAACTCTTTCTGAAAATACTGAAGAATAAGTTCCCCTTGTTGGTATCCAACAAAATAATGACTAATTGGTTAATATTTGTATCGATTTATGTATTGTGTACGGCATTGAATAGTTGCGCAAAGTTTCAACTTGATCCGAGAATGGGCGTGGGAGAAATAACATGCTTTAACTTTTTACCAGACAGACAGTGAGACTAATAGAGAGTGAGTTGAGCTTTGTAATAATATGACACATTTCACAAAGAAAAATTTTAATGTCCTAGTTTTTTTGTTTTTTTGTAAAGGTAATAAAAGTCTCTCTTCACAGCACTTTATAGACTATACCAAACAAAATTACTATATTGAAGGCTAAAATAAAAACAAAGGTTGTAGGGGAGTAGGTTAATAGGTCAAGGTTTTATCTAGCATTTAGAAGTATTATAACTAATACATATTAATAATATAACAATTATAATAAAAATTATTTGTCTACATGACCTAGTTTTAGCCAAAAAGTTGATCTTTGTTTTACTATGTTCTTGATTTAGTTTTAAATTCTTTCCTATGTACAAAAAATGATTATTCATTGAATGTTTATTCCACATAATGTACATATTTGAAAAAAAATATTTGTGACAATCAAATCTGGCACTTGTATCATGTAAATAGAATGCTGTTATACCACAAAGCACAATTACGTACAAAAGAAATTATTTCTTCTTAAATTTTAAATTAAAAACAACTTTATCTTTTATAACAAATAAGTTGATGATTCTTAACACTTATCTATAGAAACTCAGTGAAGTCCACGGCGAACTTTATGAAAAATTGTTGAAAGCCATCACCGCATCTCCTCCCAGGTTAGCAGAGGTTTTTATCCAGTTCAAAACTAAACTGCTTATCTATGGAGACTACTGCTCCAACCTGCCGAAAGCTCAGGAGAAGATAGACAAAATCTGTGAGAATGAGCAACTCAGGCTTAAAGTGCAAGTGAGTGGGAACAAAATGATTTTTTAAGACCTTTTCTTCTAGGGTCCTAGTATATATAACCGAATGTAAGAATCAGTTGGTTTTTTAAATCTCATATCCATGTGCTGGTAATATTGGATCACCCTCATTCGTCTGAATAGTACTATTCTGATATAATGATTATTCTGTAAGAGGTTCTATAAGACCGATTATCTTAAAGAGGCCAAATCATAGGTGACTGAATTTTAGAGTTATAACTGTCCAGCAAGATTGTCAGCTGTAGTAGGCATGCCAGCAAAATTACATTTAAAAAAATAACATGCTGGTACTGGACTTTTTTTTTTACTTGCCATAAATACAAGTTTTGTCTAATAGACTGTTGGCATTTGAACAACTAAAATTTTAAAGGTCAATTTTAAACAAAGACAAGAAGCTAGATTTCTTAAATTATGGCGCATGGGCTTATTCCCATATTTTCAGATTTGTCAAAAATGTAAACAAAACAACCATAATCAGACAAGTTTCATCGGTTGGTATTTGGTTTTCTATAAAACTATGGTACTTTCTCTTTCTTAACAAAAAAAAAAAAAAAAACAGACCTAGATATCTAGATCTATTTCTAGATTATAGGGGTCAATTGAAAAATTCTGATTGAACTTTGTATAGGCAAATAGGTATGAGATTGTATGCTGTGTTGAAACGATACTCTAGTTTCTAGGTATGAGATTGTATGCTGTGAACCTAAAATTAACGTTCTGATGCTATAACATATTTTTATTTTACTCTAGGAATGTGAGCGCAGAGCTAATGAGGGCAAGTTTAGACTGCGAGATCTGCTTCATGTACCTATGCAGCGAGTTCTAAAATATCATTTGTTGATGAGGGTGAGTGGTGTAAAGGTAGTTCTTACTATAGACAACTGGCTCGATGTACTAAGGGTATGATTCTCTAATGTAGATCCTTAAAGGCGTACAAGTATTACAAATATTACACTCAACTATTTATTTACAGCATTTCAACTGGTTACGCACATAATATAGAATTCATAATCATCAATAGAAAGAGTATTTAAATGTGCCAAATTAAATATTCCAGGGTGCCTAGACTTGATTCAATAATAGATTACTTAAGGGTATCATGACACAACATAGCATTTCCCCAAATGTTCAGTACACACACATGGCAGAAATAATATCTCCTTAATCTAGGCAATACAACTGACAACAATCACCAACACCCTACTCAGACCAGTTCAGCTCTCCAACTGGCTAGACTGACCACTGGAAACCTTATTGTCCCCCCTTGAAAACCCCGTGCTAAAACAGTTCACCACTCACAACTAATAAAATAAACAAACACACACAATCTCACATCTTACACACCCCTGCTCTTGACAAGTGGCTTGACTAGTATAATATCTTAGTGATTGGTCTTTTTAAAAACTTCCATTTATATGTTTATAAAAACCAATCAGCTTTGATTGATTTGAAGAACATGCATGTCTTGTCAATGTTTTAGTTTTCTTTATCTAAGTTTGAGCCGTGATCACATTTTCATTTATCGAGATTTTCACTCTAAAATCACAGTTGGTCTAATCTGCTTTTTGTTTGCACTTTGATTGTAAGAATCCTGTTTTGTGTAAGCTATAAAATATTGTAAGAGAGAAAAAGAAGAAAACTTAATATGAAGAAATTGGGTGGTGGTATAGTGGAACCTAAAGTCGATAATTTTATTTTGTTTTCACTTCTTCAAAGTGTTTACTTAAATCTGGAATAAATACTTTTTAAGTGGGAAAAAAAAAAAAAATGATTTTAAATATATCCAACTTCAATTGAATTCAAATACTGAGCAACCAAATTAACATAGCCCTTGTTATCAGTGACATCGAAATGAACACAGCCTTTGTTTTAAGTGACCTAAAAAAAAAAACAGTGCTTGTTTTCAATGTCATCGAAATGAACATAGCATTTGTTTTCAATGATTTTGAAAGAAAAAAAAAATCTTCTAATTTGTGTTGTAGTCTGTCCATATCTCTATCTGCTCATTTAAAATTAAAAAAAACAACTATTAACCATATGGAAAAGCTGATTTCATAATATTTTGTAGCATACTAAAAATGGGTACAACTGCAAATTTCAGTCTTGTGACTTCAAACATTTGTGTGGCAACAAAATCATTTTTAATACTTCACTTTTTAGACTTATATAAGTATGTACTTTTTTTTTTTACTTTCAATTCCAGGAATTGATAAAGAACACAGACAAGTCCAGCATTGAGAGGGAGGGCTTGGAGCGTGCTCTAGAGGCAATGCAGGTGACATATTTCAAATTTATTTTCTGACATAGGGATGTACAATAAAAATAGAAAACTTAGCAAGAAAGCGACTTGAATAACTAAGGGAGCAATACCAAACATGAGATCATAGTCACATTAGACATTAATGTAGTTAACTCTTTCTCTCCATAATTATTTTCCACGTTCTGACAGAATTATTAATTTTGATTATAGGTATTTCACTACCCTGTTATGATTAAACTTGAATAACTTTTTTGTTTGTTATCAGAAAAATGTTATATTTAGTATAGAAATATAACATGAAATCATTAAGATGTTTTCAAATTATGCATAAATAGGAACAAAAAAAAATAAAAATATGAACACATTTATTCACTCAGGCATAGGAGGCAGTTACATATAGGGACCAAGGTCTAGTAGGGTTAGGTTACCAATGTGTTCGTTTTCAAATAAAAAGCAAGACAAAGAATAAATACTTTTAAAAAAATATAAAAGAAAGGGATATCTGGGTAATTTTAAAAACTTTTTTTGAAAAATCCGACATTCTAACCACTCTGCTTATAAACTGCTAATGAATACAGAGGATTGTATAGTTACCTAATGTTTGTTTGTAACTTACTTTCAAGTGGCGACCTAGAAAGGGGATTAATTCAGCTTACACCACCACTTTTGTCAAGTACAATTTCTTTCCCTTGTTCGAGACACCCAACAAAATAATTAATTACAAATTAACTAATTGGTTAATTTTTTTTATTAATTCTTGTCAGGTAAAAGAAATAATTGTGCAAAATTTCAGCTTTATGTAAGATTGGGTGTCAGAGAAATAACAAGCTTTTCACCAGACAGTGAAAAGGTTACATAAATTTAATTTCCTTGTGTTTGTTCCAGGACTTGTCACTGTATGTCAATGAAGTCAAAAGAGATCATGAAAGCTTGATATTAATAGAAGAGATACAAAATAGGTAACTTTTGACCACGTCTTGTATTCTTGTTTTGGCTTCTTTAATGTAATCATTGCCAGGAGTCTTAATGGAAATAAGTCCTTCATTACCTGTAAAATGCTTCAAGTGGCATCCGCCTCAAATAGTTTCTGTCAACCAGATGGTCCTGGGTTCAAACCCTGCCCGCTCCCATCCCCTGTTGTCCTGTGGGAGGTTTGGACTAGGAAGTAAACTATCTTCAACTCTGAAGGAACATCCGAAACATGTAAAACATTTTACAAACTCCTAGTCTTCATTTGTAACTAAGGTATTGGGTCTGACTGTACTGTTATCACTGACAGGAGAAAGGGGTTGGGGGAGTAGCCGGCGCCTATACAAGTAAACTATACCCAAACATGGGAAAATCTTTCAAGAGTTATCCTGTGGAAAAATGAGGAGCCGGCACCCTTTGGCAGCTTGCAGAAAATCCTGTGATGCAGCTGATCCCAAACTGTATTGGTACGTGCTGTTTCTTAGGATACATCAGCTGCTTGGATTGGGGGGGGGGGGGGAGGACTGCTATGTGGATGGCTTCATTCCAATCATAGCTAATGCCCAGGCATTCATCTTATTTCTATGAGATAATCCATAGTTGCTTTGTGACTGATGGAGACCAGAGATTTATTTAGTACATTATTGTCAGGGAGAGATTGTCCAACCTTCCTGGACCGGGAGCAAGACCTCACTGACTTAACACATTCTCTCGCACATTCAACGAAGACTTAATCACTCAGTTCACAACACGTGCAACACTTTGCATTCATAACAAGGGGATATAACAATCATACCAAAATGTCAAACTAACATTCTCACCATACCTCTCCCTGACAAAAAATTTTATATTTAAAAAATAATTTTGCAGCTAGTTAAGCTGCTCATTGGATCATCCTAATAAATCTAGATATAGTTTCTTTACTTCCATTTTATTTATTTTTTTTATTTTTTTCCTCAGCATAAATGACTTAAAAATGGTAAGCCATGTTTCTTTTTTTAAGGCGTAAATAATTTTTTTTTTCATGTTTTTTTTTGTTTAATATCTAACAACAGAAAAAAAAGAGTTTATAAAATAATCTTTTCAGCATTCAACCTTTTTTTTTTGTTATGTGTATGACATTGTTGTATCTTAGCAACATGTAAACAATCTATGTTGAAAACATTACCTAAAATGTTAGTTACCTTTTAGTGTTTTGATTTAGAATGTTTTTAACTTCATTGCATCAATTATAGAAAATATTGTTTGTACTAACAGCCCCCCAACACAACCCTAAAAGACTATGGCAGGTTCCAGAAAGATGGAGAACTGAAGGTCCTGTCTCATTCTGACACACGACAAAGAAACAGGTAAAACCCTTTTTATAAATAGTCAGCTGCTGGTATATTGTATAAGTTCATAGTATTTCTTGTTATGTAAGTATGTCCTTAACAATCCAAGGCTCATTGGAACTTTGTGTTGTAGATCTCAATAGTCCTATATATGTTCTAACATAGGCAATTTAGACTTAAGTCATGCTTTTTACAGGGTTTGTGTTTGCTTAACGTAACCTTTGAAGAGAACAGAAAAGCATTTACTTGCTTTTAGACTAACTTAAAAGAGAAATTTAAAAAAAATGACTGATGTTTATTTTTATTGTTTTATTTATCTCATTTTTTTTTCTTTTACTTAAAAAAAATCTTTTCCCAAAACATTAAGATCCTATAAGAAAACTTGGGATTAATTTAATGTTGTTGTTTTTTTTCCATTATTTCTGTATTGCTTCCTATAACATTTTCTTTTATTATATTTAATTTCTTTTGTTATATTTAATTAACGTTAAAAGAGATATTAGAATTTTTTTTATTAGAGACTTAACAGAACAAGATAATGAGATATAATATATTATTAATTAAAATCTTTTCCATTTTTTTGTTTAAAATCGTGAATTAAAATTAAAACCCTTAAATTAACAGAAAAAAAAGGAAATGTTTCTTTTTTTTGTTTCAACCACTCTGTAGATTAGAAGCTGCCCTGGTCAAATTTCTTTTCTAGTGCTCAAATAAAAAAAAATTGCAAAAACAATTACGGAAAGCTTACCTAGTTCTGAAGTTTAGGAAAAAGTTATAACAAAGATGGAGAAGCTAACTATATTATAAACTCCAACTTAATTTTTTTTGTTATTGACGATTCTGAAAGATGGGAATAGAAACTATTTTGAGTGCTGGGACTGATCTCTAAAAGCCAGTAGATTCTAAGTGAACTTTCAGTTCCTTATTTGCACATTTTTCAGCCAAATTTTGGCTTTCACAGCTCCACTTTCCTAAAAAAATGTAGAAGGTAAAGAAACAATGTCTTGTGTTCTTTATGCTTGTCCCAGATTTACAGATTTCTGATCAGGGAACCTTCTTGCAGTGGAGTTTTAGAAGGGGAGGATTGGAACCTTAGAAGTCCTCACCAAGCGCATGATTATGATGAAGATGATTAATAAGCAAACAGCTGATTAACATTAAGATTTGTACGTATAAATTAAGAATGCTATGAGATGTGTAACCCTGTTTTTACAGATTAGATGCTAGTGGGCACACAGAGAAGAGGTAAATCTTGGCTGGCGTACTCATTATATCACTTCAAAAATCCTGGCAGATAAATAATAATTTCTTTCAAGCAAATAATACAAAGCAAATATTTGTACGCATTAATTGTGTAAACTCTGCAAGCCCTTTTGTTGTAACGACTAGCGTTACTAAATTTGTGAATGATTTTGACATGCAGTTACCTGCTCTATTTCTGAGGCTTTCTAACAAATATTATTCTGCTTTGATCTCAGTTATTTATACAGGCTTCTGTAACATCATTTCATACACTGAGCACTGTTAAAATTAAGCCTTTTTTTTTGGTACAGCACTTGGCAGCTTAACAAAAGTGTAAATTTAACTTACCCCAAACATAAGATGACCCAAGTCTTAAAGCTAATGCTTTTTTTGATTCTGTTTTGAAGTAATTTTCCACATTCCTTTTATGTTTTTGGCTCCAGTTAAAAATTTAGCCCAAGTGACTATTTAATGGTCAGAAATATTATAATAGGTCCAAACCCCCCTCTCATTTCCACTTTAAGGTGTTAAATTTCTATAGCAGTGTAACATACAACAAAAAAAAAACATTGACTTTAATGCCTTGAACTTGTGTGAGCTTACAAAAAAAAATAAGTATTAAATCCTTTGTTTGTTGTCACATGGTCTACATATCCCGGTTGCCAGAGAAGTGTGAAAAAGTGATATTTTTCCACACATTGGGTTCTAGTAGCTTTGAGTTTCTATTCAATAAAGAAAAAATGAAGGGGAGATAATTAGACATTTAAAAAAAAAAAAATTTAGGTTCTGCTACTAGAACTAATTGTTCAAATAACTACAAATAGAACAGACAAGCTTATAGCAGGCTCTGTTCACTTCATACGTTTCAAGATTTTCAAGTTTACATTTGTAAAACTACTGTTTCTGTTTGGTGAAATGTTTGTACATGTTATTTCTTTCACACACATTTTTTAGGTCAAGTTGAAACTTTTCACAATTATTCATTGGCATAGACTGGACAATAAAATACTAGTCAATTAACTACTGGTAATAAATTTTTTGTTTGATACAGACAAGAGAAATTAATCCTTTAATATTTACAGTTATGGCTATATATATGTAGAGTTTGGTCCCCTTATATATTTGTTCACATTATTTCTCCCATGCCCATTCTTGGATCAAGTGGAAATTTTAACAAAACCTGAATCTGTTAAAAAAAATTAACAATAAGTCAATTAATTATTAGTAATTATTTTGTTTGATATCAAATTAAAAAATAACTTACTTCTTTATTAATGGGAGAAAAAGTTGTATGTGCAGAGTTTTTCCCCTTTGATAAACGTTTTTTTTTGTGTCATAGAGCATTTCACAAGTTTTCTCTATAGAAAGCACTTAATGGAATTATTGTTTCTCTCTAAGTGTTAAGATAGAATTGCTTGAGTACAACATACTTTTTCCTATTTTCTTTAAGCTTTTACATTATGAAATGACAAATGCTTAAAAAGTATCCGCACTTAGGTCTGTTAATTTTGAAATGAATGAACTTTTGTTTATCTTAAAGGATCAGAATCATTTATGTAGCAAGAAGATAATATTGTTGACTCCTAGCTATTAAAAAAAATGCATTGAATCTTAGCTTTTAATTAATTTGGCATTTAAAGTTTATTTTTTTCACTATTTTCTTTTGGGATGCAATATTTATACACCATTTACAAATAATGTTGTTGTTTTTTTGTAACCATTAACCTTAATTGATTTTCCATTATTGCCATTACTTGGGATTCATTGGATAATTTAGGAATTTAAAAAAAAAATTTATGCATCAAATAAAAGCTCTAATGATCTTCTTGCTAAGCTTGATAGTTTATTTTTATTTATTTTGCCTATGCATTCAATTTCTGCAACTCACAATTGGACAATGTTGTCACGTATGAAGCACACTGTTGACATAAATAAAAAAAAAATTGTATAACGCTAGACAGACTGTAAATAAAACTTGGATGTTTCCGTTGAACTAGGTTTACATGGAGATTTTGATCTCAAAAGTTCTTGTTGGGTAAATCTGGTTGTAATAAGAATGTGGACATTTTTAATATGTCTGCTTACCTGAGAGACATGGGAACTATTTGAAATTATAGTACAGGATTGATGGGAAACTACTTGAAATTATAATACAGGATTGATGGGGAACGATTTGAAATTATAGTACAGGATTGATGGGGAACTATTTGAAATTATAGTACAGGATTGATGCTACAAAACAAAAACCTTTCCAGGATCTAAACTAGAGATCTTCAGAAAGCATGCGATTCCTCTGGGAAAAAACATATCTCCACTTAGGACCCTCATATTATTTTACAGGATTTATACTCAAGACCTTCAAAATGGTGCCCTGTTTCTCTGAAATAAATCCTAATTTTAGTTTTAGGTGATTTCACTGTTAAAGTTAATCTTATCCTTAGGTGGACAATACATTAACCAGAAGTTTTCTTTTTGTCTGCTTTCAGACATATATTTCTTTTTGACAAAGTGATGCTGATGTGCAAGGCTAAGGTAAGTCTGTAAATGTGCACTTCTTCCCATGACACTTCTCTGACATCTTTGTTTTTTCTGTCTTTATAGTCTATTTAGGTTAAAAAATATGCACTTAATGGCTATTATGATGACCTTTACATCATCTGCCCTATAGACCACACGGTCTGAAAGGGGAGCTTTACTTCACTGATGGCTATTAAAGGGCTTAAAAGCCAGAGATATTACCTTGAGTTCCTTATTTCTCAGGTTTGGTTTCTGACAGCTGCAGTGTTAGGGTTGGTATGACAGCTGCAGTGCTAGGGTTGCTACATTGGGTGTGTTGTGTGAGAGTGGTTTAGAGTATTTAGCTAATTGGTTTGCAGCTTCTTTGTTCTTTAAAGTCTTAAAAATTCTTGTGATATAGGTTGGTGCTCCGAATAAGATAAGGGACATCTTATCAACATAAATTTAGGCAGTGATATATCCATCTATGGGCCTGTGCTATGTGAGCTTCATTGACATATTTGCCTGATATAGTTTGACCTGTGGTTGTGCTTTATTACTACATCTTATGATGTGGCTGAAATAAGACTTTTGTTGTCAGCCTGTGTAATAGAAGCTATTTTATATCAACAAGATAGCTTCAATATTCATGTCACTTAATGCTTTGCTGTAAGTGAATAAAACGTTTTTCTGCATGCGAATAAAAGTTACCAAGATTATTAGGCTTGTGATTGTAGGTCATGGCTTGGACTGCACAGCCACTCACAATACTGCATTTCTCTTTGATCTTTGTACTCCAAGACAATCGTCATTACCTAATTATTGTTTGTTAGAACTAAGGGCTTCTCTTTTCCCCTGTTTAAAAGATTGTTCTTAGACTTCCTTGGACAGCACTTGTGTTCAGAAACAAATAACTAGGAAATAGGTCTTCTTGGTCTGTCCAGCTTTTCACTGCTGAGCTGCAAGCTCTTTTGCCGTCTGTTAAGGAAAAGTAGCAAGCTGTTCTTCTCAACTCTTCTGCACTGTCACAAAATGTTGGTTATGCTGAGATGTTGTGGTCTCTCTGGAGTATATCAAATTGGGGCAATAGAAAAAATATGTCTTCTCAAAATGTTTTGGTTCCAAAGGTCTTCAGGCTTGGCATTGGCAAATCTTGTTTTGAAATAGTAATTGTAATAGTAGTAGTTTTAGTAGTTAATAGTAGTTGTTTTGTCATCCTGAGAAGACCTCTCATTGCTCAACATATTTTACACTGAAAATATTAATATAATATTGAAAAAAAAAATACAATCAGAAAATTAACTTGGAAGGTTGGAAAACTTTTTGGATACAAATATAAATAGGTGTGTAAAAGTAGACATAGCTTACATTTATCATGGTATCACTCTTCTGTTCTATTTTGCATCCTCCTGTAATGGTGTGTGTGTGTTGTAAATCTATTACATCTGTTCTGTTCTGTTGTGTCTTTACTTTGGCAACAGGTTTGCATTGGAATGCCAGTGTGTCTTTAGTCCTAGTGATATACATGTGTATCTCTAAGTGTACTCTTATACCTACGAGTGAGTGCACATTCAGATGTAGCTAAAGCAGTCTTTCAGAATGGACTGGTTTTTATATGTGGTAGACATGTGTAACCTTATTATCTTTCTGTCATCAAACACATATTTACAGCCATGTACATAACATTTTTTTTTGTATGTGTAGAAACTTAGTATTAATGATTATACTAAAAACAGTGTTGAAAATTATTTCTCTAGTTACCTGGCAGGCTAGAATGGCTCTAGAATAGCAAGCATTAGAGCTGAAGACTGTCTAGGAAGGGCAAAAAGTCATTTTCTAATCTTTACTTTTAAATCATAAAGATAAGATTCTATAACAGGATTCTTCTTCAAACTCCTAGATGGAGCACTCCTCACTTTGTTGGTGTTGGTTTTAGTAGCTACAATGTTCTTCAGTATTCAGCTAGTATTTTTTTACTCAATTTGTTTTCTATTAATCTATTTTTTATATAAAATAGATGCTTAGAGAAAATTTTTGGTTAAGCCATTTATGCTGAAGAAAACAGCACACTATTTTTCCTTGACACAGTCTACAAAAGAGCCCACAGCTCAGCAGCAAAAGGCTGGCTAGAAGAAGAAGCAGCAGTTAAGCCATTTTAATTTGAAGTTGTATTTTGGCTGGTGAATAAGTCTTGAAATTTCCCTGTTGGTTGTAAGGACTGCATAGCCTGACCTGATTTAAAATTGTTTCTGTAACCAAAGACTCTAATTCCCCTTTATTTATATATGATGTTGATGCTAAAAAAAAACAATGGATGGAACTGTTCTACTGGTTAATTCACATTTCAAAAGCTTTACTCTTAAATATATTTTCATTCGGACAAACTTTCTAGTCAGTTACATACCAATTTTGAATCCATTCATTGAATTATTCTGCTTAAAGTGTTGCTGATATAGCCAAAAATCTATTGCAAAGAATGTGGCTTTCTTATGCATCACAGCTGATAAAGTGTTCATGAACAAAGCCATAGAAGTTTGTGCGCTTTTTTAGCTATTAACATATTGCTTGTCATGGGTCTTCAGTATTTGAAAGCTGTATAAAAACAAAAAGTCAAAATCTAGTAGAAACATAGCGCAGAAAATGTTTTTCTTTAATTGTAGATTTATATTCTTTACAGAAGATGTAAACATGTTTGTGGGACAATTAATATAGTTCTCCATCCCCCCTGCACATATGCAGCTGACCTGTTACAAAGACAGACTTCTTCCTTAATTACTTTGCCATGACTTGCCTGTTTAATTGCATCAAAAACCATTCATGATATCTTTGCTTTAAAGCCTGTTCTACTGGATTATCTATTATTTTGTCACTTGGAGACATCTTTTATTCTGGAATTTTTTACATATTTATTTGTTATTTAAAAATGTTGATAGTACTTTTTGTTTTATTTTACTAGCTAGATTAACTGTTTGTTTTTTTTACATCATTTATCCCTGGCGTCAGGGTAGATATGTCTAAATGTTTTATAAAAATGCATTAGGTGAGAGAGCTGACAAGTTGAAACATTTTTAAAATTATAATACATTTAAGTTTTATTTATAGGCTCGTCTTCTAATTTGTGTGACAGCTTGTCAGTGGGACTTCTCTTTATGGCTCATCTGTTGATCTGATTAGGTTTTTAAAAAAAATGTTTTAGATCTTGGGCAAATGACAACTAATGTTGAATGTTATTTTAATTAATTCTACCATCTTGTTTTTTTGTTTTTTATTAGTTTTCCCACTGACAGCTGTCATTCCCAACCAGACACCCCCCCCCCCCCTTTCCCTCCATCCCTGATTCCAATGTGTCATTAATTTGGTTGTTTTCTTCTCCTTTGTGCTCCCCCCACCCTGTCTGTAGATGGTGGACAAGTTTCTGTGGGTAAGGATTATGTATGAGACAAAGAAAACATACAATTAGAGAGAATGTTCTTAACCTCTTCATCTTCTGTCTCTCTCTCTCACTCACTCTCTCTCTCACTCTCTCTCATTCGTTACTAAATTGTTACAACTATTAACAGTTTCCTTTTCCCCCATCAGCCCAATCGGCACAATTTTGTCCGAAAGTAACACTGGCAGTATTCTGAAAGGGTTACTAAGTCCAGATCGAGGTTCAGATGAAAAGAAAACAAAAAAATTTACATTCTAAATCGTAATAACCAACATAACTGTATTATCTCTCTATCAAAATATGAGGCTAGTTTGCAGATTGCTGGATACAAGTTCAGATGTAGATATCAACTTGTTAAAATAACCTTGTGTTTGCATTAGTTCCCTTATTTAAAGAAGTTTTAGAAGTCTGGGCCATGACCAGAAAGTATAAGCTGTAAATATGGCCAGGTGCTTTACCATTTAATGGTTCATCATCTCAAATAATGAAAATTAAAAACAAATCACAAGTTAATATTTTCTTAGGTAAGTTTTACAAGATTCAAATGACAATGCAAGAGATAATACAGTTGAAAAGGTTCTCTGGGAAAAACAAATTATCATGAGGGGGATCAGGAAAGGGGAAAAACTCTTCTTGTTTGCTATGTTTTACATTAATGTTCAATTAATACTCCTGACATCCTTGCTTCATTTTAAAAAGCTTTTATTTTTCTTCATAAAAAACTTGTCTGTCTTCCCTAGACATAGTTCTTGTTGTATCATAGGGAGGAGCTCTTTCTCATTGTGCTTTATAAGTTCTCAGTTGAAAGAACAGAAGCAGATGCCACTAATGCATGATGGTCTGTATGTTAAAAATAGTACTATCCAGTAAAGCTGCATGTCTGTGAAGCCTGTTGTTCATGTGGGAACACACAACCATTTTTATCAAAATATTTCTTTTGTCTGTTTTTGGTTGATATTTGAAAAAAAAATCAAAATTTTCAAGCATTACATTTTATGTTGTTGTTCTATAATTAGCTTCTCTAACTTAAGTCATGTGCATGACTTTTGATTTGTTGATTTGATAGAGGCTGACCTCTGTTGTTACATTCTGTCACACGCAGTTCTTTTAATGGCAGCTCTACCTTATTTAGTGTCTGCCCTGAATCCAAGCTTTTAAAAGGAATGTTTCAATGTATGTGCATTATGATTAACAGAAAGCTCAATTAAATATGTGATAAATAACAAAGTCATATAAAATGGAACTGTATGCATGCCACTTGAGTATAATGTCTTGAAGCACTCAAGTAACTTGGTTGGTTTGGTTCGAATCTTGTTTTATCGTACCCTTTCATTGTTTGAGACTAAGAATCTAACAATTATTCTTCATTTTGGTTTAGTTTGCCTAAAATCTGTTCTGTTCACTTTTGTTTGTTTTATAACTTGTTTTTTTTTTTGCTTTTAAATAGGATAGCCTCTTGAAAATATTTTTACTGCAATTAGTAGATTGTATTCTTGAAAATATGCCTACATCTGCTTCTATACAATTTATGATCAGTCAGTTTATGCTGATCAATTTAAACTTGTTTAACACTAGTTTATTATAAATGATGTGGGATAAAACTACTGACATTTGCTGGACCAGTAATAGCTTGTTCCACTCATAGTGCAAAAAAAAACAACAAAAAAAAAAAACAATTTCTAATCTGTGTATATAGTTTTCAAATCATTTTACTTGGATATATTTTCAGCTTTCCATAGTGCAACACAAAATTTATAGTATGATAGGTACCCATTAATTTTTTTTTTCCACATAAAATAGGTTTGCAAAATCTGCATAGATGTCTGTGTATATATATATATATATATATATATATATTTATATACATAAATATATAAATAAATTTATTTATTTTTTTTTCCAGAAAGTTTTCATTTAGAAAGTTCACATAAATTTTTTTTTTGTCTGGTTATCATTTAGAAATGGGTTAGCTTTTTTTTTTTTTTTTTTTTTTTTTTTTAAGGAATCCATCATGCCCTTACCTTAACTCCTTTTGCAAACCTAGTCCTTATATCTTCAGCATTATATTTATATTATCATATTCGCTTGATGCACTGTCCATTCATGTAGGTGGTAGTACCTGCTTCATTGACCACAAAATGCCATCTTAGTATATGAATATAACCATTAACTGTAATGCCAGCAGGGAATCGATACATGCAGCATTTATGAAATGTTACTGCTAATTAAAAAGTAATTTATTATAGCTTGATTGTTGCCATGAGCTTGTCAGAATATTTTTCTAATTGTCTGGTTTAGATAAATGTTCTTGAAAGAAAAAACAAAACTATATTGAATAGCAGTTTCTTTTTGTAAATATATTACTGTGGTTCATTGCTCTGCATAGAGGTGACATGTTGAGTGTCATTTAAAAAAAAAAGTTAAGCTTGTCATGTTTATGTCCAGTCCATACTGCTGATTCCTTTAGAAAAATTCATTTTGTTTTTAGATGACTGTATGTTTACTCTATAAAGTAGTTCATTGCATTTAGCTTGGTAGACTCCATCATGTCCTATGGGTTATGGACTAATTGATTTTGTTTTCACGCGTTATGTTTTGCCTTGTACGTATTTCCTTAACAGGGGGACACGTACAGTTTCAAGGACGCAATAGTGCTGGGTGAGTTCAGGATAGATGACAGTCCAAGCATCCCAGAGAAAAAGAATGAGAAGGTGAGGGCACAAACTTGTGGACCACTTTCTCCATCAAGTGCTGAAGTTTTTAAAACATATTTTGGTGCATCTACTACCACCTCAAAGTAGATCTTTTGGTACTAAGAGAGTTAAGAAGAGAACAAGGTTGAAGTTGGGGTAGATGAGGAAAAGGTTGTAGACAAAGGTAGATGGGAAAAAGGTTGTAGACAAAGGTAGATGGGAAAAAGGTTGTAGATAAAGGTGGATGCAATAAAGGTTGTAAAGGTAGATGCGATAAAGGTTGTAGATAAAGATGGATGACGAAAAGGTTGTAGATAAAGATGGATGACGAAAAGGTTGTAGTCAAAGGTAGATGGGAAAAAGGTTGTAGTCAAGGTGTAAGTAATAGGGTGGTTGAGGGGATAATGCTTAGCTTCTAATCTGAATGTTATAGGTGTGAGTCCCAGTGGAGGCACAGTTTGTGTACTTGAAGTGCTTCTAAGATATTCTTAGTTGTCTAATGCTGCTTTTTTCTGTTCTTTTTCTCCACAGAATGTGCAGCGACCGGTAACAACCTTTTTGTTTTGTCTTCTACTCATTTGAGACCTTTGGAGTAACATTCTCAGAAAACAAACTAGAATTTAAAACAATAACAATCACATAAAAATTAAAATTACATTTCATTTAACTGTAACACCATTCATTAATGACCAAGCAAAACTGAAGAATTCTGAATGACTTTCTGATCTAATAAAACAATCAAATGAAATTAATGTTGATATTAATTATTGACTTTAATTTAGCAAACTGCCTCATATCTAGGTTTTTTGGGTTTTTTTTTGTTTTTTTTTGACAGTGGAGCTTTCCCTTCATCATGGTGAAACAGGACAAGGCAAACGCTTTTACTTTTTTTGCCAAAACTGCAGAAGCAAGGGATAAGTGGAAAGAGGCTGTTAATATGGCACTGTGAGTTGTTGCTTTGATTTGGTGGTGGGAGAGGGTTAATATGGCACTGTGAGTTGTTGCTTTGATTTGGTGGTGTGAGAGGGTTTAATATGACACTGTGAGTTGTTGCTTTGATTTGGTGGTGTGAGAGGGTTTAATATGGCACTTTGAGTTGTTGCTTTGATTTGATGGTGGGAGAGGGTTAATATGGCACTGTGAGTTGTTGCTTTGATTTGGTGGTGGGAGAGGGTTGAGAGAGTGTTAATATGGCACTGTGAGTTGGTCAAAGCTGTTGCTTTTATTTGGTGGTGGGAGAGGGTTGAGAGAGTGTTAATATGGCACTGTGAGTTGATCAAAGTTGTTGCTTTAATTTGGCGGTGGGAGAGGGTTGAGAGTGTGTTAATATGGCACTGTGAGTTGGTCAAAGTTGTTGCTTTTATTTGGTGGTGGGAGAGGGTTGAGAGAGTGTTAATACCACCCAAAGAATAGGAATGTATGGTATTTGGGATTCATCATATTCCAGGTTGGAAACTGTCAAGGTACATTGCTACTACAAGTAGGATAGATCAATATTAATCTAGAACCAAATTGTGATATGTTTAGACAGAAGCTTATGAAGACAGTTTTAGATTAGAGATTACCGTAGCTTGATAAGAAACATTTTCCATCTACTGAAATAAACCTTTGTGGTTGTTTTTTTTTTAAAGTTTTAAGAATCTTTTATATCTATTGATCAAGCAGCTGTTTGAGCTTGCAAGTGTTCTTTGGATTGTATAAAAAATAATGATTTAATTAGCACGCAAAATGTAGGCTCTAGGCCTTGTGATAACATGACACACATAAATTCAAGAGTTAAAATGAAAAACTAATCTAAAACAGTTTTACTACCCCATCCCCTGAATATCTGGGATGTGTTACAGCATCTTCTCAATGTTTCATGTTGATCAATCATAGAGCTCTGTAGCAAGATCTCTTATCGATGGGAGCAAAGTATCCATTCATTATAAAGCTTTTTTTTTTTATAAAACAAGAGGTCAAGAAACTGAAGGAGGAATATGGATATGGAGTAATAGTGGAAGCATCTGGAATCCTGATTTAGTTTTATCCAAGTGTACATTATAGATCTTAGAGAGGAAGTGGAGATGGATTGGTCACACCCTTAGAAAAGATACCAGCAACAGAACTAAACAAGCCTTAGAGTGGAACCTCCAGGGAACAAGACACAGAGGAAGACCAAAAAGAACATGGCGACGCAGTGTACTTGAAAAAGCAAAGAAGACCGGGAAGAGCTGGGACACCATCAGAAAGCTAGCAAGAGACCGTGGAGAGTGGCGTGTTTTTGTCGAGGCCCTATGTTCCACGAGGAACTCAAAGGAGTGATGATGATGATGATGAAGTGTACATTATCATGAGAAAGAGGCACACGTTATTCTTATAAACCATTTGTCACAGAAAAGGTTGAAGCAATTTGTATATGACCTGATTATTTAGATATCAGACAAGCGTTGAAAGGCAATGGCTCAGATTAATCCTATTTTTCATTATGGGCATAATATGTTAATAACTTTTGTTAAAAGTATAAACCTGTGTCAAACACTTGGTCAACATTTAATTTAAAAAATTTGTTTACAGTGACAATAGTAACCCATCTGCTGGTAGAAACTATATCATGCAGACCTTTGATACCCCAAGAGAGTGTGACGTCTGTGGGAAACTGCTCAGGTTTGAGTTTTTATTTTACTTGTTAACTTTTGTAAATTTAAGGACAAACCTGTTGAGATTTTACTTCAATGTTGCATGTAACCATCTATGAGATGGTTATAACAAAAATATTAATAACTTCTGGGTTGAAAAGCTAATAAACATACAAAGAAATTAGATGTGTGGCTGAGAGGCCACAACTGCTTGGCTATAGATTGGCCACCTAACAAGGGTGCTCAAGTATGAGCAGAGTTGTGTTAACTGAGTGCATAAAGGCAGCACAGAAACCTTCTCCCAGCACCCCCTCCCCAAAAAAAAAAAAGGTCCACAAACGAGATTAGACTATAGCGCACAGATCATGCTATAAGCATGAAATATACGCTATATAAAATTGCTTGGGGAAAAAATTAACTACAAACTTAAATTACTTTCTTCACTAACTTTGGACCAGTTATGTCCATAAAGATTTTGAAGCATCATAACAATATACTTATTTCATAGAGAACAGTACCCCATTAAGTGCCATTTTTTTCTGCAGCCATTTTAGTGCCTTATCGAGAAAGATGTTTTTGGTACTGAGCTAAAAAAAATGTCAATAACAATTGATTGTATAAAATCCTGAGCATACTATGGACGCTCTGTGTAATGGCATTTGGCTGTGTGTGAGTTTTGTCTGACATATTGCATGCATTAAAAGCTATTTCATTGATTCTATATACCATTGTCTTTACTTTCAGAGGTATATTCTATCAAGGTTACGTATGTTCAGGTAAGCTAGGGAATGTGTTTGCCATCATAAACAATGCTCTTATATAAAATATAAAGTGTGCTTTGTAATGGGTAGCATGTGAACGTTTTACTAAGCTTATATCAACTCACTCTGTATGTCTGGTAAAATGTTTGTGCACATTATTTCTCCCACACCCAATCTCAGATCAAGTTGAAATTTCGCACAATTATTTCTTGTACCTGACAAAACAAGAATTATTTTTTTTAAATTTACAAATTAGTTACTTAACTTTCGGTAATTTATTATGTAGTTTGGTAGGGAAAGAAATGGTACTTGACAGATGTGATGGTATAAGTTGAATTAGTCCCCTTGAGGAGGCTCGAGCCCTGAGTTCAAATTCAAGTAGTGCAACTTTGTAAAATTCATTTAAAAAGCGATTACGGTAACATTAACCCCCCCCTCTTTTCCCAACTGGCCCAGACAAGTGATAGGATCATGGCCCATTGAGAAAAAAAAGTTAAGTAAAATTCCCCTTTCAGACCTTGCAATCGAGGGGCCATTGAGAAAGCTAAAAGCATTAAATTACGCTTTATTATTGTTAGTCTAGATCTTTTACAAATTTAATTACATGGCTGGTCCAAACTAATTGATAAGATTAAAAATAGTATTTTTTTTTCTTGTTACTGTTTTGGATTTTGTTTGTAAATATCCTGCAATTCAGGCTGATTCAGGCAACATGTTCTATGCTCTAATTGCATTAGGAATGAAGGAGCACTTGAAAGAATTAGTCCTAGCCACTACTGCTTAGTCATATCACTTCACCCTTGTGGAGGTGGTCTCATAAATATTAATGAAAGCTCACAGGCTGCAGATGTTTTCTAGATCTTCTAAAATGAAATCATTTATGAAGAAAATAATTTTGTTTCAAAATTTAATTTTTGAAATTTGTTTGTTTGTTGTTCTTACCCAACTTCTTCCATTACAATGAACCTGGGAACAGTAAAGTGGTTTCACTCTATTCATTTTAGACATTCTATGACAGAAGATAAAATATCACAGAATAGATTTGGGTGAATGCATTAACATGTCTAATTCACCATTGTTATTATATAGTCCGTCCCTCGTGGTTCGATGATGACCCTTTTTGTCATCCACGGGGCTGAGGGCTTTGCTCTGGGGTTTTGTGCCTCCTCATGTGGCTGGTGAGACCTATGTGAGCCCGGAATGTTCGGCTGCACACTGGGCAGGATATTCCAGCTGGAGCTTGTGTCATTGGCCTTGTTTTTCTTCTCTGGCGTTTTTCTTCTGCCAGCGCTGTTCTCTTTTTTCTCAGCAACCTGTGCGCCAGTTTTCACAGCGCGACAACATGATGCTCTGTTATGTGCTTCTGTCTCCCAGGTGGCTGGGTCAATGCTGACCCATTCACCATCGTTATTAAGTTTGCATGACAGACTTGCCAATGGTTGCTACACAGTCCTCTCTAGTTCTCACATACTGTTTTGAAACTTTTACAAACAAAATGTATGCAAAGATATTCAAGTGAAATTTGTCACAAATTGGATTTGCTTATTTCGAAGTCACCTATTTCTTTCTTTAAAAGATATGTAGTCTTCATTTTCTAAACCTTTAAAAGCTTGTTTAATTTTCCAGATACTAAAAAAGTTGTGCATAAAGAGTGTATAGGAAAATCTACCCAACGTAAGTACTTAAACCTTTTTTTTACAAAGCTTATATCAACTCACTCTGTATAGTGTGGTAGGGAGTTTGTACAGGTTATTTCTCCCACACCCAATCTTGGATTAAGCTGAAATTTCGTGCAATTATTTCTTTTTACCTGACAGCACAAGAATCAATCTAAAAAAAAATTAACCAATTAGTTGATTTACTATTTGTAGTTATTTTGTTTGGTATCTTGAACAAGGGAAAGAAATCATACTTGACAGATGTAGTGGTATGAGTTGAATTAGTCCCCTTGAGGACTCAAGCCCCAAGTGAGCATTTTTTTATGGATATAAAAAAATATGTAAACGTAAACATTCATCAAGAAACCCCCTTCTTCCCTCCCCCTTTCACAACTGGTCCAGACAAGTGATAAGATCATAGCGTATTGAGAAAGCTAAACAAAAACAATTGGAAAACATTTTTGATCCCTTAGAGTTATTATGTCTAGGTAAAAAAATACAGATAATTACATGACTGATCCAAACTAATTGATATAATAATAATAATTTATTTTTTTAAAAGTATTTTTTAAATGTTTTTCTTGTTATGTTTTTTATCTCTTGTTTCTTTTGATACAGCAACAAACTTGTTCCAGTTCCATTCATTACACATGTGACTTTTTGTTTTGGCTCAGATTTTAGGATGTGTGAGATTCTTATCTGTTTCTAAGAGTCGTTTTTGTGTTTGCCTTCATGGACATGTTACATCCTTATCTATTTTAAGAGTGGTTATTGTATATTCTTGTAGGCTCTAGCTTGTTATCTGTTTAAAAGTGTTGCTTGTTTTTGAAGTGTTAGACACTAATCTCTTCATCAGCTGTTTTAAGTTTAGCTGTACAAAAGGACATGAGTTATTGTGCAAGAGAGGAAGACTTGGGTACACACATTGTATTTAGGCTTCTTCGTTACTGAGTTGACTGTATCTTTGACTTTTGAAACATAGCTTTTTTTTGGATTTAGTGCTTTGTTAATCTAGTGAACTATACTGTCTCATATTTTATACAATCATGTTTATTGTCTTCAAGGTAATGTCAAATCTGCAGGTTTGGAGTTGCTGTTATATAAAAAAAAACATTGAAGAAACACATTGTAGTATATAATTTTTTCTTGAGTTTAATATATCTTCAAGCTAATTTCAGCAAAACAATCACACTACACCCATACAGAAATTTAAACTCATTCTGAAATAAACATTGATGATGTTAATAATTGACTTTGTTTAAAAATTTAATTTAAAAAATTTTTTTTTTTCAAAGATAACAGATTTATAATAAAATAAAATATTCAAAATTTGAAATTTCACTAGATTTTTATTTAAGCCAAATTTGGATATTAACAAGTGAAAATCGTGCCGGGCTGTTATTTGGTTACTAGGCTCATATCCTGCTGCTGCCATCCTCCGTTGTCCTACAGGATCTTTGGACCAGGAAGTAAATTATCTTCAATTCTGAAGTAGCATCCTAAACATGTCAAACATTTTACAAACTAACAAAATTGTACTTGGGGAATGGATTAGGTCCACAATATTTAAATAAACAAACTTCTTCAGCAATGTCAAATTAGCATTACAGATTTTGGCTTCAGGAACAAACTGTCTTGAACTTTTGTTTTCTCCCTTAAAATAAAAATGTTATTAAAACTATTTACTACTCAATTAGAAGTTTAATGTTAGTGTTTGCATTTTAGCACCACAGAGGCCTCCAAGAACAGTTCCAATTATTGGTAAGTCAATATTCTTCATACTCTTTTGAGACAATTTCAGCTTTTTGTTTGTTTTAGGCTGAAAGTTTTTCTTAATAGAACTACCCTTTAGAGAGATACATACAATTTTAAGTCTGCTTTACTCAAGCCTTTAACATTAGTTGTAAACAGATTAAATTTCCAGGAGTTAATAGATATTAAGTAATGATATACATTTTTCAATTTATGTTTCATTTAGTTTTTTAATGGTCGATTTAAGAAAAAATGAAAAAATCTTTTATTTTTGAACTTCCCTCGTTATTATCCTTATTAAAAACACAAGCTGAGTATTTTTTTCCCTTGAAATATGTTATTAATTTCATAGATATAAAAAGTTTTATATTCAACATTTTAACATCAAATCTGAACCAGACCTGCCACCATTAGTTTCATAGTGCTAGAAATAACCTTGCAGACTTTTTGGTAGGCATTCATAACAAGAACTTCTTATTAAGTGAGTTTACTCAA
Organism: Biomphalaria pfeifferi; assembly: GCA_030265305.1. NCBI lineage: Eukaryota > Metazoa > Mollusca > Gastropoda > Planorbidae > Biomphalaria > Biomphalaria pfeifferi. Next base: position 660,966 of record JASAOG010000161.1, on the reverse strand, counting down.
GACCATTCGTTACAGATTCTTCAACACTGAACTGCAAGGTCACAACTTGTGGAAAGCCCTTTATGACATAGCAACAAGCTATTGGTCTAAACTGCCCAAAAGCTGTGACGTTACAGGTCTTCTATAACGATTGGTCTCAGTTTACTCTACCCAGGCTTGCTAAATGTTTTATGATAACTCAGTGAAAGAGAAAGTTACCTAGGTGCTATGTGCTGTTGCATGAATTGCTCAAATGTCATCCGAAGATTTAGTTATTTATTCTATTTTAGTGTCTGTCTACAGTAATAGTGTGTTAATATTTTTGATGTATCTCTGCCAGGGGAAAACTATTAAATTCTTTATATTCTTGCTGATATAATATCTGTGAAGATTTTAGATCTGTTTTTTTCAACAAGTGCTGGTGTTTTTGGATTGATCACATCCGTTTGTGAGAGGTTATGTATGTGGACTAGCCTCATCTGTTTGGAGTTCTGTTTGTGGATTTATTGTATCTGTTAGTGAGTGCTTATGTTTGTGGATTGATCCTAACTTGTCTATCTCCAGCTGTCAAGGCGGTGGTGGAGACAGCATATCGTGGCCAACCTCCTCCACCTGGAAACATCCGGCCAGCTTTATATCTCTCAAAGAACGAGGAGATAGATATCATATCCAAGCCTGACAGTACCTGGTGGAAAGTAAGTCGACTTTTGAGTTAAACAATTTTTTATTACTTTCGGAGAATGACTTTTTTTTACCTTCACGTTTACCTATCCCTTAGTCTGTTGGACCAGTGGGGCCCCATGCAAGATTCGTCATCCGTCTTTCACCATTGCTCTCTGTCTTTTGCCTTAGTTAGAACCTCTTTCAATGGCAGGCCTGTCCATTCTTTTATGTGGCCTTCCCATCGCTTTCTCTTTCTTTATTTCCTCTATATCTGTACTTCAGTTGAATTCTTGATAAAAGAAACTAATTTAACAAACAAGGATTACTGGTAGACAAAAGATATACAAGATCCCAGAAATTGGGAATTAACCTTTCTGAAAAAGTCTCCTTACACATGCTTTTGAAACACACCTGACTTTATTTGAGTGCAGTTTATGCATTTTATTACTTATGTCATACTCTTTAAAGTAACAGTGAAATCATAGAGTAGCAGAATGAAGGAAAACCTATCCACAAAACTTGGTAGGGTTAGCTCCAGTGCAGTAGAGTTTTATTGGAAGACACACTAGCTCTAGCACTAGCTCACTTTTCTCAGCTTTTCAATGACAAGAAATCTTACTGTCCAACAGATGAAATACAAATAAAGCAAGTGAGTTCCCTTAGTTTTCTCTAGGGATGTGAACTGCTATTTTCTGTTTTCCATCAAATTATTTAAAAAAGAAACCCTACAGAGAGCCCAATGTGTGAATGAAATTGGAACTATGACACTATTTCAAATTATTGTCAGTTACAAAAAAATATTTCACTCCCTTGGCTCCAAACTTTGAAATTAAAGTGAGCGAATAAGACACTAGTAATGGTTTGTTGCTTTTGTTTTTTGACCAACTTGTACAATTTTTATTTCAGGGGAAATCATCAATGGGTGAAGAAGGTTACTTCCCTTCTAATTTTGTCAAAGAGAAGAGAGTAAGTGTCTTTCATATCTTGCATCCTTCATTTCCATTATTCTTTTTGAGATGCTGAAAGTATCTACACATTGGAAAATAGTTTGGAGCATCAGATTCTACACTACTACCAGAATAACAGTTTTCATTGTATAGTAACCAAATGGTTTAGCTGTGCTATTATGCTTCAGTGTAGAAAACATTTTAAACATTATATCTATAGCAAGTAAACTCAGAAGCTTAACTTGTAATGAAATGTCTTTCCATTTTTTTTTTTACCCCACCATCTTCTCGTTGTGAACCGAAGGCATTGAAACTGACTGGACAAGCTAGCGGCAGTAGCTTTAACCAGAATGGTGGGAGCTTAAAATCAACCAGAGAGAGCCCTCAGGAGCAAGACTCGGGCTGCGTGCCTGCCTTGCCCAAGAAAAGGGAGCCCAAAGGGTTCCCCTCGCAGCTCTGGTATGAACAGTTTCACCGTTTGAAAACATGCTTGCGCCCTGCCACACCACTTTGGGCAGCTTTCTACTTTTGTTGTTGATATTGTTGTGCATTTTTCCTCCTTCTTTATTAACAGAATCTCCCCCCCTTTTTTGTGTGTGTGTTTGTTCATGCTCACCAGATTTCATTTTTTTTTGTTTTGTTCATAACTCACTTTGGCCACACATATTTTTCATCTAGATGAGAAAGAAAGGAAACTGCCCCAGAGCAAATAATATAATATAATAGCAAAACTAGCTGTATTAAACATATTTAATATCAGAAGTTTCTGTATCAAACTTTCATGGCAACATATTTTTTTAGGTTTGCCTGTATGATCATTGTCACTAAAGTAAAAAAAAAGTTGGTTAGTTGTAATGTGTTAAGTGTGGCATCACATGTCAGTGTTGATCAACAAGATTGGGCTACATTAAACAAAATATGTAACATAGAACTTAAAGGAGATGAAATTTTGGCTTCTGTTTTTTTGAAACATTGGATTCTATGTTTTTGAAGCATTAGATTCTATGTTTTTTTGAAACGTTGGTTTCTGTGTTGTTAAAACATTGGATTCTTTGTTTCTAAGAAATTGTTTCTATGGGGATGAAATGTTTTGCTTTATGTTTATCCTCCTCTGGATTTTGAAAAATTTGTCTTATAATTATCATCATTTTCTCTATAGCTATATCTAGATGAACTGCATGGACTTTCTCTTTGTTACTTACAGTTTGTGTTTTTTTTTAATTTCAATCCTGTGATTTTCTTCTGTCATGTTGAGTCTCTAATATTAACTTGCATGTTGATGTTGTTGTATTGTGTGACAAAGACAGAATTCTTTTTCCCACAGCCTCTGTAGTTCATAATTATGTAGAGCATACATTTACCCAAAAAAGAAATTACAGTAAAGTTAATCTTAGTTATACATGGACAGGGATTGTCCCAAGAAGAGAGTTGTTATGTTAACTATGCTGGCTTGACATCAATCAGCAGAACTCGCTCCCCAAGCATGTTGAATTTGAGATTTTGTTCTAACCTTTTCAGTTGTTGACTATGTTCTTGCTTTCATTATTCTATTGTTTTGTTGTTTTTTTTTCCTTTCTTTTTTTTAACTCATCGCATGCTTATTGGTTGTGCATTTTGTACTGTAGACTAGAACGCCTCGAGGAGACTCTTACGAGCAGTGGGGTATGTCCAATGGGAGCAGCAGTCCTGCGCCCCTGCTTAGGCCCCCTCCCGGGCGTCAGCTGCAGCAGCAGGTAGCCAAACTGAACAGTTACCCATGGTATGTTTATAGTTAGTACTCCTGTGTGTTTGCACTACCCCCCACCACACACACCACACACACTCCTTCCATGTCATTGCAGTGAAGTGTGAGTATAATTTACCCTTTGTATCAATCATGTATTCTCACCTTTAAATTACCACAGCAAGAACGTCTGAGTTTCCTATGCTCAAAGTATTTATGACTAGTACCATTAGCATTGTATTCATTAAATTTCACAACAAAGACCCTGCATGCTTAAAACTCGTAGGCATACATTGTTTTTTATGCATAGGAATCCACCCCAAAGGTAAAAATTAAGAAACAAAAAATCATAAAATGTTCTTTTATGTTGTTTTTTTTACCCTAAATAATCATGAACCATGAACCCTTTAATCCATCCCATAATAATGTACCCCTTCAGACCTTACAATGTTTGGGGCAGATGATATAATGGTCATCTATTTCTGTGGCCCACGCTTAACAAAATTGTCATGTGGCTAGCACAATACTAGCAGCCTTTACTTGTCCCCAATAAATGTCAGGTTTTATCAAGTTGGGTGGAAATTCAAAATCCCAGGATTTGAACCTGAGCCTTTTGTTTCAGAAGACAAGTGCTTTACCACTCAGCCACCACGCCTCCTGATCCATTAGATATGACTGTAATGGGTAGCTATCATGAGAAAATCTTTCCTCTTGCTACACTTGACAAAAACCTTATTTGGCCGACCAATCTTTCTGCCAGCTTTAGTCATTTCATTGATTAAAATGGCAGCTGCAGTGCTATAGCTCCACTTGTTGTTTCCTTGCTTTGAGATGTTGCCACTTAGTTGCATGACTAGATCTTGCTCTGCAGTTATTGGTCCATTAACTTAATGTCAATTTTGGAGTTGGCATGAGAGGGTTTCTTCCCCGTGAGCATCGAGGACTATGTTTTGTAAGCAATTCTGATAAGGGAATGGATATGAAGCTATTTAGTTTATAAGAACTTGAATTCCCAGCTTAAGCCTTTCAACATTCCAAATATCTTATGGAAGACATTCCTATCGTGGTGATAAGGGATTCAGGGGAAATAAAGCTAATGAAATGCAAAGGAGGAAATATAGAATTCTTTTGGTTTTCATAGATCTCAGAATCTGCCTATTACCAATTAGGGAAAACAAGCTAGGAAATAGGCATATGTCACAAATTCTGCCAATTAAAACCACATAATTTTTCAAAAATTAAAATGTTGATGCCTTAATGACCATATATCAAGGCTTAAAAAAAGGCTATTATAGCGATACTCACGACACTTTCTCCCTCACAAAAACAGAGTTTACAAATTCTGCAATTTTATAATATACTCACCAGAATCGCAACATTAAAAAAAACTTAACTGTGCCAAACCGTTAGTTTTCAATAAAAAAAATGAGATAAAGTCTAGTTGAGAAAAGTTATTATATTGTTTGTATCTTCTCTTGAAAACATGACCAGTAGTGTATTTGAAATCCACGATTTGTTTTACCTTGTTTAAACCAAAAAAGCACCACGTATAATAATTATAGCTTTTATATAGCGCTACTTTCATGCTTAGAGCCATGCTCAGAGTGCTCTGGTTCAATCTCATTTGTGGACCGGGGGGGGGGGGGGGTGGAGGGGGTATCTGGGAGGTTTTCTGTGCTGCCTTAAACACAACTCTGCTTGAGTTGGGTGTCGAACCTCGAGCCCCCTTTATAGGAAGCCAAGCCAAGTTCAAGCGTACTTACCCGCTTCCCATGACCTGAATTGTGCATTTAAACAATAAGCCTTAATTGGATAATTCATTTCAGCTGACTGTGTTTAGCCTTGCTCATTGACAGTTGTTTGTTTTGATGCATTTGTTTTTTGTTAGTTACAACATAGAACTAGTATTTGTTTTAGTCTTTTGATGTCTTATAAATTAGAAATTTTAAATTTTGAAATCAATTTTAAATTATTTCTATGAAAACTTCTTCAAATTAGATGAAAATATAAAGCTAACATTAGCTAATTGAAATTTTACTTTGAATCTCGCCTTAGAGAACATTAAGAAAGGTTTTTCTTCTCATAAATAAAGAAATATTTGCAAAGTAAGTAATGGAAGAATTCAAATGTCTATTATAAAGGAAGACCATTATTTTTATTTTCCTCATATTTTTAGGTATGTGGGAGAGATGGAAAGACAGGGTGCGCAGCAGGAGCTAGATCCACTACCTGATGGTACTTTCTTAATCAGAGTTACTAACAACCCTGCCAGAGCTGGGGAATTGAGTCTCAGTATTAAGTAAGCATTAATTTGAATTAGTTTGTAATTTTCATAAGCTATGTCCCTTTCACCTTCACCTATCTCTTAGTCCAAGACTCGCAAGCATATAAGAATGTGGTCATATATATATATTTAATTATATACATTAAGTCTTTATGAGATGTTTTAATTAACCTCTAGTTCCCCATAGTGTATGTCATCATTGATGTAGATCATCTGTGCAGATCATCATTGCCTAGCTCTTTGGTCACCATCTCAAACATGAACTAACCAATAGGAAAGAATTCAAGGAGAGACTTGAAAAAGTTTGTAGTCAGCTTGTTCCTCATTTTGGGACTAATCAATGGTATCTTTCCTTCTTGGCTAGAAAAAAAACAATGGCTGATTGCTGTAACTTTTCTTACTTAACTTAAAAAGGATATTGGATATGTTTGGAAGATTATAAAGAAACTAACTTTGGACCATTTTTACAAAAGAGAATTCCCCCCCCCCCCCCCCCCCCCCCAGTCTTCTAGTATTTTTGTTCTCAAATCTGTGATGTTAATATTTGTATGAATACTTGTTTATAATGTTTGTATTTTATCATTACTGTTTTGTGCTAATTTCAGATATGCCAATGCAGTCAGACATATTAAGGTCAACCGGACACATGATGGCCAGTTTTATTTAGCAGAATTGCGTTACTTTGGCTCTGTACAGGTTAGATGGATATATGGCTTTGTCGGGAGGGGCACCTCTTATTGACAAGACTAAATCTTGTGTGTAATAGTGACCATGAACATACAAATTTGAGACTATTATAATCTTTTCCAGACTTTGTGGAAAAAAAAATAGTATCTGTGTCAGGTTTACTTTGTATACTTAATGGACTTAATGTTATTTCACCATCATCTGAAAAAATAGTTGTAGTGCTAGTTGAAGACCATGCTGATATCAATTTTTGAATAGTACTTGTAGTTCTTGAAATCTAAATGAAACAAACAGTATTTTTTTTTTTGCAAAGCTTATATCAACTCACTATGTCTGTCTGGCAAAAAGTATATACATCTATTTGTCCCACACCCCATTCTCGGGTCAAGCTGAAAATTTGCACAATTATTCATTGACATAGACAAGACAGGAATTAAAAAAAAACAATTAGACAATTACTGGTAATTCATTATTTTATTTAATAGCAACAAGGGAAACTAATACTTCAGTATTTACATATATGGCTAAATTTGTTGGATTTAGTCCCCTTAAATAATTGTTAACACTATTTCTCCCTCACTCATTTTTCTCCCATTAAGTTGATACTTTAAACAATTATTTATTGTACCTAACAAAAGAATGAATCAATAAACAAAAATACCCCATTAGTCAATCAGTTATTGGTATTAATTATTTTGTTTGAGATTGAATAAATAAGGGAAATAACGTGTTGAATAAATAAGGGAAATAACGTGTACATTATTGGTAGATATAGTTTTAAATAGCTTTAGATTTTTAATTTTTTTTTTAAATGGATGTTTTATATTTTGTTATGTAATTGTTGACAGAATGTCAGAAATGTATGTACATGACATTGTCATTAGTTGTGGTTGAAGCTTTGATGTTTGTTCATAGGAGTTGGTGGAGTTTTATCAGAGTACAGAGCTGGCAGACAGTTTCCCTGATGTCTGTACAACACTCAAGTACCCCTACAAGCGAGTGGCCAGTGAGTTCTCTTGTCTCTATCAAGTTTATATTCTATCTATAGTGCTTACAAGGGTCATCTCTCCTTTTTAAATGTTTGTTTATAATGTAGTTATCTCTTGTAAAATATATGTTGTAACAACTGGATGAGATTTGTTTTGATAATAATATTATCTTTACTATCCTTGAGGAAAGGAGTAAAAACTTGTTATTTTTTTAAGTAATATTTCTTTTCTTTTTATAACCTAAATTTTGCACTATTCATTTAATCTTTTTTAAAAGGCTGATGTATGTACATTTTAGTATAAGGATGACAACCATTGCTCCATCTCTTTAAATGAGAATTCTATATTGCTTTTAGAAATCACTATCTAGCTATGGCCATGCCTCTTTCAAAATTTAGCATAGTCCCAGGTCACTGTTTTAGTTTTCATCAATCTTGAATCTGGAAACCCATTACTGTCTAAAATGTCATCCTCATAGTTCAAATGAATAAGATGATGATAAGAAAATTTCAGGCAGTAGAGGGTTAAGAACCTAAAAGATAAAAAAAAAAGAGACAAAGATTTTACTTTGTGTGAAACAGTGGATGAATTCTTTCCAGGTGGTCCCAAAGTCCTGGGCTACGCTGTGGCCATCTACGACTATGCGGCCACATCCACATCACAGGTGACGCTGCAGGTGAATGATAGAATTGCTATACTCAGCAAGACAGGGCAGGACAAAGGCTGGTGGAAGGGAGAGAACTTAAGAACAAACAGGGTAAGTGTTGAAATTCAAGGATGTCTTTGAATCTCCTTGAATTTAAAAAAAACTCAAAAAGTCCTGGAAATCTCCTGGAATTTTAAAATATCTCCTTGAATGTCCTGGAATTTCGCCGATCGGGAAAAAAAAAAATTAGCGTAAAAAAAAAAATAATTAGAGGATGGGCGGGGCGGGCAGAAATAAATTCGAAATTACCGTTACCGAGTCTGCGCAGAAGGTGTTTAAAGCTCCTTCACTATATAAAGCATCGTTATTGGATCGTTTTTTCAGTGAACACGTTGATTTTCATCCAAATTTGATTTAAAGTTTATGTTACGCATCTTCAAAATTGTTTTCCTGTTTCATTTTGTGCCTTTATATTTTCATCGGATCATATTATTACTTTAAATCAAAGCTATTTATTTATATTCACATTATATAATCCATTTCTTTAGCACCCTGCTGATGAAATCTTGTGGTTGTGACTGATATTCCCTTTGTTAATACTTCTGTCTGCCAGGGCAACTTTCCTTGAACAAACATATATAAAAAAATGGTCTGAATGTTGGGAATAATAAAAAAAATGTACCTATGTAGCCTGGAAGCACTGGGCCTACACGGAGTAGAGTTTACCAAGGCTTGAACAAGATATTACAGCCCAGTGCAGGATGAGCCATTGTCCTGTTGGTTTTTACTTTGCACTGTTAAGGCTAACCAAGCCCTGAACAAGATATTATTATAGCCCAGTGCAGGATGATCCATTTTCCTGTTGGTTCTTACTTTGCACTGTAAAGGCCTGAACAAGATACTATTATTTATTATAGCCCAGTGCAGGATGAGCCATTGTTCTGTTGTTGTTTTTTTTGCATTGTAAAGGTCATCCCCTTGCGATGAAGATGAATAAACCATTTCTCATAGTCTTTTTTTGCCAGACTTACCTATTCTGATTTGATGGGTTCAGGAAGCCACTTTCTCTTAGACTTATATGGACAGGTATATGCACTGTTCACAACCTCAGGTTGTTTTTTTTTTGTCCAAGGCATTTGGAAGAGAGGGTTTTAGCCTGTAAGCCATCACCTTCGAGGAATTAGATCAGCGGTTCTCAACCTTTTAAGCTCGGCCACCCCTTTTTACAATCCCCCACTCTGCCTTGATCCCCCCCCCCCCCGCACACACACACAGCAATAGAAGAATAGACAAAAACAATAAACTTTTTCGATGGTCTTTGGCGACCCCTGGCAAATCGTCAATCGATAGGTTGAGAACCCCTGTATTAGATGATGATCACTTGATGTTTTCATTGTGTACCTTAAATCAAATTTTTTTTGTTTCTCTCCTTTAGATTGGCTATTTTCCCTTAGCCTATGTACAAGATGAGGAAGAGCAAACTTGATCCAAGTTGTAACACATTCCTGCCCAAAAGAACAATCTTGTGTGAAAATTAAGGTTGATGTTATGACCCTAAAGTTGAAGTCTGTGTAGTATCACTTCTAGGAAATAATTCACATTTATTGATATCACAATATATATATTTTTTTTTTATTTTATTAAATATTAAAAAGTGAGAGATCTACTGGAGAGAGAGAAAGTGCGTGACTGAGAAAGCAAGAAAAAGATGAAAATATAAAAAATGAACTTAAAAGTGAATTGCTTGTGGATGATGTCTACTTGGAATGATGTCAGTGCTTGACTGTATCTGTGTACATTTACCATGAAACTGTACTATAAAATGTTATAAAGTAATTACATGTGAATATTGAAGTCAGACCATTAGCTATGGATAGGCAAGTACTTATAATACATCAGGTGCTCAGTTTATGTGTTGGTGTGTGCGTGTGTGTGTGCGCGCATGTACAAGACCTTTAGTAATCTTGTTAAGCAAGGACATGAAGATGTTGGTGTGTATGTGTTGAGGCAGCAGCCAGCTGAGAGAGGTTTAGGGGCTGTGTATTAATTTTAAAATATGCTGAAGTAGTGGCTCAGTGTGTGGACAATGTCGCATCAAGATTGTGCTTGTATATATAATCATTGATATTAGTTATTTTTTGGGGGTTTCCCTAAAGGTAGCGAGGCCCAGATTTTTTTTTTGGGAGGCTAGAAAATGTATTTTAGACCTCATTAGCATATTCAGTAGACCTTGATGTAACAAGAAGGTTAATGGCAATAGGCTTTAAGCAGTGCTATCTCCAAATTCTGTTCTGGCTAACAAGTTAAATGGTCTTTTCGCTCTGAATTCATGAAAAGGAAATGCAGGAAAGGGACAGGTTGAACTGTTTGGTTGAACTTTCAAGTTAGTTTCATTAGTAGTGTCACCCTGAAGCATGACAGGTTGCATTTTGGCTACTAGCTTATTACATGGGCTGATGGTACTGAACCAGAAATATTGGGCAGATTTTTTTTCTCTTAAGTTATTGACAGTCTACATTTTGGCCTATGGGAAAACCCAAGACTGCAATTGGTATGATTCTTAATCATTTTTAGTCTGGAAAAAGTTTAGAAAAGGCAGGAAAAAAAGCTGGGGTGTACTAATACATAAGGTCATGAACCCTGATTGATAACATTGCAATGAAAATAAATGGTTGAAGTTATCTAGTAGTTTGCAAAAAATATTTAAAACTGAAATCTTTGTCCTCTGGTTTACCTACATAGCTAATACTTTCAATACCTTTTCTTTTTAACCATATTGTGTTTTTACTGTGAAGACATTGTTTTGAACTAACGAAGTCATAACATATCAAATGTTTTGAATCTGATCCTACTCTAGTAGCTTGCCACATTCTTGCAAACATCTTAAATAGAACAAATTAATATGAAATATATATATATATTAAAATCATTGGTTAAAATGACAGAATATGAACTTTTATTTTTATTATTAAAAATCCTCAGAATATGAACTTTTATTTTTATTATTAAAAATCCTCTGCTTTTTAAATTTAAAAAAATGGACCACAGAATTGTAAGAACGTTTGTGTGATTTCATTTCATATTGTGAGACTCTAACACTACAACTGCAGTGGTAATGGTTGGAACATTAATTCTTAAGAATTCATTTTGTCTGTTCAGTACATCATTGTTTCAATTCAAGTGTCGCCAACCTTGTGATTTTTTCGTAAACTTGGCACCTTTATTGTTTTGTTTTTTTCCTGTTATGCGCTCTATGAGTTGCTGGTCTTGATAACTTTTTAAGCATCGTTAATTTTTGTATTTGAGTGGTCAGTAGGTTATCTCTTCATGGCTTCAACAGACTTCTAGTGGTTTGCCTTCAGGAACACTAGTCAGTTAATTCTTGACTTTTTGTTGTTGCTTTTTTTTTCAAATCTGGACTTGTATTAAGAGCCCTGAGTTCAAATTCAAGCAAACTTTTTTTTAAAGCAATCACACTAACATTCACTCAGATACCCCCCCCCCCCCTTTTTTTTTTCTCCCCCCCCCCCCCCCCAACTGGTCCTGACAATAATTAAGATTGTAGCACATTGAGTAAAAAAGCATGGAATTGTGCTAAACAGAAACAATTGATACAAATATTTCTGATCAAGCTTATTCATTGTTGGTCTATCTATTATAAAATTGAATGGCATGACTGATCCAGACTGATTGATACAATTACACTCCGTAGAAGCTTTGGTCTTTTTTGTTGTTGTTGTTTTTTTTTTCAAAAAGTATTTTTTATGTTTTTCTAGTTAAATAGTTAAGTTTCTCTACAAAACAGAACTTGCAACCTCCACATAACTTGTTTCAGTCTTGTTTCTTACTAATCTAGTTAGTTGGAAGGGCGATAGGAGAAATAGTATAGGGTGAGAGTTCCTGTCCTCATATTGAGGTCAGGAACATGTGATTTTGGGAAATAGAATCGGCAGCTGTTTTCAGGATGAACTAGAATGTGAAAAAGAAGTCATTAGATATTATGATGTTCTGTTTTGGTTTTCTCCTCTGCGAGAATAATACAGAGAAAGATAAAACTGGTTCCTTAGTCGATATTTCGAATTTGTAAATCTTAAAGAAGTAATAATATTCAGCATCATCGAAAAAATAACATGGTTGTTGTTGTTTTTTCTTGGTTATAAGTAAGGTTTTTCAAATATTTCTTTATAGGCCATCCTGACATAAAAAATTAGGTTACTAGGGCAGCTTGAGCTCTGCTATGGGATTATTATTTTTTTTGATTGCCATTGCTTGCTATCAGATATTGTTACCTGCATGACTTAATGTTGGCTTCAACCTTGTTAGTTCACGTTTGGGAAAAAAAAAGAATTGCTTCAGGATGTTGATAAATTACAGTTGACCATTGCTTGAAGATGTTGATCACTTTTTGATGTTTTTTTCTTTTGTACAACTGTTGAACCAGAATGTACTTTTGATGATTGCTTTAAGATGTTGACCAATGGCTTTATTTGTGAAATTCAACCCATATTTGGACTCGCTTATGAGCATAACATACATTGTATTTCTTATTATTATTTTTTTTTAACTCATGTACTTCAGGTTGTTGATTGCTACAAAAAAAATTCTATATTTTTTCCTATTTCTAGACAATTTATCAAATATACTTTTCTATTTTGTATGTATTCATTACCACAGTTAAGTATTTATTTATTTTTCTCTACGTCACCTTAGCCATAAGATTCTCCTGTTGTGAATTAACTTATTGACAGATGGTTCTTTATACATATATAGTAGTGAGAGCAACATTCTGCTAACCTGGCAGCAAAGTTTTGTGTAAGAAAGAAAGATTGTTGATTGTGTTTTGGTAAATAGTGTACTGGGAGTTGAAATATTGTTGATTGTGCTTTAGTAAATAAAGTGCTGGGAGTTGAAAGATTGTTGATTGTGCTTTAGTAAATGGTGTGCTGGGAGTTGTCACTGTTTGTTCTCCCCTGCAATAAATTATGTGCTTTGATGAACTGAAATAATCCAGATTGAAATGTATGTTTTTTTGTGTGTTTTTTTTACTCTCTGACCTGTGTAATAGATGCTACACCACAAAGCAAATGTACTGAAGCTATTAGTTGTACAGAAATCTAGTTTTATGGTATGGAATACAATGATGTTATATGTATGTATCTTGTTTTTAGAAAGCTGGTTTTTGGGATGGGTCTGTAATTGTTAACTCCGCAATGCTTCACTGTTTTAGCTTTGCCCTGGTGCCAGGGTTGATAGGTACAGTGTCTCTTTTATATGGTACGATCTCCTAAAATTTCCTCCATGAAACAATATATTTGATCTAAAACTTCTGAACAAAATTACCAAAAGCATCAGACATGTTTTGGAATTTAGCATTGAATTACATTCTAAGAAAAAAAACAAATGTCTGTGCTGTGACCTGATTCCTAAACATTGTTCTGATAGTTTTCCTTCTCAACTCTGTATCCAATCTCTTACATTTCAACAACCCAAAGAAAAAAGTTACCTCTAGATGTGGTTAGCAGGGACTTTACTTGTCTTATCTGACTGTCCATCTGAAACCTGTAGCTCTTGTACTATATAGCTCCTCCTTCGTGGTTGAAGATGAGCACATTTCTCATTTCCTATGAACTCGAAGATGACTGTGAAGTCCATTCTTTGTATTAAAAAGTAAAGTTGGGTCTACTCCAGACAAGCCTGCTCCTATTTTTAGAATTTTTTTAGCTCTCTCTTTTATGCGGGCAGCTCTCCTTGCCTCGTATCTCGAGACTCTTAACACTCACAGCTTCATGCGAGCAATCCAGTGCTAGTGTTTCCCGCCTTGAATGTCAATATCGCCCTCCTTGAGAGAGGATATCTTTGTAACGTTTGTGTTGACCTCCCCAAGTTAGCGCTTTCCCCATAAAGAAGTCTTACAGATTAGGTTTCAACATTTGTTGCTGTTTTGATTTTGGTGATTCTTGTGATAATCTGTCTTACAAAAACTTGGTCATAATTTGCAAATGAATTTGTTTTGTTATTTTTTTCTCAACTAGTTATTAAATATATATTTTGGTTGGTGAGGTTTTCTTTTTGTTTTGTTTTTCTAAATTGATCAGAATATTTTCTTGCAAAAATATTTTGTTAAAATTTGTTTTTGTTTTGATCATGCTCAAATTGTTTCTTGTTTGTTTTGTTTTTTTATTAATTTTGTTAATGCATAAACTAACAATTGTACAACCACAGCAAACTTCTGGTGGGAAGAGACATGTTTCTCATGTTGATAATTTCATGTTACCATCTCCTTGTTAGTAGCTAATGCATGGGAAGTAATTCCTCATTGTTTTTCTTTTTAAAATAAAATAATAAGATAACACTTAATAATGAAAAAGACAAAAGAGAATGAATTTCCCCAGAATTGAAAATGGGAACAGCCAATGTATGAAACTACTGCAGATTATTTTGTATTTAAAACTTCTATTATGTTTTGCATTCAAACATTTTTATTTGACAGAGTTAGTATTTGAAGAAATTGTATGCACATAAAACCTATTGTATTTGTACTTTAGTAGAACACAGAATTTTGTATAAGAATTTAACTTGTCATATAACATCATTCTAAACTGTTAAGTACATTGAAATTTTCTATAATGTCATTGTGCCTGTAGTCTAAGGAACTCACAGAATCATAATATTTTTTTATATCTATATTTTTCTTGCTTGGCAATTTTGTATGAAATTTCATTGGTCAGTGAATTTGGCACAACTATTTATTTTCTGTCTGTCCACATAAAGGCCTGATTATAACCATGCAATTTTCTTCACACTTGAGATTATGTTTTGTCATAATATTTTTTTTTAAGTCTAAATCTGCATTAATACATTTGGAAAAGAATTTAGATGAAAAGAAATTTCAGATTTTTGAATGTTATGTTATACAAAAACTGGCATAAAATATTTTGGCTAGTTTCAAAATAGCTGCAAGCACAATTTCTTTTGTTTTTTCTTTCAAGTCAGAAAATGTTTTGTATTTTTAATGTAAGTGAATTTTTTTTTGTTGTATTTGGTCACATGGGATATGACACATGTACAGCCTGCAATATTGTATGATTTTTCATGAAAAATAGTTAAATCAAGATGTGGTTTCTGTGAATAAAACTTCTCATGAACATCATATGAACCAGTCTTTTGTGAATTTATGTTTAGATATGAATGCTCAAATGATGCTGCTTGCAAAAGTTTGCTGCCTGGGCAATGTACTGGTAACTGATAAGTTATAAGTGTTATTGTTGGAAATCTGTTCGAGGGGCTTAGTGCGTTTGAACTTAGCTTGACTACCTATGAAAGGGGCTCAAGGTTCGACACCCGACTCAAGCAGAGTTGTGTTTACTGATCGTCTAAAGGCAGCACAGAAAACCTTATCCCAGATACACCCTCCTCCCTGCTGGTCCACAAATGAGCATGCTATAAGTATGAAAGTAGCGCTATATAAAAGCTATAATAATAATATATTATAGTCTGCTTAACTGTATACATTTAACTTTATTTACTATTATAGTCACCAATTTTAAGTGTATTACCTAAATATGACAGAGCAACCTCAAATGGACAGACAACATGTGGCAAAACTTGAAATAAATAATGTTTGTAAAATTTATTTTCATTTCTCAGTCAAAGCAAACAAAAATCCATAAGACAATTGATGCATATATTGTCCTGAAACAGAATCATAACAATAAAATATAGTGTGAGTGGTGGGGCAGGGCAGGGCTTTATGTGAGAGGGGTATCAGGCTTGCATTCATTTTTGGGTTGACAACATATGTATGCATCAAAATTATGGGATAAGATGGACACCAATATTTACATAAATAGTATTCAAGTGAAATATATAAACATCCAGTATCACAAAATATAGTATGTTTTGTTTATTTTTTTTTAATAATCCATATTTTTTAAAAGTATTTGATAGAAAAATCTTTGAACATCAAGTATTACAAATGTGAAAACAAGGTAATGGAAAACATTTGAGTATTTGCATTTAGTGTCATTTAAAAACATGGATTGCACACAGCAAGTTTGAATTATATCATAATTACTTTACACCACAGGTCTTGCTCATTTATTGACTATTCCTAGCATTGCCACTCTGCCACAGAATATAAGAAGAGTTTTATGTCTTATATCACGGAGCTTTTCTAAACAATCTTCAATGTCATAAGTTGACATCTTTCTTGTCTGAACTCTTCTTTTGTTATAAATGTAGGGGAGAGAAAAATGTGTTTTGAAACAGTCTCAGCAGCACATCTTGTGTGCTACCAAAGGGAAGTAAGTGTGAGCTCTTTAAGCAATAGTGCTTTGGGCCTTAATAGACTTTCAGTCACTTGAAGGATGAGTGGATCTTTTATAAAAGGTAAAGGTACTCCCTGTCAGACCTAGCCTTCCATGAGACTAGATAGTGTAAAAGTTCATCTGTTTCTATGGCTAATGACCAAAGGCCTATACTTTCTCCATTAGAGTTAGGTGGGCTCAGGGACGCCCTAATAATCCCAGTCTTCACCAGGATTCAAATTCGAGACCACTTGGTTTGGAGGCCAAGCACTTTACCACTCATCCACAATGCCCCTGAATATTTTTAAAGCGCATCTTCAGAACACTTTCCCCCCCCCCCCCCCCCCCACCTACATGGCATAGCCATAATGAAATATATCTATGGGACTAGATCTATGTAGATTATATAGATAAGTAAAAAATTAATATCCATATGTACATATAACAAAAAAAAGTAAACTTATCACAGAATTACTGTGTCTATAAAAATATTTGAAAAGAAAAAAAAAAAAAAAAAAAAGGGTTACAACAGATAAAAAAAAACATTGGAAGAAAAAGACTTGTCACAATATTGACTAAGATTGAAGTCTCCTATGAACTGAGACCAGAATCATACAATTACACAATTTAAAACAATTATGTCTCTAGATTGACAGACCAAAAGAAGCCTGGACATCTTCTTCAGTCTACACTTGGAAAAGAGTGCAAATAAAAATGATGAATAAATTAAATGCAGTTTTTTATGACATTTTATAAACATATCAAAACGTATCACCACAATTTCATATATTCCATCTAATGTGAAAATTAATATGTCCTGACACAAACCTGCAGTTTGCAGGGTTTGAACCTCTGACCATCATGACAAAGGCCCAAAGTAAGGGGTAAAGCTAGGAATTTGCCATCATTTGGGGCTTGACCTCGTAGTGGCCCCTTCATTTTGCATAATATTTAATATCAACCTAGCTTCGCCACTGCCCAAAGTGCATACCAGGCTGACATCGCAAGTAATGGGAATCACTGTAATTTGTTATGGAACTGTGACACTGGCTTGAAAATAATTATTGTATCTGTATGACTAGAATATGAAATACAATTCAAGGGTATTAACTGCTCACAGCACATCAAAAATTGGTTCATGTAATATCTAGGCTACAGAAGAGTTCTAATCTGGCTAAAATCTTTTCAAATAAAAAGATATTTGGAAACATTTTCCTATGTACAATGAAGACTATTTCTTTGTCAACAAAAATTAATCATAAGAAGGAAAAGCAAGCAAATTAATTTAAAGAATGAATGGGAGATAATGCACTTTTACATTTGGGGCCACATTGAAAGAAGTATTGACTAAAATCAAAGGGAGAACATCAATAGCACCTTAAATCTTCTGTCAGTGAGTTTGTTTAGTTCATTGGTACATAAATAGACATAAACATTGCATAGAGAAAGTCACAAATATCATCTCTGGACTTGTGCCGTTGCCAGAAAGAAATCAATGCTTTTTTTTAAATTTAAAAAATGAATTAAAATTTTTAAAAAAATAAATAAATTTTTAAATCATTTTCAAACAAATAATATTTGAATTGGCTCTAAGCATTACATTGAATAATAAGGGTACCTGACATTCTAAATAATGATATAGCTATAGTAATATTTAGATTAATTTCTGCTGGATATTATTATATTATGCCTAATAGTAAAGTAGGGGAATTCTTCTTTCAGATCTTGCAAACTATGTTTCAGATGATTTAATGCTTGTTATTTTAAGACCACTAATTTAAATTAACAAGAATCTCCAAAGATATTCATCTGCAAGTAGTGTTTATGATTGAGTAGTATTATGAACTTGAGAAATTTTCAATACCGGGGTATGGAACAATAAATGATCAATCAAGGATGCAAGATATTTGGCTCTCCAGTCATGTAAAGGCCTATCTACCATGGCATAACAGTAATTTCCAACTGAGATTATAGACTAATCAACTATAGAAAATAAGAAAAAAAAAATTTTCTTTCTGATGCAATAATTTTTCTTTTAGGAATTGAAAATCAAATGAGAAAGCTAAAATTGGAGTCATCTGCAATCGTTCAACGTTCGTTGTTACTGTTCTATAATTTTGTCATTGTTATTTCCCTTTGAATGATTAAGCAGTAATAATTAATTTTCCTCCTATGTATTTGAAATACCATTTTAATTAAAAGTACATTTTTGTTTATTACCAAGCACTTATAGTGTACTTATCTACAAGATCAAATTTAAAAAAAAGAATGATTTGTATGTAATATAATTATGTGACACAACCGAAATTTAATCGTAACATGTTAGTTACAAATTGAGGGGGAATAAAAGAGTTACATAAAATGTTAGCTCTCAAATAAGTATGAACATAAAGAAGTAAAAAATATTTTTTTTTTAATTTTACAAATAAAACATCAAAAGAAAATGAATAACAAAGTAGATGAGAAATAATGAAGTAGGCCTTTTTTTTTTTTTTTTTTTTCCAATTTCAGAAAAATATTCAATGTCGTGATCACTAAAATAAATCTAAAATAAAATAGTGCAATAGTCAGGATAAACAGTACTTTTACTCTGGCCAACCGCAATCTCTATTGATAAGTAAATTTTATAAAAAGGGAGATAATTATAAAAATAAGAAAACATTGATGTATGTACTTTTTAAACTAATCGTAGTAAGTTTAATGTTGAATCTCCAGTAAGTGTAATATATTAAAGTTATTATGAAACAACCTTGTATTAGCCCTGGTAGTTCAGAAAGACGTAAGTGCGAGGCTATTATGCTTTGTGCTGGATATTGCCAGCTGCAAGGTCTTGATAGATTTCAGATTCCAGAAATCTTCTGTAGGAATCCTTTTCCATCAATGCCTGGACTCTTCTCTGCGCCTCATCAAAAGTTTGACGATTTGGGTTAGAGGTTACAGATTCAAACGTCAAGCTTCGTGTTTTGGAGTCCAAATTAATCTGAAAAATACCGGTAATTAGTAATTTTATTAACCTAATTACACTATTGATAATTTTTTTCATTTATAAGGCTAACACATATAGGCCTATGTATATTGGGAAAACCCATTAAATCTTTTTAATATATAGATCTATATCTTCCATTAAAACTTTTAACGAAATCCGCAACACCGTATTCAAACTTTATCAATGACTTCATCCCTATTATCCACTAGACTTTATCAATGTATAAATCTATCACATAGTATTGTACAAAAACACTATTAGTATCAAATCTTTTAGAAAGATTTATCAAGGCCACATAGCTTTCCTTTAGCAGAAAAAACAAGATAAATGCCTGTGCTTTATTTATGGCCGGAACAATGCGGCCCACAAATCATTTTTCCCCATCTAAACGCAGCAGATGTGTCCAAAGGAACAACAAATTTCCGGTAGGCTAGAGTTTGGGATCAGGAGCACCGCAGGTTCTACCAGGTTTTAGCTAATATTTGGGTATCATTTCACGGTATATAGGAAATATAATGTTATAATAACCATAAATAATAATACAGTACAAAGGCGTAGCTGGGAATTTTCCATCATTCGGGGGACTGGGGGGGGGGGGCTTGGTCTCTTTGGGGCCCCTGCATTTTGCGTAATATTTAATATTCAATGTAGAAAAAAAACACTCATTTGACCCCCCCTCCCTCTCAAGTGGGGCTCGGGAGATTTTCAACTTCTCCCCCCTCCTCTCCCCACCCTAGCTGCGCCACTGATACATTAAATATTGGTAATTTTTTGGACTGTTTGCTAACGCTTCAAACGTACAGTCGTAGACGTACCTCTTTCTTGGACTGAACAGCCACATAGTCATTAAATATTTTGGTTGCTAAGGAAGGCAGATGCTTGCTGGACTTCATGTTTTTATAGTTTTCACAAGCGATCCAAAACTCAATGTTCTCGTCGCTGTGCTCTGAGATCAAAAACCCACGGAACAATTCCAGGCCAGCTGTAAATAAAATGTACGAGATGTAGGCCTATATTAAAACTTATTTAATAAACAATAATAATATATTTTATATAGCGCTTCTCTCATATTTATAGCATGCTCAGAGCGCTATAAGGTCTAATCTCATTTGTGGACCATTGGGGGGAGGGGGTATGTGGGAGAAGGTTTTCCGTGCTGCCTGTAGGCGCTCAGTAAACACAACTATGGTCGAGTCGGGTGTCGAACCTCAAGCCCTTCATAGGTAACCAAGCCAAGCCAAAGTTCAAGCGTACTTAGCATCTCGACAACGCTTCCATATTTCCTCCAAAGTACTCAACAAGTTTACTTAGGCAACAGTTTTTCTAATACAAACATCCGTTAAAAAAAACTCCTTAAAATATTTTTTTAAATCAAAACTATAATGCTGATAACTCTAACAAGGACGGTCCCAGGCCAGGAAGAAAAAAAAGAAGAGGGTTGGGCGTAGCCACCCTAATATATTAACAACCTCCAGTAGTGAAAGCCAGAGTAATCTGAAAGCTGACATGCAGACATGACAAATATCTTAGTTTCGACCTGGACCACTAGCACCATAGGTAAATAAAAATTAAAAAGAAAGAAATACAAACAAAAAAAAGTAACTTACTTTTATCAAATAATAATGTTTCAAAGGATTTGCTCCATTCCTGTGCCTCCTCTGGATCCACATTGGCTAACCGCCTTGCACCTTCATCGTTTTTCATCAGACCCAACGTTGAATCTGTGTGACGCCTGCGCAGGAAATTCATTTTCCGAGAAATTTTTTTAGCTCTGAAAAAAAAAAAAAAAAAAAAAAAGCATAGTTTACATTAATATTTTTGGTTTGATTATTTATAGGCTTATGGGTTTGAAAACAGTTTCCTGAATCAGCCTGAAAAAAAAAATGACTTAGCAGAGCATAAGGTAGTCTACTACGGACGTAGGTCTAATTATCTTCTATTTTGAAGGAATGCGTCTTTAATTTATAAGATAAAATAATCATAGGGGCAGAGGCGTAGCTAGGATGGGGGAATGAAGGGGGAAAATTTGAACATCTCCCCGGGCTTCCAATTGAGGGGGAGTGTTTTTACATTAAATATTAAATATTACGCAAAATGCAGGGGTCCCCAAAGAGGTCAAGCCCCCCCGGGCCCCCAAAATGATGTCAAACTCCTATCTACGCCACTGCCTAGGAGGCAAGACGTTCTGGCAAAAACAATAAAAAATATAAATGTAAAGGCGTGTACACTTTTTAAGAGTTTTCATCAAAGGTGAGGCGTTATAGGCACACACCCACACAACAACAACAAAAACAACATAACATATTAATAAAGATACTCAGGGAATTAAAGAAATATTAAAATCTGTACACACACAATTACTCATACGCTATCACACACACAAACAAATTAGAAAGTTCTTAAGTTTATTACAATCTGACTTTTTAATTTATTTTACTTTATTTTAAAGGTACTAAAATTCCAAACTCGAAATGATTTTGAAATAAAGATATATCTTACTCAAAGTCGTATCTGCCGCTTCGCATAAAATCCATTTTTTTGTGTGAATGGTTTCTCTATGATTTATTATATGAATCACACTGTAATGTCGATGTAATCCACGAAACAGCTTGAGCTTAAAACAACGATAGCCTATGTACTTTTATATAGACTAGGTGTCTACTCCAACTCATAGCTGACATCGCCCTGTGCTGGTCAGAATTTGTTCAAAAATGACTAAGTATGACCACTTCAGCTTTTTAAATTGTTGACATCTGCCCAAGTGTGTACATCCGTTTCCCAACAAAACACACAACATCGCATGTGCAATTTGAATTGCAAGGGCGGTGTGGTAATAGATTTAACTAGGGTATCTTTTCACTCCGTTAGTCGCAGCGTGGCCCTCTAGTGAAAAAGTCTGTTAGGAGGAGACAGATTGGCTAACAAGGAATAGGAATAGTTCCTCTAGCGGTCTCCCGCAACACTTTCTAAAGAACACGCATGGAAGAAAGGCTTTGCTTAACCATACTATCCCCCAACGACGCTGCAATGACGGCCCTTTCATGGTTCGTGGTGGTACATTGTAGGAATACGGAGGATTTTGTCGTGAGCTCGGACTCCTATCTCGTCTGAAAGGAATACCAATGGGTATCACGGAGCAGTGTGCCACGCTAGTAAGTAAAAAAAAAGTAAAGGTCCCCTTTCAGATTTTGCGATCTATAGACCAGATGATAAACGGATGTAATGTAACGGATCATCTAGTTGACTGGACACCTCAAAAAAAAAAAGTAATCGACAGGAAACAACCTCTATTTTCCTGATCTTTGGGTAAGGTCCTTCCCTGCGGTCAAGTGTCATAAGAGGGCGTAAGTTCCATCCTTATGTGTCCTTATGGACACTCTACTAAGCTACTAGAGCTATATCCTGTTAGACGGTCTTGGAACATTAAAAAAGAAATAATTGCAATAATATTTTGTAAAAAACTCTTGATGGTAATTGACATTTCTAGTTGAAACGATAAACGTCATCTTAAGGATTTCAATTAATTTAGACGTATGTGTTTATGTTTGTTGATGGAATGCATATATGAACTGATAGACATTATGGAAAATATAGTATGAACAGAGCGACATATACTCATTTTTTATTTATGATTTTTTTTTTCAGTTTAACAAACTATTTAGAAAAGGTAAAGCGGTCATATTTGATTTTTTTCCCACTAAACGAAGCAACACAAACTTAGATCTAGATATTAACCAAATATCAACCGATTTTATAAGAAAGAAATCTACAGTTTAGTTCGATGTAAACATAATGTCCAAATCTATTCCATCTTCTAGAAAATATGATGGGAAGGTTATCGGCTCTTGTATTTACATTAAGCTAAAAATAACCATTCTCCAGATTTTTTTTCTACTTGCTAAAAATAGTTGAGCTTTTGCAAACGAGGAGAGAGGGAGAGTGAGATACATTCTGAAAAGGCTGTCAATTTTCACGTCGAGTAGAGCGATGTGTTCTATTTTTAGATTATCATTTGGTAAACGTATTCTCTGATCTTGTGGAGTAGTCTCCCCTTGCCCATCACACCATCTCTCATCTTTACCGCATCTTCTTCACTCAGTAGTATTTTTTTTCCCCTCACACGTTTGGCTTTTCTTTCCCACTTACAATACACAGGAATCTTGTTAGCCTGTTTGTAACTGGCCAGATTTTTGTAACGCCTGAAGCCACAACATTATTAATTAGTAGTCTAATTTTATTCACAAAGTAATGAAATATCAAGTTGGATTTAGAACTTTCTGTTGTTTGCTTTCAGTTTGTGTATTTGATCTCAAATCTAATTATTAGTTTCATATGAATTGTTAAAGATACATTTACATGTTTCTAAAATGTAAGAAAAGACGCCTACGTCGTAAATGTTGATCTTTTGTTTTTCTTGATAAGTTTCCTAAAGAGAGAGTTGGAGAGAGTGAGACAGAGGCAGAGATAGACACCGAAAAACAAAGAGATAAAAGGCGGCATTAACTATAAATAGTGTACATTTGGGCTGGTGGTGACGAAAGTTTCTCTTGAACGCCTCCCCCCGCACCCCCAAGGCTTAGGGCCTGGGGCGGTTTCCCCAAACGCCACCCTTTAAGATCGCCAGTGGAGAGACGTATATATATATATAAATATATATTCAGAGAGAGAGAGAGAGAGAGAGAGATAAATAGATAGATCGAGAGAGAGAGAATTGTAGATAGATAGATAAACAGACAGACAGATAGATAGATAGATAGATAGATAGATAGATAGATAGATAGATAGATAGATAGATAGATAGATAGATAGATAGATGTCAACGTGTGTACTGAAGTGAAACCCTGAATAGTATTTAACACGTTTCACCTCCTACTGGACAGGTGGGGGGGGGGGGGGAAGAGGGGGTGAGTAGACACCGTCTGCTCCCTGTGACTCAGACTAGACAATAACAGTGCATGCGTCATAGAGTGTAGTTTACGCTCTTGTTTGTTATTTACTTTTGCTAGGTGTGTGAGAATGTGTACAGGACTTAGGAGCGTAAAGGCTAAAAATAAACAGGATATGACTTTTTACGGCTGATAAATATGAAGGCAGATAAGTCTAACACTTATCACCCCTCCCAAACAAAACAAAAACAAAACAAAGAAAACAGCAAAGCTGAGAGTTCCATTTGTAAAATGCTTGTTCAATGTTTTACATGTTTCGGATGTTCCTTCAGAGTTGAAGATAGTTTACTTCCTAGTCCAAACCTCCCGCTGATTAGACACTCTTGCTATTCTAATCGAAGTATAATTTTGCAGCGTCAGACACACACACACACAACACAACATTTTCATTAGTGCAATTACAGTGATTAATCTTTTCTTAACCTCTCGCTTCGTCAAACATTTACACAGCCGATATGGTCTTTATGTTGCCCTATTCTCCTCTAAGATAAAATAGCTATAAGCTCAAAATTTTCGACTTTCGTTTTTGGTTGGTTCTATTTACATAATATTGAGATCAAATTTTTTGGTTGCAGTATTTAGATCTCGAAGGTACATACATATTTCTTGATTTGCCCTTGCTCTGGGGGAGAATAGCGCCAAATTCGTCAGTGGCCAGCATGGCCGAGTCCGCCGATTTGGTCTTGTGTATTCTGCTAACGGAGATTCTCTTGCTGCGGACGGCTGTGGTGGCGCTGTTGGCATCCTCCTCGGCTTCGTTGTCGTCCGCGTCATCCAGACGCCGAATGTCGCCTTCGCTTGCACGAGACTTCCTGGCGGCCAGCTGGCGAGAGAGAAACAAGCAGAAATTGAGAGATTGAATACTTTTTTGATTTCATCAGTTCGATTACTGCCATTTATCTGAAAATTACAGGGTTTATCTCCCTTTCTGCTATATAAAACAAAATTAATTAATAAGTACTAAATGATTAACTAATTGGTTAATTTTTGGATTGATTTGTGTATTGTCATCGACTATGAATAATTCTGCAAAATTTGATCCGAGAATGTCAAAGTGGATTAAATAAATATATATATATGGCTGCCTGGTCGTGCGGTTTGCACGCTAGACTATCGTTCAGATTTATTGATGGTCCCGGGTTCAAACCCTGCCCGCTCCCATCCCCCGTCGTCCTGCGGGAGGTTTGGATTAGGAAGTAATTATCTTCAACTCTGAAGGAACATTCGAAACATGTAAAACATTTTTAAAACATTTTACAATATTTTTTACAAAACATATATATATATATATATCCACTTCTCTCATTTAGTAGCATTTATTTTCATTTTTTCGATATAAAAAAAACATGAATCTACTATTAACTAACTGCTTAATTTCTTTGAGTGATTCATGTTTTGTCAGGTTCAATGAATAATTGCAAAGTTCTAAAGATCCGAGAATGGGAAATGGGAGAAAAAAACATGTTTAAACTTTTTGACAGACAGACAGAGTTGATATAAGTTTTCCAAAAAAAAAAAATAGGCTGTCTTCTCTAGCACAAACTGTAAGCTTTGACATTGAAAGCCCTTAGAAGCTAGTCCTGATGCCTAGGTTTTGGTTAAAATGTACACATTAAATTTATTAATACAATTATTTGCATCGTTTTTTCAATAGCAAACTCCACCCAAAAAATTCTGGTCAAAGGACAAGAAAACATTTAAGCAAAATGGAGAGAAGCCGATGGATAGGTGAAGTAACATCTTGCAAAAAAAAGACATCTTTCACTTTATCTGAAGAAATGAAGAAACTAATAGTGAATAAAATAAATGGGAAATGGACAAGCTCTCATCCGAATCACAAGAAAGATGATGCCTATTATAAGCTATCCCGACAAGATCAACGTCTAATCTTTCGACTCAGGACCGGACACAACAGAATGAAACAACATTTGTACCGGAAGCTCAAAATAGGAACCAGTGAAATCTGCCCATGTGGAGTGTCACCAGAGAATGCTGAGCATGTCCTTCAAAACTTCTCTTTACCAAGAGGCCGGTACAAGACACTGACCCCAAAACACCCCCAAAAAAAAGAAAACTATAAGGAGAGCTCCCTGATTTGGAAACCATTGCGCAGTTCATCTCATATATTGGTCTAGTCATCTGAACGCTCCAACAAGATAATTAGGACGAGGAAGAAGAAGAAGACTTTATAAAATTTCTTGATAAGCAACAGATCTATGATTACATCCCCTAAGAAGAATGAATCCATTTAAATTTCAAACGAGGATATGTTTCGGCTCATATTCTTTGGTTTGAACCTAAAGCATATGCCTTAAGAATCCCTTTCATTTGTGTATCTAAGATGCCGTGACATGGTACTCACCGTTTCAGTATCTTTGGATTTTTTCTGTTGGTTTTCTAAGAACAGCGCATGCGCAGGCACGTCTTTAGCGCACCCTGCGCTCTGAGACCGGTTCAAAGGTCGGGAGAGCATCTTCCGGAAGCGTCTTTTCTTCCCGCCATCTTTGTTTGCGCCGTTGCTTAACTGTTCCGATGTTCTCATTTCGGCAGCGAGTTCGCCGTCTGAGCCTTCAGGACTAGAGCAGGAGAATGTCACAGACCCCAGGGCTTTGTCACGTGGCGAGGGGTCACCGAGGTTGTCGGGATCGACCTGATCGTCTTTTGATTTGTGTGTCGTGTATCGTTTGGCCGCGTGTGACGACCTGGCCAGTTTTTTGTTCTTGATAAGGCGTAAGCCACTGAGTCCGCTAATGATACCTCGACCCCCGGACTTGGAGCCATCCTCTTCCACGTTGCTTGCCATTCCTCTTTCCGAAACTGGGATTTCCAAATCGCCAAAAGAGACGCTGGTGTCGGTCTCGGAGCGAGCCAACGGCGCCCTCACGCGACCTCTGTCCTTGAGCTCATGGCAAAGGTCAAGGCTGCATTTCCTCGGAGACGAAGTAGACGCATCCGCTTGCGGCATGGCGGCTATTTTGGTGACATGGTGCTGGGGATTGGACAGCTGTCGGACAAATGCGTCCAGCTCCTCATCCGTCCATTGCGTCTTGACAGGGCTAGTCAAGTGACCCGACCAGCGATCCGACGCTGGGGACGTAGGCTCATCCAGATGGACTCCCTGGAGACAAAACAATATCAAATTTAATTAATTTATTTAAATAAAAAGCAAAGAAAGAAAATAAACGTATCATAGCAACAAAGGAACTCATACATAAAGGTATTTACCAGATTAAAAACTATAAATCCTCAAAGAATTCATGAAACTATTTTTTCAAAACAAACCCACACACGGTGCGCATAAAAGTCCAAAGACGGACCCATATAATATATCTGAATTCATTCAAACACTTCAAACAGCATAGTTCTTATCTTCATAGCTACAAGGAACGGACCCAGAACCACTGACTTGCTCAGTGAAGCGCCTATCAGAGATGGACTTTGTGGAGGATAATTGGAGCTGGAAAGCACTCATCAAAGACCATAAGATCAATTCATCTATCCTCCAACCCCCCCCCCCCCCCTACCTTTCCAATACTATAGAGAAGAATGAAACAGAACGCCTTGAAAAGATGTAAATAATGGTGGTATTGTGTAGTCATTGTTTTTTTGTGTTGTTTGTAGGACGAGCGACTTGGCTACAAAGATGTACCAAATCGCCCCTCAAAAGGTGATCGACTCGAGTGGTCGATGTCCGAAAAGTCATCACTATCGCAGACGCAGCCCGGACGTAGGTCGCAATATGCACTCAAAGTCGAAAAGTATTTGCATCCTGAAGGGATGGATAAATACTTCACTGGTCTAGCCGAATCACAAAATGGCTTTTATGCAGCCATAGACTTCAAGACTGTAATAAATCAGTGGGGACATTGAAAACATTTCTTCTATCACTCTACAAAGACCGAGTCACACACAAAGAGATTAGAAACAGGGTCTCAAGAGAAAATCGGGCCCACGATGACCTAACCACAGTAAAAAAAAAAACGCAAACTGAAT
The DNA here is from genome assembly GCA_030265305.1 of Biomphalaria pfeifferi. Classification (NCBI taxonomy): domain Eukaryota; kingdom Metazoa; phylum Mollusca; class Gastropoda; family Planorbidae; genus Biomphalaria; species Biomphalaria pfeifferi. The sequence continues at coordinate 632,817 of JASAOG010000161.1, read as the reverse complement.
CTTCATGGTCACAAGATCTTCAGGGCTTGCAAAGACCTTCCTTCAGGGAACAGTGCCAGGCAAAAGAAGAAGAGGAAGACAGCATGAAAGAATGGATAGGCCGGTCATTGAAAGAGATTCTACCCAAGACGAAAGACAGAGTGGAATGGAGAAAAACGGTCGACTGATCATACGTGGTGCTCCAGTATTGATCTGCGTACTATTAAAGCACCATTACATCATCCCTCCTTGTATAAATCAGCCATCAAATTGTGTTGTTTTTTTTAAAGTCTACACCAGGATCGGACGAACTTTTACGCTTAACTCTAAGACTCTAAGACATCATGCCGCGTCCAAACGATTGCGTAATGTGAGGAGCAAAACCAGCATGCGGCAGACGCAAATGATCAGGTGAGAAAAATCAGTAGAGGCCTTAATATCGTCTAAGGAAAAAAAAAAAGTTTTTTACCTTTTTTTTTAAAAAAAATAATGTTATTTTAAAGACACGATATCTTAACACCGACATACTGACCCAGTTTTGAAAAGTGCTGTCTATATGGAACTAGGCTTTTTTATTTTATATAATGCAAGATGGAAGTAAAGAGAAAAAAATATATATATTACGTGGCTAAAAATGTCTGCGTTGTTGCCACTTCAAAGGATTTGTCTCTAATAGATTTTCTTCTAGGGCTGCCAGAACTGATGGACGAGGCTGTGAGCAGGGAGTTGGAGCATTAAGGTATATAAGAGTGTTGCAAGTCTGGCGGGGGGGGGGGGGGAGTTGTTTGGCAAGTCCTCTAAGTAGGGTGATGGAAACGTGGTGGGGGGGGGGAGTTAAAATGGGGTAATCTTGTGGGTGGGCTCAGGCGAACACCTAATTAAAAAAAAGGGGGGGCGGAGAACATTGATACATTTTAAAACATCATTTTAAAAAAAGTAAAGTACCCTTTTCAGACATTGGGATCTATAGGGCAAATTATGTTAAGTCTTCTGTTTCTAAGGCCGACACAAAGACCAACTGTCTTTACTTTTCCCCAACTAATGTAGGTACCCATTAGAGTTGGGTGGACCCAGGAGCGTCCTTAAAATCTCCCTTCACAATCCCAGGCTTCACCAAGATTTGAACCCGAAAACCTGTAATTATAAATCGTTGACCACTCCGAAATTCAAACTACTTCGTTTTGAAAGCCAGGCACTTTTAATCTACACCAAACCAACTTACGCATCCAAAGTCTTGGATCAAACACAAAATATTTAAGATACATTTAGAAAGGCAAAACTTGGAAACAAAAGTACGGAGACGCCTATGAGTACACAACATGGACCTTGAGGTCGCGTTCTCGAACTAGTAATTTTATTGCCTACGCCAAGCATTGTACCAGATTGCCCCAGCGAAACGTAAAAACTCAAAGCGTTAGGAGTGCATTCGTTAACTCTTTCACTCCGTAATTATTTACCACATTCTGGTGGAATCAACGCTGGTATCGTCAGTTAGGAGAGAAAGAGTTAATGTCCTGTTTCCTGGCACCTTCGCTGCTAGACAATTAAAAGTGTGACGTATTGTACGGGGAGTGCACTGGGTCGGTGGTGACATATCAAAAGGGAATGACATTTAAACTAAGTTCTGCAAATGAAAGCGATAATTACATCATAAGACTAGCTGGTTTGGAAACAGTAGAATCCTGCGAAAACAATATAATGAAATAAGAGGGGGAAAAAAATAACACCTTTCAGACACTAGTTAAAAAAAAGTAAGGTGGAAAATGTAAAAGAACTTGAGCGAGAGGTTTGTAATGGACCTCATTCACCAATCGTAAACAAACAATATTTAGCCACGTGATTTTATATATCATCTATACAAATTATGTAAGCCATAAAGGCTGTCACGTGATTCGTATTTTTCATGGTTTTGTCAATAGTATGACGTGGCTAAATGTGTTTATTTACGATTGGTGAATGAGGTCCATTGCGAGCTGAGTATGTCAAGTAATTATTGGGACATGTTTTAAGTTGCTTCCCCTTTGTCGGACTAAGCGACTTCAAGGACCACGTTGTGGCACGGATAAATCGGAAAGAAATGAATGCGCATTGAAACAAATTGCTTGGTAACGCCTGAAAGAAAGATTCCTGTAGTGAGACATTTGAGAATTGAAGACTTGAAAACTAGAATTTATTTCATGATCTGCAGATCTAGATGGCCATTTTATACAAGGTCTTCGAGGCTAGCAGGGAACAGTACCAGGAAAAAAGGAGAAGAGGCAGAGAAAGCGATGTGAAGACAACATAAAAGAATAGACGGGCCTGACATTGTAAGAGGCCCTATCTAATGCTAAATACAGAGAGGAATGGAGAAAGACGGTCGATAAATCTTGCATGGTGCCCCAACGGTCCAACAGACCAAGGGATAGGTAGAGGTAAAAGGTAAAGATCTAGATGTGCTAAATGCAAAGCAGAAATTTAGAAGACATAGTAACATCTTGGACTGGGTTGGTTTTCCTAGCTGATATATTCCATACTGTAATGACGCCAAGGAAAAAGGAGCACTTGTATGTGTTTGTCTTAACATATGGAATAAGAAATTTGCCTTAACCTCTATGTCTCTCTGAGTGTTTTATTAATTTTTGTATTTTAAAATTCTGGTTAAGTGTTTACTTTACGTTTAGGTCTTCTCTCCTGAAGTCTTTCTAAATTTAGTAATTTTTCTAGTGACTAGTTAAATGTGAATATTCGCATGTTATAATCTCGATTTATAAATTATAGGGTATTAAGGTTTCTTAATAACTTTATATTGTTTCAGACAACGAAGATTTCCATTTTGTTTAAATTGACTCATGCAATCAATGGCTGTTGCCAAAATCTTCGGTACAACTTAAATGTTTGTGTTTAGTGCGATACTGTAGTTGGATTGTGTGTGTGTGTGTGTGTCACCTTCGTCTGTGTGTTTTAATCAATGGCTTTCCCCCTTGTTTTTGTGGCCCACATTATTTCATTAGTTCTGATGGTTCCCGCATTAAGTGACGTCAATGAGTTAATCGGTCATAAGGAGCAGACAACAAAAACAAAGACCGCAGCAGAAGTGACGATGACACGACTCTTACACCTCATTCACTTCCGTGATTCATTTCATTGATTCATTAAAGATTTGTTGAACATTCTTTAAAAGATTTGTTATCGTAGTTTTAATGGGGGGGGGGGGGGGTAGTAGCCTACACGAAATAGATGACCTTTACATCATCTGCCCTATAGACCACAAGGTCTGAAAGGGGAACTTTACTTTTTTTTAGTTCAAGCTGCGCGTATTTGAGTGGCAAAGAGCTTGGCTTCTCAACCTGGGGGTCCTGTGTTTGAATCTCGATTAAGACTGGACTTTTGAATTTTTTAAGGACGCCCCTGAGTCCACCCAACTCTAATGGGTACCTGATTTAATTTGGGAAAAGTCAAGGCAGTTGGTCGTTGAGCTGGTCACATGACACGCTGCTCGTTAAACGTTAGCCAAAGAAACAGATGACCTTAATTAGCATCATCTGCCCTATCCAAGGTCTGAAAGACAACTTACTGCAGGGTGGCCAAACGAAAGAGGCCTGGTATGATTACAGGTAAAGTAGGCACGAAGTCATGCTGTACGTAATATTTGAATCGAGCGCTCAAGAACTATGAAATGCTAATTATGCTAATATTCATTTAGTCTGTTTGTACTATTTATAAGGGGGAATGGTGGCTGAGGGGGTAAAGCTTGGCTTTCGAACTGAGCTGTCCCAGGTTCGAATCTCGTTGAAAACTGGAATTTTTAATTTCGGGATTTTAAGGACGTCCCTGAGTTTACCTAACTCTAATTAATGTCTGACTTAAGTTGGAGATTGTAAAGGCGGTTGGTCGCTGTGCTGACCACATGACACCCTGCTCGTTAACAGTTGGCTAAAGAAACAGATGACCTTTACATCATCTGCCCCATAGATCGCAAAGTCTTTAAGGCGCACGTCACAGGTCTGTGCGACATGGCAACGAGCTATTGGTCTAAACTGCCCACAGGCTGTGACGTCACAGGATTGAGGCCTTCTCTAACGAATGGTCTCGGTATCACACGACCAACAGTTTGTTTTTATTCCACGTGAACAAAAAGTGTTAAAGTATTTAACAATGAATATAGAGGCGGTCAACAAGGCCGGTCCTTACAGTTGCGGGCCCTATGCGAAACTGATTGCGCGGGGCCTAGTCTTGGTGGGAATAAAGATAATAAGTGAAAATTAAGATTTTGTATTAGAAAAAAAATCGACTTTGAATTTTATTCATTCTTTACTAAGTACAAAATTGCGATCAAATTAACTTTACTTTACGACCCTTGCAACCTATGACATATTTATATGCCAGTGACTATAAAAGAAATAAAGTATTGAAACTTCCGATTAAGGTGAAAATTCTCCCGATTATTACATTTTATTACACGAAAGCTGACAATGATTTTTTTCTTTTATCAATTGGCGTTTTCCGCAATGAATGAAACCCACAACTGACAATTTAGTCTATTTTTCAGGAGATTTTTTGAGTTTTCAGATTTTAATAAATTCAGATTTCCAGGAATTTTCGTATATATTTTGCAATTTATTGAATTAGCGCGGGGCCTATGAAAGCGCGGGGCCCACTGCGACCGCATAGGTTGCAGTGGCCTAAGACAGGCCCTGGTGGTCAACTATTAACTAAATCACCTAATCTTTTTTATTATTACCGTACACAAAACACTACCACTCGCCCCCTCCTCCAAATAATAACAAATTTTAGATTGTAACAATATCTCTGTAAGTTATTTTTTCATCAACGGAGGCCGATTCTTAAAATTATCAAATTTTTTAAACATGGATCACGGGTAGAGGGCATAGCAGTATTGATAAGGCAATATTAATTTTTATGTACTTTTCAGCTTGCACGATCAAAGTTCTATCCTACGGGCAAAGCTTCTCAGCCTCAAAGTGGCGCTCGTGGGGGAGGTCTCAAATTGATTTTTATTTTTTTTACTTCACAAGAGTGGTCTTTCAATACAGTGTCCTATACAATGTTAATGAATGTTCCCCTTTTTTATTTTTCGTGCGTCGTTTTTACTTTGGGTTCCATCGTATTCCCTCCATATTTTCCAATATCTTGTTCTCTTTTTTTTTTCTAATACTTCGATTTACTGATTGAAAAATTATTTGTCCTACGAATGAATGTAACCAAGATTTAAAAAAAAATTAAAATATAAACAAAGAATAGATTACCTTTTTTAAGTTAATTATGAAACATTCTATAAATATTATCTTTGCTTTATGACGCTATACAAACACCTGGAATGTCATAAATATAATTTTTTATAATTAATCTTTGCTTGACAATAATTTATAAACAAAAACAAACATTAGCGTTTGTTATCTTAACTGCTAGTAGGTAGGGCACCCATAGTATATGATAATGATGCTTAATTCATAATTATAGTAAGCATTCCAATGCTAGAGTTCGATGCTTAACAGATAAGGATACAGTAGCTTGGGTGCAAGTCAGTGGTAAACGACCACCAGTGTGAATGACGCTGGTAGAAGCTACAAGTAACAAATGTTAATATCACGAAACGTAGGCCTAATAGAGATGATAGCGAAATATACACTATTGTAAATATGATACATTGCACGTGAACCTATGGCTTAACACGTGTTTCATTGCGCGCGTGCTCTGTGGTACGCCAACGTACGTATGACATGACATGACATGCTTTGTACTCACCATGACCATAACACTCATGAAGTCCTGGACAAAGTGTCTCACGCGCTGAAGTGACCGAGTCGTGTTTAGGGTCAACAGTTTCACCGATTTAAAAAAATTAACAACTGGACACTAAACAAACACGCCGAGCCTCCTTCTTTTTTTTTCTTTATAAGTTCAAAATAGGATGAGATGCAAGATTCACTGTTGTGTGTCTTGTGTGAATGTCACAAGGTCCAGAATGTGGCAACTCTTTATTTTAACGAGATTTGCCTAACACAACACAACATGTCTCAACTCTTCACTGCCGAGGAATAAAACGTTGATACGAAGTTGATACTAAGTTGATACACACAGAAAAAATAAACAAACATGACCAAATAATGTCTCCTGTTGTTCTAGACATACGGGCTGATTCGGCTTTAAATAACGGACAAGGACTCCTGTCGGTAATATAGTCCCAGCTCCAAAAGAGGGGAGGGCTGGGGCTACTCTTTTCTCATCACTCTAGAGCTACTGCCCCTACCCTCCTTCCCATTTTCTTCCCAATGGCTCGCTGTCAGCTTCTTCCGCCATCTCTACGTCTGCTCTTACATGCACGACCTCGTTCCCAGTTTTCCCGCGCGCGCTCGGTGTGAGTATGCGGTATCGATACAAGGAAATCGCTATTTTATTTTCCGGGCGATTTCAGCTATTCTTATGGCACTTTTGTGATTTAAATGAAAGCCTTCAATTTATATTTTCTGTTTATCGATTTTATAAGATTATGTCTTATGCATTATTCTGAGATACACTTCAAACACACCCCGTTGTCCTTATTTAGCCAATGAAACTGCTTCAAAATAATAGATGATTCAAACTGGAAACGTAATGTAAATATCCCTTTATGACCCTGAGATCTACAGAGCAGAGGATGCAAAGCACATCTCTTTCTATGGCTCACTGTTCACGAGGGTGTCACGTGGACAGCACAACGACCGATTGATTTTAGTTTCCCCAACTATCAGGCATCCATTAGAGTTGATTGGACTCAGAGGCGTCCTAAGAATCCCAAAGTTCATAATCCCAGTCTTCACCCAGAAACGAAGTCGGACCCCATGTGCGACTATCGTATGTTAAATGCAGTAGCGTCAAAAGTGAGTTTGGGGATTTTTAAGGATAAACTAAATAATCTCAAGGACGCTGAATTTAACGTCACTGTTGCCAACGAAACAAAAACGAACTGAGATATTATTTTAATTTTGCAACTCTAATTTTTAACGTTTGAGACCCGATCTGTTTGAGACAGATCAGATCGGGTCTCAAACAAGGAAATATTATGCCGAACTGGGAGTCCAACACTTAGGTTCTAAGGTTGTGACAGAGCGTCGCATGAGGTTTGCAGGACATGTTCTACGACAAAATGAATTACGCATACCAAGAGTTGCGATGACATGGAGGCAAATACGAGGAAGCGCAAACAGGGACATCTTCATGGAGGACCTCTGAGCAAGCGGACACAAGTGGGAGGAGGCTTCAGACATTGCCAATGACAGATCTTTGTGAAGACAGCTTGCCGCCCAATGCGCCGAACGGCACTGGAGGACCTAAGTCTAAGTAAGTCTAAGTAATTTTTAACGTCGATTTTAAAATGAATTCTCCTTCAATTCCGTTTTTACTTTGTTGACTATTTTTTAAATAAGCTAAGTTTGAAGTCCTGTAGTGGGTCAGGGCCGGCCTTAGATAATTTGATACCCCAGGCGAAGTGAATTTGGAGGCCCTAAATGAAATAGAAACATAACAAAATAAACAGTGAAAATAACAAAAGTACGTAATTTATTAAAAACCTAGTCAGGCTAGTGTACTTCAATAATAACATTGGGCATAAGTGTTGATATTTCTTCACTCAAAAAATTATTTTGAGTGCGAGATTCCCACTAATCGGAACCCTAGGCGCCTGCCTAAGTCTGGCCCTGAGTGTAAGTACAACAAAAGGAAGAGATTAAAAAATCGATTCTTTATTAAGATAAAATACAGCTACAGCAGTTCCAGCTGTCTACCAGCTGTTTGGTGCTACAAGTCAACGACAGTCCACAACGCTTATACAGAACGGGAAAAAAAAAGAAGAAGCTTCTTAAAAGAATTCCTCCGTTCATTTTCTTGTTTCATTTTAATCTTTAAGTATCATCGTGACATGGGTTCTTGTTTTGTTACACATGTTTCGGATGTTCTTTCAAAATCGAAGATTATTACATCCTAGCTCAAACTCCCCAGATGATGACTGGGAGTAGTGGATGGCAGTATTCGAACCCGGGACCATTGAGGCAGCAGACCGCATACGACTCTACCAGTCAACCATACAAATAAAACAATATAAAAGTTACCATTTTTTGTTTTCTTTAGAACAGTAAGAAATATTTTAACCGATATTTACAGATTCGGAAATCCAATCAAACCATTTCCTTTAATAAATTTATCTTATCCATCACTTCATTCAATTGTCATCCACAAATCCATTCAGTTTTAATCCACCAAACTTTTTTTTTAAATCCAACACAGTGTTCAATTTAAATCCGTCATCAAACCTTGTGGATCCAATGTATTGGAAATATTCAGAAAACTTAAACCTTCTCCTATGTATTCAGCAGAAATGGACTATAAATAGCTCTACGTATTAAAAATGTCCACAAAATAAAAAAAAAGGACACCAGAATCGATAAATGTGGTATCGATTACTTGTAAAAGGTCCGAACATCTTCTAAATTCTAAATCTTTCCTTCCCTTTTTTATCTTCTTCCGTTTCTTCATCTCCATTCTCCTTCCAACCCCAACCCCCCCCCCCCCCCCCCCCCCCCCCCATATTTCACATTTTCCGTTGAGACGAGACCTCGTTAATGCCATTTCTCTAAGACAGGGGGTAGCCCTGCAATCTCGATCACCGATTGGATAGACTGCTTAGAAGGAGACACGCCTGTGACGTCAAACTGGAGGCTAAAAATAGACCTTACCATCGACTATCCCCAAAGGGCTTTTAAAGATTGCCCTATTCTTTTTTTTTTCCTGAAACGAGGATGCTTACATAGGGCTCAGAAGTGGCACCATTTTTTTTCTTTATAGAAAGGAAATGTTATACATATGATAAAGAAAGATTTGTAGTGTAGTCTTGATAGCGGACATGTTCCAGTCCCGTCTCTAATAACAGACAAGCATTCATATCTAAATATAGAATGTCCGCTTGAACTAAAGGGCTTTCGCTATTCAAGGATTGTAGTTGAAATATGAATCTCAGATGAAATGAATCTCAGGCATATTCGTTCTCTCTCCCTTTCTCTCTTTCTCTCTATTTCTCTCACTTTCTCTCTATTTCAGTGTTACACAGTCTCTCTGTCTCTTTGACTTACTTTGTCTACTTTGATAGATAGATAGATAGATAGATAGATAGATAGATAGATTGATAGATAGATAATTACACCACATATAAACAAAGCATTACTAAAACAAGTTAATATATTAAAGGGTGACGCAATCTTGCAGGATGCATAAAATCTTAAAATCCTTAACATTTTAATCAGGATTTATCATAAAAATATAAAATAGTAAGCGTATTGTTCGACAAGCCAAAATAATTAATTCTATCTCGAGTTGAAGATAGTGTCTGTAGATAATATATAATGTTGAGCCCAATACGAGGAAATGCACGCAAAGCCTAGATATGAGTCATTGCTGCTTTAAAAAAAATACTGGGCTTGCGTCTTGTATTCTATATTTCAAGTGCTTCTTGGCAACATTATTGCTGTTATTTATTTTTTCTTCTTCTAGAGTTTGGTTCAGCCATTTACGTTGATTAGGGGAGAAAAGTGTGTTTCGTACACTCACATTTTAAAAAAAAGTTGTGTCCCTTCCTAACGTAACTAATTGCTTGCAACATTACACTGTTAAAAAATGTAATAAAATGTATTTATATTTATAAACCACATGGATGTGATTCAGGTTTTAATAGAGATTGATTGATTCAAGTGAAGTAGATTTTACCAGTTCATTCACCTCTCACTTCTTAGAGTTTGATCTGGCTGTAGAACACAGAATGCCTTCTGCTAACCTTAAATAAATATAGCCATATTTCGAGTGCTCGCAAAGACCTACAGGAAACAGTACCAGGAAAAAAGGAAGAAGCAGACAGAGAAAGCGATGGGAAGACAAAATGCACGGGCCTGCATGTGAGAGAGAATCTGCTCAATTCAAAAGACAGAGTGGAATGGAAAAAGACGGGTGAACAGATCTCGTGTGGTGCCCCCAACAGTCCAACAGACTGAGGCTCCGTAAGGGATATATGAAGGTGAAGAACGATACAGTTGGAGTGATCACCAGATCCCCAGTAACACCCTAATTCAGTAATGCTAAAACTAGAATCCGCTCATTAGATCCGGTCTTTTACGATATACAAGGTGCCGTAAGATTGTTATTATTACTGGTAACGAATATAAGCAGTCCATAGCCTAAACATATCTTCCAATGGCATGAGTTTCAAATAGTCTCTGACAACAAGTTCAACTCATGGTTTTCATGTGTGTCGCAGCTATGGTGTCTGGTAGAACTGTTGACAGGGAAAATGGCAAAGGCGAGTAACTGGCGCCGAAACCAGTATGATTTGGAAAATAGGGGCTCGTTACCTTTGGATGACTACCCGCAAGGGAAAAGGAAAATTAAAATCTCTGCTACCGTGCAACTGTACTCAAAGATGTGGGAAGCGTGGTCTAGAGGCTAAGTACGCTTTAACTTGGCTACCTATAAAGGGGGTTCGAGGTTCGACACCCGACTCGGGCAGAATTGTGTTGTTATAGGTTTAGTTTTATCGGGGATTTCCTTTTGAGCGATGCGACTTTAAATAGAACTTTATTTGAACGGAAGTTGAATGATGGGATATCACGACGGTTAAGTAACGCTTTAACGTAGCAAGACGTGAACTTATTAGGACTGTTGACATATGGACTGTGCCCCTCATCTTATGGATTAAATTATATTTTCATGTTGAAGAATCGTTATCAAGTTATTTCTGGACTTGAAAGACTAGGAAAACTTATTCCTAGATATCCTCTATCCCCCCCCCCCCAACTGGTCCACAAAAGAGATTGGACCAAAGCGCTCTGAGCATGTTAAAAGCATGAAAGTAGCGTTAAATAAAAGCGATTACTATTTATGAGAAAGGCTTCGGTGGAAGCAATCGGAAGAAGGCGACCCATTGGCAGCTTGAAGCACATAGGGTTTCGCCCTGGTAGAGACTACGACGCTGCTGACCCCCAACTCCACCAGTACTTACTGAACCTTTGGATACATCAGGTGCGTAGAAACCCGGGCTTGCTGCCCTGAATCATCGTAGCGACCGGGTTAAAACGGAGAGGGGACGACTAGGCCAAATGGGTATGGGTGGCGAAACAAGGCTCCCACGGGAGTGCCTAAGAGAATGAGAGAGTATCCTCATTGTACTGTGCAGGGATGAAAAAGAGCTCCCGCAGCGATCTGTCAACGTCCAAGCTCCGCCTCTCAAGGGGCCGTTATATAGATGGCGTGTCCCGCACGGTTAGGATGGTAGATTTAAGGAATACGACGCGGTCCAAGTGGTGCAGCCTTTGGTTTCGTCTCTAGTCCGCGAGTTCGGAGTGCTCGTGTCCACTGGAAGTGAACGCACAATCAAAGTCTAAGTTTAACTCCGAGTGTCACCCCCTCCCCCCGTCGGAAAGGGTGGCGGGAAGGAGGAACTCGCCGCCAATTTCAGGCTGGTGGAAGGGAGCTTTTGTTCGCTTTTGCTGGCATTAGAGTTCCAAGTGCGACGCACAACTCTACTAGACGATTTCAGTTGGTTCGTGGAAAGAGAGGGGAAGCAACTGCGATGTAGATGACTGCTGTGAAGTGTGTTTTTCTATGGTGACGGTGGGAAGAGGTTAGCGATTGGTTGTGAATGATGCAACATAGTTGGCCTTGTCGTCATTTGGGCTTAGTTAGGGGAGATGACTTCAGAACGTGAGACTGAAAGGGAGTGAGTTAGATTTTGTAAAGAAATATTATTACATAAGTCTACTACATTTGTTTGATCTCATATTAACTTCATTTTGTCTATAGTATAAATAAAGTTTTATTTAGTATTGTTTACAAGAAGTTATTCAAGTTTATTAGTAAAGATATATTACGCCTATAACGGTTGAACTGTCTACCAGCGGTTTGGTGCTACAAGTCAACGACCGGTAAAAACAACGACATCGTTCCGACCATACCTTATGCCCTACACCAGCGGTTCTCAACCTTTTATGCTCGGCGACACCTTTTTTGCAATACCCCACTCTGACGCGATCCCCCCCCCCCCCCCCACACACATACAACAATAGAAGAATAGACAAAAACAATCCATATTTTCTATGGTCTAAGGCGACCCCTGGCAAATCGTCAATCGAGCCCCAAAGGGGTCGCAACCCACAGGTTGAGAACCCCTGCCCTACACGATTGAAGGAGGCCCTAATTGGAGCTTCTTAAAATATCCGTTTTAAAATGTTTCGTTTCACTGCCAAATACTGTGGGCATCAATGGCGTTTCCTTTCTAAAAATAGACCATAGTATATTTTCATGATAACCTCCCTTCACTTTCTTATGAACATTTGTCTGATTAGCAGTAAATAAGAAGGGAGGTGAAAAAAAAATGCGTCAGGTTTCTGAAAGGAAAACCTGAACATAAATTACACTGATAGAAAATGCTCGCCCAAACGTCATTTTCTACCTTGAGAAATTGTGTAATATAGGCTGATGTCAGTGCAATAGATACACAACATATGTAGATATGGTTTTTGCTTACCCGGGCAATGCTCCTGAGTCTCAACATGGCGCTCAGGTGGAAACGGTCGTTAGAGGAGACGTTTAGGGCAGTAAGGTAGCAAAAAAAAAAGCGTTGGGGTGCCTAAGAACCAAGTCCATTGCACTGGCAGGGATGGAACAAAGTCCTAAAAAACAAGTCCCTATCTACACACGTTCACAAGGGGCCGTTTTTATGGCGGACACCTGTCTGACTGATGTGGTGCAGAGACGGAATATGGGGTTGTCGCAGTGTTGGACATATATGCGATAGAAACTATAGCTTAGGGCCCACACTTGTTATTGGGTCCCCCAAATATGTCCAGGATTATTTGCAATCATTTTGAAGAAGGAGCACAAAAAAAAAAATTGCCTTATGTTGAATACAAGGGGCCCGTATCTCAAATAGTTTAGGGCTTTATCAAGTGTAAATCCAGACCTAGGGCGTTAGCTCGGTATTTAGACTCGCTTCTAAAACTAGCGTCTTGAGATATGAGCCATCAGCAATAAAATTTACATCGGCTTGGCTCTTTCCCGGACAGAAGTTTTGTTCAGACAGGCAGATAGAGGCCAAGCTTCCACAGGCTTAGAGTTCCAAGACTCAACTCGATCACGATGACGAGAAAGTTCACGACTTAATAGTTGCATCAACAATCCACCGCTTTTAAAAATCAGGAAAAACTAACTCCCTCGTTTGAGCCTATTTATCTCCCTTTGTTTTTAAATCACACTCTTTAGAAAAATGTGAACACTCTAAAGGACATTTGTTACTAGTGTTGCCCTCACTTGCCTTGGCGTGCTTCTAATAAAGTAACAAAAAATATATTGGTATTGCTCCACTTGCCTTAATTTTCCATTAAGAATCAACCAGAAAAATTACAAAATGTTTTCTACTTTCGCTCATTCTACCTATTTTACCTGAAATCCGACCGTAGACTAAACACTATCCGATGTTTGATGCTCAGGCAGAGAGGTCATGACATTTTAATATTTACTTTTTATGTAATGAATATCTTCTGCCCCTAATTGATTACAAAGAAAATGCACAAAAGGCTATGACGTAATTTTAAAGCTCCGTCATATTTTTCTTTTCTTAAACAGATAAAAGATTTTTAAAAAAAAAAGGCAATAATGTAATAGAAAAATAAGACAAATATCACAAACGTATTTTTGTTTTGTTTTGCGGAGGAAGTTTTTGTTTTTAATCATTTTAAAGCTGCTTACTCATTCTCTGTGTTTATTTTTATTTCATTTTCTATGCCTACAAAGTTTATTGCTTTCTTGTTGTTTTTTTATCCAGATAAATATTTTTTAAGTCTTTCATAAAGTTAACAAAAGTTTAAAGCAGACTTTCCATAAAATCAAAACTATTATGTTTTTTTTTTTGTTTTTTTTTTTCAATATTTATTTTAATAATGCGCTAGAAGATATTTGTTAAAAATCGACTACAAAAAAAAAAAGAGGTTAAATCCAAAACATAAAACTAAAAGTCTGGACAAGGGAAACGAGCTTGTGGGGCATCACCAGAGAATGCCGATCATTTCCTTCAAAGATGCATCCTCTATCGAGAGGCTCGAATTAGACTCTGGTCCCGAAACACTCGTATGGAGGACAAACTAAAAGGAACCACTGCGTGGTTCATCTCAGATACAGGATTACTGATCTGAACCATCCAACATGAACAAAAAAATGAGAACGAAGAAGGTGATGCGAAATATAACCCTATCATTGATGTCTTATGGACAGTTTTGCAACGTCTACAGTAAAGAAATTGAAATATTCGGCCTCCTCAAGTCGTACAACAAGCAATAGAAAAAAGGGGGGAAAAACGCGAAGTACTGTTATTTATATGAAAATTGCAGGATTTAGCTCCCTTTCTTCTATATAAAATAAAAATCAGTTGATTAGTACTAATTGATTAACTCATTCGTTAATTTTTTTTTATTGATTCGTGTATTGCCAAATACTATAAATAATTATGCAAAATTTGAACTTGATCCGAGAATGGGAAATTGGTAAGATGACGTGTCAAAACGTAATAAGGGGAGTAAATCCATAGATATATATCCACATACAAAGTAATGTATCACCAATGATTAATTAGCTAATTGTTTTTTTTTTTATATTGGTTTATGTCTTGTCAGGTACAATGGATAAAGTTTTCACTTGATCCGAGAATGGGAAATGGGAGAAAATCATGATCGAACTTTTTACTACACAGACAGACAGAGTTGATATAAACTTTGTAACAACTATTATTTATCTCTTAGAGCACCATAGAAATATACAGACTGGTCAATCAGACGATTCGTAATAGCTTATTTTGCAACTTGGTTTGAGTAGTCAAGTGAAACACTGTATTCAGCCTTAATCTTCAATCCCGAATCGAAGATATTATAAACTTTGTGTAAAGAAAATATTGAATCCTTTCATTTCACCCATTAAGAATAGAAAATCGGCTAATTTATAACTCAAGCGAAAAAATGGTAAGCAAATTTTGCAGGGCTATTTCGGGCCAAGAAGGGGTCAACGCTAACAGCCTTGTTTATGTGGCGAGATTGGCCTGGACCTTTCTAGACACCAAAATCCACTAAGAGACGACTTAAGCCTTAGGGCTGATTCAGTTTGGCTTGAAAAACTCAACAGATAATCTCAACGCCTCTAAGAGTGGCTTGTTTGTTGTTTGGGTTTAGAGAGTTAGTTTTTTTTAACAGCCACGAAAATGTCGCTAGAGTAGACACTGAGATATCATTTGTGAGACGAAGCAAAGGGGTAGAGATTATAGCAGTAATTGATGACGCAAAAAAAAAAAGCGTGTTACGGCTTCAGAATAGTGCGTTGTGACTGTGCGATGGATAGTTCATTTATTAAACTAAAAATATTGCACAGAGGCGTAGCTAGGGTAAGGGGGGGAAGGAGGTGGAGAATTTGAAAATCCCCAAAGATGTCAAGCCCCCGGCCCCCAAAATGAGGGTAAATTCCTAGCTACGCCACTGATATTGACCATATTCTGTTCCGTTTCAGGGTGTAAACCTTATAAATGAAGGGAGTGAGATAGTGTCTTAGTGTCTCTATATCTGAGACCTAAAAATGGCTTTACATAATTAAATCAATTATCTCCGGTTGTTTTGGGGAAGTCCTTATTGAGATTATTTTATGAAAATTTTAACTGGGAAGGCGCAATTTAACAGTGAAAAGAAAAACGCAAAATTACAATAATTTAATAAAAAAGAAAAACACTACAACTGATGAAAGCTGGTGTTTCTTGGTGAAATATGCTTATTTTGATGTTTAAAAGATCGTTTCCAAAGACACAAGCCACGAACAAATAAATGAAATCGAAATTCCGCCCCTAAGTTTAACGGTCAGCAGGCCCCTCGTATTTTGTCGTCATAATTTCCTCCTGTTTAGTTGTTTGTTTGTAAAATGTTTTACATATTTCAGATGTTCCTTCAGAGTTGAAGATAGTTTACTCCTTAGTCCAAACCTCGTTTACTTCCTAGTCCAAACCTCCAGAAGGACGACGGGGATGGGAGCGGGCAGGGTTTGAACCCGGGACCATCGATAAATCCGAACGACAGTCCAGCGTGCAAACCGCACGACCAGGCAGCCATCCAGTTGACTGTTTGTTTCTATAAAAATGTTGTATTCTGTCTGTTGCACCCTTGGAGACGATGAAATGCCACTTACTTTTCAGCTTGCTAACTCTTGACTCGTAGTTAAGTTCCCCCTTTCACACCTTGTGGTCTATAAGGCAGATGATGTAAAGGTCATCCTACGGTTAACGAGGGTGTCATGTGGCCAGCACAACGACCAACCGCCTTTACTTTTCCCTAACTAATGTCAGGTACCCACTAGAGCTGGGTGGACTCAGAGGCGCCCGAAGATCACGAAATTACAAATCCCTGACTGTTTCTTTGGAGCGAATATTTTAATCTTAAAAACTAATGAATGATAGATTTAAATACAAATGTATCTTTTTTTTACCCACCCCATTCCCCCTCGCTACGAAATAAATCCTGGTTAAGAGTATGTATATATTTACAGAGTTTAAATTAAATATATAAAGTCCTAAGACTAGACATATAGATCTAGACTTTGAAGACGGTGCGCAAAATGTTCCTGAACTTCTATTAATTTATTCAACTATTTAAATGAACAAGGCCTACTTGGGAAATACCCATAGAAGTAGTCTCATATGGTCTAATCTAGTTTCCCTAGCCAATTTTTTTTTTATACTTTGAAAAATATAAAATCATTCTAGGTTTTCCCAGTCTGTCCAAAAGGCTAGTAATTATTTTCCCAAAGCTATTTGTAGGAAAATAGTTAGTGCCGTTTTAAGATTAACTTTTAAACAGCTGACTTTTTGGTCCACCCGTTGTACGAAATATAATAATAAGACTAATCTTCGAGTCCGAAGATTAGTGAGGAATGCAATAGTTCCCGTGGCTGCGCATTCCAGCCGTGACCCTACATATTTTGCCATATCCAGGGCAAGCACAACCATTGTCCGCAGGGGGTCGATTTAGATTTTCTTTTCGCCGACTTTGTTTGTCATCGGCAGCAGATTTTCTTTTGGTCTCAAATGTGTATCCGAGGCCTTCGTGAATGACCTCCAGCTATCTCGCTCTGAGGCCGCCTACCAGGCGCTCTCTTTCTATGTCAGCCAAGGAAAGTTGACGCCTTAGCTGGTATTTGAAGCATTTCCGTGGGGCGCCTCTGTTACGTCGACCACCTTTTAGCTCACAAAAAAAGACTGCCTTTGGCAAACGTTCGTCTCCCATACGGGATACGTGCCCTACCCAGCGCAACTGTCGGACCCAAGGAAGTCCATCTATACTGTCCATACCGGCGTTCGTAAGGACATCGCTGTTTGTAGTGCGGTCTTGCCATCGTATGTCCATGGTGGAGCGCAAGCATCTTTGGTGGAAGCGCTCAAAAAGTCTTAGATGTTTCCTGTATAGTGTCCATGTCTCAGAGCCATACAGAAGGGATTTCAAGAGATAGGCCGGTCCATTCTTTCCCGTTACTTAGTAAGCTTCTCTTTGGACGACCCCTTTTTCATCCTCCCTCCACTGTACCTGGAAGTTTGACTTTTGACAGTGAGTCATGTCAAACAATAGGACCAAACCAGCTCACATTTGTCTCGCCACAGTCGGCAGTAGTGACCTTCAACTTAGCATCCTTGACCTTGGTTAGTTTATCGTGAAAATGTCCAATATATTTTTGTTAGTGGAAGCCCCCTACTACCCAAGAGTGAGTCCCTGGACGTTACTCCGGCCTTGCTAGCCACCCTTCTGTCACAGCCTGCTTCTTGTTGTAGGCGTGATAACGCGAATGTCGTGGTATGTAGATACCTCTTGAAGATGATATAATATTCCTTTGTATTCTTAGTTAAATACTTTCACTCGCGCACTAGATTTGCTAGTGCGTGAGAACACTAACATGCTGAACTTTTTGACTACAATATTTAAAATAAGTAATAGACTCACTGGTAGCAGACATGGTTTTTATTACATAAAATAATAAATCATACAAGATGTTGGCAACTTCAGCCATCACAAATTACATCCAAGGAAATAAGTTCTGAATACAAATCAATTATAATAACCTCCATACTTGTACATTGCTCTATTGTCAAAAAATATCCATAACACTCCTCTCTCTACCAGAGTCTAAGATCAACTGAGGTGTCCACCTCGTGGTCAGCTTCCGACCAAACAAAATCTCGTGCGGACTGCACGGAATGGTTCAGTGATTACTAGTCACCAAATATTACAGGGGTTCTAAAACTTGTATGTTACACCTTCATTTCATGTTAAACATTGTCTAGGCGTAGAAGTGCATGCTAGTAGTATAAAGAATAAAATTTAAAAGTACTGAGCTAAACAAAACATGAAAGTACAAAGCTACTCAAGTTAAAGTCGACTCAACATTAGATAACAAACTTTCCAGAAGACCGCTTACAGATGAAACCCATTTCAAAATATTAGCCGGTAATAAGGGTTTAAAATTGAAACTTACCTTGAACAGAAAGGGACCACCTGGGGAGATAGTCTAAACAGTTAAGCAGTGGACCCCATTCGGTGGAGGGGGGGGGGTGAAGCAGGGGATAGACTAATTAGATGCAGAGCTTAATGCGCAAGCTCATCATGGAACGTGGGTAAATATGTCATCCAGCAATTTACAGCCAAAACAAAATATCGAGAACTTGGCTTAGTTTCCTTGAACAAAACAAATAATATTCATTTAAAAGCAAACATTTTTTGTCTTGACTTTTGTGAATTCGTTTGTTTCAAAGCTTCAGTGGAATGGGTTAATCTGGAGAATTTTTTGTTGTTGAAAAAATGTTTTTTTACGGGGTGTTATGGAGTGTGTTTTCGTGTTTTTCTATGGTGATAGTGAGAGAAAGTTAGTAATTGGTTGGTTGCAAGATCAGCGGCCCTGTCGTAAGTTGTCACAGTAAAAGACGTGGTTTTTGTAGCGATTTTGATTCAAAATATCAATTTTTTTATTATAACTTAAGTGTTCTACATTTATTTCTTTTCATCTTAAGTTGAATTTGTCTATTGTGAGATTACTGTCGTGTTATTTTTTTCTTCCCATAACATTTTCATTCAATAGAAACCTGAAATTCCCATGACACTACTCGAGATCTCAGGAGATTTGTTTTAGAAGCCGGAGAGTTCATGTTTTCTAAGAGTTCGGGAAAGACCAACCATCATAGAAGGCCTTAACTCTGACCTGCGACGTCGCAACCTGTGGTCAGGGGAGACCAATAGCTCGTTGCCACGTCGTACAGAGCTGTGATGTAGCAGCGAGCTATAGGTCTGACGTTGCAGGTCAGAGTTCATGCCTTCTATGACGATTGGTCTCGGTTCGGGAGACTAGACTCTTGATAAGAAATAAGTTCCTATTTCCGTTTCTATTTTACTTTTTCTCTTCAGTTTACCTCTCACCGTAAAACAGATGATTTGCCAATAATTAAAGCTCTCCACCCGATGTAAGCAGGCATGGGCATATGCTATATGTAATGACATAATATTTGTCCAGCTATTGTTGACTAATACATCTCGGGTAAGCAAACAAAATGATGATCCTGCATTTTTAAAATGACGTCCGGCGTCAATAGCTGGTCGAATAATCTTCCAGGAGGGTTGGGGGCTGAGTTTTTGATTGTACGTCTGCACGCCTGGCCGAGTGTGTGTGTGTAGATATGTCCAAGTCCGTAGTATGACACAGTTTGACACAGTCAAAGCCAGACAGATCCGGTCGGGTATATTCCCGAGGGGGATGCGCGGCCATGTCAACAACAGGGGGAGGCTATTAACACAGTTTGTTAATCGGGGTATTTCCCCTTTTAAAGTCCGACCACTCTTGTTGCGTAGCAGTATTGATCTCCCCTTCTTCGATTTCGATCTTTAGCATTGAATGTTTTTAGCCAGTATCATTAATACTTATTAACACATATTCCCCCAAAAGGTATTGGAAAATGTTACAAAATACAAACATAGTGGGTGTGTTTTTAGCAGACCCAAAATAACAAACAACATTTCATAATACGACTAATGGCCTGTGTGGCGAGCATTTAGCTATCTGGTCAAATGACCTGGGTTCGACTATTGGTGAAGACCGGATTTCAAGGCGTGTCAAGCAAACGAATCACCCAGTTCGAAATTGGGGAAAAACAAAAGTATGTGTCTCTTCGCCCCATAAAATAAAAGGGTATCGTTTATCATTACAACTTTTAGAGAATTGGAAAGCAACTGAGAAAACTAATTTTAAAAACTATATTTAGCGTTGTCATAGTCAATTATTATAATGCTGCTAAATATAGTAACACAAGACATTAATGTTTAACACTAATTACTTTTTAACGGCTCAAATTGTTTTTTAGCTTGTTGAAAAGTGAAATAGTCAATTTGTATGCAAATAAAACGTAACTATTTCTAATAAAAAATTAATAGCGTATTTATATTATTCGGTGTACAGTTTCTTCTATGACTACGCGTTGCTACAACAAGTATAAATTCTGAACATATTACAATGAATAGTGTAAATGATCATGGACTTTATACAATTTCTCAATGACAAATGTGAAAAGACTCTTTGCACACTTCATCATGCTCGCACTATTGGTTTACGTTAATCGTGTTTGCTTTATACTCGTCAACGTAAATCTGCATAAATTTATTTGAAGAAAAAAAAGAGGTGAAAGAAACACCCAAAGAGAGGCCAAGGGCCCAAAGATTCCTATCAGGGTATGACCCCTAACAATTGCAGGGCACTATGCGAAAAGGATTGCGCGGGGCCCAATCTGGGTAGGGATAAGCATAATGTCTGAATTAAGATTGTGTATTAGAAAATAAATTCGTCTTTGCAAAAATTTTATGAAATGAAAGCTGGCAATGCCTTTTTTTTTATCGCGCATACAATTGACAGCCTAAAATTTAAAATCTTTGATTCATTTCGGTTAAGGTAAGGGCAGTTCGTTCGGTTCGGTTAGTACAGATCATTTTTAAAGTTTGGGTTCGGTTCGGTCGTATCAAGTTCGGTTCGGTCGTATCAAGTTCGGTTATACTCTAGTTATACTGCACGTGCTTTTAGCTCCGTGCATTGTATTGTATATCCTATACTGACCTATACCAGTTGAATGTTGTTTACGGTCGAGCCCATGAATGCCATCCTGTATTTCTCCGACTGCTTGATTGAGATTAGTGTTCAAACGTAGATGTTAGAACCCATGCGGATATTTTTTTTAGGAAACCTCAGCATATATTTTATTCAGTTTTAGCTTTTTCATTCTAGGAATCAGGGCCGGCCTTACGCCACTGCAACCTATGCGGCCGCAGTGGGCCCCGCATTTGCATTAGCTCTGCGCTAATTGTAGGTGAAAATGATTAAACTAAAGCATGATAACTTATATATAATAAGAGCGTTTCCGTGGTCTCCTGATTTTCCAGGGCCTCCTGGAAATCTCCTGAAATTCCAAAATATACCAAAAAGTCCTGAAAATCTCTTGAAATCGTTAAAATCTCCTGAAAAATAGACACAATTGTTCAATAGCAGTAATTAATAAACTAATTGGTTAATTTTTTAAATGGATTCTTGCGTTGTCAGGTAAAAGAAATAATTGTGCAAAATTTCAGCTTGATCCGAAATAGGGCGTCGGAGAAAGACAGAATGAGTTAATATAAGCTTTATTTTAAAAAAAAACAAATAAGAAAAAAGAAAGGAAAAGCCCAACCAGAGTAAACCGACAGAGGCTAGGGTTCGCTACCTTTTATTTGCTATCCACCTCCACTAACAGACGCTTCAACAGTGGTGCCAAGTTGAAGCGAAAGAAGCTGGAATTACCTCGGTGCGGTCATGACCTGATAATGGCGGCCAGTTTGACCTTCAGAATAGCAAATCATGTCTTGGTGAATATCTTAGATCACCCCTCCAGGCAATGTACTGAACAGGTTGTGCCTGGTGGCCGCCCACCAACAGGAAACAGGTAATGGAGAAGGAAGCTAAACAAAAAAAATAATAATAATAAGGGACATAGCTTGAGTCAATGTTTTGTGCTTATCGCTAATCGTTATTAATGATTTGAGCAACGATGGCTGATTTGTGTGATAGGCATAAAGATAAGTGTGTGTGTGTGTGTGTGCAAGAGAGAGAAACTAATGAGAGGAGAATAGATTTTTTAAAAAGAGGCCCTGCGTGTGCAAGAGCGAGAGAGTGTACGTGTGTGAGAGAGATAGAGAGTGATAAATAAAGATAGAAAAACAAAGAAAAAGACAGAGAAAAAACACAGAGAGAGAGAGAGAGAAAGAGAAAAAGAGAGAGAATTCAAAAGAAAATGAGAATACAAGAGAGAGAGAGAGAGAGAGAGAGATTGCACAAGAGAATATGAAAGAAAAAAATAGAGAGAATACAAAAGGGAAAAAGAATGCAAAAGAGAAAAAGAGAGAAAATACAAAAGTAAAAGAGAATACGAAAGGGAAAGAAAGATGGAGAGAATACATGCCCTGTGCTATATTTCAAAGAAAACAAAAGCAAGACCTACTTCAGGAAGATAACGCCTACAAACTGTGAGTCACCTATATATGTCAAGATATTCTCAATGTGCAAGAGAAATGATAAGTCTTAGACCGTCTTGTTCAGCTACAATTTGTACTAGATCTAGACCAACAACAATACATCTGTACGATTAGAAATAATTGTACCAAATGTTTTAGTTTAGCGTAATTTCATGCTTTTAGCTTTCTCAATACGCTATGATCCTATCACTTGTCTGGATCAGTCGAGAAAGAATTAGGGGAAGGGGGGCAAGAATGGGGTACCTGGGTTAAAGTTACCGTTATTACTATTTAAAGGCATGTATTAAAAAAAAAAGAGTTGGCACGACCTGAATTTGAACTAAAGGGCGCAAGCCTATTTAACCCTCTTCAAGCTGACACACTAACTAACCACTGTGCCAGGGAAATGCTTATGAAACTTTAAAGATTTTTTTCTTTTCTTGTTAGTTTCAAACTTTAACGCAACCAAACATTTCTTTCTACAAAATTTAAATGGGATTTATTCAACTTAATTCAACTTATACCACCACATCTGTGAGTACAATTTCGATACCAAACAAAATAATTAATTACCAATAGTTAATTAACTAATTGGTTAATTTTTTAAATTGATTCTTGTTTTTTCAGGTATTAGAAATTTTTGTGCAAAATTTTAGCCTTATCCGAAATTGGGTGTGGGAGAAATAACGTGTACAAACTTTTTACCAGACAGACAGACAGAGTGAGTTGAAATGAGCTTTGCAATAAAATCCACCATGTTTCCTTTTGTTTCCATGAGTTCTTTTCCTATCTCAAAATTCCTCCTTCCAATCTCTGGGCCCCGCCCCTTCAATTAAAAAGTTTTTATCGTTACAAACACCCACACTTGAAACCTGAGCTTATTTCAAAGACACAGAGGTTAAAACAGTAAATAGATACACTGGCTTCATCATAGCTCGTGAAACAGAAGAGAATCGTGCTACCTACCTAGCGGTCCTACAAGTCCCACCCAGGCAAAGGCGGTGACAGAGAGACAAGGTGTTTGAGAACAAGCAAATTATAAAAAATACTTTTTTTTTTCTTAAAAACAAAGCTGACATAAAGGAAAGAAATGCACAATTACTGTCATATATATCAGCACTGAAAGATTTAGACCTATTATCCTCTTTTATAAAAAAAAACTAATTAATTACAATAATTAATTGCTTAATTGGTTAATTTTTTTTTTATTGATGTGTGTGTTGTGATAGACCATGAAGAATTGTGCGAAATTTCAACTTGATGCGAGAATGGGAAGTGGGAGAAAACAACGTGTGAAAGACTCCTGACAAACAGACGGACAGACAGACAGAGGAAGTTATTATTAGCTTTGTAAAAACCCAATCCGAAAAGTCAGACAAAGGCACTCGAATCTTCTGGATGTGGGCGACATCCAAGGTGAAGGTTGATGTGAAATAGACATATTTCAAACGTCTCAGATAAAAGAAAAAATAGGACGAAACAAAAAGATTCCCCAAACATTTGATGCATTTTATTTATATTCTTTTCCTAATTGTAGCTTCAATTCTGTCATGGGAAAAGTGGAAAGTTGGCTGGTTGGTTGGAAGTCTTGAAATTGGCAGTCTAGTTGAGTGTCGCGCTAATAACGTGAATGTAGTAGGTTCGCTACACATACTGGCTAGTGTTCTTTTATTTTTTCAATGAAGATCCGATCTGATCCAATCCTTTCCGTATGTGGTTCTATCCGAACCAAATTAGAACAAATTCTATCCAAGATACGATTCTATTCTATTTGAGCGAGATAAGATCCGATTCTATTCTATTTGAGCGAGATAAGATCCGATTCTATTCAATTCTTTTGGGAGCCAATCATATCTGATCAAATCAGATCCGATTTTATATGAAAATATAGTAAGGATTGATGTATATATATATATACTTTAAATATCAAATAGATTTCTTTTATTTCTCCAAATAATTTTTGGAAAAGAATCTACCATACCAATAAGTAATGGACAGTGTCGGATTTTGGAGTTTGGGCAACGGTAGAAATACTTTTAGTCGTTATTAAATCTAGAAAGATTTAAATCTAAAAGAACTAAGTCTAAAAGAACTAAGTCTAAAAGAACAAAGTCTAAAAGAACAAAGTCTAAAAGAACAAAGTCTAAAGAACTAAGTCTAAAAGAACTAAGTCTAAAAAAAACAAACACTAAAAGAACTAAAAGGAAAATTCAGAAGTCACATTAGCATGCTACCAAGGCCGCAGATAAGGTGCGGGTTGTTACTTCTGCTAGAACGGAAATAAGATTTGGCTGCACTTGTAACCTCTTCGATTGCTATAAAAACGTGAATGTACAGACTATTAAATGTAGAAGAAAAAAGAAATTTGGTTCATTTTATGGTATAGCTTTTTTTTTTTTTCTTTGTTTGAATTCAAAATCCCGCCCTAAATAGAACAAGGGCTATCTACTCCGCCAACACATTCTTTCTGCGCCTGTGAGTCAGAAAGGTAAAAGGAGTCCGATCTATTTTAAGATCAGCAACAATTCTCTCCCTTAGTTTTCATACCATCTAGCGATATACTGTGCTTACCATTGCATATTAGATGAATAGGTATAATACTTATGTAAGAGGGATAATATAAAAGAATATTTAATAATCGAATACCAGGGAAATAATCGTAGCATCTACCTATGTGAACATAATTTTTGACCGCATTACTCAGTACAAACAACTAGATCATGTAGTCGGGACAAGGGACTTGACCTTGTAGAGTTAGGGTCTTATTTTAAAATCAAAGTAAGATCTTAACATTCCAGAGATTCCGATGTAGCATACATGGGTTTTATGGTATGAAGCTCTATCATAACGCCATTTGAACCGAATGATTCTAACTGTTTAAAAAATGGTTTTTACCTGTATGCATACAGAAATGTACATTTCATGAAAAAACGGATAAGATAGAAGTTTTATCTGTTTTGAACACTATGATACATTAGTTGGGTTTTCTCTGTGCAGCCTATAGCCTCGGTTGTATTTTCCGATTATGCCTAACACAGTATATGGTTTTTGATTTTGTTTTAAAAATGGTTTATACGAATGTGAATTCTAACTGCAAACTTAAAAACAAACAAAGTATCCAATGCAACTGTTTCGAGCTAAGGCGATAGTTTACATGTATTTCCAATTACGCTTTTAGGTTTTGAAATCTTAGCTTGACAGATTAACAGACAGACAGACCGCACAACTACAATGTCTGCTTTCTCTTAGTGAGCAGCTAATTAAAAAAAATGTACCTAATAAGCGGAACAGAAAAGGCAGAAGGAGATGTAACAATTGTGCAAGAGCAACTGGAAGTAACTCTATGAAGTTGTTACAGAAATTCTTCTAGATAAAGTTCTTCTTCATTCAACCTAGCACACAATCAGTAAACAAAACATTTAATGTTGAGGTTTTATGTTCGGTGAATCAGCAAAAACCCAGTTTAAATCTAGCAATCAAAGGATGAGAGAAATTAGAATATCATCTCCCAGACATTGTATAGTCCAGTTATCTCTAGAGATTATCAAAGTCAGTGACGTAGCTAGGGTGCGGTGAAAATTTCAAAATTCCCCAGGCCCAAACTTGGGTGTTTTTTACATTAAATATTAAATATTACGCAAAAAGCAGGGGTTTCAAAAAAGAGATCAAAACCCCCGGGCCCCTAAATGATGGCGAATTCCTACCTACGCCCCTGATCAAAGTAGCCTACTCTAGGCCAGTTAAGGGGACACACTAATAATGAGCTGTTTGTATCAGCGGTATCAACAAAACTGATTCTTTCTTTTAGCTGTGGCCAATATGGAACACAAAAAGCCGAAACAACTATTGATATTATTACTAATATCCTGAAAGCGTAAAGCTTCCTAGAGCTATGTATAGCCTTGTTCATTGATTGATGCCCGTATTGTCACATAATCTTTGAGCAGGCCCGGATTTAAGGATATTAAAGGACCTTGAGTCAGTAAGGTGCCTATGGATTTTTTTTTTTTAAATTACCAAGACTCTAAAGAAATATAAGAAGCCGATAATGGAGCACTCATTGTCTCTATTCGCATATGTTCTCAATATTCCAAAGTCTTGCATTGATAGCCACTAGATAAAATGTAACTTGGCTTTTAAACAAGTAAAATAAACTAGAAAAATTTTAAAAATTAAAAAAAAAAGCGTATATTAGGTGTAATTGTATCAATTAATTTGGATCAGTCGTGTGATTAAAGTTGTAATAGATCTGGACTAACAATTTTAAATCTGTGCGATTAAAAATATTTTAAACAATTGTTTGTGTTTAGCGCAATTTAGCTATCTCAGTACGCTATGATCATATCACTTGCCTGGACCAGTTTGAAAAAAAAAAGAAAAGGGGGGGGGGGGGTGGATCGGGGTCGGTATAGATGAATGTTACCGTAATCGCTTTTTAAATGTATTAAAAAAAAAGTTTTTCTCTCAGGCCTCTTCAAGCGGACTAATTCAACTTATACCAACAAGTCAAGTACGATTTGTTTTCCTTGTTCTATACTAAACAAAATAATTAATTACCAATAGTTAATTAACTAATTTGAAATTTAAAAAAAAATGATTCTGTTTTGTTTTTTTCAGTAACACAAGTAATTGTGCCGAATTTCAGCTTGATCCGAGATTGGGTGTGGAAAAAATAATGTGTTCAACCTTTTTACCAGACAGACAGAGAGACAGACAGAGTTGAAATAAGCTTTGTAAAAATAGATCATTCCTCCCTTGTGTAGCTGATACCATTTGATGATGTTAACTTAGTGTAACTACTTCACTCTAAATGACAATGTATGATTGAAACAAGCAAAATATTTTAAAAATTCTTTAAAAAAACAAACAAAGCCTATCTAAAGGGAAGAACTCCGGCCTTAAAACCATATCAATAAAGTTATTTCCTATGTTCGAAATGGAACAAAATACTTATTTACCTATAATTCATTGACTAGTTGGGTATTTTTAAAAATGATTCATATTTTGTTAGGTACAATAAAAAATTGTTTAAAGTTTCAACTTGATTCGAGAATGTGTGAAGGAGAAATAGCGTTAACAATTATTCATTATTCATTATTCATTATTCATTTGACAACAAATTTAGCTATGTATGTGAATACTGAAGGATTAGTTTACCTAGATGGTATCAAACAAAATAATTAATTACCAGTAATTAATTCCCTAGTTGGTTACTTTTTTAAAAATGATTTATGTCTTGTCTATGCCAATGAATAATTGTGTGAAGTTTCAACTTGATCCTAGAATGGGTGTGGGAGAAATAACGTGAACGCACTTTTTACCTGACAGACAGACAGACAAATAGTCCGACAAATAGACAGAGAGATAGACAGAGTGAGCTGATATAAAGCTTTATAAAAAAAGTAACATGTTTTACCCAGCACCGAATGATCTCCGTCTGTCTGTCTGTCAGGATTCTTTTACATGTTTTTTACTAATTTCCATTTGCGGATTAAGTTGAAACTTTACACACTCATTTATTGATGATGACAACACATGAATAATTTGTTTAAAAATTAACCAAATACTTCCTTAATTATTGATAATTAATTATATGTGTTTTTATATAAATAGGGGAAATAAATCTTGCAGTATTAAGAGAAAAGGCAGTAATTTGCACAATTGTTCATTGTCAATGAGAACGAAGAAGAAGAAAAATTCATTAATTTTGTTTTAAGGGGGAAATAAATCGTGTGTTATGTACGGAGATGCCAGTAGTTGAGCGGTTGTTTCGTTTATACAAGTTTGGTTTATTTAAAAAAAATGGTTTTTATTCTCTGCTTATAAGAATGGCAAAGATATCATTTAACCTTGAAATGTCGAGAACCACTTTTAAATGTCTGTATGTGTGGTAATTCTGTGAGATTGCGTGTTTTGTGTGTTAGTGTTTGATAAAATACATATGTATGCATGTGTCTACACAAGTGACCTTGATTCTAAAAAACTTGCGCACGCGCCAAAAGCTTATCTTGATGCACTGACCAACTGAAATTCGTTGGCAACGACATGTCTTTCAAACGTTTAGCCGATTGCAAACCACGCCACCCGTACTTACAGGAACTCTACACAGGTAAAGTGTCTACCCCTTCATCCCACTCCCCCCACCCCCCACCCTCTCTTTTTGTTCCACTAGGTGGAGCTTGCACTTGATAACCTAACAGTCATTCAGTATCACTTTACTCTCTACGCCTGTCGTGACGTTTTTTAAAAAAAATCTTTGTTTAACCTAGCAACACACATGTACTCTCTAATTAAACTTATCTGTACTTTAACTCCTACTCAAGGGTGGGTTTAATCGCTCCTCGGCTTGGATCAATTTGTTGCGTTCTTGGTAAAAGTCAAATCTACTTTTAGACTAGTTTTATCAGATTGCCTAAAAGGGCCAAAGTTATAAATGGTAATCTAGTACACGATGATTTGTTAATTAGAGTAAAGAAAAAAAGACTGACCTTATCTTATAAAAATACAGACGTTACTTCAAAAAAGAAGATGATTACGGCCTACGTGTATCACTAGGTAAATCTAGTCATGCATAAAATTCATTGATTTTACTGGCTGACTCAGGCAACCCATTCCATGCTATAATAACACTAGGGAAGAAGGAGCATTTATATAAATCCGTCCTTGCATATGGGACGAGGAATGTGTCTTTAGCTTTGTGTCTTTCTGAGTATTTTATTAGATTTTTGTTTTTTGTATTTGAAGATTATGGTTCATTTTGAGCACTGGATCAAGAAAGCAAAAGATAGTACATTAATAGTGGCGACGGTAGGAGTGGGAGGACTTATCTGTCAGCAAAAAAAAATAAAAAAATCCAAAAACTGTTTTTAGCGTATTTTTTCGAAATGTATTTGGAAAGCAATGATTTATGTAGGTTTTGCACAAACAATGGCACTATAATAATTAGGCTTCGAGTCCGATGATCAATAAGGAATGTAGCATTTCCTGTGGATACGCAGCCCCAGCTGTGACCTACTTATTTGACCACATCCAGCGCAGACATAACCATTGTCCTCCGGTGGTCGATTTAGATTCTCTTTTCGCCGTCTACGTCTGATCTCGGCAGTGGATTTTCCTTTGGTCTCAAATGTGCATCCCGTGGCCTTAGTAAGTGACTTCCGGCTGTATAAGTTGGAGGTATTATCTTTTTATAAAAAGTTATTAAAATGTTTTTTTTATCCTCTACATCCCTAATCTCTGCCTGTGGGTCTGGTCTGGGTCATTAGCCACCAACCAGCTTCCTCCAGGAGTCTCGGTTCTGGGCGAGTCTCTCCCCACGTCTTGTCCATCTGCTTGGCATCTGCTTCAAGAATCTCGGCGTCATGTATTTCTGGGCCGCCTCCGTTTTATCGAACCCAGTCATTATAGTAAACCTGAACATAGATATGTGACATGGCACAGAGTAAGATTAGTAAAAAAAAAATATTATTGGGAGGCGGGGTGGCTGAGAGGTAAAGCGCTTGGCTTCCGAACTGTAAGTCCCAGGTTCGAATCCTGGTGAAGATTGGGGTTTTAAATTCAGGATCTTTGGGCGCCTCTGAGTCTACCCAGCTCTAATGATGACCTGAAATTAGCTGGGGAAAGTAAAGGTGGTTGGTCGTTATGCTGGCCACATGACAACCTCGTAAAGCGTGGGCCGCAAAAACAGATGAGCTTTACATCATCTGCCTTATAGATCGCAAGGTCTGAAAGGGAAACAAAATATTATTTCAGGCCGATGCTGAAAAATTAGATGAACTGTTAAATTCTAGATCTGTAATACTACTAAAAAACCTCAGTGTAGGCCTATTCATAAAGTTAATTCTCTGACCTTTTTTTTTTAGAAGTTAGATCCTGCAATTGAAGTTTATATTGTTATTTTAATCTAGACCTTTATGACATTATTGACATCATTATTGTGTGTTGCTATGTTGATGGGTTGAGTTATAATTATGTGTAATTACCCAATTCGCTGTTAGTGAATCACGTGATATGCTAGTTGCGGTCTTGTTTTTCATTATTATTGTTATAAACATAATTTATATTATTATTTTCTTTATTATTTTTTTATATTTGGCTTTCGTCTTGATTATGTGTATAATGTTATTATTTTGTAATCTGACTGCCTTTGTAGCATTTGTGCTTTGTGGCAAATTACAGCCAATCAAATTGTTCAAAAATTGTTGAGGCCTACTGTAACAATTTGGTCTCGATACAATTGAATCCTGGCTCCATGAGGCGGGACTGTCTATATGGGCATTTTGGGCCAAGGCCTGCACGCAATGGCCCGGTGGGGTCGTGTCGAATATGACATTTTCAATGATAGTGAGTCTCGTAAGAGATTGTATACAGTTCGGATCGTCAAACTTGGCTCATACTTTAGTTTTTATAAAAGCTCTTGGAAGACTTTACTGTCAGTGGTGTAATAATCAAGGATCTCAGTACGTCCTTGTACATGGAACGCTCCTGACTGTTTTCAAATGTCAGGGTTGATCTCAGTCCGTCTCAGCCCGCCCACAGATACTTCGCAACGCCTTTGCAATAGTAATTTAAACTCTTTCTCTCCGTAATTATTTTTCCGCGTTTTGAGGGAATCCTTTATTTTGCTCATTACTATTTCACTACCCTGTTATGATTAGGCTTCAATAGTTTTGCTGTTTGTTATCAGAAAATGTTGTATTTGGTATAGAATTAAAGGGGAATGCCTGCTCTTTTTATGCAAACATAGTCAAATTTTAAAAAAATAAACATTAATTTAATGTAATGGCCTCAAATCAACGATGGCATCGTCGATTAGGAGAGAAAGAGGTTTAAAAATTAGTTTATTTTGCATACGTTTTACCTCTCCCACTTTAAGAACCAGGGGCGATAATTAAAAAAAAATTGGAATGTTTTAAAAAAAACAACAACTATGAATGGAAAACAAATTCCCAAGTGCGATGCTGAAACACACCAAGCCCTTTCATCAAGCCCATCAATGAATGATACACGTAGGATACAAACAAGGTGATAACGGCGCTGTTTTGGTCCTCCTTCGCCGACCCTCTACCCCCAACTCCCAAGGGTGGTATCTGAGTGTGTGGTTACTTGGTGGAGGGGAGGCGAGCGTATAGCTCCGTGAAAAACGTCAGTCCATGAAAACTCACACCGAGGTGAAGGAAGGGGGTAGAGTCAATATCAACAACATCCAATGAATGAGTTACGTAAGGATGGGGTGAGGGGGGGGGGGAGAGTGTGGTGGGCGGCGGAGGGTGACGGGCGCGGTTTTATGATAAATGGGGTATGCGTAACCTTGATACTGGACAGACATTCCTGTCAGATTGGTGAAAAACATTGTGTTTATGAAGTCTGTCTGTTTGTTTAAGTTGATTTTTTTTATGCCGTTACATAAACAGTCACGAGACTGAAACTGTGTTTAGAAAATGAAACGAGTGTTAGGATTCAGACTGCGAAGTCTCAAACTGTGATGTCGGACAGGAAGCCTCTTAGAGGTTCTACCCCAATATCTACATTTTTTGGTATCTATTCATACAATAATAAAAACACTTTCCGTGTACGATTAATCTTATCCTAAGACTTAAAAGGCTAAGAACTAGTAAGCTTCCTAGTAATAGTTTAAAAAATCTAACGCACATATATGGCTAACCCTAATCCTAACGATAAATCCCTTCTCCTAAAATGACCATGCACATAATCTGTAATACTAAAAAACCTTATCAAAACTACAGTACGTATGATGTGTGCACTCTTTGCATGTGTTATTTATAGCAGCACGATTTAGTTGTCTTAAAAGAAATGAGCTTTAAAAAGGTGATCAAAATTTTGAATGAAAGGTGTAGGGTTATCATTGTTGCATCTGTATCATAAGTAGTTCTTTTTTTTTTTATATATATCTGGTGATTTGCTTATAATTAAAACTCTCAATGATCTGACATTCTGCCTGTCGTTTTGCCTGTCCGTCTGTTAATATTTCCCATTGTTCCCTTTATTTCCCTTTCAGTATGTTCCCCTTTTCTGCCATTGTTGTTTAGACTGTCATTTATTCTTCGTTACTTCTCGCCTGGCTCTGTTTCTGATCAAATACATGCATAAGTTTTGTTTTTGTTTCAAAATTATTGCACAGTTTTTGTTTCAGAAATATATTTGCACATAGAGATGACTTTGGCCGGTTCGTCCAGTGCATTTTTGACCATTCTTCGATTTGACACCAATTTTTTTTTAATGGTGGGGGTAAAAACAGGTGAGCAAATAATTGTTTTTAATATAAATCTGATTCCCTATTTAAAGGAATAAAATTGACCCTCATTTTAAAAAAAAAAAAAGATTTTCTACGCAATTTTACACACAAGGGATGTTAACTCTGATGATTTTTTTCAGTTCTGACTCTTTTTTCTAACCGAACCATTTTCCAACTGTCACTATCCAAATACCCAAGGGGCACTGCAATAGATCGTTCCGTCTAACAATGTAACGGATTGTCGGTCAGGTCAGTCAGTGCACGCCCTAGTCATTGACCTGGATTGTTTTCAGCACAATAAGCGCCGATTAAGTTGCGGAACAATAGTGGCTTACTATGACAATCACAACAAAGTGTTTATATGAAGATCCCTTTTGTTTATAGGTCTATTTGTTTCACTTGGAGTCTGGGACCGGAATTACGGCAGTGCAGACAGTGCAGCATTCTGGCCCCCTCCCCCCACTTTCTAATGGGAACGGTAACCAGACACCTTCACGTCCTGAGAAAAACAAAAGGACTGAACCTTACAAAGGAGGACAATTAGAGGACCAAACCTTACAAAGGAGGACAATTACAGGACTGAATCTTACAAAGGTGGACAATTAGAGGACCGAACCTTACAAAGGA
The DNA here is from genome assembly GCA_030265305.1 of Biomphalaria pfeifferi. Lineage (NCBI taxonomy): Eukaryota > Metazoa > Mollusca > Gastropoda > Planorbidae > Biomphalaria > Biomphalaria pfeifferi. The sequence continues at coordinate 599,346 of JASAOG010000161.1, read as the reverse complement.
GGACTATTAGAGAGCCGAACCTAACAGAGGAATCATTAGGGGACCGAACAATACAAAGGAGGACAATTAGAAATAATTAGGTATACGTGTTTTACTAAGTGATGATTTGTCAAACAACCTCGGCAGCTAATGCAGCAATTAAACATGTGAAACAGAAAGGTAAATGTGAACGCTCCTGTATCAAAAGAAAAATTAAATTTCACCCATGAACTGCGTAGCTTGTTGATAATGAATATATTGTTACGTATTTCTGAATCTTCTGGCTAAATGTATTAGTAGGCACACAAATAAAAACACTGTAAAGAACTTGACGACTCAACTTTCAGTTTCATATAACTTTAATGACTATTAACTCTAACAATTCGTCACTGTAACATGTAGCGTAGAAGTCTGTACAATATCTGTCAGTTTACAGTTAGCTATACTTCGTTGCAATTCATCTCTTCACTTCGTTGCAATTCATCTCTTCTCAACTTGCATCGAGCCGTATTCCACAGAACAGACCAACGACACACTTCCCAGTGTTGCTCCAGGTCTCCCAAAGCTGAACCAAGTCATACTCAAGTCTACCGAATCAGAGCTGCACACGTCTTACATCGATTGTATCGACTGTAACGGCTCAAGTCCACTGTAGTTCGCTGTATAGACTTTAACGACAGTAGTCCACTCCAGTTAACTCTACCCTAGTTAACTTGCATCGAGTCGTACACATCTCTCTTCCACTGTCTCGCACAGTAGACAACAGTACCGACGACTCACTCACGACTAGTTTTCACATTAACACTCTGGCTTAAATAGAGTCCCTAATCACTCCTCCAAAGTTGCACAAACACTGCTAGTATCTTCTGGAATAACACGTGAGGAAACGTCACATCCTGTCTTTGTTTATACATGTAGATTCCAGAAAACATCGGCTGCAGTGTCATCTTGCCAGGGTCACAAGTTGTGACCTCTATCTGTCACTGGACATTGCTAGTACCTTCTGGAATAACACGTAAGGACACGTCGCATCCTGTCTCTGTTTATACATGTACATTCCAGAGAACACTCGCTGCTGTGTTATCTCGTCGGGGTCACACGTTAACCTCTTCCTGTCACTGGTCATTTGTAACACTATCATAATAAATACATACGTGAACGTTTTCAAGACCTGTAACATTGGAAGAGTTAAGCACACCTCGCCAAGGTTTAACACGGCCCACAGCCAAGGAATTTCAACCAGGGCCGGCCTTAGATGATTGGAGGCCTTAGGCGAAGTGAATTTGCGGACCCCAAATGAATGAAAGTAAAAAGTAAAGGTCCCTTTTTAGTCCTTGCGATCTATAGGGCAGAAGATGTAAAGGTCATCTGTTTCTGTGGCCTACGGTTAACGAGGATGCCATGTAGCCAGCACAACGACCAACCGCCTTTACTTTTACCCAACTAACGTCAAGTACCCATTGGAGCTGGGTAGAATCAGAGGCGCCCATACATATCAAAATTAAAAATTCCAGTCTTCACCAGGATTCGAGCCCGGGACTCCCGGTTCGGACGTCAAGCGCTTTACCGCTCAGTTATCCCAAATGAAATAGACAAAAAATAAACAACTGAAGTTATGCAATTTATTAAACAACTCAGTGTACTCCAGCAATGCCTATGAGGAGACGTTTCGCTTTTTCTTCTCTAAAAATTTTTTTGAGTCCTGTGCGAGTCCCTAGGAGGCTGCCTAGATTGCCTATCCCTAAGGCGGTCTTGTATCAACATGCATACGATCGGAACCAAGGCTCTTAACACTAGACTAACCAGTCTGAGCCAACACAGCGGAGAGATGATGATGTAACGTCATCATATTAGCTTTTGATGAGCATTTCATAATTCTAAAGATTGGAACTTATAAAGGTATGTTTTTAACAGCAGACAGCAGTTTCAAAAGGTGTGTTTTTAAACAACAGACAGCAGTTACGAAAGGTGTTTTTAAACAACAGACGGCAGTTACGAATGATATGTTTTAACTACAGTCAGCAAAAACCGCACGAAACGGTAAATGATTATTTACTAGCTCTAGGGACACTTGACAATTTTTGCGACCATTTAGAAACGTCAGCATTAAGAGACCGAATAATAGAAATTGAAGGTATCAGACCTTTTAGCCATACAGAAAATCATTCGAAACATATGCAGCTACGTCAGGCCGAGTGGTCTAATCCACAAAAACTAGTGACTATATATAGGACTGACCTCAAACACAGTAGGATGTTACATTTATATGTGTACTTTAGTTTAAATATATTTAACACCAAACAGAAACCAAGATGGCGTAGAATCTCTACGAGGTCTCTTTGCAAAAATCTTGCTTACTGAATCACTGCAGGAATCACTCCCGTAGTTCCATGATAAGAAACCGTACGGCGTAGTGCCTCGTAGCTTCCACACAGATCTACAGACAGTGGACACTCGTGTAAGATATGTCACGCTTATTCTTCAGACACGGGGTTTGGGGGAGTGGGGAGCTGTGAAAAGTATCCACCAACAGCATGGAATGTCTCGATCAGGGTGGCGCCCATGCTGCCAGTTAAAAAAATGGAGTTGCTTAGCTATTGCCAGTCTGGGCTGTCAAATACATTGTCAGTCTGGGGGGTCAAATACATTGTCAGTCTGGGGGTCAATTACATTGTCAGTCTGGGGGTAAAATCATTGTCATTCTGGGGGTCAAATACATTGTCAGTCTGGAGGTCAAATACATTATCAATCTGGGGGTCAAATACACTGTCAGTCTTCGGGTCAAATACATTGTCAGCCTTGGGGTCAAATACATTGTCAGTCTTCGGGTCTAATACATTGTCAGTTCTGGGGTCAAATACATTGTCAGTCTTGAGGTCAAAAACATTGTCAGTCTTGGGGTCTCATACATTGTCAGTCTGGGGGTGAAATAATTTTCATTCTAGGGCTCAAAACATTGTCAGTCTGGGGGTCAAATACATTATCAATCTGGAGGTCAAATACACTGTCAATCTGGGGGTCAAAGACATTGTCAATCTGGGAGTCAAATACATTTTCAGGCCGCATGGTGGCGAGAAATCGTGGAGTCTAATGGAACGTAACCTTTGCGAGTTCTTAATACGCGGTGGACAGAGAGGGCCAGATAACACAATGACAGCGTTTGGATATGGCCCTCAGACCTTAGTTTAGGTATTACTATTTTACACTTCATCATAACATTCGTCTGGACACAAAGATGAAATTGTTTTCCCCGCTGATCTTTACGATAAAAAACAAAACAAAACAAAAGCAACTACATACATAAATTTTAAAGCAAATTAACATAAGTATGTCAAGGTGACATTTACAAAAATTCAAACGCTCCTTCCCCCCCCCCCCTCCCGAAACAATTACTGGCGAGCGATACTGTTAAAGTGCAATAATCTTTCCTACTCTCAACACTGAAGAGCTATTCCAAATATTTCAAACTGACCTAGTTAGACAATGCCCCGACCAATGTAACCACGGCATAAGGCGTAAGCGAATAGGAAGCCATAAATCAAATTGCGACAGACGTACGTTGTGAACTGAACATTCATTGGACAGATTTCTCCATGTGTCGTTAGTGTCACTTCGTTCAATGATTTATAAGGTGGTGTGTGTGTGTGTGTATGTGTGTGTGTGTGTGTTTTGACCCTAATTCGAACATGCGGGAATTAAAGAAGAACGAAAGGTGAGGAACGACAAACTGAACACTTCTTCCCGTGCTTCTTGGTATAATGTACAGGCACGTCAGAGCGTCCAAGTGTAAGTGAATACGTCAGATGGCATAGCTATGTCAAAGTGAAATGACCCGGTGCATCTATATTTGTGAGGGAATCAAGTGCATATATATGTCAGTGGACCAACTCGATGCAGATGTGAGCCACTGCGTGTAAATCTGAGGTAGACAACTATATGTATATATGAGGGAACCAACTATATGTATATATGAGGGAACCAACTATATGTATATATGAAGGAACCAACTACATGTAAATCTGAGGGAACCAACTAAATGTATATATGAGGGAACCAACTACATGTAAATCTGAGGGAACAAACTCATGCATTATACATATGTGACAGAACCAGCTATCTGTAAATATGAGGGAACCAACTCATGCATGTGCGGGAACAAACTCATGCATATGCGAGGAACTAATTGCATTAATAATTTATCGTGAGGAATTGTAGTTCGTAGTCTATGTAGAATAATGTGATTGGGATCCTCATGTATATATAGCTTTACCCACCGGCTACGCCCGTTATTTTATTCCTTATCTTATCACAATATTCTCTTGTTTAAAAACTCCAAGAGGCCCCTAAAACAATTCTATTGAGATTCAAACATGAGTCCACCTCTCTCGTGTCCTGACAAAAGTGTGACCTAATTAACAGCCTCGTTTTTAGCTTCCACAACTAGGCCCATGAATTCAAGCATCCCCAATACCCGTCATTCACTGCGTTGAAAAAGCTGACATTCTTTATCTTGTATTTAGAGAGACGCCCCTCCATTTTTTAGTCGCACTTCCAATGTAACTGTCCACACTGTAATGCTCTCCGACATACACTTTTGACCCGTGAATTCTAGCATAACTTTATTATTTTTTTTTTATTTGTACTCTTCTAGTCTTTATTACTTTAGTAAAGCGCATCTTCCATCTATGTCGTTGTTGTTTTGTTTTGTTTTTTTCAACTTCCTTACTCATTCGCTTGGCTCTTGGGCTGTGACTTTGAGGTTCCCTGTTTTGTCGCATTGGAATAGTTGATATTTACAAACAAAAATTATCCTCGCCCCAATAGGGAGCAGAAATGCGTGGGCTTTGGCATTGGATAAGCTAATAAGAAAAAACATGAAACTAAGAGCCTGATTGCAAGTTTCTCGTACTTGTTGACGTAGCCCCAAGAGCATCGCATGTCATGCCATGTCTAATTGTAACTAGTCAGAGAACTGCTGTCAACTGTGCTGTTTTCACATCCTTGACTGCAAAGTGACGTGTTGTTGTTTTTTTTCTTCCCTTTTCTGGCGTTCGACACGCTATAGAAATAAAAATGTGTTAAGTACATAGGGCAGGGACGAGGCATGTTCAAAGTAGGTATGTAGGACAAGGAATGTTCGACCGATAAATCAGGGTCGATACGCAGTTTCCGATTGATTTGTGAGTAAAATGAAACCGAGCGAGGTGACCTCGACTTGCGTGACCTTAGCTTGAAGGAGGACGCCAGGTTTACGGCAGATGCTAGCCAACGGCACGTACATCCATTACCTGCGTCTGAGTGCTACAGTGTTGTCAGCAGTCGTCACGTGGTGTTTGGTGACATTCAGCTTTTTAACTAGTGACCTTGAACTTGTCACTTAAAGCAGAAATAAGGATTAGTGTAGGCCTAATATTTGTCTGTCTTCAGATCTTGTTTAAACTTTTGTTCAAATGAGAAGAAAAAAAAAGATGCTACTTCTTGATTGGCTAACCTTTGACATTCTATAAGCATCGTCTGATTCGAAGATCCAATCAGGCTAAAGGGATTTGCTAAGGAAATGTAAACAACGTCACGTGACCGAACGTAAGAGATGGACTTCACGTTACCCTTGATTGGTGCACGTGACTTTTTATAAAGATCTCTACACACTATCAAACTGTGGTGTCAGCAATAGTCACGCACTATAACCAATTCGTGACGAGTCTTGGAAATAATGGCTAGACCTACCACTATTGCATATTAAGTCTACGTCAGGGTTTGTTCTATATTTTTATACTGATATTTACATTTTTCACTTCCAAGACCAACAAAGTGAAATACTTTAAAAAAAACCACAAGGCTTATATAAGGGGAAAAACTGCACATTTACAACCATACATCTCAATACTATATTAAACAGAACCAATTAATTACAACTAATTAATTAATTAACAGGTTAATTATTTGATTTTGGCATAGTTTGTAGGGACAGTAAATAAAATTGTGCAACCTTTCAATTTGGTTCGAAAATGGGAAGTGGGAGAAATATTGTGTACAAAATGTGTGACAGACAGACATTCAGACAGACGGAGTGTGTTAATATAAGTAGTTACATAAACTTATCTGATTTCATTCACTAAAATGTGTTGTCAGGTCCAAAAGTGAACATATATATATATATATATATATATAGGAAAAGTAATGCACCCTTTTGAGACTAGATCACGTGTAAGTAAGGTTATCTGTTTCTTTGGCATACAGTTAACTGGGGTGTCATGTGGCCATTATAACGACAAACCGCCTTTACTTTCCTCAAAGAATGTCCGGTGACCATTAAAGTTGGCTGGGCGTCCTAAAAAACTCGAACTTTCAAAAATGCCAGTCTTTAAAGAGATTCGAAACCTAGACCCCCACAGTTCGTAAGTTAAGCGCTGTAACACTCGGACACCACGCCCATCTATATAAATAGTATGTCTATTGTCTATAAATAGATCTACAACGCACTTCTTTATCCCATATTGCTTATTCACTTACAATGGTGTCTAGTCTTATGTATTCAATCACACTTTAGTTATATACCACATATTCAATCACTTTAGTTATATCCCACACATTCACTCACACTTAAGTTATATCCCACACATTCACTCACACTTTGGTTATATCCCACACATTCTCTCACACTTTGGTTATCTCCCACACATTCTCTCACACTTTGGTTATATCCCACACATTCACTCACACTTTGGTTATATCCCACACATTCTCTCACACTTTGGTTATATCCCACACATTCACTCACACTTTAGTTATATCCCACACATTCACTCACACTTTGGTTATATCCCACACATTCACTCACACTTTAGTTATATCCCACACATTCACTCACACTTTGGTTATATCCCACACATTCACTCACACTTTGGTTATATCCCACACATTTACTCACACTTTGGTTATATCCAACACATTCTCTCACACTTTGGTTATATCCCACACATTCTCTCACACTTTGGTTATATCCCACACATTCTCTCACACTTTGGTTATATCCCACTCATCCACTGGCACGTGTTTCTAAAAACTCGTTCGCAGACAGTAGACTCCAAAACAAAAACAAAAGGATTCCCCTTAATAAGATTTCCTCCCTGTTCGTGATTTTTTAAAAAGACCCCCCTCCCCTATCTCCTCTTCTTAGCCTCTCTTTCTAACTATAACCTAACCCCCCCCCCCTCCATCTCAGTCTTCTCGTTAAACTAAAATATGGCTCCAGCGATTGTCCAAGAAAAAGTCGAAGTGGAGAAATCCGGATAATTGACTCGCCTCGGACATGCACTCTCGTCACGTGACGTCATCCAACGGCACAACGCTGGCTGGCTCACGTCGCAAATGCGCCCTGAACGCTGTGACGTCAGCAAGAAATGACGTTATCTTCAACATGTGATGTCATTGATATTAGCAGGAAAGTGGCTGGCATTAAAAATAATGAGCTTCAGAGATAGGAAGTAAAAAATAAGAAAGTAAATATATTTAAAAAAAAAAATTAAAAAGTTTAATTTTAGAGACAAATTTCAAAATCATTAAAAAAAAAAAAAAAGGGCTTTAAAGAAGCTTAAAGAACTCTTGTGATGATGTTGATCCAGTTTTTATTTCAAAAAAATGTAAGCTCTATGCAACTGTTCAATAAAGCTGGACAGGAAAGCGTTTAAAAACAACAGACGTAGCAAAGTGGGTCCAGTTTGTTATTCTCACTCAGAGAGTTTCAATCAGAAAGCCCCGAATATAATTACGCGTGAGTATCGAAGCTCAACAATCGTAATCGAAAGAGAGGACAATTTCATTTCCTATGAATTCGAAAAAATGGCTGTGGAGTTTTACTCAGTGGAGTTCTGGGATGTGAAGATATAAACAGTGGAGTTCTGGGATGTGAAGTTATAAGCAGTGGAGCTCTGGGATGTGAAGTTATAAGCAGTGGAGTTCTGGGATGTGAAGTTATAAGCAGTGGAGTTCTGGGATGTGAAGTTATAAGCAGTGGAGTTCTGGGATGTGAAGTTATAAGCAGTGGAGTTCTGGGATGTGAAGTTATAAGCAGTGGAGATGTACGATGAAGCTATAGGCAGTGGAGTTGTACGCATGGAAGCTGTGGGCTGTGGGAGTTGTAGTTGGGAGGTTGTGGGCTGTAGTGTTGTAGGCAGTGGAGTTGTGAAGTTGTAGGCTGTGGAGTTTTAAGATGTGAAATTGTACGCTGTGGAGTTGTAGGCAGTGGAATTGTACGCTGTGGAGCTGTAGGCAGTGGAATTGTACGCTGTGGAGCTGTAGGCAGTTGAGTTCTGGGATGTGGCTTTGAAAATCCGACTTTCAGTATACGTAAGCTACTCTAATGACAGCATTAGCTTGGAAGTTCCATGGTTTACTTTTTTTAAAATGCACTCTATTGACCATTGGTCTTGTACGGACACACCTTCCATACTCTTATAGCATGCTTAATGCCCCTGGTCTTCCATAAACCCATAGATGGCTTAGTACGCCCTGGTCTTATCTCTTTTTGTACACATACGGGGAGAAAAGGTAACTATGCGCTGCCTTGAAGAAAGAAAAAACCCAGCCAAATCTCAAATTGAAAATTCCAAGTCTACTCAGGGATTTGAACCCAGGCTCCGTCAGGTAGCCAAGTGGTAACAAACAAACACAACAACAAAGCTGAGAAGTAAATATGACTTGCTTTCCATGACTAGCTTGTTAACCTTATTTTTTTTTTGGTAAACTCTTGGCCATTCATTGTGGATTAAATCCATCTTGGCCGAGACGTGAACAGAATTGTGAAATTCCAACTTCAAAGGCAAATTGCGTTTCAACGAGACATGTATAACAAAAAAAAACAAAAAAAACAGAACAAAAAAAATGAGAAAGTCCACTTTTTTTTTGTCCACACATTATTTACTCATTGTAAGATAAAATGGCGGGAAACGCACTGGGGACGTTTGCAATTTGTTCTTTAAAGACAGACATTAAAAAGAAAGCGTAGTCTCGTTGTAATGTTTGGTGTGTGTGTGTTGTTATATATATGTGTGTGCGTTTATTTCCCAATCTCGTGCCTACGCTGATTGTGCGTGGCTTCATTAGGCTGTTTTTCTAAGGGAACGTGTGACCTGAAGGTCACCTGACCTGCAGGGGATTTGTGTGTGTGTGGGGGGGGGGGGGGAATGTAAAGAGCCTTTGTTCTCAGATTTATTTTTTGCTGGTTTATGTAATTTCTTTCTTTTAACTTGGGCCTTTTTTTAAATTCGACTAATGCACTGTTACACAAAATAAAGACTGTTAGCAATTGGCATTTTTTTTTTACAAAGCTTATATTAATTCACTCTGTCCGCTTATCTCTCTAGTAGTGCGGTTTGCGCGCTGGACTGTGGCTTGGATTTATCGATGGTTTCGGGTTCAAACCCTGCCCGCTCACATCCCCCATCGTCCTGCGGGAGGTTTGGACTAGGAAGTAAACTATCTTGAACTCTGAAGGAACATCCGAAACATGTAAAACATTTTACAAACATTCTAGTATAAATTTTGTACGCACTATTTCTCCCACTTTACACATTTATTGTACCTAACAAAACATGAATCTATAAAAAAACAAACAACTATTAACATTGTTAAATTAATCATAGGAAATTAGTTTATTTGGTATCGAAAGAGACAAATAAATCTGACAGTATTGAGAGATATGGCTGTATTTTTTTAGTTATTTCCCTTATGACATATTGTACACGTTTTTCTCCAACTTTTCTTCCTTAGAACAATTTGAAATTTTAGTACAATGACAATACATGAATCTTTTTTTTAAAAATAAAACAATTAGCCGAAATTAATTAATTTTCTTTTATTTAGAAAAGTGAGATAAACCCTGCAGTATTGAGATAAAATGTCAGAGATTTCTGAGGGTCTTGTTGTTTATTAAAATATCCTTTTTTATTCTTTTGCGCTTATTTGATTTATTCATTTTTTAAGTCTCTCCCAATTCCTCAAATGTTCCTAAGTTCCTTTTTTTGGTTCCCTTAAAATGAAACTAAATTGCTCCATATCGGTTTGTCAAAACCTTATCTGTTACAGTATTTTGCTGCTTAAAGAATTTAACCCGGATCATTGACAAACACAACCAAGCACAAAACAGATTACTGTGATAAAACATTAGGCTTGAAATCCATACTAGAATGAAATGCCGCATTTGAGACTAGGGGCTTAATTTCAACGCGGAACTTTTCTGAACTCAATTACGCCCTCTTACCGCTCCGCGTGGTGGTCCTAATGACGCCTTTGGGGCGAAACCAGTACAAGGATGGTCAGATAAAGATATTGAATCCAGATGATAGTACGCTACATCATCATGGCAAACGTCATAACCACGTAACCCCACGTTTTTTCACGAATCCAATGCAAGAGACCCAGACGTCTGCTGCTCGAGGGGAGCAGGTTCATGCGTACTGAGCTCAAAGCCGAACGTGCGCACCCAACAGCCGTTATCTATAGAGTAACACCACACCGTGCTGATAGCCGGAACTAACAATCGCTCCAGAAGCGAAGCTAGTTTCGACTTTTTATTTCGCGGGGTTTTATTTATTTCATCTCGAGTGCACGCGGTCAGTGTTTTCCAAGATAGCATATTCAGTAAGTCTCTTTATCAGCGACTCTCAGACTTTTTTTTTCTCTTTGTTAAAGTCACGAACTCAATTTTATGAAGATTAATTGAACCCAGTTCATGAGACAAATGACTTTGCGTACAACGTCACGGTAGATCTCTACAATGTCAAAGCGGGTCGTAAAACCTTAAGTCCTGTAAGAGTGATGTCCAAAGGTCAAAGCCAAGAAGGTTGTGTACATCTACGACACGCGTGTCAAGGGCCGATTGTAAATTACAACCCTTCCCTGTATCTTTTGAATATACTGAGTTCATGCATTGTTGGTAGTGATTTCTAGGGGTTGGAGAGTACCGCGCTACGGGCCGAATATTGCCCGAAAGTCGTATGCTGGGAATCACTGATCTATATGAATTATTTAAACTGGTTATAATAAAAAAAAATCCAAGGTTTTCAGAGTAGATGCTACAGAAAAATGCGGGGTATCAGATACCAAGAAAAGAAGACAAATGAGTTTGTACTTATACAAGTCAACACTCGGTCTGTACATTTCCAATGTGGTAAAGCCGAGTCGGTTCGGTAATATTGTAAGACATGACTTACTGTGTAAAGTCATCATTCAAGATACAGTGTTGGAACTGTGGAGGGAGCACGAAGAAAGGGTCGTCGGAAGAAAAGCTCACTGGACAACGCAAAAGAATAGTCTGGCCTCTCTATATCCTGCTAAGAACAGCCGTTGACCGGGAAAAGTAGAGGAATTTGGTTACGCCAACTGTCACAGCAGCCCTACTATAAAAATCAAGGGTCAGATGATGATGATGAAATCGTCTAAAATAGAATCAATGCTCATAGCAATAAAACGCTAGACGATTTTTTTATAGGTAATGATAATGTTTATTGACAGAATGATCTACTGCACAAGCAAAATGAAGTTTATTTAGACGATGTGGAGAACTTTGCTGATTTTTGTAGTCGCTAGTGATATATTTATAATACAAATTATAGCTAATGCTCTAAGGACGATCATACTTAGGCAGTCAGTGGCGTAGAGCATTACCGTGTTTTTTGTTTGATTTGTTTTGTTTTTGTTTAATCATTCTGTGCTTTATTTCATACAATAGTTTCTAAATCATTTTAATAGGGGATCCATAGGAAGAGGCTAAGTCAACAATTCCAATATAACAAATACAATACAATTCAACAAAAGTATTAGGGAAGGCGAACAACAATACGATTTGGGGGGGAAGGGTTTCTAGTTAGCTAAACAACACGATTTGGGGTTTACTAGTTAGCTGTACTAACAATTTTTAGTACGAAAAGAGAAATATTTGAAAAACAAAAATCTCTCAAATAATATAGCCACAGGATTGTCAATGAGGTGAAAGGTCAGACTTCACTTGTCTCTGTGATCTAAGGGTTAACGAGAGTGCTATGTGGCTAGCACACCCCCCCCCCCCCGCCCGCTCCCCCCCCCCCAAAAAAAAACAACAACAACAACAACAAAAAAACCCACCACTTATCCATCAGTGTTGCATGGATTTAGTAATGCCCTCGACATCCCACTACAGATAGGAGGAAGGGACTCAAGAGTGAGGATCTTTATCAAGTCAAGGTCTTTGATTTCAAAGATTAAGGATGAGTGCCAAACTGCGACCTGCATATTTTTCCAAACCTGATGCAAAATACAAATTCCGTTGTCAGCCGGTGGTCTATTTAAGTTTTCCTTACGTTTTCTGCGCCTTTCTTCTGTAAAGGTTTTCCCGTGGGCCTCAAATGTGTATTCTGCGGCCTTCCTGAGAGCTCCCTGTCTTTTTCAGAGGCCGTCTGCTGCCATCGTGAGGGCAAAATGGCGCCAGATTCGGGGATTCAACTCTAATACGCCGCCCTCCTTTAAACTCGCCATATTAGATCGCCTTTGGCATGCGGTCGCCCCCCCCCCCCCCATGCAGGATAAGCTCTATCGAGAGACACTAATTAACCACAACGAGGCACTTAATTCGATGCTGAATAATTGCCAACTTTCCGATGTAAACTTCACATTGAAATGTCGGAGTGAGACTGCCTTATGAACGTACACTTCATTGGCTATCGTTGCAATGTCTTGTTATGTGTAATGCATATCCTCAAGGATATTAAAGAATTTTTCATCTTCTTCTTCTTGGCCGGCGCGTAGCTAGCAATTTTCCAACATTTGGGAGCCCGAGGGGCTTGACCACTTTAGGGCCTCTTTAATACATTTAATATTTAATGTAAAAACACTCATTTGGGGGGCCCCCTGAAGTGAGGGACAAGGGGAATTTTCCAATTCTCCCCCTCCTTCACCCACCCTCGCTACGCCACTGTTTCTTAGAATTACTAGCATGAAAGGATATTTATTCTCTGTATGTGAGAGGGTAACAAAATAATTGTAGTTCCTTTAAAAGTGTCCTCTGAACAACTTCTGGTGATGTGGCAGCCTGGCAGGTATCTATTCGTAGTTTCACTATCATTATTACTATTATTATTATACAAACGAATGAGTATTCATTCTAGGGGACTGCAAGGGTCGAGTTTCGTTAAAGAGAAATAAAATTCATTGTAGTCCCTTTATCAGTTTCCAACGAGGAATTTTCTAGTGATGTGGCAGGTCTGCAGAAGTACTGTTCTGTGACAGGCAACGAGAATGTTCCTAGAAATGTTAAGGGCCTTGAAGGTATCTGTGAGGTCAGTTGTTATTATCCCCTTGGTTGATATAACAATGGGGTATATAGTTATTTTGGATAACTTCCATTAATGCTTAATCTCAAGGCCTTGAAGGTATCTGCGAGATTATTATTATTATAATTAACCATCCCAAAAAGTTTTTAAACATTCAGAATCCTGCTTTAGTAAAAAGAATCATCATTACCAAACAAAAAAGACTTTATCCGATTCAATCCGAGACCAATTGTTATCGAAGGCCTGAACCGAGACCAATCGTTTAAAAAGACCTATACACTGACCCGCAACGTAAAACCTGAGGGTAGTTTAGACCAATAGTTCATTGTCACGTCACATGTCTGTACGATGTGGCAACGAACTATTGGTCTAAGCTGCCCACGTGACGTTGCGGGTAAGTGTTCAGGCCTTCTACAACGAATGGTATAGCTTTATCCCTGCTAGATTGAACATAGTCCCGGCTTTAGTGAGTTCATCTCAATGCAGCAGGTTTATATAATATTTGGACATTTCTTCAAAATTATTTTTATGCTTGATGGAAATAAAATCTCTAACACCAAATTGCTCAAAGAAAGAAAGTCTTCAGGGTCACATACTTTAGTGTCTAACTGCATACTCTTTAACGCAGACACTATAGCTCGACCTATCACAAAACACAATTACTTCTATCTAAACTTCTAATACCACTTTGTCCTTTAACTAGATTAGTGTTTCCCAAAGTGGGGTACGCGTACCCCCAGGGGTACGGAAAGACTTTTGATGGGGTACGCGTTGCACCTCATTAACTATGTTGATTTTTTAGAAAATACCAATTTATTATTTTCTGTTAATAAATTAAAGTGGGGGGGGGGGGGGAGGGAGGCGAGGTGGTAATCAGCTTTAAAAAAATAATAAAATAATAAAAGGGGTACACATGGTCAAAAGTTTGGGAAACATTAACCTAGAAAATGCGGACCCAGGTCAATTCAGTTTTATTTTTTGCTGATTAATGCTCACACTGGTGTAACCTCACTACCGAAGTGCAGTATGTCTAGCTCCTTCATGACGCCTGAATTCCATATCTTTAATGTTGAACAAAAAATTGGGATCATCTATTGATGAAAACTTGCCAGCTGGGCTTTTAATGGCATAACGACTCAATCTGTTGGATGATTCGGTCTAAGTGACGGGAGAGGGGGGATGAATGCGGGTGTAATTGAGCGCAGTAGCTTGCCCGGCCGCGAGGGCGCAAGGTGCTCTCGTGCTTTTATTAGTTCTGGCTTTTGCACTGTAGTGCATTGCATTGTAGTGTAGTGCATTGTCCTGTCTTCTTTTTATGCATAAAGAAGTAATCGCAATCTTTATAGTCATCACTAATAGATGTTTCATTTAGAAGAAGAGAACATATAGAATAAGAAAAAACAACATCTCCATTATTGAACGCACTCAATAGAATCGTGATGCGATATTATAGATAAAGCTTACTCTCGGAATTCTAAATTTAGATATTTGAATTTCCGAAACCTTTTACAGAATACGAATTACGATTAGCACAAAACAGACAAGACTCTTGAAAGTAAGAAAAAAAAGCCCAGATTTTTTTAAGTTACAAGGAAAACCATAATATTTAAACTAATTCTAAATGATTTTGGGTTAACCAATAGTTCCGTATTGTCAACTTTGTAAAATGTAAATGTTTTCGATTAAGGTTTACCGTTCATATTTCGGTCTAAATTTCGTCTAAATTTCTTTAGGTTATAGTGTGCCCTGCTTCATTTTTAATCTCAATATCACATAAATTGTTGAGATGTTATAGATGTTATATCTATTTCTGGTTTTGGACACAGGGATTATTTATTATCTATAGTATGTTTGTTTTATTAACTTCGAGATAATTCTGATTGAGCATTAATTGATGGGGGGAATCTGAAAGGCGCGTTCTCTAAATGGAGCGCTAAAGAGAGAAGTTAGTGCTTATTTGAGCTCTCGATGAAGCGATATTTGCAGTGCTATGTGAAGCGCTTATTTCAACGCGAAGAGTTACATCTTTCTATCTATCTATCTATCTATCTATCTATCTATCTATCTATCTATCTATCTATCTATCTATCTATCTATCTATCTATCTATCTATCTATCTATCTATCTATCTATTTATCTACCTATCTATCTATCTCTCTGTCTATCTGTCTGTCTGTCTATCTATCTATCTATGAATGTTACAGAGGCTTAAAGTCTAAAGAACATCTAAACACAGTAATGTTATAGCCCATTAAAACCTGTCTAGAACATACATTGATCTGCTTCCCTTAAGTTTAAATGCCGATTTAAAAACAGATTTATCTTTTTGAGTTTCAGTTATTGCTTTTTTTAAAAAATAAGAGTTGGCAAGTGTTGGCAATGACGTCACTCAAGAACAGTTACCTAGCTCAAGTCTTGAAACCAATTATGAAATGTATTCGACACGAACAAACGACGTTAAAAAGACTTCCGTCTGGGTATTATTTCTATACAAAAGTTTGGGTTTAGTGTAATTGGTACAATACTTTACAAACCAGTAGCTTGTAAGTTCAAATCTCAATTGAACTCTAATCAGATTTAAGGTTAGGATATGGAACATTTTATTAATTGCCTACTAGGCGAAACTGTTCGTTAGAGAAGGCCTCAACGCTAACCTGTCACAACCTTTGTGCAGTGAAGACCAATAGCTCGTTGCCCGCGTCGTACAGACTCTGACATGGCAAAGAGCTATTGTTCTGAAGTGCCCATAGGTTGTGACGTTACAGGTCAGTGTTCAGGTCTTCTATAACCATTGGTCTTGCTCTGTGCAGCATTAGCCAGAGATGTACGTGGACAGGAATGTCTCTCGAGGGCTCCACAGTCACATGAAAACGCGTTCTAAGAGATGAACCATTGTCGCTCTACGACTGAGGATTCTAATAGATGAACCATTGTAGCTCTACGACTGATGATTCTAACAGATGAACCATTGTTGATCTACGACTGATGATTCTAATAGATGAACCTCTACGACTGATGAAGGCCAACGAAGACTATAAATATATAACGAGTGTTTTTAAACAGACACATTCCTTTTAAGTTCAAATTATATTTTATAGAGCTATAGAATTAGTGTTGACTCAAAAGCGAATGTAAATATTTAATATTTTGTTCATCTGTCAACATTTTTATACACAACACGATACAACAAACTTCTATTTCTTTTCTCTTGGACCAAAATGTACGCACTCTGTTAAATACGAATAGCGATAGTGTGAATTATGAAGACGTCGGTAATATTGTACTTTTACAGGAACAGATAGATGTACTCTTGGCGTTGAGTTACATTGTCTAACACTTCGGAGAACAGTTTTCATGTTCTTGTACTTCATTAGAGAATTCCCGTTGGTACAAAGCTGTTGTAATATTCACCGACCCCCCGCACTAAGCATAAACACACACATTGTCATACAAACACACACGCACAACCAGAAATAAACACATACACTCACGTACAAACAAAAAACACGCGTTCAAACATATACACTCTTAAACACGTATAACAGACTCACATACTCTCTTTATGTGTCTCTTCATTAGAGACAGATGTTCGGTATCCCACCGCTATTCACGGCATCAATGTTACTTTCCCTGTCGCGAATTTCCATACAAGCGAAATATATATAAAAAAACTTTTAAACTCTTTCTCTCCTAACTGACGATACCAGCGTTTATTCCACCAGAATGTGGTAAATAATTACGGAGAGAAAGAGTTAAAACAAACCTTGAATAATGGAAAGAACAGGAAATGACTGCCATATATCTCATTATTAATTGGTTATGTAAAACAAACAACCGATGAATGTATTGTTATTGACCATGAATATTAAAGTAAAATTTCAAGTTGATCTGAGAATGGGACGTGAGGAATTAACGTGTGAAGACCTTAAAAGTGGAATAGTTTCATATCCATAGCCACATATCTCATTAAGTAGCATTTATTTCTCTTTTTCGATATGAAACAAAATAATTAAATCACCAATAATTAATAGACTAATTTATTTTTTGATTGATTCTTTTTTTTTTGTTCAGGTAAAACATTTAATTGTTGAAAGTTTCAACTTGATTTGAGAATGGGCCAATGAGAAATGAAGTGTACAAAAATTGTTGATATGTATACTCAGTGCTCGATTTAGGAAAAAACCAGTGCCGGGGATGAACAATTTTTCTGCAGAGCCGGGGATAAATACCATCCCCGGCGGGGATGGTAAAAGTTAAAGCAGAGCCGGAATTGGAGCCTCTCAGTGCAGGGTATTCCCGGTTTCGCAACAATCTGAGCCTATCTACTAATCCTGCTACTCCCACTACTACTATTATTATTACTAACACTTCAACTACTAGTGCTACTACAATATAACATGTCACAGCATGCGAAAACAAATTATTTACAATACAACAAAAATCCATTTCTTCAGTTTTTGACTTATTCCACTGCATTTAGTTCTATCTTGAACATTTCTGCTCATATCCAAACTGAGTGTTTCAAAATGTTTCACTAAAGCTGGATAGTTTTGCCAGATTGCTTGAACACTACGCAAAGAGGATGCCACCCAACGAATATCAAATGTACGACTAATTTTTAGTAACTCTGTGTGTACTTCTTTTGGCACAATTTCTAATTGATTTCTATTCTTTGGTGATCGTGAAAAATAGAATATAATGATTCAGCAAATATCTGAAAGTGTAAAAATTCTGTTGATGTTTTCAATACATCGTGAATAGCTAATTCCAATTTGTGAGCCATAACAAAATCTGTATTAATTTTCTGTTTCAATAATGCCTAAGCACCTTGCATTTCACCTTGTAAATTACTTGCGCCATCAGTGCAAATTCCAATAAGCGCCTTTTCAGTATATCATCTGTAAATCCAAACTTATGTAGAACTTCAAGCAATGAATTTGCAATATCTTCACTCGTTTGACTAGGCAGTTCAAAAAGATCTAAAAACCAATTGTTTATTTCATTGTTGTATGTTATTCGTCTATAAAGAATAAGAGAAGTTTTCACAGAGACTGAAGTACTTTCATCAAATAATAAGGAAAAAGTTGCTTCAGTCTCAAATAGAATGTATTTTAAAAGCTTTTCCTTCATTTTTGTAGCAACAAAACTATAATATTTTTGCAAGAATGATCTGAAAAAAGACACTTCCCTACATCCAGGCCATTCAGTTCCTGAAGAAGCATAATTTCCGGATGTGAAGTAAATGCACAATCACGATTACAAACTGTATATGCTGTGCGAAAAATACATGATGTAACTTCCACTTGATTCTGATGTTGAAGATGCCATAAGTTCTCACTTTTTGATAAACTTCTTTCAATCAAGCGTTTTTCTTCAATTAATTTGATATTTGCACAAATTCCATGTGACACACTTTTACCATGTTCTGTAATTTTGTCATTGAGTTTTTTAATTTTGCTTTTTTTAGAGTTTATTTCAAGTATGGAGAGACCTTCAACAAAAGATTTCTCTATTCGCATTCTTTCTTTTCCATGCAAGCCTAAATTTTTTACTGAAGTACAATATGTACAGATTACTTTTCCATCGGCAGTGGCTTGGAGCCATGGTCTGCTTTTCTGACATGTTTTGAATCTTGTTAGGGATAGTCCCTCAGGAAAAAATTCACCCTGTATGGGCTGTATGTTTCCATCATTTATTAATTCATTCAAATTTTCATCTGCATTCAATATATTTACAGGTTCATCGCAAGTATTTTGGAAACATTTGGGTCTGATATTGACATAATGAATTTCAGTAATTTGCCCGATAACCACTTTCTTTGAATCCAATAATGATTGCATTCTGCATTTCACAACCGTGATGTGCCCATTGTCATGCCGAATGTGTATGTCTGTTTCCAAAATATCTGCTGTGGCTCGCACTATTGGTTCATCACACCAATGTCCATCCAATCTTTGGCATTCTAAATATGCAGTGAAATCTTTATAATGTTTTAATAAAAAATGATTCGTCAATATAATCTGGATGGTTTTCTAAATATGTCACTGCATCCTGTCTCAACTGCCAAGCATTGTATTAGGAAATCGGATTTACACAACTGGATTGTTGAAGTTGGTCGATTATGGCATGAAAAAAGCAGTTGCCATCACTTTGTACATCAACAACGATGCATCCTCGCTCCTCAACTATTTTTTTAAGATTTGTTGAAACAACATTGGAGTCCCCGATGCCTGAAAATTAAAACAATACAGTATGAATTACAATGAATGACTGTCAGAGCAGGCACAGTTCTAGGAGTAGGATGGAAGGCCAGTTTTCAGACCTGCCTCTCCAATAAACATTGAATAACACCCCCACACCATACCATCCCCTGATCTATCTAGCATTTGATTACATTTTTATAACATCAGATGTATCTTAACCTATTAATTCTATCTTTCTTGACAGCTTATATAACACTGTTTACTAGCTAATAGATTTTTTAAACTTATTATTTTATATACTATATTAATTAATAACAATATCAATCAATATATATTCAACTGCTTATGAATTTTGATTTTAATTTCAAATCAAACTTATTAAAGCCAAAATAAATAAACTTATAATATTTTATTGGTTTATTTTATTTATAAAAGTTAAAGCAGAGCCGGGAATGGAGCCTCACAGTGCCCGGCGGTAAATCGAGCACTGTGTATACTATATTGTTACAAATGACCAGTGACAGAAAGAGGTTAACGTGTGACCCCGGCGAGATAACACAGCGGCGGGTGTTCTCTGGCATGTACATATATAAACAAAGACAGGATGTGACGTGTCCTTACGTGTTATTCCAGAAGGTACTAGCAATGTCCAGTGACAGATAGAGGTCACAACTTGTGACCCTGGCAAGATGACACTGCAGCCGATGTTTTCTGGAATCTACATGTTTAAACAAAGACAATATGTGACGTTTCCTAACGTGTTATTCCAGAATATACTAGCAGTGTTTGTGCAACACTTTCATTCACACTTTGGAGGAGCGATTAGGGACTCTATATAAGCCAGAGAGTTAATGTAAAAGTCAGTCGTGAGTGAGCCGTAACAGTCGATACAGACGATGTAAGATGTGTACGGCTCTGATTCGGTAGACTTGAGTACAACTTGGTTCAGCTTTGGGAGACCTGGAGCGACACTGGGAAGTGTGTCGTTGGTCTGTTCTGTGGAATACGGCTCGATGCAAGTTGAGAAGAGATGAATTGCAACGAAGTGAAGAGATGAATTGCAACGAAGTATAGCTAACTGTAAACTGACAGATATTGTAGTCTTCTACGTTACATATTACAGTAACAAATTGTTAGAGTTAATAATCAATAAAGTTATATGAAGCTGTAAGTTGAGTCGTCACGTTTTTTACAGAGTTTTTTTGTGTGTGCCTACTAGTACATTTAGCCAGAAGATTCAGAAATACGTAACAATATAATATGTTTTCCAAAAAGATTCTTAAACTCATTAATAATGTAGCAATATTACTGTAATATTCATTAATGATGATTAATTAAAAAAACCCAGTAAAATGAAGTATAATATGGTTTACATTTTAATAATACATTAACTAATAACCCCAGGGTGACTGCAATAGAACAGAGTACATTGCACATGGCAGGCATGAAAAGGAATTCAGGACATATATCCAACGACTTTATCCATCGAGGTTGTTTTCAGGAGTATGCAAGCCTGTACAACGAATGCTTTAGGACATTGGCATAAAACCAAAGCAGACATCTAAGACAAGCATTTAAAACAGTGTTAGAGACATATCGCAGAAGTACAAGACTAAGAGCCCAATTACTTTCCATAATTTCTGACTCGGGCCCAATGGTTTTGGGATTTTCAGACTAAAATCAATAACATTATTCTGCACTTTGATTTTGTTACAAAGCTTATAGCAACTCACTCTGTCTAGTACACATCTCGTAGACGTTATTTCTACCACATTCCAATCTCAGATCAAGTTGAAAATTTGTATAAAATATTCATTATCAATGACAACACATGAATCAATTTTCAAAAAAAGTTAATAATTAGTAAATTATCTAGTAGTAATTAATAGTGTTTTGCATAGAAAAAAAGGAGATACAACTTACAGTTTGAAGGTGTGTAGCGTCCACCCGCAATTGGTGTTGCTTAAATAAGCTCTTTATATACTTTTAAAAATATTTTGCTTGTTTTAAATACGGTTTGTATTGTTTAAATAAAAAAATGTGCTACTAGCAAAAGAGCTTGGCCATTTGAAATTCTAAAAAGAAAGCTAAGATTGTTTGACAGTTTGGGTGTCTTATCTTCCTTTATTAAAACTTCCGCATCCTGTACACCGTACACACCAAAAAGCTTTCAATTTATGGTTTTTGGCTCTTGTATGAAAATCTCGAATAAGGATTTAAAATATTTTAATATATTTTAAAAAAATTGCTTTAAAAAAAAATAAAGGAACTTGAGGTCGATGGTGATATCAAAGGAGGGTGTTGCTATTTGAAATTGTGCACCATAGATTTCCAAACAGATTTTAATTAGATGTAATACATTATCTCCCTTTAACTCCCACACGCGAAATTTTATTTTGATGTTTGATGCTCTCCCCTTTCACCAATTAGCATTTCCTTTATGTTCTTAAGTTCTGAGGATGATAAAGAAAGTTTAATGAAAAGTCGGAAGCAAGAAACTTTAAACATTCTAATTATATCAGCATTTTAAATCTTTATTTTTTGTTCTTTAAATTTAGATTCTAATTTTTAAACTTTGTTTCTTTTAAACTTTTGTGACTTTAAAATGGAGATTGAGAGCAGTATTGCAGACGACCATCCAGAGGGCTCACCTTTCCCCCTACCCCAAATATCTTTTTGATCAGTAGTTATATTTGCCACCCTGAGGTCAAGCAGTGTTCTTGAGACAGAGGTCGTGATTCGAGCTCTGATGAAGACCTGCACTTGTGCCATATTCAATTCATCCTTTCTCTATTTAAAGATAAAGTACTCTACTGCTGCCAATATTTGTGTGACGGGTACGCATCTAAAATAATACATCAAAAGTATCATTTAATAATATACCATAAACGTGCATTATATTACATCTCGAGAGGCCATCTTTTCTCTTGCAACTTATCACATGACTTGATTCTTGATAGACATCCACTCTCACATGCTGGCCATTATAGAATCGTTACGGGCCACATTGTTTATACCACACATATATATATCATTCTTCGATATATCTTCACCTATCCCTTGGGGCACCACACAAGATTTGTCGACCGTCTTTCTTCATTCCTCTGTCTTTTAACTAGGGTAGAACCACTTTCCATGGCAGGCCCATCCATTGTTCGATGTTGTCTTTCCATCGCTTTCATTGTCTGCCTCTTCTTCTTTTTCCTTATACTGTTCTCTGTAGGAAGGTCTTTGCGAGCCCTGAAGACATTGTAATATGGCCATAGAGTTTAATTTTTTTTATAGTATTTAGCAGGATGGCTGTCTGGTCATGCGGTTTGCGCGCTGGACTGTCGTTCGGATTTATCGATGGTCGTGGGTTCAAATCCTGCCCGCTCCCATCCCCCGTCTTCAACTCTGAAGGAACAGCCGAAATATGTAAAACATTTCACAAACAAACAAACATTTTTTGTAGATCGTCGTGGGGTCAATATACCATACCTATAATATATAATATTACAGGAACATGGCATTCTTATAAAAAAAATACTGCCCGCATTTCTAGACACATTCCTTTTTAATTTCCTGTCTCCCGCGTCTGATCATAAGGTGGGGGGGGGGGGGGAAGACAACACCCCGCTTCCCTTTATCGATTGCTTCCTTTCTCTCCCTGTTTAATTGGAATGTCCTCACCGGCTCGACGTTCAATAGTGAATTTCATTTCTAAAACGAGCAACTGCATCCTAATTTTAGGACGTCATCCGCGATCAATCCATAAACATGCTTTTATAGGGATAAATCTTTTTTTTTTTTTTCAACGCATTACTGTGTCATAAAAATATCCGGAGCATTTTTTTAAAGAGAAAAGTTACAACTCAATTTAATGCAATCAAAAGCCCAGCCATGCTGACGAGGAGCACAGAGGCGTAGTGAGGGGGGGGGGGGCAAGGAAACACGATCCCCGGGCGCCAACGTCAGGCCACACGCAGAGAGGGGAAAAAAATTATTGTCGATATTTTAGTTAGGTAATAAATTCTAAGGTTATTTGTATTACATTATTATTAAATACTTCTATTTATAAGCCTATGTTTCTATGTGATCTTCATGTAAAATGGGCGAGGGGCGTAAAATAAAGTTTCTTGCCCCGGGCTCACGTTTCGCTCACTACGCCTCTGGAGGAGCATGAACCGTTTCATTTCTATAGCAGCTTATATACCTCTAAAAGTATAGAAGTATTATAAGGGCAGGGGCGGTGTGGTTGAGTAGTCTCAGTTTCGAATCGCCTTGAAGTTCGGACGTCCCTGGGGTACCTGAAAATAGTTGGGGAAAGTAAAGGCGATTGGTCGTTGTGCTGGCCACAGAATACCCTCTTTAACCTTCGTCCAGAAAAACAGGTGAAATTGACATCATCTGCTCTATATGATATCAGTATATGTTATTTTTTTACTTATAAGGATGGCTACCTGTCCGAGTTTTTAGGCCTTCAATAATCGAACTAAAGACAATCTGTAACGCACAAATATTGATAACTACGAGTGTGTTGATATAAAGTAAAGGCGGTATGTCGTTGTGCTGACCACATGGCACCCTCGATAACCGTCGGACATAGAAACAGATGGCCTTTACATCATCTGCCTTATAGATCGCAAGGTCTGAAAGGGGTCTGGGGCATTTTACGTCTGAAGAGACGATCTCTTCCCTTTGCAACTTCTTGTGTGACTAAAGAGACCAATCCCTGATACACTGCTGCGGTCACTGATTGGGCATATATAATCACCAGGCGCCGTTGCATTTTCACTCTTCTTTCTGCTTCTGTTGTGTATGGCATCTGCAATCGGGACTCTTCCTTTATGCTCGCTCTCCATGTAGATCTATCCAGTGCTACTTTTTCCCAACAGCTAGTGTCGATTTTGAAGAGCTTCATGTCGCGTTTACATACATCCGTATAACGTAAAAGTGGGCGACCAGCGGCTCTCCTGCCTTCTATTAGATCACCATACAGAATGTCCTGTGGAAGTCGATCTTCATGGCAGGAAAATAAAACAACTAAATATCCGATACCTAAGGTAGATCTTTAAAATAAGTCGGCAAGATAAAAAAAACAGTGAGGAAGTGCTAAGAAGAACAGGATGCCAGGACATCCGCTGTGTCATCAGCAGCAGATGCCTCGAAAGGGGCACCATTAACTAAACGCGTGGTGAGTAAGTCGTTAAGTAAAGAGGCTTATGTTCCTTCCCTATGTATAGTGTGCATTTCATATCATCTATTTTATCACATCTTTATTTGTCCTATACAAATCAAGCAATCTGAAAATAGCAACTTATTATCTATCCTAAGAGTCTATTGCAGTGAGGATTGGAAATAAAAAAATAGAAGCCTCGTATATCTGGATTGTGTTGTTTTTTCTATCCCAAAGCATATTTTCTAGATATTCCAGAATAGATAATGACATTTAGTCGATACAATTTACTTGGAGACTGGGAAATGACTGGATGGTACAACTAACGATCCGTCAGAGTGTGCGTGTCTTTGTATGTGTGAGTGTGGGTGGTGGTGGTGGATGGGGCGTGGTTGACAAACTCCTAATGACGGATTACTACTTACCTTGTTAAGAGGGAAAATGAGTGTGTGCGTGTGTGTTGGGGAGGGGGGGTAATTACCCATAAATTCTGAGTTGTGAACTAGTCATTGAGTATTTGATAAGCGTTCTCGATATTTACTTGCGATTAAAAAAGTGGTTTAGAGGGCGGAGGTGTGTGTATTTGCTTGGGGGTGGGGGGAGACTTAGCCTCTTTTTCACATCACGCGCTAGATCTACTTATCGTTGCAGTTGCGTCGGAGTTTTATGAGTACTACGTCACGAGGAATAAACACAGGCAGGGTGTGGTAGAAAAGAGGCACTTGTATTCTTGCGCGGATAAAAATAAAGAATAAGTCTTTACGACTCTAGTGCTACCCCAAAAAGCGGAGTTAAAGTCTATATTTGAACCTTCACTCAGTGCTTTCAGGACAAGCGAAACTTCTGAAACAAGTCATAATCAAGTAGCATAGACTCAGCTCCATTAAAATGGATTTTTTTTTAAACAAAGCTTTATTAAACTCACTCCGTCTGTCCAGTACACATGTTGTACACGTTTTTTCTCCCAGTTAAGATTCATAGAT
This sequence comes from Biomphalaria pfeifferi, assembly GCA_030265305.1. Lineage (NCBI taxonomy): Eukaryota > Metazoa > Mollusca > Gastropoda > Planorbidae > Biomphalaria > Biomphalaria pfeifferi. The sequence continues at coordinate 573,716 of JASAOG010000161.1, read as the reverse complement.
CAAGTTGAAATTTCGCGCAACTATTCATAGTTCTTGACAATACACGAATCAATAAAAATGTTCATTAGTTGCTAATTGTATAGATCATGAACGTGGCAAGCTATAACCTGAACAAATGATGTTCTTTCTTAGTGGTATTTAATTAATTTTATTTCATATCGAAAAGGGAGTTAAATATTGCAGTGTTGACAGATATGGCAGTGAATTTGCGGTTGTTCCCTTTTGATACGCTTTTTTTTTTTCTTTTTTCGATGATGCAACTAGTGACTCGAAAGTGACTGCCTGTCCGAAAAGGGTTGGGCACTACTGCTCTAAAGCAGGGGCAACCTGCGGCTCACGAGCCACATACGGCTCTTTGGATGTTAAGCTGCTGCTCTTTAGTTCCATACTCAAATATTATTTATTTTATCGAAAAAAAAATTGAATCGATTATCTAAAAATTAGGCACCGATTCAATCTCTCAGCCACTTGCACTTGCTTTTCACCGCACCCCTCCCCATGTCTTTAAATGTAACATATTTGCAGGTGGAAGAACTCAACATTCTTCTGCCTTATCACTTGATAGAGATGAGTCTTGCGACATAAAGACACGGCACAAGTTGGCTTTCTGTCATTTCAATGTCGTTTCAATAGCAACTGATGGAGCCAGAAGTAGGACAAGAAATAAAAGAGAATCTGCGAGTCTACACGTATGTCTTACGTTTCACTGCCTACTGCAGCAAGAAGTGCTGGCCAATAGCACTCTACCATCGTCAGTTGAAAGAATTCTTCAACGAAATGGAGACTCAGTAGTCTAACCTTCTTCTTCCCAATAAAGTCCGATGGCTTTCTACAGGTATGGTGTTGAAACTTCCAGGTTTGTGCTTGAATAAAATAAATACATTCCTAAATAAGGATGGTATTAATCACCCTGAATTAGAGAACGACAAATGGTTGCTAAAATTTTACTTTATGGTGGATATTTCAGGAAAAGTAAATACGATGAATCTAAAACTACAAGAAAATGAAAACCCAGCCGATGTTTTGGTAGAAGATAAGAGCGGTGGCTGAGCAGCAAAAAGCTTTGCTTTCGAACCGGGGTCCCAAGTTAAAATCGTGTTGAAGACTGGGAATTTTTAATCTCTGGATATTTTTTAGCGCTTCTAAATTCACCCAGCTTTAATAATTACCTGACATTAGTTGTTAAAGTAAATGTGGTTGGTCGTTGTGCTGACACCCTCGTTAACCGTGGTTCACAGAAAGAGATGACCTCTACATCATCTGCTCTAAAGACCGCAAGGTCTGAAAGGGGAACTTTACTTAATCAGAGCTATAAATGACTTCATTTTCACTTTCAAAAGCAATATCGCGATAAAAACAGTGCAGGAATTCTTCATCACAGTTATTTTGTAAAAATTACAGATGAATTTGCTGAGAGATTTGAGCATTTCAAAACCATCAAAACCATTCTAGTATTCATAGTAAATACCCTCAACACAAATAGTAAAGAAATCCCTATTGAGCCATTTGGAATTGATACTGGACTTTAAAAAGAAAAGCTTTCTGGAGTGGAGAATTTACAGATTTGAAAAGCAAATTGGAAGAGTTGGAGGTCCAGAAATGTATGTACGTAACGCAACAAAAGTGGACAGCTTTCAAAGAAATGCCGCGAGATGAGGCACTCATATTCGATGCATGGAATTGTCTTTCAGATTGCTACAGTGAAGTGAAAAGGTTGGCAATTGGAGTATTAACTATATTCGGATCGACATATTCATACGAGTGTGCACTGTATTTAGTGGATAGCCAACTAACAATTGAAAATTTAAGAGTCGTGTTTGAAACTAAAAACAAGTTATGATACAAATGTATACAAACTTTCTAAAACCAAAGCCATCGCTTTGAATTTGTTTCCTCAATTGTTTTGTTATTGAAGTACAAGTTAGTGTTGTATGTAAATGTTTAATTCTTTTAATTTATTTATATTCATAATAAGTAATTATCTAATAATCCCATATATATATGTATATATTATCTAATTTGTTGTGAAAAATGCTAGTCATATATAAATAAATAGATTCGTTTTTATTCATCGAAGAATTTTATTTATCCGAGTACTATTTATGGTTGGCAAGAAAAAACTTTGTGGCTCTTAAAAAACTTTGAAATTTAGTAAATTGTAATTTTTGGCTCTTCCGGTTGCCGACCCCTGCTCTAGAGCAGTACTTCCCGAAACTGGGCTCCGCGGAACCCTAATGTTCCTGAATAGGTGTTCCACGAACTACTGGAATAACTATCTAGTAATCTACTGCCTGAATTAACCTCCCTAAAAAATATGCAAAGTGTCCCGCTAAAGGCATAGAATGTGGGAAGTGTTCCGCTTTGGCAAACGTTTGGGATACCGGCTTCTGTAAAGACTATTCCCCAAGAACAAAGTAGCTAACAAGGCGGATTCGAGGGATTGGGTGGGGGTGAGTATTTTAAAGTTATATTACTTGCAAGTTGACCCTATTTTCCGCCCCATCTTATCTTATAAAATACAGACGTTACTTCAAAAAAGAAGATGATTACGTCCAACGCGTCATGCATTTAGTCATGCATGTTAACCAATGACTTAAATTCTGCTAAGTCATTGGTTTTCCTGGCTGGCTCAGGCAACTCATTCCATGCTCTAATAGCACTAGGGAAGAAGGAGCGTTTGTACAAATTTGTCCTAGCATATGAAGCGAAGAATGTACATTTATCTTTGTGTACAAGATATAAGCAGTTATCTTCCACGTGGCTAAATTTGGAAGTGGACTAATAAATGTTAAATTACTTGAGTAAGTTACTAGCCAGACATTACCCGCAGCCTGCGGGACCTAGTTTGTGTTTACTAATCTAGTGGATTGGATTTAGATGTATGTTATCTTAGCTAATGATCCTTTCAAGTTTTTTAAAATTAGTTTTGCGAAAATGGGTTTACCCGAAGGCGATACATTCATATCTATTAAAATCGAAAGAAGCGATAGATGAATAGGATATAAAGTACAATTAAAACGGGTTTACCCGATTTGTCAAATGAATGGTATTATAAGTAAGTCAGGACGTTCTTAGCAGATATTTGGAACGAATTTATGTAAAAATGCTTTTGAAAGTTTGTACCCAAGGAACATTTCTGCTAAGTTTTATTAAGATTGGTCAAGCGTTTTTTATTTCTATTCTGAATATAGATACATACATACATACATACATACATACATTCATACGCCTTATTTCTACTTTATAGTATAGATTATCTGAACAAGGCTTTTTAATGTGCTTGTTTCTTTACTGCTAACTGTCTATCTATTGTTGAGTTCTAGAATATGACAACAGGCCCAACCATGGGCCCGCAATACCGGTATACATGTTAAGGCTTCTCAATAGACTATCAAAAGCAATACACATTAGCCACCACCAACTGAAACCTTACCATTTACTCCCTTTACACAAAATGTTCATTTCTAACCTGATGGATTGCAACCTAATTCTCACTTGTCCACAATTCTCTTCTTCAGCGTTTGCCAAATTTTTTCCTCAACAGAACACAAAATAGAGCAGTGAGATTCATAACAAACGAATATTTACATTTGACTAGAGTAACACCTTTAGTAAAATCACTAAATTTAGAAAGCCTTCAGGACAGAAGACTTAAAAGTAAAGTAGCAATTTTACATAAAACACTGAACCATAATCTTCAAGTACAAAAACAAAATTTAATAAAATACTCTGAAAGACACAAAGATAAAGGCACATTCCTCGTCCCATATGCTAGGACAAATTTGTACAAATGCTCCTTCTTCCCTAGTGCTATTAGAGCATGGAATGGGTTGCCTGAGCTAGCCAGGAAAACCAGTGACTAGGCAGAATTTAAGTCATTGGTTAATATGCATGACTGAATACATGACGCGTAGGACGTAATCATCTTCTTTTTTGAAGTAACGTCTGTATTATATAAGATAAGATAAGACGGAACACTTCGCACATTCAGAGTATTTATCGAAACATTTTGATTATCTGTACAGAGGTTTATTCATGAGGTGGCTTAGTAGTTAATTATTCCAGCAGTTCGGGAATCACCTATTCAGGCTTGGCGGAAAACTAGGGTTTCGCGGAACACAGTTTGGGAAACACTGGTGTACATGTTGAGATCGAGATGAACAATTTATGACAACGTTGAAATCCTGGTGAGTTTGCTAGATACCAATCGTTGTAGTAGGCCTCAACGCTTGCGACGTAGCCATTGGTCTAAACTTCCCAAAAGCTGCTACGTCGCAGGTCATTGCTCAGGCCTACTATAACGATGGGTGTCAGTATGTTCCTCTTTTAAATTACACGAACCACTTGCCATTTAAATCATGTTTCATGTTAAATGAGATGAATTAGAACACACTGGTGCATGTGCCGTTATCACGACCATATCTTTGCATCCTCGTAGAAACATTTAAAAGAAAAATATTTACAAACAGCGAAAAGGAACTACCTCCTATAGAGGTCTTCGAAAATACTAAGAAAATTATCAACCTTGTAACAAATGAGCTCGTTAGCACTGGTCCCAGCGAGACCTGATTCAGATGTCCTTAAGGTCCGAGAACGTCCCGTTCCCTATTATGGACCTCTTGACCAAGGAAAGTCTTTTATCCATGGCCAGGATGAAGCATCGGCTCTTCACCAATCCCTCTGTCCGAAGTCCCGCCTTATCCGAAGTGATCATGTATTCACACCTGGTGTGTCGCTAGTCACGACCCCCTTGAGCCCTGCACGAGTTCTCTCTCCCGTGCGAGGCCGGAGGCCGAGCCGCGTGGGGGCCCTTCGTATGCCTATAATGTCCCACCGAACCCGAATGAACGAATCGATGGGGGTTGGACGGGTTAGCGAGCCTTTGTTACATCGCTACCACGTGCAGTGTACAGTCTCTCTACCGTACTTGTGGTAGCCCACTGAGAGCTATGTGTGCTACCGTACTTAGCCTATCCGTTTCCCTTGGCGGACGTTTCCACAGGAGGGCCACGCTGAGGAGACGGGAGCATTCCTCCTGCCCATCGTGACCAACCGTTATAGAAGGCCTGAACACTGACCTGAAACGTCACGACTTTGTTTGCAGTTTAAACCAATCTCTCGTTGCCAGGTCACAGGTGTGTACGACTTGGTGACGAGCTATTGGTCTAAAGTACCCACAGGCTGTGACGTTCTTTTTTTAAGTAACGTCTGTATTTCATAAGATAAAATAAGAAAAGGAAGAGCGAAAATGCAATGGGAATAGTGATGATGAGCTGAGGCACGATGACGTTAGAGAGGGCGCACCACGTAAGGCGAAATTATGTAAATATGCTCTCGAATATTTACAATTAGGACTTCCCCGTACGAAGGCAACAGCCACAATGTGTCATATGTTTCAATGCGTTACATTGTGTCATATGTTTCAATGCGTTACAATGTGTCATATGTTTCAATTCGTTACAATGTGTCATATGTTTTAATGCGTTACAATGTGTCATATGTTTCAATGCCTTACAATGTGTCTTATGTTTCAATGCTTTACAATATATCATATGTTTCAATGCATTACAATGTGTCATATGTTTCAATGCGTTACATTGTGTCATATGTTTCAATGCGTTACAATGTGTCATATGTTTCAATGCCTTACAATGTGTCATAAGTTTCAATGCGTTACAATGTGTCATATGTTTCAATGCTTTACATTGTGTCATATGTTTCAATGCGTTACATTGTGTCGTATGTTTCAATGCGTTACAATGTGTCATATGTTTTAATGCGTTACAATGTGTTATATGTTTCAATCGCACGAAAGTTTGAAATCTGCTAAATGGAAGCGTCATCTTGTAACTTATCATAATGAACTTTTTGTATCTTATCTTATCTTATATAATACAGACGTTACTTAAAAAAAGAAGATGATTACGCCCTATGTGTTATGCATCTATTCATGCGTGTTAACCAATGAATTAAATTCTGCCAATAGCTGGCTCAGGCAACCCATTCCATGCTATAATAGCACTGGAAGAAGGAGTGTTTATACAAATTTGTCCTAGCATGTGGAAAGAGGAATGTGCCATTATCTTCGTGTCTTTCTGAGTATTTTATTAGATTTTGTTTTTGTATTTGAAGATTATGGTCTTAGTGTTTGATGTATAAAATCTTAATCGTAAAACAAAAATGTTCTCAACAACTGAATACTATTATATTATGTTATTATTGTGTGCAGTTTTAATCTCCCATCGAGCGCCTTCCAAGATGGCGGATAGGGGAATGCCCTAAAGATTTGGTGGGTACCGGGGAAATAAAATACCCGGGGTGGACCAAAATCAAACCTGCTGCCTTGCAGAAAGTGGAGGGATCCACAAAGGCTAGGGCAACTTACCCGAAAATAAAGGCAGCTATCCAGAGAGCTGAAAGGGGCAGCCCCTCCCCCCCCCCCCGATGGTTGTGCGCAACCCTGTCATATACAAAAATAATTCTACATACACGAACACCCGGTACAGATCTCAATTGAAAACGACGTAGGCCTGACAAAAAGGACACGATTTTTGTTGTGCGAAAAGGAACGTGCTAAGCCTCTAGAGAGCAGGTGCACTAGCCCAACTTACTCAAGTGTTAAAGAAATATAGGATACCCCTTGTAGCCCTACAGGAAATCAGGTGGAAAGACTCGGACATTCTCAGAACTAAGGAGTATACTATATTTTATAGTGGTGGAAGCACTAACAACTTAGGTACAGGTTTAGCTGTTAAAAAGGAAATTTTAGGCAATGTAATTGGATTTAAACCTGTAAGTGATAGACTCTGCTCACTACGTTTGAAAGGAAAATTCTTCAACATATCATTTATCAATGTTTATGCTCCTACTGAAGATGCAGATGATAACACAAAAGAAGCCTTCTATAATGGACTGGAAAGCTATGATGAATCACCAAAGCATGACATCAAAATAGTCCTAGGAGATTTCAATGCAAAAATTGGAAAAGAACCAGTATTCAGACTAATAAATGGCAAAGAAAGCTTACATGAAGAGGCCAACAATAATGGCATAAGATTAATGGATTTTGCAGCAGGAAAAGGAACTTCTATATGCAGCGCGAGTAATTATAAGGTAACATGGATCTCACCAGATGGCAACACCCAGAATCCAATAAATCATATACTAATAGATAAGAGACATGGATCAGATATACTAGATGTAAAAAGTTTCAGAGGAGCAAATGCTGACTCAGACCACCTACTCGTAAAAGAAAGAGAGCACAGCAATATGATAGTCAAAAACTCACAAAGGATCCACTTGTTGCAGAAACTTATAGAATTGCACTCCAAACCCAACTAACAACATTGGAAAAGGATAGTGACTTTTCATAAATGAACATTGGGCAATAATAAAGCATGCTATCAAAAGAACAGCAGAAGAGGTGGTTGGATTTAAAAAAAAAAGAACAGCAGAAGAGGTGGTTTAAAATCTATGGTGTGTTGGGGTTCGCCTAAATGGTATAGTTTGTAAAGGATCCTGAACTTAAAACGTCTGAGAACCTTTGTCTTTTTCAACCAATTACCAGGCTAAATGAAGAGGATTAAATAGCTTGTAGTCTAGTGTGTGTTCACTTGTTTTATGTTTCAATTAGAGTTGTTCGTTTTCTTCATCCCAATTCTAGTATAGTGTCCGGTCATCCAACTGGTGTATGTTGGGTCACTAGATTTAACTTCTGAAAATACAAGACCAATGAACCGAAATCATTGTAACGGCCTTCTTCTGGAATTATTTCGATCTATCTGTTTATAGAACCAACTTGCAGTGTCTTTCCTACTGTTCGACATAAAATCGGCACGCATAATCAAACACCTTTTGAGAACTCTCCTGTGCTTACAAGCCATTCATCAAGTGTTCTTGTACTTTTGCAAGACATGAACAGACATGAACAGACATGAAAGCATGTTAAATAGATAATGTCTGTAAAGATAGCACACCGTTAATCATCATCATTCATTCTAGATTTTTTTTTTATTTTACTTTTATTTTAGTTTAAAGATTTAAATAGGCTTAAATATAAGAAAACTGGAATGCCGGTATCGTCTGGTATTTGCAGCTTTAAATGTTAAAACACACGTTCCCCGCCAAAAATGTACGACCTCTACGTCCCCCCCCCCCTTCTCTTTGATAGTTTTAACTCTTTCTCTCCGTAATTATTTACCACATTCTGATGGAATCAACGTTTGTATCGTCAGTTAGGAGAGAAAGAGTTTAATGTATGATGACAAGGCAACAAATAGATGAGAACTATTTGGAAAGACCTAGTGCATTAGTGTCAAGGTTAAAACTGAACAATGTCAGAAAACAATTTCATATTTAGTTAAAAACTTTGCGCTTCTTGCCAAGGCCATTCACAGATCATGAACATGAACACAAAACCTCAAATCTGAACAAATGATATTCTTTCTATTCTCATCCAGTGGAGATACCAGAGAAGGATTCAAAGTTCAACAAAGTTTTTATTCGAAGGCTGATTCGCTTAAAAAAAAAAATTTGAATGATTTCAATACTTACAAAGCATTAAAAAAATCTTCAATATTTTCAACATTTAACTCTTTTGCTGACCACTGTAAAAATCAATAATTGTAATCTTAAACTATAACTAGGTCCTCAGGGCTCGCAAAAGATCTTCCTGTAAGGAACAGTACCAGGTAAAAGAAGAAAAAAAGCAGATAAAGATAGTGATGGGAAGCTAACATCAAAGAATTATTATAACTTTTACATAGCGCTACTTTCATGCTTATAGCATACTCAGAGAGCTATGGTCCAATCTTATTTGTGGTCCAGTGAGGGGAGAGGTATCTGGGAGAAGGTTTTCCGTGCTGCCTTAAGGCGTTCAGAAATCACAACTCTGCTCCAGTCGGGTGTCGAACCTCGACCCCCCCTTCATAGGTAGCCAAGCCAAGTTCAAGCGTACTTGGCCTCTCGATCACGCTTCCCACGCTTCAATGAAAGAGAATCTAGTCAAGGCAAAAGACGAAAAGATGGTCGACAGGTCTTGTGTGGTGCCCTAACGGTCCATCAGGTGAAGGTAAAGTTCTGACTTAATAAGGTCTTCTTGTTACGGCTAAGATTTTATTATCTTCTAGTTAAAGGGAACTCCCCCCGAAACTCCATCCAAGATAAAGACCACAGTGGAGAGTTTTGACTCCTTTCTTGAGGCTTTGCCTCCGCAGGTTACGGAATCGTTTCCAGGACTGGAAAAGACCATAAAGCTTAAAAAATGAGTAAAACTATGACTAAAATTCAGAGAAGCCAAACGATATTAAATGTGTCCCTTTCAGACCTTGCTCATCTGTTTCTTTGGCCAACAGTTAGCGAGGGTTTTATGTAGCCAGCGCAACGACAAACCGACTTTTACATTTCCAACGTATGTCAATAGCCATTAGACTTGGGTGGACTCAGGGGCGTCTCAAAAAATCGAAAGTTCAAAATCCCAGTTTTCAAAAGGATCGGAACCCAAGACCCTCAGGTACAGATGCCAAGCGTGTTACCATTCAGCCACTTAAAAAAAAGATATAAGACAACATTAAAAGATGAACGGTTCAACACTCTGGGTGGGGGAGCTCTAAAAGTTGGCATGGAAAGGCGAGAAATATAACGAGCTGTTCAACAGAACATTTCTAGCACCCCAACAGTCCAACATACTATGGTCAGGTGATAAGCTCAATAAAGATGTACTTTAACCTAGAAAAGTTGATGAAAATTATGCATCTGTTGCGGTCACTAAAAGTACTTAATATTTTAAATTGTGCACTAAAGATAACAACCTGATCTCAAGTACACAGGAGATGGTACCGCGCACTTTAAAGAAGAATACAAAATAACAACAACAACAAGACATCTTTTACATGTTCGAACTCTGAGACAATTACAAGAATATAGTCACGAATATCAACTTGACATTTTCGCTTTGTTCCAGAGACTTTTTCAATTCCGAGATTTTAGTTCGCCTAAGAACTTACATAGAATACAAGACATAAGCTGTTTGTTGTCTTTTAAAAATGAAGAGTGGGTGTGGAGGGATGGAACAAAATCAATAGCAGATAGACATAGAATTATATTTGACATCTGAACGGTGTGCTTGCCTTCTGTCAATACTGAAAAAAAATGGAATAATGAAGAGAGAGAGAGAGAATGAGAACAAGATAGAGAGAATGAGATAAAGAGAGAGAATAAGAGAAAAAGAAAGAGAGAGAATAGGAAATAGGGACATAAAGAGAAATACAAGTGAAAGATTGACTCAGAAAGAGAAAAAGAGAGACGGTGAGAAAGATATAGAAATTGAGAAAGAGAGAGAGATAGGGAAAGAGAGACAGAAAGAGAATGAAAATAGAAAGAGAGAAAAAGAGAGAGAGAGAAAGAGAGAGAGAGAAAGAGAGAGAGAGAAAGAGAGAGAGAAAGAGGTGAGTGCATCTCTCCACCAAGCTAAGCAGAATCCTAGACTTAATGGTCAATTATTTCCATTCGACACAGCTCACGGTAAAGTTCTTGTATCAATATTTTCCTTCAGGGAATGTTTGACTGCTTGCGAGTTAGCTCACGTACGCATCTATCTACTCCACTTATGAAGAGTTTTCTTGATAGCTAGGCCTGTGCTTATCGATTCTATTCTCTTGTATCTGTCATGCATAGACTCAGATTGTTATTACCATTGAGTGGACTTCTCTTCAAATTATTTTTAGAGAAACTCAAAACGTAAACAGTCAGAAAGCAGATGGAACAAGCAAAAAGTGAAAAACCCAAAAAATGTTTTAAAAATGAAACATTATAGTGAGTGAAGGGAGAACACTGTTCAAAATAAGCGCAAATCTCTCACTGTTGCAAGATTTATTTCTAATTTTTCTATAAAAGACAAAAGTAAATAAATTACTACTAATTGATTAAGTAATTGGTTAATATTTTTTTTTGATTGATTCATGTGTTGTAAAGTGTTGTCATGTGTTGTTATCGACAATTGTTCAAAATTTCAACTTGATCCGAAACTAGGAAATGGGAGAAAAAATGTGTAAAACAATCCACCCAGACAGACAAACGGAGTGAGTTAATGTACATTTTATTACAATGTTACAGCTCTGGCAACCGCAACAGTAACGTCACGAAGAATTCGAAGGGATAGGTCTTAATGTTCGCTTTGAACAGATAGGTCTTCATGTTCGCTTTGAACAGATAGGTCTTAATGTTCGCTTTGAACAGATAGGTCTTATATGTTCGCTTTGAACATAGGTCTTAATGTTCTTCTTGAATGTATTGAAGCATAATAATGTCTGTCTGTTTTTTCTTAGGACTATTCTTGAGGCGTTGTTCTGAATTCGTTGCAGCTTGGCGATTTTGTCATCAGGTCTACCTGCTTGCTGGATGTTGCAGTTTTCAAGGCGGGAGAGTATGAATGCCATAGCTAGCTTTTATGTTGACTCCATTGTTAAATATGGTCGGATCTGGCCTAATCTGTGCAACTTGCAGAGCTGACTTACTGGTGGGTCGAAAGATAATGTTAAGTCAAAGAAAACTCCAAGATTCAGCACTTCATTGACATAAGGAACCTGGCAGTTCGTGATAAAAAAGAGAATCTGTGCTCTTGACTTTTGAGACGTTGTCCCAAGAGCCAATCTTAATTATTTCTGTCTTGTTTTCGTTCGGCTACTCTGTCCCGCTAACTACGGCACTTTGGGTGCGTCCAGTCAGGTAGGATCCAAGCCAAGTTAGCAAGATTCCTGCTAAACCATTAGTGGCAGAGAATCTGGCCATCATAATGTCATTCGTATCAAATAATTGAAATTGTTTTAATGTCGAAATAACAAAATTTAATTAGAAACTGATTTCTAAGAACCTAGTTTACACACTAAGCGCGACAAAGGGGTTCTTGGATATTAGTTACATTCTCGAAAGTATTACATTTTAAAACGTACAACTATTTAAAACATTTGTTCAAAGTTGTAGGTAAAAATAGAACTGTAAATCTAGACAACTCAAATTTGTCAATAGGCATTGTTGTTTTCAAAACACAATTTTTGAAATATATATTTTTTAAATTAGTTACAACGTTAAAAATACATAAATATGAGTTAAGAGCCAATATATATATACTAAAACAGAAGGAACCATTTTAAAGTATCACTACCACACTTGTAATAAATACTACTTATTTCAATTGACACTATTGTGAAAAACACTGATTCATCCACAAGCAAATATATGTCTCTAAATCAGATAACAAACGCTAAAAACAAAATTCTGCATTAATGTAATAAAGGGAACCATCAAATAAAATATATAATGTAACATTTACATCCAGAGACTTCGTTACTTCTGTGTCTTTATAGTGGCCTATAAAAAAAAACAACATCCAGCATTTAAAACCTCACAAATTGATATATGTACTCAACGAACTCAAATTTCGCCTCTACTCGCCCCCCATTTCTACTAAGGAAGTTAATTTTGTTCTATTCGTTATCTCTATGCATGTATATTTAAGTTTGTACTTCAGTGTATCTGGGAACTGATTAAAAATAGCAGCTGATAGAACAGGTTGTTGTTTTTTTTTTAAAACATAAAGCTATTCATGTTTCTCTTTGAAGAGTTATCCGACGACCTGATGCTGGAGGTATCTAGAGAAATGCCACCAGGCATGCAGTCTGACGCCATAGACATGTAACCTACTAAGTATAACCTGCCCATATGCAGGATCGGAGATTCAATGGGGGATCTAAGAAAGCATCTACTTTTATCCTTTTCTTATTTCAAGGAGCAGAGTTTTAATTGAAAAAAAAAATAGAGCGGAATTGGGGGGTGGGGGTGGGGGGGTGGGGGGTGGGGGGGGGGGTGGTTTAAAAAAAAAAACCTCATTTTCGATTCTTTTCTCATGTGCAGAGTTGAAATATAAACCAATATAAACCAATATAAACCAATATAAACCAATATAACCCAAATATAAACCAATATAAACCAATATAAACCAATATAAACCAATATAACCCAATATAACCCAAATATAAACCAAATATAAACCAATATAAACCAATATAAACCAAATATAAACCAATATAAACCAATATAAACCAATATAAACCAATATAAACCAAATATAAACCAAATATAAACCAATATAAACCAATATAAACCAATATAAACCAAATATAAACCAAATATAAACCAATATAAACCAATATAAACCAATATAAACCAATATAAACCAATATAAACCAATATAAACCAATATAACCCAAATATAAACCAAATATAAACCAATATAAACCAATATAAACCAAATATAAACCAATATAAACCAATATAAACCAATATAAACCAATATAAACCAAATATAAACCAATATAAACCAATATAAACCAATATAAACCAATATAAACCAATATAACCCAAATATAAACCAAATATAAACCAATATAAACCAATATAAACCAAATATAAACCAATATAAACCAATATAAACCAATATAAACCAATATAAACCAAATATAAACCAAATATAAACCAATATAAACCAATATAAACCAATATAAACCAAATATAAACCAAATATAAACCAATATAAACCAATAGAAACCAATATAAACCAATATAAACCAATATAAACCAATATAACCCAAATATAAACCAAATATAAACCAATATAAACCAATATAAACCAAATATAAACCAATATAAACCAATATAAACCAATATAAACCAATATAAACCAAATATAAACCAAATATAAACCAATATAAACCAATATAAACCAATATAAACCAATATAAACCAATATAAACCAATATAACCCAAATATAACCCAAATATAAACCAATATAAACCAATATAAACCAAATATAAACCAATATAAACCAATATAAACCAATATAAACCAATATAAACCAAATATAAACCAAATATAAACCAATATAAACCAATATAAACCAATATAAACCAATATAAACCAATATAACCCAAATATAAACCAAATATAAACCAATATAAACCAATATAAACCAAATATAAACCAATATAAACCAATATAAACCAATATAAACCAATATAAACCAATATAAACCAAATATAAACCAATATAAACCAATATAAACCAATATAAACCAATATAAACCAATATAAACCAATATAAACCAATATAACCCAAATATAAACCAATATAAACCAATATAAACCAAATATAAACCAATATAAACCAATATAAACCAATATAAACCAATATAAACCAAATATAAACCAAATATAAACCAATATAAACCAATATAAACCAAATATAAACCAAATATAAACCAATATAAACCAATATAAACCAAATATAAACCAAATATAAACCAATATAAACCAATATAAACCAATATAAACCAATATAAACCAATATAAACCAAATATAAACCAAATATAAACCAATATAAACCAATATAAACCAAATATAAACCAAATATAAACCAATATAAACCAATATAAACCAATATAAACCAATATAAACCAAATATAAACCAAATATAAACCAATATAAACCAATATAAACCAAATATAAACCAATATAAACCAATATAAACCAATATAAACCAATATAAACCAATATAAACCAAATATAAACCAATATAAACCAAATATAAACCAATATAAACCAATATAAACCAATATAAACCAATATAAACCAATATAAACCAATATAAACCAATATAAACCAAATATAAACCAATATAAACCAATATAAACCAATATAAACCAATATAAACCAATATAAACCAATATAAACCAAATATAAACCAATATAAACCAAATATAAACCAATATAAACCAATATAAACCAATATAAACCAATATAAACCAATATAAACCAATATAAACCAATATAAACCAATATAAACCAATATAAACCAATATAAACCAATATAAACCAATATAAACCAATATAAACCAATATAAACCAATATAAACCAATATAAACCAATATAAACCAATATAAACCAATATAAACCAATATAAACCAATATAAACCAATATAAACCAATATAAACCAATATAAACCAATATAAACCAATATAAACAAAATATTAAAAGAATATAAAAAGTATAAACAAAATGTTTTTTGCTTATGCTAATGAACTTCTGCAAAAAGTTGCCTCGTCCTCATCTGTTTGTCTGAGAGTAATACCCTTAGTAAAATCACTAAATTTAGAAAGCCTTCAGGATAGAAGACTTAAAATTAAACTAACAATTATACATAAAACATTGAACCATAATCATACAAAAACAAAATATAATAAAATACTCAGAGACACAAAGATAAAGGCACATTTCTTGTTCCATATGCTAGGACAAATATGTACAAATGCTCTTTCTTCCCTAGTGCTATTATAGCATGGAATGGGTTGCGTGAGTCCGCCAGGAAAACCAATGACTAGGCAAATTTTAAGTCTTTGATTAGCATGCATGACTAAATTGACTTAGAGACAAGGGTAGGGCGTAATCATCTTCTTTTTCGAAGTATCGTCTGTTTTTGTAAGATGAGAAAAGAGAAACTTGATATTAATATAATTGGTAATTTGTAGATTTTCACCCTCTAATTTATTTAAAATGTTTTTTTCAATGAAATGTTTATCCTACATGTTAATGTTATCTTTTTTTAAATTGTTACTTTTCGTCCTCCTTTAAAGTCATTGTCCTCCTATCTGTCCTCCTCTCTGTCCTCCTACTTTTGGAACAGACAGATTTCCAAATGCAGTTGTCATCTAGTGACGTTTATTGTGTTCTTAGTCTTATTCTTTCTTTTCAAACTGAGATTCTTATTGCCCTATGGATATATCTGTTGTTCTTTTTTAATATCTTAAGCTATTCATCAGTTGTTGGTTTTTTGTTTGGTAGGGGGAGGGGAGAATTTTCTAAACGTTTCAAAATCGTTTTTGTTCCATTTTCAGTTCTCTAGTTTAATTTTGCACAGATAACCTTATCTATCTATCTATCTATTTCTAATATCATAAAAATGTTCCACGAATTGAAAAAAAAAATTATACAACTGAATGAGACTTAAAATTTGGTTTTAAAAAATTCGATGCAAATATCTATATAAGGACCCAAACCCAAACTCGTTTTGTGTCATGTGAATGTTAACATTGGACAGGTACAAAGGTAAACTGAAAAATTAATAATACACTTGTCTGAGAGACAACATATCGGTGGCAGTGTTTCAAGCAGAGAGTTGGACAAAATGTGTGTTATGAAAAGGTCCCTGTATAAGCTATATAAAATGTAAAAAGAAATATATTTTTGAAAATACACAATGTTTATTACGCTTGTTTTCATTTATTATACTTTTCTTATTTTTTGTAATTAAATTTTTAATACAAAATAATTAAGGTGGATGTTTTATGAGATCCCCAAATGAAACTTCGCCAAATAATCATAATCTAGCATGTTAACGATATGGCCAAATGGTGTGCTGATGTGCCAAGTAATTATACTTTGATGTATTGACTACATTGCCTAAAATGTGCTGATATGCCAAATAATCATAATATATCCTGGTGATATTTCCTAAATTAAGTAGATGTGCCAAATAATCATAATCTATCGGGGTGACAACACTGCCCAAATTATGTAGATGTGCTCAATAAACACATTCTATCATAATATCAACATGGCTTAAACGGTCTGCTCATGTTCCAAATAATCATGGCGTTCTCACCTGCAAACTAAACTAATAAGAGAGTACTAAATATTAGACGTTTTACGGTATCTATGTCTCTTAATGCATAACCTTATAACCAACGAAACACAGTTATGAAGACGACACGAGAAAGAGAGGGAGAAGAAAAAAAATGTTTTCTAGAAAAATCGAAACAAGTAATCATCGAGAATTAGCTGTGAGTCAGTGAGAGATGGAGGACATGGCTGGAGACGAGTTTGAGTGAACAGAAAAAAAAAGAGACAAGGGGGGGGGGGGGGAGGAGCAAAAGAGGAGGAGTAAGAAAAAGAGATTATTAAAGGAAAATGACGAAAGAATAGATAAGAATGGAAGAAGATAAAGAGAACTACTGAAGAGGAAAGAGAGAGAGAAAATTGATGTAGAGGAAGAAAGATGACATGAATTGTGGATAGATAGAAGAATGGGAAAGCAAGAGAGAGAGAGAGAAAGAGAGAGAGAGAGAGAGAGAATGAGATAACGAGGAAATATCAGAAAGAGATAGATGCAGAGAAGAGACTAAGAAAGAGAGAATAGTGGAGACAAGAAATAATGATATGAAATGAGAAAGAGAGAAGATAGAGAAATAAAGAGAAAAAGAAAGACAAAGAAATATAAATAGAGTGCGGAGATAAATATAAACAGTGAGATAGACATAAAAAGATATACTTGTGTGAATTAATAATTGAATTTAGATTATAATGTGTATTGCTGGCTGATATATAAATATACTGTGTGCTCAATCAATCTTGTCATGATTTCTCCTTGAGGATTCAGATAAGTTAAAGACGTCAACTGGAATTCTGTTAATTTCTCCAAAAGATACATATATCTCCAGGATTCTTTGGACATTGTGTCATCAGAATTCTGATAATACCAAGACGCAGGGCTTGACTGGCTATATAATCATTCTGGCGAATGGGCTGTTGGGTCCTCCACAAAATGGCCCGCATTGAATAAAAAGTAAGCCGTGTGCAAGTTTTCATATTCTTGTTTCTTTGAAAATGGCCCATGGAGCGTTTGTTTGGCCTCTCGCCATTTTACAGTATCTCTAAAAGTCAGAACTTCATGGAGGAACATGGGTGAGTGGAAACTGAGTGAGTGGAACCTGGTGGAGTTGAAGCTGGGTGATTGGAACCTGGTTGAGTGGAACCTAGGTGAGTGGAACCTGGTTGAGTGGAACCTGGGTGAGTGAAACATGGGTGCGTTGAACCTGGGTGAGTGGAACCTGAGTGAGTGGAACCTGGGTGAGTGGAACCTGGGTGAGGGAACCTTGGTGAGTGGAACCTGGGTGAGTGGAACCTGAGTGAGTGGAACCTGGGTGAGTGGAACCTGGGTGAGTGGAACCTGAGTGAGTGGAACCTGGGTGAAGAGAACCTGGGTAAGGGAACCTTGGTGAGTGGAACCTGGGTGAGTGGAACCTGGGTGAGTGGAACCTGGGTGAGTGCAACCTGGGTGAGTGCAACCTGGTGAGTGGAACCTGTGTGAGTGGAAACGGGGTGAGTGCAACCTGGGTGAGTGCAACCTGGTGAGTGGAACCTGAGTGAGTTGAACCTGGGTGAGTGGAACCTGAGTGAGTTGAACCTGGGAGAGCGAACCTGAGTAACTGGAACCTAGGTGAGTGAAACCAGGGTGAGTGGAACCTGGGTGAGCGGAACCTGGGTGAGTGGAACCTGTGTGAGTGGAAACGGGGTGAGTGGAACCTGGGTGATTGGAACCTGGGTGAGTTGAACCTGGGAGAGTGGAACCTGGTTGAGTGGAAACTGAGTGAGTGGAAACTGGGTGAGTGGAAACTGAGTGAGTTGAACCTGGGTGAGCGGAACCTGAGTAACTGGAGCCTAGGTGAGTGAAACCTGGGTGAGTGGAACCTGGGTGAGTTAAACCTTGGTGAGTGGAACCTGGGTGAGTGGAACCTGGGTGAGCGGAACCTGGGTGAGTGGAATCTGGGTGAGCGGAACCTGGGTGAGCGGAACCTGGGTGAGTGGAATCTGGGTGGACACGTATATAAAAGAAAACCCGGTTCTAACGATTTTCTAAAAAAAATTTTTTTAATTGATGTATATTGCTGGGGAAAAAAAAAGTACTAGCACGTTGATCAAAACTGTATTTTGTTTGTCTGATTGTTCAAAGTCTTACAAAATAGAGATACAGTTTAAGTATTTGTAAACCAGCTCCAGATCTAGATCCGACACTGGCTTTGGAAGGACAACCAATAAACAAAACATTTTTTTTTTTTGCAAACGTCATTCTCAATGACCTCATCTTTTGCTGATCTGTGCCAGATTTTGAGGACAAATATTTTCGTAACATAAAATGAAGTGCTCATGAGTAAAGAGATTTGGTTTAGAAATAATAGAAAAAACGCGAAGTCAAACGAACGTTCTCCGGATATGAACAGTTATAAATAGGCATGAATTTATTCTTCGACGAACACTATGCACTATGTGGCGACATGGGTGTAGGATATTGAATATATAAGATAAAGAGATTGCATTTTATTTAAATATACTATATATCTCTTTGTTTTTCTACAAAGCTTATATCAACTCTGTCTATCTGGTAAAAACTTTGTACATTTATTTTTCCCACACCAAATCTCGAATCAAGCTGAAATTTTGTACAATTATTTCTTTTACCTCACAAAACAAGAATCAATTTTAAAAAAATAACTAATTAACTATTGGTAAGTAATTATTTTGTTTGGTAAATAACAAGGAAAAATATTGTACTTGACTAATGTGATGGTTTGACGTAGGGTGTCGAATAGGAAAGACAGGGAGCATTTTCCTTAGGCTGCAGCCTTTTTGGAAAAGTCAATTTATCTGACTTGAGAGATAAATTCATTTACTAAACACAATCGACATCCCAACAGCAGCGAATGCAGGCGAAACATGGAAGTCATTTGCCAAAATAGAGAAAAAAATAAATGTGGCTCAACAAAAATGGCTAAGACGGATTTTAGGAAACAATTACAGAGATCGGGTCTCAAACAAAGAAATCCTATGCCGAGTCGACCACTTAGAGTGAGGTTGTGACCAATCTTCACCTGAGGTTTGCGGGACATGTCATCTAAATCGATCCGATAGAATTAATTTCACATAAAAAAAATAAAAAAAATAGATCCAATCTAATAAAAATTTCTGTTTTAAAGTTATCACCCTTTCTTACATAAAAAAAAAAGATGCTTTATAGTTTTATTTACTTTCTTAAATTTATATACCGTATATTATTTCTCATTACAAGAGATCTAGTTCTAAATCACCCTTTGACAGTTTACTTCCTGTTCCGAAGTAATGTCGGGATAGATCTAAAAATAGAAACGGTAATGCCCAATTAATGTACACGACCGTTACACACACATACAAAAGGGGGAAAATGTGCAAGCTAAGAGCACAAGAAATTGAAAAGAAACCTCTGGTAGTCTCCCAAACGTTTTAAACAGTAAGGCTTCTAGTTTGTTCATACTTTTGGTTTTTTGATTCTATTTCCGGCTTCTCCTGTTGATGACCGCCTGTGGAGGGGGGGGGGGAGTGGTGGGCAACGGAGATGAGGTCAGTGGTGCTATGAAGTACGAGAATGGAGGTCAGGTAATTATAAGTACCACATTTTTTTATCGATGGGGGTAATCGAGAATGGGATTTAGAGGTGTGTTCGTGGGAGTGGGGGGGGGGGGAGATCCTCCGGAGAGCTTGGCTTGCGTGAGCATCACCGATTAAACGCAAAAGAAATAATTTGTTTAATATCCCTGGACACTTTTGATCAGCTCTTCTGAAGTTTAGAACGAGACAAAAACCGCGGGAGATCATTTTCATTTGCATGAGCTTTGTTTTAAGACGGCCAGCACCGGACGAACCGGATATCCACATGATTTTTTAAATTGTCCATCTTTTAAAATTTTCTTTTCTCCTTTTTGAAGTTCATCAGTAGCCCCCCCCCCTCGTTTTTCCCCCAAAACACATACAACGGTAGGGTGTTCATGTTGTGCACTATGTTTTAAAGTTTAAAGGAAAGTTGACAAGAATGCTCCATTCACAAACTGCAGTTAGAGATAAAAGTCGAAGTACTTCTTAAAAGTTTGAACCTATGTTTTTTTTTTGCTCTAAACGTCATTGAGTATAATTTGTATTCTTCGGCGTAATCTCCTTTTAGTATTTTTTTTTTTTTTTTTTTTAGAAACTAAATAATACAGACGACAAGTTCATTTGAACTTAGAAGTTTTGTTCATATTGTCTGAAACTAGTTTGGAGAATTTTAATCTCCCTTCCCCTCAAGCCCAGAAAAATTTTCCAGAGGTCACGCCAACTCCAAATTTGAGAAAAGTTGATGAAGACACAGTTGCTTTGAAGTCGAATTGGATTGGCGTGTCTAGATTGAAGCTTCCGGTAAAGTGAAATGATTATTGACCTTGAAGAGTACAAAAACGGATCTCAGTGTTTTCTGTCTATTTTTTTTTCTTTAAAATTTGAACTTTTTTTGGTGTTTATTTCTTTCTTGGAAAAAAATTAAAACGAATCCATTTTTCATAAAACTTTATTTGTAGACAAATTAGCATTACTAACACGAGGCGGTATTCATCAACGACACGAGAGAAGTTAAAAAAAAGCAATTAAAATTTCCCCCCCTTTCAGAAGTTGCGATCTATGGGGGCAGATGATGTAAAGGTCATTTGTTTCTGTGGCCCACGGTTAACAGGGCGTGTCATGTGGCCAGCACAATGACCATCACTTTTCACCAACTAATGTCAGGTAGAGCTGGGTGGAATCAGAGGCGCCTAAAAATCCCGAAATTCAAAAATCCAAGTCTTTACAAGGATTTGAACCCGGGACTTCCAGTTCGGAAGCCAAGCGTTTTACCTCTCAGCCACCTAATAATATTTTTTTTCAACATCTTATTCTATGCCATGTCACAGGTCTATGTTCAGGCTTACTATAACAACTGGTTTCGATAAAACAGAGGAAGAAGTGGCCCCCCAGAAATTATTTATACATTGGCTTCTCGGGGCTTCGAGCTTCCTCACCAAAGAATAAATTAATGAAAGGGAAATAAGTTGTTTTTGGTAAAAATACATTCTTGATATTTCGGTTTAAAAACCTTTTAATAGATTAAATGAGATGACATCAGTCCGTTCAGTTGATTAGAGTCAAGTTAAGTCTAGAACTAAGTCAAGTTAAACGTTCCCCTGTCAGACCTTGCGATCTAGAGAGCAGATGATGTTAAGGCCAACTGTTTCTTTGGCCAACGGTTAACGAGAAGTGTGTCAGCACAACGACCAACCGCCTTTACTTTCCCCAACTATAGTCAGGTACCCAGTAGAGTTGGGGTGGACTCAGAGGCGCCTAGTAGAGTTGGGTGGACTCAGAGGCGCCCATTAGAGCTGGGTGGACTCAGAGGCGCCCATTAGAGTTGGGATGGACTCGTTGGTGCCCTAAAAATCACGAAATTCAAAATCCCAGTCTTCAACGAGATTCGAAATTCATCGAGAGCTCAAGACCCCAGGTTCGGTAGTCAAGCGATTAACCAATCAGCCACCGCGCCCCTTTATTACTATGAATGTATTATTGAATTTGGATTTACCTTTACCTATCCATTAGTTCGATGGACCGTTGGGGCACCATGCAAGATTTGTCGACCGTGTTCCTTCATTCCTAAATGTCTTTTGGATTAGAATGTGTATTATTGATTGAAAATTCTGTTACTCAACCTACGTTCAGATCGCTGGCATACATTGAACTTTTCTTCACCAGATATTGGATATTCTCATACTCACTATGAATAGCGAAAGGACACATTAATTAGCTATATTCTTTTTTATATAATAGCCGGATATTATATAGTGAGTCCTTGACATAGTTTAGCATATCATGAAAATCTCCAGTAAGCGACTATGGATCATCTCATGGAAATGAGATGAATACCTGGGCATTAGCTGTGGTCGTTACGATGTAGCCCACACATCAGTTCCCTCTCTCCACATAGCTGATGTATCCAAAGGATCGGTAGTGCTAATACAGTTAGGGGTCAGCGGCATCGCATGGTTCTGTCATTGTGTAGCGCTGGGTGCTGCAAACTGCCTGAGGGTCGCCAGTTACTGATTCGTCTTCAGGGCTGACTCCCGAAGCCTTTCCCATGATTGGGTATAGGTTGCAAGGCAACATAGGTTTGAATTCAGAGTTTTCCTTCTAGATGGGTAGCCAGCCATGGCTAACGAGCATTTTAAGCCCCAGTTCCATTGCAACAATTGCCAAAACACAATAAATATTACAGTTGCAATACATGTTGAAAGAGAAAAGTGTTATCGTGCACTTTTAAGGGAATACTAGCACTGGATATTTACTACATCAATCAGGGCCGGTTTTTGTAGTAAGGGGTATTGCGCTGGGGGGGGGGGGGGGGGAGGTCTCTCGTAGTATTAGCAACTTAACTCTATTTTTGAAACGGGTTGCAGTATCTTCTTTTGACTTGAGATACGTGAATGGGTTAATGACATTATGTTGACGCAGTTAATGCTCTCATGATTGGGGGCTTTGATTTATGATGATATTCGACATTCACGCAAGGTGAACTGAAAAAAATAGCTCTAATACGATATGATACAGCTTTCCCTGAGACCTTTGTTTATGTCGTTGATAACATGTAATGGAGAACTGGGTGACCTGGACTCGATATGTCGGTATCAATAAACGATTTTGTCATTAAAGACTGATCGATTCGGTTATAATTGACTGTTCAAAAAAAAAAAAAAAAAAAAGAAACAACATTCTGTTTTAACTCTTTCTTTCCTGCCTTAAATAATAAATAAAAAAGAACCTCATTAAGACCTTGCTATCTGTAAGGCAGATGTAAAAATCGTCTGTTTCTGTGGCTGGTGGTTAGTCAATGTGTTAGGTGGCCAGCCCAACTACCATTCGTTTTACCTTTCTTTAACTTTAACATTAGACTTAGGTGGACTTAGGGGTGGACTTAGGGGTGGACTTAGGGGTGGACTTAGGGGTGGACTTAGGGGTGGACTTAGGGGTGGACTTAGGGGTGGACTTAGGGGTGGACTTAGGGACGCCCTTATATTCAAGAAAAAAAAAAAAAAAAAAAACTAGTCTTCATGAACCGAGACTCGTACCAGAGCTCACTTCTTGCTCACCTCTCAGTCCTAACGTCCCAATGTAAACAGAAACGTCTTTTTTTTTTAAGTCAGATTTTTTCTAGCTGCCCAACAGAAAGGACAACAAAACAAAGTGACGAGGACTTCTGAGGGCGCAGTCGTCGTATTTGCATGTTCATCAGAGCCGAAGCATTTGATTTTGTATTGTATTGAGAGAACAACGTGAATGCCGACTGTCATTTTATCCAGAAAATTGTTTACATTAACTTTGTTATACTCAACTTGTCCCCATGTAAACAGGAATATTAACAAGTCAAAGCAGCGATTGTGGTTCTCTTTGGCCACACACATAGTGCTAATTAAAACGTGTTAAAACTTTTAAAACATAGATATAAAAGAGGTACACAATTATTTGAATACATTTTCTTTTTAAGGCAATTGTAAATAACTAAGAAAGAAACATTGAATCAAACAGAAAAATAAATCTGTGTTCATTTGGAGTGGTGAATTATACCATCGAAGACCAGACTAAATACTTTCATGCTTGAGATTTCCTAATATACCCTAACACAGAGTTTCTTTGAAATAAATCTTCATATATTATACTCCATGCTAATATACAAAGTTACAACACAGGCCTCACGACATCTATCGTACATACCATTTGCGGAAGTGGCGTATGACTTATCAAACGGCATGGCGTTGATCGCACCTTGTTTTCGGGAATATCCGATAGACGTCGCACCCTAAACTTGCGTGCAAAATGCATGGTCTTTTTCGCGGCTAGTTTGAGAGCAATTTTGACTGGGAGGCAAGTCCTTAGATAAATGTGAAATTGCTCAAGAACCACACGGACTTTGTCTTTAAATTATTTTGTATTTCATTGTATAAATAGACACAACATATACAACTCTTTAATCTGGTCAAATGATTTATTTGAATCCTAGAACAGAAAAGAAACCAAATTTGACATTAGAATTCGTTATAATTTTTTGAAAGTGTAATCACTCTTCAAAGGTTTGTACCTCGCATTAGTAATTAACATTAGTAGTCAACTTTTGTTGCTGCTACAGGCCTGTCACATCATTGGAACATTCCTCAGCGGGCACTGCTATTTGTGTTAAGGAGACTACAATTAATTCTGTTTTCCTTTAACGAATCTCAATCCAGTCAGTGCCGGGAAATGGCTAGTCCTTTATGCCTGTATTAGCGTTAAGACAACGGAATAAAGAATAAGTATCATATTTCATCTAAACCTTATGTCACCAATAAAAGAACAACTCGAGATTGTAATCGTGTACTTAAGCGGCGTATATCTTATTAAGTACGCTCCTGCAAAAGCTATTATAATTACGTCTTGCGAGACAATAGCGTTCTATATCTCTTTAAATGGTCTGGGTTTTTAATCTCCAGATAAAAAACTTAACATAAGTAAAAAAAAAAAAAAACACAAAAAAAAAGAAAAACAAACAAACACGTGTCGTATTACAAAAAAATATTTTTAAAAGTCGAAGTTATCTTTGTTACAACAGTAAACCACGTCCTCCAAAAAAATGGAATTGTCGGACATTTCTTACTGTGAGTTTCCCCCCAAGAATTAGTCACTTTTTTTTTTCCATCAGTGCAGCAAATTTTAAACTAAAATTAAACGTGTAACATCCGGTCTGCAGCAGCCAGTCAGACGACATCCACATATAGATGGAGACACCAACACAAGACTCAAAACGCAATGCTAACGAAAATGTCATACAAAAATTAAAACCATAGAAGAAGACAAAGATAAAAAACCCAGCCATCTCCTGTATTATCTGTCACCACCCCGTCAGGTAATGCCTAGGTTTATTTTTCGAATCAATATCACCTGCACGAAACACAGCGAGAGAATAGATCATTGCCTACATGCCGGTGACATTTTGCGGCTAAGTATATACCAATATAGGTGGGCATTTAGGCATTTTTAAAAATTCCTATTGAATGCCTGATTTGTTAAGGCATGTGCTCAAGATGGGTGCAAGGAGCGTTAATGACTCAAAATAGCACAGTGACGGTTTGAAAATGTAAATAGAATGTTTGTTTCTGTTCTTGTAAGTATGTGTTCATGTTTTTCTCTGATGTTCACTAGTCTGATCATTGCGACACGCGAGGACAACACTATTTGAGAGTTTTTACAGTAAATTTATGTCGAGTTTATGTTGGTCTAGTTTATGTCTTAGCGGAGTTGAGCTTCAGAACGATGGATCTATACGAAACTGGTCTTCTATTGTGCTCTCTCTCTCTCTCTCGCTCTCTCATTCTGCCTTCCTGAGCGATCGAAGAATTTAACTTTAAAAAAAAAATAGACGGATAGGCTTTCTTTTGTCAAGTAAATACTGATTTCTATCTATGTATCTATCTATGTATCTATCTGTCTGTCTGTCTGTCTCTATCTATCTATCTATCTATCTATCTACGGTTCCTCTTCTAAGCTGGGTGAGACTATTGGCTTTTTCTTTGAATTAAGGAGTCTTAAGTTAGAATCCCGTCTAAAACTGGGATTTTAATCTTCGGCATTTTCAGGACGCTCCAAGTTCACCCAATTGTAATAGGTACCTGGCATTCGCTTAGGAAGTAAAGCCGGTTGGTCATTATGCTGGCCATATGACACCCTCGTGAACTGTTGAACGTAGAAACAGATGAGGTTGACATCTGCCTCCCCCGTAGATCACTAGGTCTGAAATGGGGGGTACCATTACATTATTACTCAGCCTCTCTCTCTCTCTCCCTTTTATTTCTCTCTCTCTCTCTCTCTCTCTCTCTTTCGTTCAGAGCACTCTGGATGGCTTTCTTAACTGCCACACTCTCTCTTTTTCTCTTATCTTATATATTACAGACGTTACTTCTTACACATTTCATGTGTCAATCTAGTTATGCATGTTAATCAATGACTTAAATTCGTTGGTTGAAGTCGTTTTCCTGGCTGATTCAGGCAACTCATTGCATTTTCTAATGGCACTAGGGAAGAAGGAGCCCTTGCATGAATTAGTTCTAGCGTATGAAATATGAAATGTGCCTCTATCTTTGTGTTTTTCTGAGTATTGTATTAGATTTACTTTTACATGCTTTCTAATTATAGTGTAGTGTCTCTATGTTTAGCGATTTTACTAATGGCGTTACTATAATAAAATTGGAATATTCGTTTGTTATAAATCTCAATGCTTTATTTTGTATTTGTTCTGGTTTCTTTATGTTTTCATGAGTCGAAGGGTCCCAAACAGAGGATGCATATTCTAATATTGGCCTAACTAAAGTTAAATAACATTTTAGTTTTATGTTCTTGTTTGATTTGTAAACATTTCTGGTAGATGTTTTTGCTTGATTTTTGTTCTCTCCCTTTCATACTCTTACGTTTATTTTCATTTGCCAACTTCTCCTTTTGTCACTTTCTCTTTATTCTATCAACCTCTCAAGTAATTCATACTTAGGTTGGCTTAATATATTCATATTTCAACAACCAAAATAATGTAAATAGTTATATTTTAATGAGTGTTTTTGTTTTCGTTTTTTTCATGCAAAATAATGTAAAAAAGAAAAGAAAGACATCCCATTAAAAGTTTAGAGAGTATCGCTATATAGATGTATTGGTTTCCTTGGTGACTTCTTCAGCATTTAAGATGGTTAGAGATCAATTATTTGTCCTAAAGGTCACCTACTTCGTGGCCCCGGAGATCTAAGAAAAGTCAATAGGCTTCCGGCAGTTTCGATGGGAAAAGGGGGGGGGGGGGATACACCAACACACAAAAAGGAGGGAAGAGATTGTCACGATAAAACTGGGGCGCGGGAAGGTGCTCAAAGCACATTGCGCAATGCCGTGGATCAGAGGGCTGTTCATCAACAAGAAAGCCCCTCTTTCCATCTAGCCCCCCCCCCACACACAAACACTCACACACATTTTGTTTTTTGTGTGGGGGTCCAGTAACGAGCTCTTTTACAGATTGAAGTCCTCCGAGTGATGGACGGATGCCGTGACCAGTGGCTTGCGTGACTGGCCAGGACAAAGCTGATGAAATTTCATTTATGACAAGGAAGGACAGAAAAGAAAGAAAAAAAAAGGAAGGGGGGCAAATGTGATGAAACAACTTAATATAAGGGCAGTGTGTGTGTGTTGGGGGTAAGTGTAGTCTTTACCAGGGATTGTGTAATGAGGTGGGCATGGGGAGGCACAAGTACTGGGCATGGGGAGGATTTTCCTTGTCATATTAATATTATTAGGGATGGCTGTTCGGGAAAACCCAAAGCCTCAAGGATGAACATTCATTGATCGACGCTAATCAACTCTCTAGTGGAATTTCCCGATATTTCTATACAATTTATTTTTGTTATTACCCATATTAGTGATTTTCATTTATGGCGGAAAAAGAAATATAAATAGCTCTCTTTGGTGTATCCGGTGTTAAGAAATAAAGTTTTAAAACTTCTTTGATAATCTCTCTGCACGTTTTAGCACTGTTGAACTGTAATTTCCATTCTTTTTTCCGTTTCTTGCTCAATTTTTTTTTTCATTCCTCCTATTAGCTTGTAAACTCATCATGGTTTTAAAAAAAAAGGTGGGTAAACAATAGTCTTTAATACATCGATATTCCTAGAGATTTGACAGTTTATGTAGGGCCTACCCCATACCTTTTGGGAAAAAAATGCCTGGCTGATTGGCCACACAGGGAAGGTTTCACCGTTATAATTGTTCAAAATATAATAATTTTAAAATTAAATTTGGTCTGGAGATCTAGACGTTCTCTATACCTTGAACACACGTCAGTTGAAATTCCCGATTTATTCACTATAGAGTTAACTAACCAAATAGACTTATCTTATATAATACAGGACGTATCTTTTAAAAAAATGCCTCCAGTCATGCATGTTAACCAATGACTTAAATTCTGCCAAGTCACTGGTTATCCTGGCTGGCTAAGGCAACCAATTCCATGCTCTAATAGATCATCAGGAACACCGACTTATGTACAAATAGTAAACTAGAGTGTTCTATACCATATCTGTAACTAAATCCAGTATTCTAAGATAAAAAAGATAAAATGTAGTTATTGTAGTATTTCTGTGTATATGGAAAAGGGGTGGGGGTGGCAGCTGACTGATATCGTCTTTTGATTGGTCGTCTACTAACAGTAACAGTTTGACCTTTTCTCGTTAGATTGGGGAACAAGAAAGATCAATCAAAGGCTCCGCAATCACCTCGTCACCCCTCTCCTGCTCTACCTCCATCCCCCCCTTTCCCCAGCACTCAAATATCTTCCTCTTTCAAACCTTTTCATTCAAGTTAAAAAAAAATGCGCAAGAAAGAAAAAAAATGAGTTGTCCTCGATTCGTGAAAGAGTGGCTGCCCTTTGCAGAGCAGAGCATCAGTACATGTTGTTAGGAGCACTAGCAGAGTTGGTATTACGTAATTTCCGAAGACTATCCTAAAGGCGTTGAACCTCATAGAAGACAAAAAAATTGATTAAAGTGCGGTTAAGTTCGTAAACAGACAAACAAAAAAAATCAGATCGAGGTTGGGGTGGGGGGTATTCTATAGCTTGGCCTCATAAATCAATAATTGTCAATCAATACAATGGGAATTCTATGTCGCTGGAATTTCCAAAGATGATTTGTTTAGGGCTGAACATAACAATGAAAAGACAAAAACAAACTGTAAAGAAAGGTATAAATTAATGAGTGACAAAAACAGATACTTTGGGTTTTATGGGAGACATTAGAACAAGAAGCTTTGCAATGATTTGCAAGAATGGAGTCAGTTTGTGTTGACAAATTATTTCCCAAGTTAAAACTGAATGTTTCGTTCGGATATAGATCAAGCTTACCTTTTTTTTTTGACTTATTGACAAAGACAAATGACAATCAGTTGTAAAAGACTCCTCACTGATGATCTTACGAGCCCCCTCCCTCCCCGACAGGGCCGGATTTAACTAGAGGTGGAGCGAGGCCCCTTGGCAAGATTTCTGTTGAGGCCCCTACACTCTTTCGAAAGATTTAATAAATTCCACTTATGAATAAAAAAAAATACTTATATCCGAAATCATGCTATATTTTAGAAGAAAGATAAAAATTCCCTCTAAATTTACTCTCACTTTCCTTTTTTTAAATGTTTAATATTCATATTTTAATTTTAAAAAAGTGTATATGTTTAAGTTTGTGGAAGACGCACTGCCATAAATCCAGAGCTGTACCGGTATTTACATACTCCGAGAATGCTACAAGACTAGCGGACACTTCGTAATCACAACATTGTTACCACCCGACGTTTTTGTCAACAGCGCATTTAACCTAAAAAGAAAACCTCAGCACTGGGTTAGTGGCTTTTATGTCAGCTTCCTCCGAATTCAAGCACAAGTGATAGAAGGTCGCCTCCAATCAATTTATTTCTTCAGATACGAGCGACAGATAGATAATGCTGTAAGATACATCATGCTGTAAGATGCATCGTGCTGTAGGATACATCATGCTGTAAGATACATAATGCTGTAAGATACATAATGATGTAAGATACCTAATGCTGTGAGATACATAGTGCTGTAAGATACATAGCGCTGTAAGATACATAACGCTGTAAGATACATAACGCTGTAAGATACATAATGCTGTGTGAATGCATTCTAGACTTCTCATTTCCCCATAGTTTGACAAAGCTTATATCAACTCGGTCTGTTTTTCTGATTCAACTAGTACACGTTATTTCTCCCTCTGCCCCATTCTCGGGCCACGTAGAAACTGTAACGTGTAGCACACTGTACCAAAACAACATAAATCGAACATAAATTTAACCAATTATTACTTAATCAGTGAGTATTAATTATTTTGTTTAATATCGAAAAAGGGAAATACATTCTACACTATTGAGATACATGACTGTAAATGTGGAGTTCTTTTCATCAAACAAGCTTGCTTTTTTTTTTTTTTAAGGTATTTTTTTATTTCGCTTGTCTATTCTTCATGCTTCTTAAACAAAACACCTTATTTACTATCCCTGTGGGATCGCCCGCCGTCTTTCTGACACTTTCTGGAAATGTTCTTTGTAGGAATGTCTTTGCATGTATTCATCATCTTAACGATTAAACTATTCCACACATGTGTTTACTTAAAAACAATCAGTTCATTATCAGATCCTATCAATTTTTTCTTGTTTTTTTTGGCTTTTAAAAATTGCTTCCTTCTTATATAGCATCCTAAATGTCACTTTTTTGACATTTAAAATTCATTCCTTTGACTTTTCTCTGCAACTCAATTATTGAAATGTTATATTTCTTACTGAATTTTATATAGCCCCAATCCTTCTATTTGAAATGTTCAATTTCAAGGCTGAAGACCAACAGCAGCAACTGTCACTAACGGCTTCGTTTTATTACTATGTCCTTAAAATTTAAAAAAGAAAAATATATGAATGGTTAAAAAAAAGACTTAGTTTTGTCAAGTAGTTTGGATTAGTAATGTTATTAAATTTGTAATAGATCTAAACTAACAATAATAAAACTGAGTGATTAAGAATATTTTTAAAAAAATTGTTATTGTATTCTTTTAGCTTTCTCAATACCTTCAAGGCCCTTAACATTCCTAGGAACATGCTCGTTGCCTGTCAGAGGGCGGTACTGCTGCAGACCTGCCACATCACCAGAAAATTCCTCAGTGGAAACTGTTTAAGGGACTACGATGAATTTTGTTTCTCTTTAACGAAACTCGACCCTGGCAGCGCCAGAGAATGAAAACTTGTTCGTTTCTAACATAATAATAATAATAATAATAAAGGATTACTTTTAGACTGAATCATGTTTTCTATCTTATCCACCCAAACATTCAGGCTGAATTGGTTGGGAGGGTGGTATCGTCCAGAGCGCCGCCATTATTTCTGCAACTAATATTTCTCTGCGCTAAGACCGGAAGTAAATCAATCAACACTGGTTTCCGGGTCATCCAATTCTGTCCAGCCCCAGCAACATGGCTTCCTCATCTCCCCACCAGCCATTCTGTCTCCCAATTACCATCGTAATGAATCGTGAACAATCGTCGAGGAATCGATTTCAAATCCATCATGATCGCGGTTCTCACACCGGTGTACACGCATCCGGAATACGTTTCGTATATTTTATTCTTTTTGGTTTTTAATTAACATTGTAGTTAAGGACGAGTCTGGAATGAGACAAAACACAAGATACTAATGAGATTAAATTGTTATGCACATAAACAGTGCTGAATTTATCTGCAGGCAACATAAACTATAACTTAGGGGCCCCCACTTGCCCATAAATATTGTTTTGAAGAAAAAGCAAAGGAATAAAGTGCCTTATGTTGATTCAAAGGGACCCCCATATCTCAAATAGCTTAGGGCCTTAGCAAGTGTAAATCCGTCCCTGAACAAAGGGATACAAAAAACGAGGTGTGATAGAGGTTAAGGCATCATTCTTCTTCGACACTGAAAAAACAACCAATGGAAAAAAAATGTATATATACTAAGCAGATTCAGATTCTACGACACCTATTGATTATATTTTCAGAATTTATACTTCCAGTTTTTCTTCAGCAGTTTTTTTTTCTGTCTAGCATATAGCTCGCCAGCATAACTTACTAAATTAGTCAAATGAGATATTGCAAAGTGGAAAAATCTCAGGAGATGTTGCAAAGTGGAAAGATCTCATGAAATGTTGCTAAGTGGAAAGATCTCATGAAATGTTGCTAAGTAGAAAGATCTCATGAGCTGTTGCTAAGTGGAAAGATCTCATGAGATGTTGCAAAGTGGAAAGATCTCATGAGATGTAAAATGCCACAGACAGGCTAGAAAGACTGAAGCAAACATCTATTAAAATTTAAATGGTATAAACGTTTCAGGCAAATCCTCAATGTGCCCCCAAAAGTTTTCTGCATGGAACCTACCATCCAGAGAAAAAAGGTGCCGCGCTATAAAAGCTAGCGCTAAAATCGATGAGAACAAGAACATCAGCGCTTGCAGAAGAGAAGCGCCAGAAAAAACAAATAAAGCAAGACAACTGAGACATGCTTCAACTAGAATAGCCTACCGGCCTACCCAGTGTGCAGACGAACATTGCGGGGTTTTACTTGTTTCATCAGCCCCATGAGGAGGCACAAAACTGAAATGCACAAGCCCTCAGCCTCAAGGATAAAAAAGTAGTCATTATCATATCAGTTTGAGAATCTCTAGGACACTTGTAGATAAGAGACACGTAGACATGGCGATAATGACAAATGATCAATTCTCTGTTGGTCCAGGGGGACTCTGACCTGTGTCCTTTTGTACGTGAGCCTCGCGACTTCACGTGGTACATTCATCTTAAGGTCTAGGTTAGTTAGACTATAGGAAACTTCATGTCACAGTGACCCCATCACTCATGTTTTGTGCACGTTCTGGTGGACCCTCGCTGTGATAACATGACGCGCTGAGCGGTGAAGTGCTTGGCTTCCAAAACGGGAAATCAAGGGATTTTTCATTTCGGGATCTTCGAGTTGTCTTCTGAGTCTTGGTGAACATAAACTTGAAATGCGACGAGACTATGGAAACAATACATAACTATACAATCTTCTATGTTTATAATGGATTCACTAGCATTTCCTGGAAATATAGCTTTACAGTAATCAACCAAGGGAAATTCATGCATTTTTACACTAAGGCCATTTCTGGTCAGTACCTCGAAGAAGAACATATTTTTCTTTTCCTGGACGTCTGATAACCTTAATTAAAATAATTTAAAATACAGTTTTTGCGCCAAAAAGGTTAAAAAAAATAAATAAAAGTACAAGATAAAAGACTTAGAGTCCTATACTGTACCGCCACTAACTGTACGAGAGCAGTCACATAATGTGACGACCTCTATTGAAAAAAAGGCACGGCGGATGAAACGGCTTAGCGGAGTCTTTGTTACATTCTCTAACGATGTTCGCTAGAACGTGCTGTGATAGCTCACTGGAGGGGATGTTTCCTTTACCATTAGATTGTCTCCCCCCTAACAGATGTTTTCACGAGGGACATGTTGAGTACATTCACAGCCAAAGACTAGATGTGTACATCATCAATGGCTAGATGTGTACATCATCAATGGCTAGATGTATACATCCTCAATGACTAGATGTGTACATCATCAATGACTAGATCTCTACATCCTAAATGATTAGATCTGTAAATCATCATCAGAATAGATATGTATATACTCAATGACTACATTTGTACAACATCCAAAGACTAGATGTGTACATCATCAATGGCTAGATATGTACATCGTCAATGGCTAGATGTGTACATCATCAATGGCTAGATGTGTACATCATCAAAGACTAGAACGTGAAAGCTCAACATTAAAAGACTCTCTCTCTCTCTCTCTCTATATATATATATATATATATATACAGAACATCAAAGCCTCTATGAACCTTACATTATGTGAACTCTGAAGATGAAAAGGCATCCCTCTCCCCGATCCACCAGAGAAGTGCAAAGGTGAAGGTGAAAGAAAGGACACGATGACCTTGTCAAAAGAGCGTTTTATTGAACGAAATGATCTTGAACTTTCGAATCAATTTCTTTTTTTTTTTTTCACTTTCAGATTCCCAGTCTGTTCGAAAATACAAAATTAAATGTCGGTAATCAGAACTAATAGTTGATGAAAACCTGGCCAGAAGATTGGGTGAATGACCTGCACACAGAGTCGAAGTTCAAATCTTGTTTATGAGTTGAAATTGAAGTTTTCTTAGCGGGGGGTCGAGTCCTATCACAATGACCTGGTGATTACTTTCCACGCCTGATGTTGACCGAGCTATCGGCATCAATCAAAAATCAATGCAGGAGAATTTTATTGTATCGATCTGTGTGCCTCTCCCTCTATCTCTCTTGGTCTCTCTCTATCTCTCCTTTTTTTTTTCTTCTTTTTCCAATCGCGCTTTATAGATTGCCCGTATCGATACATTAGTTTGAGAGATTGGAAACACCAGGGGGGATCTCTGAGTGGGGCGCCACACACGATGACCTGACAAATAGTTCCCCGGATATTGCGTTTAGCGGGGCAGCTTCTGAAAAACAAAACATGAAAACACACGCGACACACTTAAATCGTGGACACGGCCAAAAAATAAAAATAAAAAACCCACCCGCTCTCGCGTGTGTGTGTGTGTATGCCTGTGTGGAGGTGAGTGTGAAGAAGCTTGGGTGTGGGTGGGACCGAGAGGGAAGTCAGTGTCAATCTCTCATCGTGTGACGTCATAATTGGCCCTTTCAAAAAATATTAGGAACTTGAGTTTTTAATCCTGCGTTCACGTGCACTCTAACTATAGAGATGTCCTCAGCCAGGGGGGCGGTGGATTGCTAATTTAAAAAAAAAAATTGCTTAATTATAATTGATTTATTTATAATATAAATTTTCTTTCCATTATGTTTGGTATAATTATTCCGTCTAATACCAGGCCCACTTCCAGACATATTTGGGCCCCAGAAATATGGAAACGTTTGGGCCCCTTAGCCTTCTGTCCTGCTGAAAACCTTCAAGAACGTATAGATGATCGAAATGAAGCGTAAGCATCCAACCCCCTTATTTGTTGGGGCTCGGTGTGAATATCTGTTTGGTGAGACATTACAATTAAGTAAGTCCTGTCTTACAAGGTTTTCTTTAGCAAGGGCACGTACAGCCCAGAGGAGTCAAAGCTGAGCTATATTATTCTACGTCAGGGGTGCTCAACCGCTTTTCTACATTTGTGTCACGGCCAGTCATGGGACGCATCAACGCAAATCGTGTCCAATGAAACCGACGCTCTTTCGCTTCATTATGCACTGTGTCATGTTGGCTTATAGCAACGTACACTGTATGTGAATTATAATTTAACTTGTAATACTTGAAATAGCTTGGATAACTTCTTTATGAACTCTATCATATAAAATTTTTCTTTTTAATATATAGACAAATTCAGCTTGAGATAAAATGAAATAAATGAAATTAATGATAAATCTATTCTGAACAAAATGTAACTCTCTACAAAAACACATCTTTTCAGGCTTGCGTTCTGTAGTCGCCTGTTCTTATATAGGACCGCTGACAACAATGTCGCTTATCTTGCATCATTCACACTGCATAGCTAACCTCTTCCCACCGTCACCATAGAAACACACACACACACACTCCATAACAATAAGCAATGGAAGAGTAAGACCTCGCGATGTAGCTAGTTGGCTAGTTCTATGCAGAATGTCCACCTAGTTCTATGCAGAATGTCCAGTTTAGTTCTGTGCAGAATGTCCAGCTATTTCTATGCAGAATGACCAGCTATTGCTATGCAGAATGTCGAGCTATTTCTATGCCGAATGTCCAACTATTTTTTCTTGAGTCTTTGTCTGTAACATTTATTTCGTTGTTGACTTTCCTGTGCACCTATGCTTTGGTGCAATATTTATTCACGTTTCGGTGGGTGGTAAATAGCAAACAGTTAAAATTATTTACCATGGCCTTTTTATTTGGCTTCTTGTTCACATCAGTTCCTACATGGGATGGTATCCACATCAATAATATAATAATAACAACAATAATAATAATAATAACAGACCTGCCACATCACCAGAAAATTCCTCAGTGGAAACTGTTAAAGGGACTACGATGAATTTTGTTTCTCTTTAGCGAAACTCGACCCTGGCAGCGCCAGAGAATGACTACTCGTTCATTTCTAACATAATAATAATAATAATAGAAATGTCTTTCATAAAATTAATTTGAGGAAAATGCGAGGCATTTGAATGATATTGAGCAGATTTTTGTTTTTGTTTTTTTTAAATTGTATTTAGAAATGGAAGAGTTATGTACCGTTGTTAAGTAATCTCGTGGATTAATAGTAAGTACGTGGCTGGGGCGGCTTTAAAAGGTGGCGAGTGGGGAAGCCGCCCTGGGGCCCCGCGATAAAAATAATCTTTA
Organism: Biomphalaria pfeifferi; assembly: GCA_030265305.1. Lineage (NCBI taxonomy): Eukaryota > Metazoa > Mollusca > Gastropoda > Planorbidae > Biomphalaria > Biomphalaria pfeifferi. The sequence continues at coordinate 536,971 of JASAOG010000161.1, read as the reverse complement.
TAGCACCATCAGCCCAACGTACAAATATTCGTGGCCGTGTATGAAACTGGCCCTGAGCCCTGCACACTGCTCCCCGCACGCTGCTAAGGTCGCCTGTGTGACTGTGGAGTGATTGGTATGAAATAGGTATGAAGACTTGTGGGATCTCCAATGTAAGCTATGAGATGTAAATTTGTTTGGGAATAAAAAAATTTTAAAATTAATTTTTGTTTCTTAGTGTCCAAAGTACGGTAGTTTAAGCTTGGGCTGTCTTGTTGTAATATCAATTGATTGAAGCTTGGGCTGTCTTGTTGTAGTATCAATTGTATGTAGCTTGGGTTGTCTTGTTGTAGTATCAATTGATTGAAGCTTGGGCTGTCTTGTTGCAGTATCAATTGATTGAAGCTTGGGCTGTCTTATTGTAGTATCAATAGTTGAAGCTTGGTCTGTCTTGTTGTAGTATCAATTGATTAAAGCTTGGGCTGTCTTGTTGTAGTATCAATTGATTGAACCTTGGGCTGTCTTGTTGTAGTATCAATTGATTAAAGCTTGGACTGTCTTGTTTTAGTATCAATCGATTGTTTTGGTTTATCTATATACAAAGCTTGCGTTCTATTTCTGCAGATGATGAAAAGCTCGTTGTTTCTAAGGCAGAAGGTTAACTAGGGTGTCATGTTGCCAGCACAATTAACCACCTTCACTCACACACAACGTGTTAGGTACCCATTAAACTTGGGTCCTAAAAAATAGGTTAAAAAAAAACTTCACACAGAGTCGAACCCAAAACCCCACGGTTCGAAAGAAAAGCGCTATCCCAGTCGGCGGCCACTCCTCCCATTGCAGACATAGCGATATATGATTCTTTCAAAACCACACGTTCCCTGCATGCCTCGGGAAATGTCTCAGTAAAACTAACACATGTCCGAAAGATGGGTAGCTATCTCTAGACCATCTTTCATCTCCTGATTTTTTTTTTTGTTAAATATAAATCAAACTACCCTTTTTGTATACATTATTGTATGTGGATGTTCTCCCTTGAGATAACACAGGGGTTGTCTGGAACTGTTCCTATTTTTAGCATTTGATGAGTAATACTGATAGGCTTTGATTCATCAGCTTTCGTGTCATCTTCCCACTTTCTCTCACTCCTCACTCGTCTCTCTTTTATTCTGTACTCACCCCCCCCCCCCCCCCACTCTCATCTTTCACACAATGCTAATTAAAACATAGTTATAAATTATTTATGGACTCAGGTAAGGGCAGTTCCTTTGACCAGATTTCATGATTTGCACGTGAGAGCCTGAATGACCAAACGTTGAAAAAACCTTCATTCTAAATCACTGATTTTGCTTTAATTTATAATATAAATAATGTTTTTTATACAAAAAAGTATGTTAAGAGTAATTAAAGTAATCAATACTGAAGGTTTTTGGAAGTCTCGGGTAGCTTGTGATATGGCCATAGAGTTTTAGTTTGCGTTTTTTGACAGTAGTTAGCCAATCATCGTGGGGTCCGATCGCTGTACTAATCCTGTCTCTGATCTCTTCACTTGTGGTGCGGTCCTTGCATGTGATCTTTCTGTAGCATTCAATTACATTACTCCTCATAACTAGTTCTACAGTCAGCGCCCAAGATTCACAAGCATATAAGAATGCCGACATGACCAGGGAGTGCATCAGTATAATTTGAGTGTCGAAGGCAATGTCTTTCCATATTGTTTTGAGTTTTGCTACAGGCTGCTGTTAACTCTTTGGCGCAGCCACATTATGTAAGCAGAATTATACAAATGTATGTATGTAGACAGACACACACACACACAGACACACAAACAGACAGAAAGACATACAGACAGACAAGTAGATAGATAGATAGATAGATATAGATAGATAGATAGATAGATAGATAGATAGAGATAGAGAGATAGATAGAGATAGAGATATATAGATATAGATAGATAGATAGATAAATAGATAGATAGAAAGGTAGATAGATAGATAAATAAATAGACAGATAGAAGCGTGGTCGAGAGGCCAAGTGTGCTTGAATTGGCTTGGCTACCTAGAAGGGGGCTCGATACGGGCAGAGTTGTGTTTACTGAGCGCCTAAAGGCAGCACGAAAAAACCAACTCCTAGATACCCCCTTTCCCCCACTAAACCACAAATGACATTGGACCAAAAGCGCTCTGAGCATGCTATAAGCATGAAAGTAGCGCTATATAAAAGCTATAATAATAATAATAATAGATAGATATAAAGATATAGGCTTATAGCATTACATTTTCCCCATCCAAATTGATATTGTTTAGCATTTATAAGACTTATCTTTTATAGCAATATAAAATTATACACTAGAGAGATTTAAATCTAGTTCCTGTATGCTGTATTTACATCAAGTGCACGATTAGATTCATTAGTGTATAAATCACGCACAGTCATGATATTGAAGTACTTAAAATCATATTTTAATGCGTTAAATAAAATAAACGTTCCTGTATAGATATTTGAACGTAACGATCAGGTCTTATTAATCAATCGAATGAGAGCCAAAAGGGGGTGGGGAGATTTACAATTAGGTAGAAAATGGTAATCGTTTGGTTTGTCAACTTGAAAAAAAACACAAATATTGCGTTTCCTTATTTGTAGAGTCAGTTTACACATTTTAAAAATAAAAAGGTTACATTTTATTCTTTCAGACCTCAAGACAATGAGAAAGTTAGTGAATGAATTAGAGTGATAGATAAATGATAGATAGATGGAGAGAGAGAGAGAGAGCAACAGAGTGCTTAGAAAAAGATAGGGAAAGGGAAAAAACTCAATTTTTTAAAATAAATTTAAGGAGCAACGTATACTGTTTTGAGTTACTTCCCCTGGATAAAAGCCCAATGCTTTTCATGTTAAATGTAAGCACTTGTGTTAGAATTGTGCTCAATGTTTTCCTAATCCCACGAGTTCGCACGTAGCTATACACATAGATCACGTGTGTGTGTATGTGTCACGTGGTTGCGATGTTTGTGGTGCACTTCCATGATGACGCGAGGAATGCGTCGTTCTCCTGGTAATGCTGAAAGCCGAAGTGTTTGTGTTTTCTGAGTGTGGTGTAACATGCACCAGGGCGCGGATGCAACGAGGGGTGGGGGGATGTAAGGTGGTAGAGAATATACAGCCAGTATAGTTTTATGCGAAAAGGAGGGAGGGGGGGTGCTAGAGTAATGCATCGAGTGTCAGAATCACATTGTCCTGACACTAGCAATTAGTTACATTTCATCAGCAGGTTTTCATGTGCTCTTTTTTTACGAAGGTTACAGCAATTCACTTTATCTGTCTGTCTGTCTGTCTGGTAAAAGATTGCACATTGTTATTTCTCTCTCATTCATTTTCGGATGAAGTTGAAATTTTTTCACAATTATTAATTGACTAAGACAAGGCATGAATCATTTGTGATAATATTTGAATATTTAATATTTTTTATTTCATATATTTAATATTAGTTAATTGATCACGGTATTTCTTCCACAGTCATTCTAGGATCAACTTGAAACTTTTAACAATTATTTATTGTACTTAACAAATAATTAATCCATTGAAAAAAAAACAATAAGATAACTAGTTATTGGTAATTAATTACAAAATTAATTTGTTTAATGTCAAATAAGGGAAATAACTTGTACATTATTAAGAGATATAGTTGTAAGTTGATCCCTTCGATAGGCTTTGTTTATTTAAAAGACATTGGTATATTGTTCTTGTTCTATCACTTGAATGCTCACTGCGGCTGCTCAGTGTTGCACTGTGGTCAATTCGTCTCTAAGTATTCCCTATACATGTTGTCAATTCTAGAGATGCTCATGAGTTTTTGCCGTTGATCCGTCGACACGGTTGTCATCCAAGTATTAGGGTTAGGGTTAGGGTTAGACAATCTTTATCGTTGAACGAACGTTTGTCAACGTATAGCCGAGTCAATATCAATAATGGTGATTTATTTTCTAGTCCGGAAATTTACGAAGAGCGCAGTATTTCACCTGGCTAACCTCGCTTATATATCCTGTCGCTTCTGAAAATCTGACAAAGTCGTTTGAGGTCTTTTTAAGGTTTTTGTTCCGAAGTCTGATCTTTTCTACGGCGGTTATTTTTTTTTTTTACAAATATAATATCAACTCACTCTGGCTCTGTCTGTCTGTCTGTCTGCTGGTACAATTTTTGTACACGTTATTACAAAACATAAAAAATGGAATAAATCCACATAAACAGCTGCATATCTAAATATGTAGTGTTTATTTCCCCTTTTTGATATAAAACTAAATAGTTAATAACCAACATTAAATTAACTACTGTTTAATTTTTTAAAAAATAATTCCTGTTTTGTTAGGTACAACAAATATTTTGTTTAAGGTTTCAGCTTGATCCAAGAATGGGTGTTAGAGAAATAACGCCTACAAAAATTGTACCAGACAGAAAGACAGAGTGAGTTGACATAAGCTTTGTAATGAAAAGTATTAACTAAAACATGTGTATGTGCTTAAGTAAAATAGTAAATGTGATTGAGTAGAAAAAGTGAATAGTGAAGGTGCATTAGTAATGGTTAGTAGGCCAATAATGCATTTTCTGTCTGGGACCCCTCAACTCAAGAAAACATTAAGAAACTGGAACAGACACAAAATAGAGCAGTGAGATTCATAACAAACGAATATTCTGACATGACTAGAGTAACACCTTTAGTAAAATCACTAAATTTAGAAAGCCTACAGCATAGAAGACTTGAAAATTAAAGTAGCAATTATACATAAAACACTAAACCATAATCTTCAAATTCAAATGCAAAATCTAATAAAATACTCAGAAAGACACAAAGATAAAGGCACATTCCTCGTTCCATATGCTAGGACAAATTTGTACAAATACTCCTTCTTCCCTTGCGCTATTAGAGCATGGAATGGGTTGCCTGAACTGGCCAGGAAAACCAGTGACTTGGTTAAACCGGTCATTGGTTAATATATGCATGACTAACTGCATGGCGCATAGGATGAAATCACCTTCTTTTTTTCAAAATAACGTCTGTATTATATAAGATAAGAAGATAAGATAGAGGATTGGGAATTAGTTAAAGTGATTGAGTTAATGAACTTGAAAGAAAAGTGAATCTGATTAAAGCAAACAGAAGAGTAGAGTTAAAAATAGAAACACACATAAAAAACTAAAAATATTTTGTTATCATTACGTCATGTCCTGATCGATATCTCTGTATAAACATAAAGATGGATAGAAGGAACAACATTGAACACCTAAAAGAATTGAACATGAACGTAAATATCAAACTTGAACAGATCTATACACACACCACAAAGGGAGGCGGACATTATTTATCTAAACAAACTTGTAAACCCGCTTGTAAATCCTAAAATAGCCACCCATCAGCAGGAGCTCTTGTAAACATCGGGTACAAAAACTTATCGGTGCCGATAAAAGCCTTTTACAGATAAAAATAGAGGCGAATAATGGGGTGTAGAGACAGGGGGTGGGGGTTTGCTCTGGTTTGGTGCTTCTTGTCCCTAATGGGCAGTCTAAAACAAAACTAAAAAATAACAGAAAACAACAAACGACGCTACAGAAAATAGAATAACAAAGGCATATACATATGTGCACAGAAAATAGAATAACAAAGGCATATACATATGTGCACAGAAAATAGAATAACAAAGGCATATACATATGTGCACAGAAAATAGAATAACAAAGGCATATACATATGTGCACAGAAAATAGAATAACAAAGGCATATACATATGTGCACAGAAAATAGAATAACAAAGGCATATACATATGTGCACAGCCGAAATAACAATAACATATAGACTAATAGGGCTGCAGCAATAATAACAACTATAACGGCTTTCACAATAATAGACTCGACGATAATGGCGAAACTGTAACTACGATCGTAATAATAATCACATTTACAATAAGAAACTCGACCACACCAACACAGTTGCGTCAACAATCATAAAAAAAACAACATCCTATCTACAATAACACTCTACCGCTACCACAATATAACACAACTACAATATAATCATGATAACAATAGCAACAACAATAATAGCCACCACCAAAAAAAAAAAACTAAAAAAAAAAAAAAAAAAAATACCCAACCAAAAAGTGTTAAAGCGCTTCGATTTCGAACTGAGAGTTCCCGGGTTCGAATCCTGGTGAAAGACTGTGAATTTTATTTCGGGATTTCTATGGTGCTTTTGAGTCCAGCCATCACTAATGGGTACCTGACATTAGTTGGGGTCAAGTAAAGGCGGTTGGTCATTGTGCTAGTCACATGAAGCCCTCGATTATCGAGAGCTGGAGAAACAAATGACCTTTATGTTATCTGGCCTATAGACCACAAGGTCTGAATGGAAACTTTACTTTTTTTTCTATTTTAAAACGGGTCCTGCACCTAAACCAATTGAAAATCATATTTATTTATTGTTTTAGTTATTTTTTTCAAAATCATTGACAAACGCGGAAGCCTAAGCGGCGAAATGTTATCGCCAGGCCAAAAAAAAATTTAAAAAAAATAAAAAAGTTTGAAATGAAAGGTAAACACATAGATCACGCGGAGGAATACACCTCCAATAGTAACAAGGTTAGATAGGACGTGTCGCGGCGACAAATAGATCCAGGATAAGGGTTGAATCTTTCAGCGTGATGTAAATCTTTAGTCTGAGAATTTTTTATTTTTGATTCTTTCTGCGCTAGAACTTTTGTTTATATTGTAAGATAAAAAAAAAGTACACACACACACACCCATACCCCCCCCCCCCCCACACACACATCAGTTGTAGTGAAAGTGCGTGAGATTTAAACACAATTATCTTGTGAATCACTAGAAGTTTCACATGACTACGCAAACCCAGTTGTGACCTACATATTTCCCCGCACATCGTGCAGACAAAGCCGTTGTCCCCTGGCGGTCTATTTAAGTTCTCTTTCCGTCTTCTGCGCGCTGTCTTCAATAAGAGCTTTTCTTTGAGTCTCAAACGTTTGTCCCGCAGTCTTTGTGAGAGCTCTCCAACTGTCTCTTTCCAAGCCATCTGTAGCCAGCTACTTTCCTCTATGCTAGTGAGGGCGCCATACGAAAAGTTGACCTTTATCTGTTACGGGTGGTCCTCCCTTTAGCATACCAAAGAAGATCGCCTTCGGCATGCGGTCGTCTCCCATGCGGGATAAGTGTCCGACCCATTGAAGCTGTCGAATGGTAATTAGTGCTTCTATATTGTCCACACCGGCCTCCAACAGAACATAGTTATTTGTAATGTTGTCTGTTGCCCTTTCGATAATTTATTCATCAACTGACTGATTTTGTGTTTTAATTTTTTTTTTCAGTAAAGGGATTTCGATTGTGCTAGTAAAGTTCCCCTATCAGACCTTACGATCTATGGGGCAGATTTTGTAAAAGTCACCTGTTTCTGTGGCTACAAGAGTGTCATGAGGTCAGCACAACGACCATCCGCTTTTACTTTTCCCCAACTTATGTCTGGCACCCATTAAAGCTGGGTGGATTCAGAGGCGCCCTTAAGGTAGCGAAATTAAAAATTCCAGTCTTCACCAAAATTCGAACCTTCGGTTCGGAGGCCAAGCGCTTTACCACTCCCGAGATGATTAGGACTCGTCCAAATTTGTTGAGGGTGCGCGAAAATGGAATGTAATAGTAAAACGTCTGCAAACTATTTTTATTTTTAAAAATATTTTTGAAAACTCGCAAGTGTTGTGGCTATAAACCAGTGGTCTTCAACGGGGGCGTTTTCGTGATTTTGGGGGGAGCTGGAAGCCAAAGGGGTGGTAGGGGGGGCGCTGGACACAATAGGAGGCAGTAAGGGGGCGCTGGGCATAAAGGGGGGTAAAGGAGAAACTGAAGGTGCACTGAAACAAATCAAAAAAAAAATCTTCAAAATGAAAGTTAGCAAACTAAATATAGACAAATTAAAGTTAGCTTGCTTCTAATATAAGAACAGAAATTTAGAATTAAGTTCGGGAATCCCATTTTCTATTTTAAAATTATTCTTCCTCTTTTGCTGTAATAGGAGGGTATCTACTGCAATTAGATCGTACTCGCAAAACTTTCATGATTTGATAAACAAACTATGTAGGCTACGCCTTTTAGATTATAGTTTACTTGATTTGCATATGTTAATATATTGAAATGTAAATGTCAATTGAAAAAAACAACCGTTAAAGCTAACATTCAAATAGAATAATAATTTAACCTTTTCTTAAAACAAAAACCATTGACAAAAGGGTTGTTACGAAAACTCGCTGGTATGTTTTGGTGAATTGCCACTAGATAAAAAGTATTCTAATGTTCTACTTTGAATAACTGCATTTTTAGATGAGGTTATGAAACCAAGTCGGCTTTATGAACATATGTCAATATGCAAAAAATAATTTAAGAATATTCATGACCAATTATAAATGGTATTTAATTCAAACCATACTGGAAAATTTAAGAGACGAAGCAAGATATGTTTTAGTGACCTTTTAGAAAAATGCATAGATTATTTGTAAAAAGTCTTATGATATTGTTTGTAAATTGATTAAAACTAAATTTAAAATTATTCAAAACATATGTTACACAAAAAGCCTTTTATTTTGGTTAGTGATGAGACAATTTCAAAATTAAAATTGTCTCGTTATATAGCTTATGACGACATATCACCATCAGTGGTTGGACGCTACACGGCTTCATTTTGTGAGTTATGCTACACAGGCAATATCTTAAGAAAAGTTTAGCCCGCAATTTCATTTCCATTTGAATCTAATTATAAAAATTGAAATTAAATACAAACCCATGCTGAAAAAAGCGCATCTTTCAACAGTTTTGTGATACAAATGATGAGAAAAATGTTAAGACTCTTGTTGTCAACTGAAGTGGATTTCGAAAGGGGTTTGTTAATTGTTCGTTTTGTTAAGGTCTTAAGTACATTTTTAAATTATTTATTTTTTAGAAACAGGAATTTTCAACGGTTGGCGATGACTTAAAGCAGGCATCTAATGCATCTATCTATTTATCTATCTATCTATCTATCTATCTATCTATCTATCCATCAATCTATCTATCTATTTATCTATTTATCTATCTATCTATCTATCCATCAATCTATCTATCTATTTATCTATTTATCTATCTATCTATCTATCTATCTATCTATCTATCCATCAATCTATCCATCTATCTATTTATCTATCTATCTATCTATCTATTTATCTATCTATCTATCTATCTATCTATCTATCCATCTATCCATCAATCTATCTATCTATTTATCTATTTATCTATCTATCTAACTATCTATCTATCTTTCTATCTAGCAATCTATCTAGCAATCTGTCTATCTGTCTCTCTATCAATATATATAAATGTATATAAATGTAAATGTTGATCACTCATTCACTCTCTCTCTAAAGAGAACGCGAAAGAGGGAGAGAGAGATTGAAATAAAGAGAGAGAATGTCGGGTTTCTTTCCATAAACAAGTGTAGCTGTGTAAAGAACACCTGCTTAAAGTACACCTGCCATAGTCTATAAAAGTGTCTTATAAAAATAGCATAAATTATATTTTTAATTAAGTTGATTTATAGTTAAATGCAGCAACTGATTTGTATCTCATCACTGAGAGATTAATGTGAGAGTAACGTGAACATTTTTTTAACACTTATTTGCAGCATAATATATCTATATCTATATCTATATAACTACACAAAATGATGACATAGAGATAAGCATCCGTCAATATGACATTGGTGTCAAGTATTAAAACGGTCTCAGTCTTAAAAATATATTGACATTTGAAGAGATTCTGATTCGTCCTGTGACACCAACCCATAACATAAATTTTAGAACTTTATTATTTTTTTTTACCATGTCTTTCGTGCATGTGTAAGTGTATGTGTAAGTGTGTGTGTGTGTGTGTGTGTGTAAGTTTATGTGTAAGTGTGTATGTATGAGTAAGTGGGTGTGTGAGTGTGTGTGTGTAAGCGTGTGTGAAAGTGTGTGTGTAAGTGTGTGCAAGATTTAAAAACTATATTTTTAATACTCTGTCTGTGGCATTCTACGTCTCGGGAGACGACCTTTTCAATTTTAATACTTCATGCCAGTAAATCTGTTTATTTTACCTGTTTATTTTACCTGTTTATTTTACCTGCTTATTTTACCTGTTTATTTTACCAGCTTATTTTACCTGTTTATTTTACCTGCTGCTTGCAGATCTAGTTTTGCTTTTACTTGTTGATCTGTTTTTGTCTGCTGCCTGCCGAACTTTACTGTTTGTTACCCGACGATGTGTTTTTGCCAGTAGCATGCATATCTGTCTCTGCGTATTGCATGCATATCTGTCTCTGCGTATTGCATGAAGATCTGTCTCTGCGTATTGCATGCATATCTGTCTCTGCGTATTGCATGCATATCTGTCCCTACGTATTGCATGAAGATCTGTTATTTGGTTTATGTGCCTTCAGATCTGCTTTTTTTGACATTTGCCTGGAGATCTGTTTCTCATTTTTGTAATTTCGCCATGCAGATCCAATTAGCATTTCGTCTACAAGTCTGTTTTTGCCTATCGCCTGCAAGTCTTTTTCTACCTATCACCTGCAAGTTTTTTTCTACCTATCACCTGCAAGTTTCTTTCTACAAATCACCTGCAAGTCTTTTTCTACCTATCACCTGCAAGTCTTTTTCTACCTATCGTCTGCATTTTTTCCTACCTATTGTCTGCATTTTTTTCTTCCTATCGCCTGCAAGTTTTTTTCTTCCTATCGTCCGTAAGTCTTTTTCTTCCTATCGTCCGCAAGTCTTTTTCTTTCTATCGCCTGCAAGTCTTTTTCTTCCTATCGCCTGCAAGTCTTTTTCTTCCTATCACCTGCAAGTTTTTTCTTCCTATCACCTGCAAGTCTTTTTCTTCCTATCACCTGCAAGTTTTTTCTTCCTATCGCCTGCAAGTTTTTTCTTCCTATCGCCTGCAAGTCTTTTTCTTCCTATCACCTGCAAGTTTTTTCTTCCTATCGCCTGCATGTCTTTTTCTACCTATCGCCTGCAAGTCTTTTTCTACCTTTCGCCTGCAAGTTTTTTTTCGCTTATTTCCTGTTCAAAATATTTTCCTTTAATCAGTTAACTTAAGTACACCATGTTTTACTGTTACTTGACAGTTTGTTTACGTAATTTAAAATCATCCATAAGAAGGTCTTCTATTATTACTTGAAAGTCTAGATGGCAATATCAATGTCTTCGATTCCGAGGATTGACTCTTTCCCTCGTAATTATCTTCCTCGTATTAGTAGTATTATTCATTTTGCTGTTATGATTAAACCTCAATACATTTTTGTTTGTTATCATAAAATGTTTTGTTTGGTCTTGAATTATAGGAGAATGCATGTGTTCTTTTCGCTCAACACAAATTAAAGTGTTTTGTTTTTTAATCCAAAATCAATTAAGTTTAATGGGGGTCAAATCTACTTTGGCATCGCCAATTAGGAGAGAAAGAGTTAAGGATGTGTGGTGTTTTTCACAAGGAAACCCAGTTATGTCCTGCATATTTTGTTCTCATCTGATGCAGACAAAGCTGTTGACCTCCGGCATGTAGTTTTCGTAAAAACACTGTTAGGCATACAGCCTGAGATAGGTATTTTTATAGTGGAGTGTTATTTAAAAAGTTCCCCCTTCAGACCTTGTGGTCTATAGGGCAGATGATGTAAAGCTCATCTGTTTACGTGGCCTACAGTTAACAAAGATGTCATGTAGCCAGCACAACGTCAAACAGCCTTCACTTTTTCCCAATCGATTGCCAGGTACACATTAGAGCTGGGTGGACTCAGAGGGACTCAAAGAAATTTTTAAAATCCCAGTCTTCACCAGGTTTAGAACACAGGACCACCTGTTCGGAAGCCGATCGCTTTACCGCTCAGCCACCTCACCTCCGGAATGTGGATTGCGCAGATCAAAACCACTCTTTAGCCCAAATCTTGACCACATTGGATTGATCAGTAGTCTGTGATAGTCTGTAGTCTGTGACTGCCGTGGATAGCAGAAGGCTGTAGGTATTATTTCGGAGTTTCCAGCTCCAAGACTGGCTACTAAACAAGACCATAGAGCCAAGTCTGCCCATCTACTACAAAGCTTCGTCGTTTACAAAAAAGGAAATAAGATGACTACTTAGTCTAGATGTATACCAAATAAAGACTATTCATAAATACGTGACGTAAATCCAAATGATTGCGCCAATCCGGTAGTACAAATGAGAACCAAATGATGATTTTAGAAGATAATATTTGCAAATAACTCAACTAGCTTTTTAGCTTGCCAGGAGTAAATAACAGTAATAACACTAAACTCTAATCTTCAGTCTAGGTCGGCTCTTTGTCAAAATTCGCTGCATTTGACCTTTCCCCTACAACCAGATGTCGCCATCAGATTCCACACCAGAACTCTCTAGATTAATTTAATGCTAATTAATTACAAAACTAATCAGACGAATGTCATTTTGATCACACACACACACACACATTTTCAGTTCATTCTTGAGAGTAGACTGTTGAGCAATATTACCGAATCATGTGATGTTGATCGTTGAGTGCTATAGAACTGAATGCTATTGAATGTTGGTACTTGAGCTGAGGTGTGTGATGATACCTATTTGTCTTGTAGTTAATTGATGCATGTCTAATTTCGACAGATTACTCTGCAGATGTCTGGGTTTCTTGTGTGGGTGTATTTCAATGCGATTAACCAACAAGCAGACAGACACATCTAGTTTTAACAAGTGGAGAGATAAATCCAAACACCATTGAACAGTTTATACTAAGTTTAATCTAACAAAACGCCACAGTCGATGTCGATAAATACGTCCTACCCTTATGAAATCCTATCACTAACTGGAGATTTTCAACCTCAGTTAACAATGTCAAGGACGCTAAAATGATCCTCCATGCTGCTAACTATTTTAAAAAGGGAGCTAACATTCTTAGTGTATTATTTTTAATGAATGCATTAGCCTATAATTGTAAAATACACAATTATATCCGGGTGTTTTTAAAATGATATCTTTTTAAAGAGTATTTGCAGCATTATCATTGGTATATAAATGCAGTCTAGAGCTATGTCTTCCCAATGGTCAGATATTGTTTTTCTAGATCTCACCTGATAAAAAGAGACAGTGACCAAGAAAGCTATGGACAGCGAAAAAACATGGGCCTCAGCTGGAATAAAAACGTATAACATGCTCCCCACCATCCACCCAACAACCAAAGCGAAAGCCTCCTTAACAGGCGATTTTTGTGGACGGGAGTGTCTCTCCAAAATAGGGCCCCACATTCACATGAAAAAGTGTTCGAGATGAACCATAGTCGTTCTACGACTGAAGAAGGCCAACAATACATACAGGTAAATTATACTTTAATCTTTGCAAAGCATTTAAGATTATGATTGTTTTTCTATTTAAAAGAAAGAGGAAAAGAAGTTTTATACATAAAAACATTTCCGTAATAGAACTTCTTAATTCACTATATCACAGTTATTACTGTTTATTACAATTGTATTTTTGTATGATCCAGTTAACGTTTAAAACATAACTTAAAATAAAAAATAAAAGCGATATGTTCAAATGTGTAGGAGTCATAATAATGATAAAAAAAAAACTATAGTAAAGAAAAAAAAAAGCAAATTGAGAGAGACTTTTAAACAAAGAAAAAAAAAACAATGCCAAGGTCACCATATTGAAAGATTACTTTTGCCTAGATAAGGATACAAACTACATTGAGATATAAATATTTAGTTTTCTGTATTATATATTAAAATCAAAGAAAGCATTACATTATCAAATGCCTTTTTTTTCTCAAAGAAAAATAACTTCTGGACAATTCTCGTATATTGCACTCCGGATACAGACAATCATATATCTATTTAAGATTACCTTCATTTATATATGCTCTAATAATTAAAAATGTTTTAAAGTTCTATAAAACTTTATTTAGAATAAGCTACAAGTGGTATATTACTCTGAACTCATTTAATTCGGTCACATTCATAGGAAATTTGCAAGAGTTTGCAAGCCTAGAATAGCACGTAAGGATAAGATAGTGTTCAATTGGTTAATTATTGATTATATTTCTTTATTTAGTATAATATAAGTACATGTTTCTTTGTTACTTTCAACTACAAAATAGAGCTTAGAAATTTAAATAACGGCTTTATCAAGAAAAAGAAAAAAAACTAAATATAGAATCCTATAGAATTTTTTGACAATGATTTTTTTTCTTCATGTCTGATTTCTGCTCGATGGAGTGTGAGTGTTCTTTTTTTAGACCACTAATAATACTCTCGAAACCAAATCTCTAGCACATTGAGAAGTACTAGATATTGGGATCTAATTAGAGGCTACCCGGTGCGCGTTTGTATTGGCTGAGACAGAAAGGCCAACCGGAAATAAAATCTGTGATGGAAGTTTCAATTTTTGTAAAGAGCATTTTTTTTCAAATCATAGAAAGACAGGAGATTATGTTATATGTTTTTATTTTGATTATGTGTACAGTTAATATAGATTCTTAACGAATATATTATAATTTAGATTTTCCTATATCTGAAGAATATTTTTTTTATTAGACAAGAATAGAGATTTAGAGATGGAGAAAGAGAGAGAAGAGAGAAAGAAAGAAAGAAAGAGAGAGAGGGGGGGGGGAGAATTTCTTCATTAAAATTTTATTTTTTTGGTCTTTGCTAGTGGCTATATAATATTTATATGGATATATACTCTAATGTTCGGATACTTTCCAATATATTTTTAGTCGTTTAATGTAATGAGGAAATAGATTCCTCCTGGGCACTCTAGATTCGAACATTGCTTCAAGGCATATAGGAACACGACCAGTACCAAACGAGAAGGCTTCGTTAATTGGACGATATGAAAGTAGGGTAAGGGGGAGGGCTGTATTGGGGGACACAAACCTGGAACCTGATTCAAATTGGACTGTATTTTTCTCACTATTATATATACGAGTGTCCGTAAGATTGGAGGGGAAATGTCTGGTACATTGTAGGGCAGTGTTTTGTGGATTGTGGGGCAGTGTTTTCTAGATTGGAGGGCAGTGTCTGCTACATTGGAGGGCGATGTCTGGTAGATTGAAAGGCAGTGTTTTGTGGATTGTGAGGCAGTGTTTTCTAGATTGAAGGGCAGTGTCTGCTACATTGAAGGGCAGTGTCTGCTACATTGGAGGGCAATGTCTGCTACATTGAAGGGCAGTGTTTTCTAGATTGAAGGGCTGTGTCTGCTACATTGGAGGGCATAGTTTTCTAGATTGAAGGGCAGTGTCTGCTACATTGAAGGGCATTGTCTGCTACATTGGAGGGCAGTGTCTGGTAGATTGTGAGTCTGTGTCTGGTAGATTGTGAGTCTGTGTCTGGTAGATTGGAGGGCGGTCCCCACACCACGACAACAAGTCTTCAGTTTAGGATGATGTCATGTGCATAGTGGCGTGAACAGACATTGAACAGGTCACTTGCTGACCCAGTCTACAAATTCATTACGTATCGACTGATTTCTTGTATCTTTTTCTTTTCAAGTAACAACCAGTGCGTAGATTTTTAGATTCTGAAGCATCGGTACTATTTTAAGCATTAGAGAAATTAGAAAATTGGAAACTTTCATACATGGAGTCTTTGGTGCTTCCGGTGTAAAAATGTATTATTATTTTTCTTTTGTTCTTCTTAATCCTTTGACTTCCATTAGAGAAAATGGCCGTAAAGTAATTTAGCTGAGTGATTCTGTTCTAGGCCATGTCCCTCTGTTGGCTCCGTGTCCGTCTATTCAACCTTGCTTCTTGGTTCACTAATCTTCTCAAAATATGCTTTGTTGTTCCAGCCATTCTCCCCCACCCCTCCTTGGATTCAAAACCAGAGACTGTTGTTCAATATTTTACTATTTTTAGCACTGCAGAGTTTTATTTATAAGCTATAAGCTCTTCTTATTGTAGCACAATGTAAAATTATTATTACAAAGCTCATATCAACTCACTCTGTCTGTCTTTCTGGTAAAAAGTCTATACACCTTATTTCACCCACACCCATTCTCGGATCAAGCTGAAACTTCAAACTATTCTTCAATGTCATAGACAAGACATGAATCAATAAATAAAGTAACCAATTAGTCTATTTATTACTGGTAATTAATTTTTGGCAAAATTGATTTATCAAAATCCAGCTTTCTTGACAATGTTTATTTTGTGTATGTATTATTAAACCTTTCATTATCCTAATTTTCTATTTTTATTTTCTGCCTTCCTTTTTTACGTTTCCTCACATTGCTATATATCGCATTTTCTTCTTTTTCTATGTTATTGTCTTTTAGAGTTTAAAAAAATGTAAATAGGATTTTAGAAATAACAAGAAAAACATAACAAAAGCAAAAAAATAATGTTTTCTTTAAAAACAGAGCTTATATTTAGCGAAGGTGTATCAATTAGTTTGGATCAGTCACGACAGTCACATTATTAGGTTTTGAATAGATTTTAGACTATCAATAATAAACCTGTACGAATAGAAATAATTTTACCAATTGTTTTTGTTTAGCGCTATTTCATGCTTTTAGATTTCTCAATACGCTTTGATCCTATCACTTGGTCTGGACCATTTGGGAAAATGGGGAGGGGGGGGGGGAGGAGAAGAAAGGAATATCTGGGTGGATTTTACCGTAATTGTTTTTTCAAGACATTAAAAAAAGGGAATGGCCAGATAGCAAACTCACGGCTCCTCAAGCCGACTTTCTAACCACTCTGTCTGGGAGGTGCTTATGAAAATAGAAGATTGTATAGCTTTCTATTGTTTGTTTCAAACTTACTTTAAAGCGGCGACCTATAAAAGGAACTAATTCAACTTATACCACCACTTCATGCAACTACAATTTCTTTCCCTTGTTCAAAATACCAAACAAAATAATTAATTACCAATAATTAATCAAATAATAGGTTAATTTTTAAGACTGAATCCTGTATTATCAGGAAAAAGAAATAACTTTTGCAAAATTTCAGCTTGATCCTAGATAGGGTGCCGGAGAAATAACGTGCACAAACTTTGTATCAGACAGAGTAAGTTGATATAAGCTTTGTAAAAAGAGACAAATTGTACTACAAAAAAAAAAAAAAAAACCAGCGGAAGGAGACGTGCACTGATGTGAGTGAGACGTCCAAGGCAAAGACTTCATCAAACTCCCTCGGGGATCTTAGGTTATTTTTAGCCGATCGCATGAGCTATATTTAGCTCTGCGTTAACTGGCTGGGCTTTGGTTAAGAAAAAGGGAGGAGGGGTATATATAGTATAGATGAAAAAAATGAAGGGGGAGGGGTCAAAGAAGGGGTAGGGGAGAGGAAAGGAGCTAACAGATGCCAGGCAGTTTGGATGGAGTCTGAGACCACAGGACTGCTGAGTGAGACATGGAGTGTGTAGAAGCTGGGTGGAGGTATGATGCATCGTACAAAAATAAAAAGGTGGGAAGACTGAGGATGGGTGGGGGGGGGGGGCTTGGAAACCAAGAAATATAGTATTGAGGGTTGGGAAGGGATGACATGAACGAATATAGTGTTCTTTTAAATGTAACTTTATTTTTAAAAAAAAAAAAACATCAAAAACTCGTAACAACTTGTCTATCTCTTGTCAGACTCGTGTGCTCCAGTGATCTTGACTCCCGATTTTATTTTTTACCTTTTTTTTCTCTTCTCTGTGGCCTTCTCGTGTTAATAAAGACTTAACTCTTTCCTTTCTAGTCTGGTCATCACTTTGTCTCTCACTTATTACATCCATTTCTTCCATTCTCCTGTTCTATACTTTCTCTCTGCCTCATTTTCTTTCACTTTTTTCATTATCTTGTCCAGTTCTTTGTTTTACGTCAGAGGCGTAGCGAGAGGAGGCACGATGTCCCGGGTGTCACCCTCAGGGGAGCCCCACACACAGGGAGGCGCCATCAAAATAAATTATTAATTAGTATTATATTACTATTAAATACCTTTAGTAAATAAGCCTATATTTCTATGTAATGTTCATGAAAAATAGGGGGGGGGGGGAGAAAGCGGCAATATAGTTTCTTGCCCCGGGCTCACTTTTTGCACACCACGCCTGTAGGGATCGTATTTGTAAGTAGTATTGTGAACAGTATTTGATAGAATCTTGGTTGTAAGAGTTAACGATTTCTATGTCTTTTTGTTGTTTATTTCTTTGGTCCGTTGCTGGGGTAGAGTGACGTCCCTTGAGAGATTGTTATTGTTGTCAGAGACCTGAGTTTTGAGACTAACAGTAGATGGACAGTATAACGCAGTTGCATAATTTGTTGTATAATTAATAGTTCAACAATTTATACAGTTATAAGTTCATTCTGATTACTTTTATTAAATATATATTCCGTTCTTCATACAACCCTTGTTGTTTCTTTGAATTGTTGAAATACATCCATTTATGTGTCAAGCCATGAGTTCACAACCACGCCTATGTCTTTCATTGTCCCATTCTCTCTATTTCATTACGTTCGTCTATACTCTCTCTCTTTTTTCATTAGCTTCGTCTATACTTTCTCTCTTTTTTCATTCGAATGGTCTATACTTTCTCTCTTTTTTCATTAGCTTCGTCTATACTTTCTCTCTTTTTTCATTAGCTTCGTCTATACTTTCTCTCTTTTTTCATTAGCTTCGTCTATACTTTCTCTCTATTTCATTACCTTCGTCTATACTTTCTCTCTATTTCATTACCTTCGTCTATACTTTCTCTCTATTTCATTACCTTCGTCTATACTTTCTCTCTATTTCATTAGCTTCGTCTATACTTTCTCTCTTTTTTCATTTGCATAGTCTATACTTTCTCTCTGTCTCTATCTCTTTCTTTACTATCTTTATCAAAAGTTTTCTGTCTCTCTTTATTTTTATTTTTCCTAACATATCTTTCATTTGCTTGTTCAATACCCTAAGTATGTTTACGTTTTTAACACGCCCTTGGAAAGTTAATTTAACTACAAATAATTGTTATAATTATTTGACTTCAAATTCAATATGTAATGCATAATTTGACTCGCTCCGTTGGATGTTCTCGGTTTCGTGAAACAATGTTATCTTTACTAATTCTAATTGGTAACTTTATAATTAGAATTGCGCAAGTTTATAGAGAACTAAAGAGATGTAATGCACAGCTTTAATCAGAAATAACAAAATGCATGGACTATGTAAGTAAAGTATAGCTCCCCTTTCAGTCCATGCGGTCTATAGAGCAGATGATGTTAAGGTCATCTGTTTCTTATTCAAAGTCTCATGAGGCTAGCGCATCGACAAACCACCTTTACTTTCCCCAACTTAAGTCAGGTACCCATAAGAGTTGGGTGGATTCAGTAGCGTCCTAAGTATTCCGAAATTCAAAATTCCAGTCTTCACAAAAGATTCGAACCCAGAACTACGGGTTTGGAAAACAAGCGTTTAACCACTCACCCACCGCGCCCCGATAGGGAAGTATAAGAGGCAAAAGAGACGGTATGAACGTGTATAATGCGCTTGAACGTCATACTTGTTCTCAGAAAGACGTCATAATTTGTTCACGTCAAAAACAAAAAAAAACACGCACAAAAAAGTCAACAGATCGATCAGTGAAGACGTAGTGAAATGTTTTCTTCAAATGAACATTTTGTATCCATCGCTATAACAGTATGATGTCACTAAAAAGTTTGTAGTTCAATTTTTCAAACATTCTTAATAATTTTCATTTTTCCTTGATTAATTCTAAAACATGGATTAAAGATTACAATGCAAATATAACATCTTTAACTATACAAAAAATTCCTCTCATCACGTGTTCCACAATTTGAGAAACACTGGGTTTGTGATAACTGCTGTATAAAATAAATTAAAAAAAAACAACAGTTGAAAATGAATGGAAAAATGAACAGTCATCCTCCAGGAGCTATTTAGGTAAAAATTAAATAAACATAGTCTAAATAAATAATCAATACAACCAGAACACAATGTGAGCTATTCTAACGATTCTTTAGATAGATGGCCTATATTTCAGGCTAACAATGGACTACAATTGTGAATCAATTTCATTTTTAAATTCTGAAAAGAGAATTAAAAAGAAATTTTGACTCCAACTCTCAAATAAGAAAAAAATCTGGCACAAAACTGATTCACCTGATGAGCAGACGTGAACGATGGCGTCCGTATGTCAGGGTTTTAATTAAATTTGGTTGAAGGTGTCTGCGTGAAAAAAAAATGCTTTGATCGAAAGTTCGAGAGTGCTTTAAAGTGAATGTATAAATAGCGTCTTATTTAGACATTGAGCCTTTATTAAAACTTCTTAGTGAGACTAGATTTAATTGTAACCTAGTGTGGTTCAATAGTCTTTGCATATTACAGCTGATGAGTTGTTTTCAGACTCTTTTAAGTTTTTGTCTTATGATGCTCTTTGACGTCATATCTAATTCAACATAACCAAAGGTGGGTTTTTACAAATTAGCGAATGCTTTACCTTTCTGGAGTAATTAGAGAGTTAAGTCATGACCTTTATGACCTTTCTTTGAGTGGGTCAAGTGGCTTAAAAAGGTCGAACGGACTGTAGCTTTCTTAATAGATCAAAAGAGTTATTCATTCGGTTTTCCACAGACGCAATGTCCGTTAAGTATCCGAGTTACCACTCTGAATTCTTCTTTCTCGTTCTCATTTTTATGTTGGAGCTTTCAGATGACTAGACCAATATATGAGATAAACTGCGTAGTGGTTTCCAAATCAGGGAGCTCTCCATATAGTTTTCTTTCTATCTGGTTGTTTTGAGGCCAGTGTCATGTTTGGGCCTCTTGGTAAAGAGAGAAGCTTTGGAGGACATGGTCAGCATTCTTTGGTAAGACTCCACATGGGCAGATTTCACTGGTTTCCATTTTGAGCTTCCGGTACATATGTTGTCTCATTCTGTTGTGTCCGGTCCTGAGTCGAAAGATTAGACGTTGATCTTGTCGGGATAGCTTATAGTAAGCATCATCTTTCTTGTGATTCAGATGAAAGCTTGTCCATTTCTTATTTATATTATTCACTATTAGTTTCTTTATTTCTTCTGGGTAGAGCGCAATATTTAATTGTGTGTTTGTTCTCCCACACTTGACGAGTTTGTCAGCCTTCTCCTTTCGCCGTAAGTGAATAAAACCCAAGGCTTTTGAAAAGGAAGAAGAAAAAAGGTTTAGAAATTTAGCCCACGTCATGTTGGAAGGGTCAAATATGGTAGATATCATTCTTGGTGGTGTTTAGGGCGCTTCATTCATCGTGGTGTCACCCCTTAATCTATTTTCGTCCCTGGTTTAAATGCCCCGCCGCACTGCGGCCGCAAATGTATTTAAAGTTTCCCCTTTCAGACCTTGCGATCTATGGGGCAGATGATGTTAGACTCATCTGTTTCTAAGGCAAACGGTTAAGGAGCAGGGTGTCATGTGGCCAGCACAACCACCAACCGTCTTTACTACACCTAACTTAAGTCAGGTACCATTAGAGGTGGGTGGACTCAGGGGCGCCCTAAAAATTCTGAAACTCCAAATCCTAGTCTACACTGAGATTCCAACCCAGGACCCTAAACCACTCAGCCACCTGCTCCATGCAATTTTTTTTGGGGGGGGTGGGGGGGCTTACATTTTTAAAATTTATTATTTCTATTAATAACCCCATTAAAGCGTCCTTGACATTGTGTCTATTTATTCCTTTTTTAATGTTCCATTATATCGCTCCTACATGTCTCCATTTTCTTGTTGTTGTTTTTCTTTGTTGCTTTATTCTAGTCCCTACAATAGGTTCACCTGAATTAGCTTTAAAACAAAACTATATAACATAAGGAGTTTACTGTAACAAAAATATAAAAAAAAAATAATTAGATTAAATAAAATTAAATAAAATGAAACAAGTAAAAAAAAACAAGGAAAAAAAAATCCCCTCCTTTTGGACGTTTTGGGTTCACATGATGTGTTTCATTTTGTCATACACAGTATTATATTAAACTGCCAGATGATGGGCTCTATATAATAGAATCCACAACTTTTATCTAATACCTAAGCGAAGTAATTTCATGTTTCCAATAGACACCTCTATCTTATTTCTCGTTTCCTCGTTCTCTCTATTTCTTCCAGTTTCTCTCTTTATTTACTCTGGGTTCTCTTTTCGCTTACTTATTCTTCCTTTTGTATCTCTCTCTCTCTGTCTCTCTTCTATTTCTCTACGAAGGGGAGAGAGAGAACAAATAGTCTGTTGTTCAGTGAGGAGAATGCATACGTCACCCTACCTCAGTTATCTCTCTGACACTCCCCTCCCCCTCTCACACGTCTCTGATTAGTCGACATTTGTCTTGGCTTCAAAGCTGCCAAATGAATTAGCTTTTTTTTTTTAATCTCATAGATGACATGTATTAGGAGGCGCGGTGGCTGAGTGGTAAAACGCTTGGATTCCGAACCGGGGGTCCCGAGTTTGAGTCCTGGTGAAGACTGGCATTTTTAATTTTGGGGTCTTTGAGGCACCTCTTGAGTTCACCCAAATCAAATGAGTATATATAGTTGGGGAAATGTGAAGGCGGTTGGCCATTGCGCTGGCCACATGACCTCCTCGTTAACCATATAGATCGAAGGGTCTGAATGAAAAGCTTTACTTTTCGTTATAAGATATGTCACGTGATCTTCTGTTACTAAATTTATCCAAAAAAGAGAAAAAGGAAAAACATAATTCGTTAGTTAACTTTAAAAAAAGATAAAAATATTAAGAATTTGTACTATAGACTAGCACACACACACACACAAATAGTTAGCTTTTTTTTTGTCTACATATCTATGTTTAAAATTCAGTTTCTATTTTAATAAGAACAACACACGATACAAACAAGTAATCAGATCCTAGGAAATCCAGGGCGCCCAGACTGTACAACCGTGATCATTCGTTATAGAAGGCCTGAACACTGACATGCAACGTCACGACCTGTGGGCAGTTTAAATCAATAGCTCGTTGCCACGTCGTACAGACCTTAAATGTGACTATGAATTATTGCCATAACTATGTCCATAAACACACGAAATACCGAAATTTCATGTTTCGTCCATGATTATTTGGCATCCATTTATCGCTCTTTTAAAAAAAAAATGTTTTAAATTTGTTGTAGTTTATATCTTATGTCCGTTTGTCGTAACAATGACGTAAATTAACACAAGCCGATATCAGCTTGTTTTTAAAACGATTTACATGCATGTGCATATAATATGCATGCTACATTGATAAACTAAATTATTTCCCTTTCAAAAGACCAAAGCAATGTATTAGACCTTTCAAAACAATTAAGGCAATTGCGAAATTGGATATTTTGATAGCGCCTTTAGTTTTTGAGATTTAAACGTGACAGACAGACAGACATACTTATTGATAGACAACCAAAGATTTGTTTTCGTTTTAAAATGTGTGTTTTGTTCAGTTAAAAAGACGCCAGACATAATGACAACAATTGGAGTTCTTTTATAAGTGTATTCCCATCTACATGATGATATGGCATAGTAAATAATGATATCTGAAACATTGACAAAGTTCTTTAACCGTCAAAGATTATTTTTATCCCGAATCGTTATAAAATAATTTCATCTTAAACAATTCAAATTTAGGAAACAAAATATAGGTTTATATTGAAATTCTTCATAATGCACAAAAGATTGACATAAAAGGTATACAGGTGGATGAACTGTCGTTATTGGGGTAATTGGACTGATTGGCGAGTGAAGAAAGCAAACATTTAATTAAGAAATAAAAGTGAGCCCATCTAAGATCAAATGTTTGTGTGTGTGTGCGTGTGTGTGCGTGTTAGACCAAACGTGGACAACAATGGCGTGTTTTTAAAAATAATTTTAAAATACGTAAGTTCCACGAGCTTATACACTCAGTGATCTCAGAGACCTCAGCTCAAAACAAACACTTCTGACACCAGTGATGAGAAGTCCACGACGATTCGCTCTTGACGGTTTCATTTGAACAACCATCTCAAGGCCTTGGTTTGTGAGGTGTGGGCCGGGTCTAAGCAAGTGGAGTCTGGGCCACAGCTGTTCCAGTCGAACAGGTAAAGCCCTTGTGATGAAATTAGCAAATTTGTTTTCAGAGTATGTTATCATTTCAGTTAGAGAGTTTATTTTACTTTCTTAATTTTCACTTTCAGAGAAAGAAATAAGAGGTTTTATTATTTTTCAAACTAAAAGAAAAACCACCACCAATGTTAAAACAAACAATAACAGGAAAAATGTATTGGCAACTTTTCAGCTTGAGAATGCATTTGTAAATTATATTATTACGGATAAATCTCGTCCATGTTTTAACACTTGGCTGTATTATTTACAATTTTATGTATATTGTAGTAAATTTAATACAAGCACTCAACGAAAGGAAGGAGGTAATAATAGACGATGTACTTAGTTACAGCTATAGACAAATAGTTAGACATGGACCCCCCAGTCACCCAGCTATTAAGTCACAGGGAGTAATGTCTTAAGTTCTACAAGTCCTAACACTAGAACAGACCATCGGCACACCTCCCAGTGTTGCTCCAGGTCCGCCCAACAGTTCACTGGTATCACGCAGAACGGCACTTAGCTCCAGACAGTTCAGACTCCCATAACCATCAGACCCCTTCAGCCGGGCTTTCAACAGTCCTTCCTGTAGAATCCACATGTCTTCTCCTGCTTACACATATTGGTGCTCTGATGCGCACCATTAGTGTCGGCAAGGGAGCGGAGTTACAACAATATAATACGTATTTATAATTTACATAAAAATGTATAATATAATATTTAATTGTACTATTACATAATATATAAATCAATAATATATATTACATTGCTTAAAATTACGTTGCATAACGTTACATTTATAAATTATTTATCTTTTATTTTACATATTTTAAAGTCCTGCAGGATGACAGAGAATAGCGGTGGGGGGGGGGGGGGATGGGCTCAGATACTTCGGGACCCTCTGTGCGTACATCATACGACCCTGACATGAGCCCAACAGGGCAAAATAGTTTTGATCTCCAAGATTCAAATTTTGGCGAAAATTCTGAGTTTCGAATAAACGAAAAGTTGACGACTATGGTATTCAAGTTCAATGACCTAATTCCATTATGAGACTGTATAATATACACGATTCCATTATATCAAAACCAAAAGGTATATAGTACTCTACACTACTAGTGTCGATTTGTAGCAATCGACTGTTAAGTTACGGCAACATTGAATTCTTGATAAAAAACGATTTACATGCAGGATATTGTTTGATAGACATTAGGACACTACAATTATTGATTATATATGTTGGATATCGTGGTGGCTGAGTGGTAAAGCCCTTGGCTTTTGAACAAGATGTCCCGGGTTCAAATCCTGGTGAAGACTGGGATTTTAATTTCGGGAACTTTACTGCGCCACAGTGGCTACCCCGCTCTATGGTCCCTGACATTAAATGGGGAAAAGTAAAGGCGGATGGTCATTGTGCTGGCCACATAACACCCTAGTTAACTGTGGGAGCAGATGACCTTAACATCAAATGCCCCAAAGATTGCGAGTTCTGAAAGGAGAACTTTAATTTTATAGCGATGACAATCGTTGCACCAAAGTACGTAGAGAATATTAGGACAAAAATTTTAATAAAATTTAAATATATAATATCTTGTATTAACTGCACATTTTAAAAAATGGAACTAAAATAGATATAAAACATTCCTAAACTAATAGGGTTTGTTGCTGAACATAAAAATTTTCAGTAAAAGAAATTACAAAGGTCATTTCTCTATAGAAGAAGTTACGAAGGCTATATAAAATACAACCACAGACCTATATATACTACAATAAATATAGTTTTTTTTTTATTTCTAGTTACGATTTATTTATAGGTGCTGTATTACTATTACATACCAAGTATTAGAGTTTAGAAAAACCCAGGTTTGTTTCTTGTGCAACGCTATTAGCTAACACCTCATATCATCTCTACATTAGTATATTTAGATCTATAATCTAATTCTAGTCTAGATCTATATATAAAAATCGAATAGATCTAGTAATAATATAGATTCTATCTTGAGACTAGATTGCCGAGTCTAGCCTATGCTATACCTATAGTCAGTTTTTATTCGAAAAAAGTCTAGATATTAATAAAGACTAAAGTTTTTAAATTTATTAGATTATTAGATATAGACATAAGACATAGATCTAATAATACTGTAATACGTTTACTATACTCTATACTTAATCTACTAAACTAGAGATCTATCTATAGATCTATCTATAATCTAGATCTATACAATATTTATTATAATACTTCTACTTATAATGACTTATTTAATAAGCTAGTACTTAGACTTAGATCTATTATAGTTTATTAATAGATTTACTTTTCAATGCCTAGACCTAATAACAAAATTGCGAATGATGTCTATAATGATTGATTATTATTTTTTTTTTATAATAATAGGCCTACTAAATCTAGGTCTAGACTCTACTTAAATCTAGTCTAAAATAATGACTGTCTAAGACTCTAGATCAGCGGTTCTCAACCTTTTATGCTCGGCGACCCCTTTTTACAATCCCCCACTTAGCCGCGACCCCCCCCCCCCCGCACATACACACAGCAATAGAAGAATAGACAATAACAATCCATTTTTTCAATGGTCTTTGGCGACCCCTGCCAAATCGTCAATTGACCCAAAAGGGGGTCGCGACCCCTGCTCTAGATGATTGAGAAGTTTTTAATGATACGGCATGTCAGCTGAAAAGTATATAAAGTGCTTTTTTTTTGTAAAAATAAAAAAGAGGCTCCAGTACTCAGTGATAGATTGGCTTACTTTCAACTAATAATAAATTAACAATTAACGTTGAATTACAAGAAAAGTAATCATTTTTCCCGACATTGAAAAAAGTTGCCGGTGCTCCGTACCGGTGCGTACCATCACAAAAGTATATGTCTATCTCAATCTTCTTTCATTTAATTTTTTTTCCAGGGTTATTGCTACTTACTACATTGATACCGGATCCATTTAAATAGGGCCTAAGTATACAAGCAGGATTCCGAACATTGGATAAATTTATTTTTCAAGTACAAAGTTTTATGGAAGTGGCAATATATTAGTTGTTTTGAAGTTTGTAACTTCTTAAATTCAGGCTAAAAATATCGAAGCCTACATTTTTACACTCATTTCTAAACAATTAGAAGAGATGGACTGACTCATAGTGTAGCTTGTGTACATCTGCAAAAACACAAACTCTCTTTGTAATCTTATCAGTTAGACTTTCAAAACTATTAAAAGAAAAACTTAGTGATTATTTTTACTGTATAATTCTATTATTATTCCTTTTTAGAATTAGGATATAAACACAAATTTGCCATATGACTTTATCTAACAGAAAAAAAAATTAAACTTACGGCTATTTATGCGGTTATTTATAGTTACCTAGTAATATAAAATATATTGAACTAACAAGTACATTCATCACAATGCAGCCATGCGATTTTTCGTTTATAAACATAGCATTATTTAAGACCAATATTTTACAAAGGCTGCTTAGAGAAATCAGGTATACCCATTAGGAGAAAAACGACCCCTTTACTCAAGAAAAATTTAAGAAACTAGAACAGACACAAAATAAACAGTGACATTCATAACAAAATATTATTCAAATGTCACGTATTACGAATTGAATTCTACTTTTAAATGGCTTGCCTAGGGGAACGTGACAAGAGAAAAAGGTAGTTGTGTCACTTATCTTAAGTCTGAATTTAATCAAAGACTTACAATGAATAACAAAAAAAAAATGACACAAGAAATCGGAAGGTTAAATATCAACTTAATGTTTAATAAAATATAACTCGAATAATACTTTTAACTGAATCACATAAAGCAAGAAAAAAAAAAACATTTACTCAATACAAAATGGAAGGGTTGACCAAAACCCTTTTACAAAAATGGCATGTAAAAATATTAGAATACCAGAGTTTGAAAATATAATTACAAATACAAGCAAGGCCTTGAAAAAAGAAAAATCTTAACTTACACGATCAATTGGTATACCACGCACGGGTCACGCAATGTCTCCGCTATTCTGTCTCACGGCTGTCTCCGTATGTCTGTCCGTCAACGTTACACGGGCGGTCTTTATATAATATACCGCGCGTCGATATCAAGACAAATCTAGTAATTTCTAGAACAGAATAAGTCATCAACACCCAGATCTAGAACGCTCTTCAAAGAGACAGAAGAAAAAAAAAAAAAAACACCCTCCTTTCAACCAGAGGTACACACATAGGTCAAGGACCGGTCACTGTCTGTGTGGCTTGACTCACCGCGAAAAATAAAATAAAAAAAAACTTATTACACAAGGGGCAGACAACCTACAGGTCAAGAAAAAAAAAATAGTATCTAGGTAACAATGCCTAGATACGTAACAAAAATTGATTAGAGTAACACTTTTTTAAGTAATCATTTAAAGTTTAAAATCACTACAATTTTTTTTAACAATTATTTTGTGTATGAAATGGTGTATCGGAAAATGCCGGGTACATGAAATAAGCTAGTCCTAAAAAAACCCCCACAGATCTTGAGTAAAATACTCATCAAATAAAGTACTGTAAATGTGTAGTTTCACGCGCTAGTTTCAGGTCTTTTCTTTTTATAGCCTCTATCGGGTTATATCCCAACTACCCGTATTTTTGTGCAGAATTTTTTTCTCTATCAGGTACACTTAAAATTATAGCATAATAATGTCAGTTTAATTTAAAAAAAGAGAACTGAAAAATACGAAGAAAGATATATAGGGAAAAAAGCCACTTCCGGCCTATAACTTTTGAATGAAAGAAACGAGACGGACTAGTCCAACAAACCCTAGTGAAGTTTTAAGAAAATAATTATTTATTTGTAATAAGACGTTTTAGAAGCTCACAAATGAACGTTATTTATATTATATTTCTTTTTTAAAAATAATAATTGGAGGCCTGGTGGCTGAGCGGTAAGTGCTTGGCTTCGAACAGGGGATCCCGGGTTCGAATCCAAGTGAAGATTTTTATTTTCGTGATCTTTAGGCGCCTTTAATTGGTACCTGACATGAGTTGGGGAAAAGTAAAGGCGGTTTGTCGTTGTTTGGGCCACATAACACCCTTGTTAACCGTAGGCCACAGAAACAGATGACCTTTAAATCATCTGCTCTCTCTATATATAGAGACAGAGACCACAAGGTCTGAAAGGGGAAATTAACTAATCTTTCTTTTACCTTTCAGTAATACCGAAGGGTTCATACATATTCGAAATTTCCCCATAATTAAATGACCAAACTTATGTTAAAAAAAAAAAGAAATAAAGAAAAATAATTTGTTTCGGATCTTTTTCTTAATAATCTGAAGTAATCTTCCTTTTTTTTTCTAATTTTAATTACTTGATCAATAAACTCATTAATCAGTCTTCGTAATTGTCCTAAGGGTCGTGTATTTCACAAACTGGAACCAAGCTGCTGATGGTTTGATTTCACAGGACCGCATTACATCCCTTTGTTTGTCAACACTTCCAGACTAGATTACGAAATACCCTAGAAAAACTTTCTCTCAAGGTGTCCAACTTTTTAAAAATAACTCTCACAATCTCCTCTTTCTCATTCTCTTTTCCTTTGTAATTCTCTCTCTCTCTCTCTTCCTCCCTCTCTCTTATTTTCGATTCTTTCGATAATAAGATACTTCATAAAAGACGTTCTTCAATTCCTGCATTAATTAATTAATTAAATACGTTGACTAAGAACAAAGGAAAGTCTCTGACCTTGATAACCGTCCAGCTACAAAAAAAAAACGACAATCAGACCTGAAACTTTTTCGAAAAATTCCTGAGCAGACAATGTTAAGGGGAGACATCAGTGAAATTCATTTCCCTGTAACAAAACTTACTCCTGGAGGGTGCAGAGAATATCTGCTAGTTTTTTTTTTTTTATGTCATAAATAAATGTCATAATTCATCTAAGAGCTGTGACAGCTGAGAGGTAGTACCCTCTTCCAAACCGAAGAATCCTGGGTTTGAACACAGGCGAAGACTGATATATTTTGGATTTCCAAATTTTTAGGACTCATATGAATCCAGCCATAGGTAGAGTTTGGAGAAAGTAAAGGACGTTTGTCGTTGTGTTAGCCACATGAAAACCTCGTTAACCGAAAGACTTTTACTTTATTTCCCCCATAGATCGCAAAGTTTGAAATGTGTACTTAGTACTATATATATATATATATATATTGTAATGGCATGATTAAGAATTTGTCGCGAAGACTTGTATGCACTGGCGGATCCAGGGGGAGGGGCGGTAGGGGCGATCGCCCCCCCCCCCCGAAAGGGGGGAGGGCGAATTTTATTATAGAATTTACACAATTTGTATACGAATTTATTACTTATGTTAAAATATATACTAAGTATTTTTATTTCAACCTATTTTTAGATTATTTCGCCCCCCCCTCTAGTATCTTGGCCGATTTGGTGGGGTCGGGAGGGGGCGATGGTATCATACACTTTCGAGTGGGGGGGGAGGGGTCCAATTTATTTGTAGAAATCACAGCTTGCTAACAGAATCAATTAAATATCTATATGATTAAAACTTGTTATTGATATTTTAACCGATCTTTATATTATGTCGTTCCCTGTTTGCCGATTGATGGGGGGGGGGGGGAATACCACTACTGCCCTTCCCACCTATACCATTTGAGTGGGGGGGGGGTGGTTCGTTTTTATGGAGAAATCATAGTTTGTGAACAAATTTAGTTCAATTAATATATACATTTTATATTATGTCAATCCTCTTCTTGTATCTTGGCTGATTCGGTGGGGTTGGGATTGCATGTACTGCCCTCCCCACTCTAGCCCTCTGAGTGGAGGGGGCTGTCCTATAGTTATGGAGAATCATAGTTTGTGAACAAAATTAGTTGAATATGTATATAATATAAACTACGTATTGTATGTGAACCCATTGTATGTTATGTCGTACCACACTCTAATCTCAAATTGTATCATTAGTAAATTTAAATGAAAAGGGTTGTACCAGGTGGGAGGGGCGATACATGCAATCGCATGCCATCGGACAAATCAATACTTTTTCTTTTTGTATTACAGTTAAGAAATTACAAAATTTAAAAAAAAATCTGTCACTAATATAATTTGTATATACTATAAATTAAATTATTATATCGAGTCGCCCCACCCCTATTCTTTAATGCTAAATGCAATCTTAAGCAGAAATTATTAAAGGAGCGAGGATTAATCGTTTTCACTCTACCGCCCCTCCCATTTCCAGACAGAGTTTATGTCATTTCACATGAATTTATCATAATTATTTTAAGAAAGACTTTGCATTGGAAAAGTTAGAATTCAAACGAAATTTTTAAGTATATGAGTCACGATTGAGATGAGTTCTATACTCGAATAATGTCTTCATAGTCGCCTTTTCCCAACCTTTACTCAATCTGATATTTTTCTAGTTAAATAAATTTGGGACTATAACTCACAATTTATTCTATAATTTTCTTGAATACTATTATTAATGAATAATGAGCTGTAGATGTCAGGAGAATGCGTTTCTGCAGTGAAGAATGCAAGAAAACGCTTTTGTGTGTGTGTGTGTGTGCGCTGTACGCACGTTTATGCATAGGGTTAGGGTTTACTGGGCGTTAGGGTTAGGGTTTGGAAAAAAATCGCCCCCCCCCCCCACTCCAAAGTTCTGGAGTGTAGTAGTGCTTGTATGTTTCATAGTAAGGGAAAGTTTTGCTTAGAGACTGTGACTTGACTATTAAGAACATGACTAGGAATTCAGGGAGCGAAGCGAAAAGAAAATAGAGGACTTTTCGCAGCTCTAGAGTAAGGTCAGCTTTAGTTTCCAAAGTAGATATTATGAATAATACGACATTCGACGGTTCTCTTCATTACGTGTAAAACTTTCATCTGTGCTATTTGATCATTTGAACGTTACCTTTGTTTAGACTTAATCTCTCGCAAGACACAGTATATGTGTATAGAATTTAGTGTTACAATGAACTCATCAGAAAGTAAAATAATAAATATTTAGCAACTCAAGTTTTGGATTATGAAAAGTATTCAAAGTATGTATATTCACTAAATCGATGGTGCTCACATTTTTTTCGGCCCTGAATCGCAGGCCGCAACAACACGAAAAAAAAAAATCAAGTCCCAAAGAGCCGATCCAGAGGGTCCTCATTATGTTCTGTGGGCAGAAGTGTTCATTGCACCGAATAGGTCTGCAACACTGGGCCAGATGTGACCCGCGGGCCTCAATTTGGGCACCATTGCACTTAATGCTTTCCAAATAGAGCAATCGAGCTGATTACAAAATCTTTTAATGGAAATATATCAATTATCCTAAACATCCTATTCAGAACTCGTGGGGCTAGGCTTTCAGAAAGTAAACGTCTAATGGGAGATAAACAAGAAGGTGAATGACAATCACAAGTAGAGTTATCTAACATTTAAGAGTATATTATCACTAAGAAACTTCTTACTCACACCTGATTTGAAAAGATTTTTAATTGACTATAAATAAAAGCTACATTTTATATTTGTTGTAAATATTTGGAGCGGGCCGGATTTACCATTAGGCAGCACAAGCTTTAGCTTAGAGCCCCCCCCCCCCCCCAAACTATTTAACACTTACATATAATGATTGTGCTCTTGTTGAATACTTTATTTTTTTAATAGATACGAAACTTAATCAAGTCTAAATACGATACTGATCTGCAGGTATGGTCTCTCTTGTAAAGCACGTAGTTATAAGCTTTCAATAGAGGCTACGTCGGATCTACTCTATACAGTGTCAATAAAAAAAGTGCTTGTAAAAAAGTTTATATTGTGTAATTGTATTACTTGTTTTAGTAAATTAATGTGATTAATTTTTTAATAGCTCTATGTTCTAGGCTTAAAATAATTGATCTAAAGTAATCTAAACTAACAAGAATAAATATTCTCTATTTGAATTATTTTTAACATTTATTTAGTACTATTTATGCTTTTAGCTTTTTCAATGCCTATGATCCTATCCCTTGTCTGGCCAGGTGGGAAAGGGGAGAAAGGGGTATCTGTGTGAATGTTACCGTGATCGCTTTTTAAATGAATGCACACAGGGCTCAAGCCTCCACAAGGTGACTAATTTAATTTATAACACATCTGTTAATTATGATTTCTTTATTTTTCGATACCAAAAAAAAGTTAATTACCAATAATTAATAAATTATTTTTAAAAAAATTGATTCTTATTTTGTCAGGTACAAGAAATAATTGTGCAAAATTTCAACTTCTTGATACGTAATTGGGTGTACAATTTTTTTACAAGTCAGACAGACAGAGTGAGTTGATAAAAGATTTGTAGAAATACGATATGCGCTTAAACCTGTCCGTCACAGCAGCGTTAGACAAAGCAAACGGTTTCTTCTATTTAGTTTTCAAGCTGGTTTTCTGGGTTCGTCTTTTCAAGCGTTTTATTTTGTTTCTATTGTTTTAAATGGGGTATGTTTATAGGTGTGTGTAGGCCTCTTATGTGTGTGAGTGTGTTTGTGGGTGTGCTTTGTGTTTAGAAAAATACTAGTCAGTGTGTGTGGATCCAATTACGTCTAGCTTTTTTTTTTCTTTTTTTTTTTTTTTTTTTAAACATTTGTTTATTTTGTTTTAAAAGTTGGCAGTACACACGAAGCAGACTTAATTTACACAAGCTGCCTAACTACACATTTTGTTTCTTTTTTTCTCTCTTTCCCTATCTCTCATTTTCTCTCTCCTTCCTCTCCCTCTCCCTCCTCTCTCTCTCTCTCCCTCTCTCTCCCTCTCCCTCTCTCTCTCTCTCCCTCTCTCTCTCTTTCTTTCTATTCGACTCGTTACAAAGCGAGATATTTCGTAAAAGACGTCCTTTAATTTCTTAAAACTAAAACCTAATTCATAAAACTTTTGCAAATCATCACAAGTTCAGAGGCAGCAAGTGTAAGGGGGTCCTAGGGCAAGTGTCCTATCAGGACCATGAATATTTGTACGATGAACTGATGGTGGCAAAATAGTCTTTTTATCGTGGAGCCCCACCAAGGCGCAGGGCCCATATCGGTTGCCTCACTCGCCACCCCCTACGACCGGCCCTGCAAAGTTTCTCTGTCTTTTACGTTCTAAAAATAACTTTTTTTTACAGCTTTCAAGAATCATATTTGTTTTTATAATTCAGTCATGCTAACAATTAACAACATAATGAACAGTTGATGGACGCAACTTTTCAATATCAATACTGTCACATTGTTCAGTGCTCGTTCTTCCCTAGTTCTATTAGAGCATGGAATGGGTTGCCCGAGTCAGCCAGTAAAACCAGTGACATGGCAGAATTTAAGTCATTGGTTAACATGCATGACAAAATGCATGACGCGTAGAACTTTTTTGAAGTAACGGCTGTATTTTATAAGATAAGATAAATTACATAATTACAGGAGATGGTTGCATGCAAATGGGGCCCTTTTCTTTTTAATTGACAAAGCTTTATATTAACTCTGGGTGGAATCTTCTACACGTCTTTTTACCACTGCCCCTTCTTAGATCAACTTGAATCTTTGCATAATTACTCATTGTCGATGACAGAATATGAATAAATAAAAGAATTAAACAATTAGTTAATCAAATCGTTGTAATTGATTAATTAAAGTTGTATTTAATTAATTTGGTTTTTATTAGAAAACGCACTAAGTTAAGGGGAGAGACTTAGACGTTCGATAACAATTTTCAAGTTTTTTTTTAATTATAAAATCTTATATTTTTATAAGTACTTTAATAGCTTAGTGGCTAAAGTGTCGAACTTCCACCATGGAGGCTCGAGACCTCTAGTTCGAATTAAGAGCCATTTAAAAAATATCTTTTAAAAAGCAGCACAAAATCCTTCTTCATACCCCCTCTCCCTCCCCTGCCAGTCCATAGAAGTGAGCATACCATGGAGCACCAAGCATGCTATAAGCCAGCGATGCCCAAACTACGGCCCGCGGGCCAGATCCGGCCCGCGACGTGCTTCTATCCGGCCCGTCAACGCATGGGAACAAAATGTAAAAAAAAACAATTAAAAATAAAAAAAATGTTAACAAAAAAATTAAAAACTTTTTTTAAAAATTAAAAAATTAGAATGTTGAAAAATATTCTCTTTAAGTTAGGATTCTCACTCATTCTGTGATGAATTTCATCTTTATGTTTGGTATTCTAATATTCATAGTCAATATTTTTTGTATTGTAAGAACCCAAGTGTTGTTTTTTTTCAATGGCGATAAAACTAGACAGCTATTTTTAATTCTTGGAAAATTTCGCTACTGTCTTGAGCTAGCCGTGTTCTTGACACCTTGTGTGTGCAACACAGAGCATCATTGATGCATCGTTTTGGGTCGTGTACTTTTGATATCAAAGCCATTGGTATCGTATTGTTTAACGTTTGGGATTTAATGAAATGGGAGGAGCCTCAGAAACGAAAAGTGGACTCTGAATGTAGAAACTTTCAAGAAAAGTTGGACAGATCTTTACTTTTTTGTGGAATAGGATAGTAAGCCAACATGTTTGATTTGTAAAGAAAGTGTGGCTGTTTCTAAAGAACATAGCATTAAAAGGCATTATGAAGCCAAACACATAAACACATATGGTGGCATTCTTGGTTTGAGCCGCGAAGACAAGATTGTCAAGTTACGACTAGAGATTGGGGAAATGACAAGAATATTTCACAAAAAGAGACAAGAAAATGAGTCGGCGATAAGGGCCAGCTACAGAGTTGCTCACATCTTAAGTAGAGCAATGTAGCCTTTTTCAGATGGCGAATGTGTAAAAAAGTGCTTGCTAGTATTGATGGAAGAAATGTGTCCTGAAAAGAAGAATGCAGTAGAAGCTGTGAGCCTTTCTCGCATGACAATTACAAAGCGAGTGGAAGATATGGGGGTAAATCTTCATTCACAATTAAAAGACAGAGCAGCGGAATTCGAAATGTTTTCTATTCCTGATGAAAAGTCCACTGACATAACTGATACTGCGCAACTCTTGGTATTTATTCGCGGTACAAACAGCAACTTTAATATATCAGAGGAGTTAGCAGCTATGAGGAGCATGCATGGGACAACAACTGGAGAAGACCTGTTCAAAGAAGTGTCAACCATCATGGAGGACCTTGCTCTTCCTTGGAATAAACTAGTTGGAGTGACTACTGATGGCGCTAGAAATATGGTTGGATGTCACAGCGGACGGACAGCAAGAGTTATTTAAAAAGTTGTTGGGTCAAATTGAACTGAACCCCTGCGGCTTCACTGCATCATTCACCAACAAAACTCTGTGGAAAGGTTTTGAATCTGGACCATGTGATGATGATTGTGCTCAGTACTGTACATTTCAACAAGTCACAAAAGCGTTGAATCACAGAACTTTCAAAGATTTTCTGACAGAAATATGAAGACGTTCTATTTCACAGTGAAGTGCGCTGGTTTAGCCGAGGAAAGGTATTAAAACGTTTTTTTTAAAAATCAAAACAAGTGCCACAACTGAACGACCCTTCATGGTTGTGGGATTTGGTTATTTTATGCGACATCACATCTAAATGACATATGTGTATGCAGACATATGTGCTTTCCAAACAAATAACAACTCTTCATTCAACAGGCGGAATTGGTGCATCTTGTCCACTTTCCAACCTGTACCACTCTACAAAATGATAAGCAGCTAAATATGTCTCTCCCAAAAGAAAGAATGATGCAACTTCTGAGGCTCTTGATGGATAATTTCAGTGAAAGATTTGTGGATTTTCAGAATTTAAAAAATTAAATCCGTCTTTTAGAAAATCCGTTAGCTGCAAATGTGTCAAGTGCTCCGACAGATCTGCAACTGGAACTGATTGACTTTCAAAGCCAGACAACCCTGCTTGACAAATTTTAAGTGATGCAGACCATTGACTTCTACTCCATGTTACTTGCTGAAGCGTTTCCAAATCTTCGAAAACAAGCGCTAAGGATGATCACAATGTTTTCAAGCACTTATTTGTGTGAACAAACTTTTTCTATGATGAAACGGGCGAAAACTAAGTTACGTAATCGCCTCTAGGATGAACATCTAGATTCAGTGCTCCGATTTGGTGTTTCCTCTATGCAGCCAGATATTCAGAAGATGGTTTTGGATAAACTTCATGCATCACATTAATTTATTTAAGTAAGTCTACAAATAAAACTATTTAAAAAAGCTTATTGTATTTTGGGTTTCTCTTTGATATTATGGCCCGCGACACGAATGCCGAAAATTAAAATGGCCCGCAGACCGAATAAGGTTGGGCATCACTGCTATAAGCAATAAAAGTTGCACTAAACAAAAACAATAAATAAAAATGTTACAAAGACAGTTTGTGTGGAAGCACAAACTCAAAATCGGCCTCCGAAGTGGTCCACCCAGGCAGGCTTCAATATTTTCAGAAAGAACATCCAAATGAAATTATATCAAAGACAAATGAGAGATAAGAATGGAGAAAGAAGGTTGACAGATCTTGTGTAGTGCCCCAACGGTGCAGCAGATCAAAGGATAGGTGCAAGTGAATGCAAAGTTAGATGTGAACCTGGCCTAACTAGTTCCCTTTCGGACCTTGTGGTCTATAGGGCAGATGATGTAAAGTTCATGTTTTGTGGCCTACGGTTAACGACAAAGTGTTTTACTTTCTATTAAGCCTGGCAATTAACCAGGGTGGACTCAGAGGAAAGTTTACAAGATTACTATTCGTTTTAAATTAGGTCTAACTTATAATGCATACTAATTAGCTGCTTCTCTTTAAAAAAAACTGCTTGCATAAATGATTTTAAAAATTAGATTTTTCGCTTTCAGAAAAAAAAATTAGCCGTTGCGTCAGACCTTTGATTGGTCTAAAATATTGTGATGTCGGATTTTCAATATCTTTTATAGTTTACGAGATCTAAACGGGACAGACGGACGACATTTCACACAAAACTTGCCCCTTTCGGGGGCGCTAACATATTTCCAGAGGCAAAAAAATGATTATTCTTAGTCTAAATCTTTTACAAATCAATTACATGATTAATTCAAAATATTACTCAATATAAGCTTGTATTTTTTTTTTACGGATGTATGCAAACGCGACATGAAGCTCTTCAAAATCGACACTAGCAGCTGGGAAGAGGTGGCACTGGATAGATCCACATGGAGAGAGAGAGCATAAAGGAAGGGTCACGGATTGCATGTGTCATACACAACAGAAGCAGAAGGGAGGGTAAAAATGAAACGGCCCCTGGTGATTACATATGCCCAACCTGCGATCGCAGCTGTGAATCAAGGATTGGCCTCTTTAGTCACACAAGAAGTTGCAAAGGGAAAAGAGCGTCTCTCGAGACGTAAAATGTTATCACTGTATTAGAGAAAAGCAGCTTGCCAGCCAAGGGCTTATGCAAGTGTTGAGCACTTAGTTTAGTGTAGGGACGCACTTTAGTAGACGAACTTTGAACGCGACATTTTTGTGACGTCACAGCTGGTGGAATTGGGATTATTTATGCAGACTTTTAGTTGTTACTTGTAGACTCTAGAAGGAATAACATCATTAGAATAACGGGCTCGACTGTGGCCCATTCGATCATAAAGTTGTTTTTTTTCATTATATCAAGTTTGGACTTAATGATTCAGTATCGATCCTTGTTCTAACTCATATCTGAAACAGTACACTCAAGCATCTAGGTTTCGGATCAAAGGTTCTGAAGAAATGCATTAATTTTAACTCACACATACATCATTACACCTAGACATCTAGAGAACTCTTACGAACATATACGGACACACATTTTAGACTCAAAGCAAAGATAGACAGAGACCACAAAATGAGAAAGGTAATCGACTCCGGCGGACCATAGCTTAGTCTTTATCATATACGACAACACTTTTCGGTCGCAACAAAGCCTAATCAATTCCGTGAAATGTTTTTTTATAGTCTTATCTCTATTCTTCGATCTTTAATAAAATTACATTATTATAATTACTTTTACATTTTGGTCAAGTGGACATTGTGCACAATCAGCTCATACTGTTCTGTTAGATCGACGCCTTTCCCCCAGTGCTGGTTCTATCTCGCCAGCCACCCCTAACCGGCCCAAATCGTTGACCTAAATAGCGTCTTTTTTAAACTAAAGATAGGTTTGCAAATAACTATTGATTACACTCTTGGTATACTATTTACTAAATAATATTTAGCTTATTTGTTGTCATTTCATCAAAGGGAATAAGAAATGCATCTTAATGTTGGTGCCACAGTGAGTATTTTATTCAGTTATGAATCGTATTTGTTAGATATTATTTGGTCGTTTTTAGGCATTCGGTAAGATTGTTACTATCAGAAGTGGTTAGGGTTCAAAGCCCAGGAATGCGCCCCTGAGAGGAAACGCTGGGTGCTGCTGCAAAGCGGCTAAAACAACACGGGAGACAACAGTTACGGGTTATAAGCACTCAACCAACTATACATGGTTCTGAATTCATGAGTCTCAAATAGCTTGCTTCTGAGAATCATTCGAAATCCTGGCTAGATAGGCTCAGATTTGGAGTCGGGAGGACAGTTATTATTGATAGGAGAAGGGGCCTAGGCAAGCAACTGGCACCGAAACCATTAGCATTGGGCAGAAGTTGCTTATTAGCCCTGGATGGCTACCAACATAGGAGAACGAAAACTCTAAAGCCAAACCTCCACTGCCTTGCACCTATGCCCAAACACTGAAAAGACTTCGGGAGTCAACCATGAAAAAAAAAAAATCAGTAGACCGTGCCTCTTAGGAACCTTGATGCAGACAGTACTTCACTTTGGCAGAATTTTCAACGCCTCTAATATTTAACTGTATCGTCACCTGTTGCAAGTCAGTAGCGAGTGAAGGAGGGGAACTGCTGAGTGGTTGACATCATTATGTCCA
This sequence comes from Biomphalaria pfeifferi, assembly GCA_030265305.1. Classification (NCBI taxonomy): domain Eukaryota; kingdom Metazoa; phylum Mollusca; class Gastropoda; family Planorbidae; genus Biomphalaria; species Biomphalaria pfeifferi. Next base: position 497,009 of record JASAOG010000161.1, on the reverse strand, counting down.
TAATTTTTTGTCACAAGCCATGTAATATTAGACTTTTGCATGCTATTCTCTGAATAACTAGAGTCTCAATGGTAATATTTTAAAATATTGCTTCTTCACTTATTGAATAACTCCCCTTTAATACTTAATGCATAGCGTTTATGTAACTTGATAATTCAAATGTGCCTCTGTCTCATTCATCCCTGTTTCTTAAACAAAATAGTGTAGGCCTACCATACTTTGCAGCTTGGAATCAATTAGAAGAAAAAATGGAACATAAACACATATACTTGAAAATGACGTCAGCCAGAACCCACGTGTTTGCCTGTGGCGTAATGCGAAACACTAATTCCTTTCAAAGGGAAAGACACTGTAACCAGGATAGAAACTAAAATGCGACGAGTAAAGAAAATTACGCATATAGATTTTGATTTATGCCATATGTTACGTATCTAGGCATTGTTACCTAGATACTATTTTTTTTTCTTGACCTGTAGGTTGTCTGCCCCTTGTGTAATAAGTTTTTTTTTATTATTTTTCACGGTGAGTCAAGCCACACAGACAGTGACCGGTCCTTGACCTATGTGTGTACCTCTGGTTGAAAGGAGGGTGTTGTTTTTTTTCTTTGCTTCTGTCTCTTTGAAGAGCGTTCTAGATCTGGGTGTTGATGACTTTCTGTTCTAGAAATTACCAGATATCGACGCGCGGTAGATTATATAAAGACCGCTCGCGTAACGTTGACGGACAGACATACGGAGACAGCCGTGAGACAGAATAGCGGAGACATTGCGTGACCCGTGCGTGGTATACCACTTGATCGTGTAAGTTAAGATTTTTCTTTTTTTCAAGGCCTTGCTTGTATTTGTAATTATATTTTCAAACTCTTGTATTGTAATATTTTTACATGCCATTTTTGTAAAAGGGTTTTGGTCAACCCTTCCATTTTGTATTGAGTTATATTATGATTAAACATTAAGTTGATATTTTACCTTCCGATTTCTTGTGTCATTTTTTTTTTTTTTGTTATTCATTGTAAGTCTCTGATTAAATTCAGACTTAAGATAAGTGACACAACTACCTTTTTCTATTGTCACGTTCCCCTAGGCAAGCCATTTAAAAGTAGAATTCAATTTGTAATACGTGACACATATGATATTCATTTCGGATAATCTTCAGTTAAAGATAATTTATTTCGTAGTCGAAACAACCTGCTGGATGACCAGGCAGCCATTCAATAAGATATAAGTTTTCCAGTATTTATCTTTCTTTCATGTGGGACAAAATTATAGTATATCTCATTATTTGGATGTCGCTAGCTGACGTGTTGAAGATAACATCAACGATAGAAATCTAAGGATGTCATCGTCTGCTATTAAATATGAAAGATGTCTTCATCCCAAAACGATGAAGACGTCAACATTCAAAGACAATGAGGACTTTGACATTATTCACAGAAATGCTACGAATGTCTTTTTTTGCGCGCGCGCACACATGCACACACAGACACACACTTTACAGATGCCAAGAGCATTTAATGAGGTGTAAAAAATTATTTTTGTAATTCTTCTGAAAAACCATCAAGTCTAGACGTGCATCTTCTCATGGCTTGATCAGTTCGTATAGAAGCAAATTATGTCTGTATGTATGGGTTTACTTTAAAGAGAGATATAGAGAAAGTTTTAAAGCGGACAGAGTTGAAAAACTAGTAGTGAAGAGACAAGAACTCAATAAACTGGTGGTGAAGAGATTAGAGCTCAATAGACTGGTGATGAAGAGACTGTAAGTCAATAAACTGGCGGTGAAGAGATTAGAACTCAATAGACTGGTGATGAAAATACTGTAAGTCAATAGACTTGTGGTGAAGAGATAAGAACTCAATAGACTGGTAGAGAGATTGTAAGTCAATAGACTGGTGGTGAAGAGACTAGAACTCAATAGACTGTTGTGAACAGACTGTAAGTCAATAAATTGATGTTGAAGGGACTGTAAGTAAATAGATTGGTGGTGAATTGACTGTAAGTCAAAACTCTGTGGTGAAGAGACTGTAAGTCAATAGACTGGTGGTGAAGAGACTGTAAGTCAATAGACTGGTGATGAAGAAACTAGAACTCAATAGACTGGTGGTAAAGAGATTAGAACTCAATAGACTGGTGATAAAGAGACTCTAAGTCAATAGACTGGTGGTGAAGAGACTAGAACTTAATAGACTGGTGGTGAAGATATTAGAACTCAATAGACTGGTGCTGAAAAAACTGTAAGTCAATAGACTGGTGGTGAATAGACTGTAAGTCAATAAATTGGTGTTGAAGGGACTGTAGGTCAATAGATTGGTGGTGAATTGACTGTAAGTCAAAACTCTGTGGTAATGAGACTGTAAGTCAACAGACTAGTAGTGAAGAGACTGTAAGTCAATAGATTGTTGTGAATAGACTGTAAGTCAATAAATTTGTGATGAAGGGACTGTAGGTCAATAGATTGGTGGAGAGACTGGGAGTTATTAACAATTTTTAAAAATCGGAAAGTGATAAAATGTTTTGCACACATTATTGAAATAAAATAGTTTCCTTGAGAACATTGCACAATTCATGCGAAAACAATTATCAGTTCTCGGAAAATTAATTGTAAATTGGTGTTTCGGATATTTCGAAGTTTTTTTAATTATTTTTTTTTTTGGTTTAACCATGTTAATTTTTGCACTAGGAGATCTACTCACCAAGGCTGCTTGTTTATCCTCTGTGACGTCATGGAATGACGTAATAATTTTTATGTCAGAAACGACTTGCGGAGGTCTGCTGCTATCCTTTTTCCCATAAGCCCTCCTTTCTCTAACTTTCTTTGTTTCACAATGAGCATCTAAACTTTCCTGGCTCTTGTGTTGATTCTTCTCCACAGACATTTTGGATTCCGAAGACTCGATGTACACATTTTGACCTTGCCTAGAAACTGATCGAGTTGTCACGGAGGACAACTCTGAGGAGTGAGTTAGCTCCTGGCTCGAATCAGATTTTTCCTGGCGGTCTATATTTCCTAATTCATCCGCTCGTTTGCGACTTGTAGTGCTACTCAATGTTTTATTGTCATCGGCTACGCTGGAGGAAAAGTCCAAATGCATTAGCCTTGACCTCCATCCTCTGCTCGGTCTAGAGTCATCCCTCTCCACGGCTTCTACTGTTGTGCGACGTCTGCTACGAGGCTCATTGTCTGTCGTTTCCGGATTGCTTTGATTTTCGAGGATTTTTTCTGATTTAATTTCTGCTTCTTCCACGTTAAATTCACGATGTCTGACTTCGTTGCTTGACGTCTTTTTGTCTTCGCTGTCATTGATACTCAAGTTTTTTCTCCTGTCATTTACTCGAGATGAAGAAGCCGATGATAGGAACGACGACTCACGTTTCGAAAGCGTCTCTCGTGACGATGACGTAACACGCGTAGATGAGGTCTCGTCTGAGGACGTCACCCTCGAAGACAGAGCATCCGTAGGACTGAGATAATTTGTCCTAGAGTAGCTTACGCGCGAGGACGAAGCAGACGTGACCCCGCGTCGATCTTCGGTCAAGGACGAGCCTCCCAATGTCAGAAGTGGTGCTGAGGCCAACGTCCTTGTCGTCGTGTCAACTGCGGATCTAAGAGGCCTGGAATTTCCAGATGAACTTAGGGTGGATGACAAAGTAGACGATTTTCTGGTGTCAGAAGAAGCATAGTTGTATAAACCGGAAGTGTATCTATGGGACATAATTACAGGTGACAAAAAAAATTAGACTTGACTTTTGTTGACTGTATCTGTTGAACTATATACTGCCTTCATTTTGCTAGTAACGTCTAGTGGAAAAGTAATAGATCTGCAAATAAATGTAATAAAAAAATATATTAATATTTATTGTAAAAAAGAACAACAATTCTGGGCTTTCTGTTGGGAAAAAAAAAGAGTTGGTAGTTCTATTTATTTCAAATATAAAAGAACTTAAATTATATACTTTATTATTTTTTTTTTCCAATGAGAGAAACTACACAATGAAATACAGAGAGGTGAAAAAATATTTCGCTATTAACATACATTGATCGCATCAGAAAGGAAAAGATTGGAGACTGAATTAGTTAACTACTGCCAAAAAAAAAATGCAAACTAAAACTCTATGGCCATATTAGCAGGTCTTCATAGCTATCAAAGACCTTACTACAGCGATCAGTACCAGAATAAAGAAGGATGGGCAGACAGAGAAAGATATGGGAAGGCAACATAAAAGAATAGATGGAACAGTCATTGAAAGAGATTCTATCCAAGGCAAAAAGACTGAGGTGTGGAGAAAGATTGTCAACCGGTCTTGTCTGGCACCCAAACGGACAAACAGACAAAGGATATGTGAAGGACCTTAAATAATTTACATTTAACCAGCTTTTTCACGTAGGGTTTGTCACAGTGTTAAGTGTGTATGAGTGATATTAATTAGCTTCATATAGACTTGTCGGAGACCAGTCAAAGGTAAGGGTTTGTATTGTAAAGCGACTTATACGTGGGTCGGTACAGACACAGACAATTATTAATGTTAGTTTTAGGCGTGTGCTACATACTCATTATATATATATAGAAGTTTGGGTCAGACCTTGACTGTTGTGAACTCCTTACTGGAGTTATACTTGACACAGAACCTACTAGTAATACTTCTTTTAATTAATCAAGAGACGCCAGAGATGAATTAACAACAAAAATATAACTTTAATAAAAGTAATCAGGGTATCTGTAGCTGAAGACAACGCATCAAACGTTAGCTAAATGAATATATACATAATTATAAAAACTGACTTCTATATTACTTATATCGTACGACTAGGCTTCTTAACTCAGGTTGTATCAACTGCTGTTTACAATCCTATATACAAACATAATCACCACAGGGACAAAGCGCTATTTTGTGCCAACAGGGGCGTGTGTCGTATGCTAGAGTTACTGCAGGAGATAGTACTAAAGGACCAGGATAAGCAATGGTTTTTATCAATTTATATTGCATTAGAAGGCAGTTTAGAATAAATAGAATTTGCGCTTTAGCTAGTTGTTAGCAATATCCTGGTTATTTGTTTATTTAAAGTGACAGTCTGAATCTGTGACAGTCTTTGGAGGGACAGTCTTGAGAGTTCGTGAAGTCAGTAGAGATAGCTTGAGTATTTTATGATGGAAATCATTGACGACAGTAGATAGAAGCTAGAAAATGAGCGACAGACGATAGTCTACAGTCTACACAAATGACAGACACAACATATGTTGAACTCATGTAGCCTTGTGATGCTGGATCCAGGAGCGTGCATTGAAGAGAGAACGGGATGGCCTGGTTGAGCATGGGTGAGAAACTATTTCTCTTGTTGTTGTATGCTATTCTTTATATTTATATTTCATATTATATTATTTTATCATTATTCATACATGCAGTTATAGAGTATTTAATTAATTAATTATCACATTGTATTACATGATTTTAAACGTGGCCATTGCTACCTTTAATAGAATATTAAATATTAGTTTTAATTAGGAGTTGACTTCATATGTTGCTATTATGATAGTGTGAATAAGTTAATACACTGTAAAGTAATATTGTTTTAACGTACTGAGTTATTATTCTTTGTAACATATTCAATGTTGAAACAAAAAGTAATTACTCGCACCAAGCATGAGAATCTTTGCTAGATGAAAAGAGCCAAGATAATACGGCGAGGTTGTGACGTGAGGTGAGGGACTCTTGGCAGGTTCGTGGGCAAATTTGGAATATATTAGTGGTCCCCGGTTGAAAAACATTTGAGAACCTCTGATTTAGAGAACACAACTCTTCAATGCACTGTTTAATTTTTTGTATATGTTTGAAAGCCAGAAGTAGACCTTGCCAGAGATCAAGAATAAAAATATGTCTTTAAAAAGCTGTTTGAAAAATATTTTAACCAAATATATTTTGGCATCAACTCTTGCTCGGACCATAAAATCTGTCCTTCAGGTTTCCAGCGTATGGAACAGAGGCTTTCTCCTTTTTATCCACTCACAATTAAAACCAGGTATATGTGACCACTTACTGCCAAAAAGGAAGCCGATCATGCCAGGTTGGCTTTTTAAAAATTTAAACCAAATGCAACATATTTGGCTACTTAGTTCGTTTAATGTGCATTCTAAAAGACTATTACTTTCAAAATGCTGTAGGCCTACACGTTGAAGTAGATGCTTTTAAAAAAGTAGCAAAGCTTGGTTAATAAAAGGCTATGTTGTTGTTTTTTTTAATTCTAAGTTTGTGACACTGTTTTTCTAGATATATTTTTTTAAAATGTTCTTTCTCTTTATACTAGTAATAAATGTCGATAAAAACTCCAAGACCAGTGATGTTCAACCAACAACCTGCATCCTATATTCGATCCTTACGCGCTCTTTTACAGTCACGTAAAATGTCTGCCTTTTCTGCATAACGAAATCGCAGTAGATCTATTCGATAGGACTGGGCGATTATTTAGTGTGTTCTCATCGTCAATGTAATCAAATTCAACTTGATCCAAGAATGGGAAGTGGTAGGGAAAAGAAGCGTAGTAGAACTGAGACATACAGAATGAGTTGATATATAAGCTTTGTGAACAAAATAAGCTGTTGAGAATAAGATCGCACCATAATTTATGGCTTGTGAAGTTGAGATGATACGCGACTACTTTATGCCATCTAAAAGCAACCCCGTTCTGTTTCTTACAATTAATTATATGAGTCCATTTTTTTGTTTGTTTCTCATACAAATAGACTACTTCTAAAACAATACACAACTGTAAGTATGATAATACTAAAAATGAAACACAATTTAAAGTTATATATATTTGCAACATCAATATATATATCAAATGTCAATATTATGTTATAAAAATATATATCTACGACATATTTGTCTATCTTCTAGTTATTAGCTACTTACAGTTTATAGAAACAATTTTATCTATATACAAAAAAACACTCCTAGTGTAAATTTGATAATAACTTTTATTAGGAATGGAAATAATCTACTATGCAATACATGAAGAGTACCATGGGTACTCCAATAACACCCCAAACTTTTGCCTATTAAAACTATACTAAATCTATAAAACAGGAAAAAAAAACAACAACAGATTTTAATTTAATATTATTAGTTAAGAATTTAAATCCAGACTTCTCTTTAAACATTAAGGTAAACTGTTTCTTCTGTTGGGGCCAATAGTTTGACCCAATTAATAGTAGACGAATGTCAACAATTTTGAAGCCATGCTTTAAAACCAAAATCGTAGAACCAGAATTCTTCCCATTTTTCAATGAGCTGATTTTTTATTCTGGTTATTATAATAAAAACTGAAATCAAAATGAGTTACTTAAAACTAATTACATTAAATTTAATCATATTCTAATGACCAAATTTATATTGCAGATGCAAATTAAAGACAAAAGTCCAAATTAAAGTAGTAACAATTATAAATATTCCTTTCAGAACTTTCGATTTATAGGGTAGATGATGTTAAGGTCATCTGTTTCTTTAGCCAACGGTTATTGAGAAGAATGCTATGTGGCCAGCACAACGTCCAACCGCCTTTACTTTCCCTAAATTTAGTCAGGCACCCATTAGAGTTGGGTGGACCCAGGGGCAATTTTTTCACCAACATTCGAACCCAGGACCCCAGGTTCAGAAGCCAAGCGCCTAACCATTAGACACCCTCCAAAATAAAGTGCTTTCTCACTAATGATCCATTTGCAACTGTTCAGGCCAATTCATTTTTTTTATCTTTCTTTCAGTTTAGAAAAAACACTTTAAATTCAATTATTATGTCAAGATTATAAACACTAGAAATGAGTACGGACTCAAGGATACACACACTTACACTGACACTGAAAATTTAAAAAAAATGATTACATACATGTAAAACATCCAGATTTTTGATGACCACATACGAACATCAAATCCCTTCAAAGCAAGTTAGCATTACTTCATATGTCCCTCCATTGTATAATCATATGCGATTCTATATTCAAACATATACTTGAAAAATAATGGTTCACATTCAAAAAATAATTTCCATAAAGAACTAAAATAAAATGTATTATAATCAAATTCGTATTGGAATTTTCCGAAACTCTTTAAGAATAGCAGACTATTAATAGATCTATATAAAAACAATGAAGCTAGATCTCTAAAACAATGAAACAATGTTTAGAATGACAACTTCCGTTGATAACTTTCATATAACACTCGCCATCTTTTGGGAATTTCCGAAGTGGTCAAAATAAAAATCTGAGATTATAGATGAAAAAAAAATAAAAAAAATACACACATCCGATACAGCAAACAATTTTTTTTTTGTGTGCGTTTCACGTTTAGCTGTGTCGGTGTGCCACGTTTTTATTCCCCATCAGCGACTACAAAAAATATTCACCGCTTATAACACAATTTTCTTGTACTGATAAAAATAAAAAAAAACTATCTCGATGCCAGTGTATCGTATAAAATGGAAACGGAGGTTTGAGGGAAGGGGGTGGGAGTTTACCTACGTAACAGGTAGCACGCGCTTTTTTTTTCTTACCGCCTGTATAGTCTACAGGCATTAAAGTCTTCTAGTTCTCTCACCTCCAGTTCTGAACCCCTCCCCCCACCCAACCCCAAATATTTCGCTCACCTCTTTCCCCATCCGACAACAACGTTTTTATAGTCTTGCATTGCATCCCCTTATTTCACATCTTAAAGAAGTCAGTGGTCCTCATATTGATGGCTATGAGATACACGCGTTGCTCAGAATGTGAAATTCGAATGAACGGAGACAAATTTAATACATCCTCTGCTAACGACTCTCACTGCATCATACGACACAACCAACTAAAAGAACCAGACAACTCAGGGCTACCATTAGCGTAATGCCCAACTGTACACTTAGCAACACATAACACCGACTGAACAAATGCTTCCCCATAGACAACCATGTTACCATATACATTCCGTACCGGGACTAATATATAATGCAGAAAGTAAGGCGTATGTATAAAATGTATGTATGTCCCTAATAGAAATCAAAACCGTTAAATCAATCTTGATAACACTTGGCATAAGTGTTCCTTAGATCAAAGCGAAGACCATAGTGTGTGTTTAATGTCCCTCCCACAACCGTAGGACCCTAAAAGTAGACAAAGAGTACCTAATTGTATCTCTATCTCTTTTCTTTTACAAATCGGGTAAACCCGTTTTCATAGTATTTTAGATTTGATATGAAAAGTAGGCTGAATGGGTAAACCCATTTTCACAATCTACTTTTATTTTCGTGGCAAATGTGAAGGGAATACCCAAACTTAGGGCCGCGTGTCATGGGTCTTATTCAACTAGTATAAAATAAAATAAATTAATTACAATAATTAAATAACTAATTAGTTGTTTTTTTATCCATTTTTTTGACATTGACAATAATTAAATATGCATATTTTCTACTATCAAACTCTACTGGCCTCTCCGCCTTGATTCGTACACATACTCGATTCTCTGTTCCATACCGATTTCACACTTGTAACTGGACTAACTGCACCCAACTGGATCTTTAATGGTGACTTCGACTCGTATTCTTAAAGTTGTGAAGTTATTTGAAGTGACTTGACTCTGAATCCGAACTGTCTTGACCTTTACATTTAACCTAGGTCTTCGAAAGGTCTTCTCGAACCCGTTAGAACATCGCTCGACATTTCTGGATAATCAGATGACTACATCCGACTTGGCTGGCATGAGTAGTGTTCGCAACACGGATCTTTCTCGAACATGGACTTCAGCTATCAAGTCACAGGGAGTCTTAAGTTCTACAAGTCTTTTTTCTACCGAAAGCTCAGTACAGACCACGGACACACTTCCCAGTATCACTCTAGGTCTTCAATACAGTTAAAAGGTAGCTCGAAGGACGGCTCTTTCATGTATTTAACAGTGTACTGGTGCGCACCATCAGTGTCGGCTCAGAAGCTGGGTCATAGTTATATTATTTTGTAACTTAAACGGAAGAATAAAGAAATTTGATTTTGTGGTGCTAGAAGTGACCAAAATGTATCATATATCTTATAAAATACAAGGCTTATCAACACTCTCTATATTCTGTACACCATATACATATAAAAGATAACTAGTTATGGCAATCTGCTATAAAAGAAAATATTCGATTCGGAATATTTTAAAAAGGAGAATAAATCTTACAGTATGAACTTATGGCAGAAAATGTGCGGTTCTTTCCCTTATATAAGCTTAAATATTTGCAAATATTATTTTTTATGTTCTGCTTGTATTACTTATATTATTTCAAACAAAATTGTGACTACATCGACTTCCTTTGCAAGTTTCACCCGTGAACTAGAAAGACACTATCCAGACATTCTGTAGCGACTCGGAGTTAACAGAGTGGGGTCACTAGCTCCTTGCTCAACCCTCCTTTTTTCTCATATGGGCTTTCGACTGGCCCCATGAGTTAGAGGTAGAAGTAAGCTAGGCTGTCCTTGTATGACATGGTGTTGTATCTTCTTGGAATACCCAAATTTAGTGTACAGCTTTCCGCCCAAAGTACCGTAGGGCGCCGAATGATCTAAGTCGGAGTAAGTTTAAAACATTTTGAAAAAAATAAAAAAATTAGCATGTACAACTTTTCTAATTTTGATGACTGTGTTTTTTGAACTTTCAAGTTTAAAGATCTATCGTCATTGCTTTTCTAAACTGATACCCTGTATATATCCCTAGTTCCACATGTTTTGCAATAAAAATTTAGAAAAAACATTTTAACCAGCGTTTATTAGTAGAGGCAATGCGGATGACTTCAGCACCAGAGAGATCTCACTCTCAATTTAGTCAACAGAATACCTGGCAGGGAAAAGCAAATAAAATCAGAGATAAGATGCGGATCTTGAAACGAGATCGCCGAGGGGGTTGCGAGGGTTGGTGGCTGCCTGGGGCGAACGAGTCGGTGAGGTCTCACCTTATTTCTCTCTCAAACCTGTAGAGCTGTGTTTCAAACCTGTAGAGCTGTGTTTCAAACCTGTAGAGCTGTGTTTCAAACCTGTAGAGCTGTGTTTCAAACCTGTAGAGCTGTGTTTCAAACCTGTAGAGCTGTGTTTCAAACCTGTAGAGCTGTGTTTCAAACCTGTAGAGCTGTGTTTCAAACCTGTAGAGCTGTAGTGTTCAAACGTTTTGAAACTTGTAGATCCGTAGTGTCCAACCTTTTCAAACCTGTAGGGTTGTAGTGTCCAAACTTTTTCAAACTTGTAGAGCAGTGTCATGGTTAAGCGAATGTATAGTTCTACTAGGCTTTTTAATTTTCCAATCATAAGTCGTTAGACTAAAAAGCTGTCAAGGCAATGCGCATAATGTTCCTGAACTTAATTTATTAAACTCATGAATAAATAATGTCCTTTTAAAACCGATTTAGGTCTAGTTCTCAGGCCAAATTTAAATTAATGTCTGTTTTTACTCTAGAAAATGATAACGGGCGTACTAGAGTTCTCCCCCCGTGTGGCCGACGATCTAGTAAACCATTTTCTAATCGCTATACATCATCTGTAAACTTTCAAAGAAAATAATTAGAGCCGTTTTTAAGATCAGCATCCAGGTTCCACCCTCTTCCCACTCTTCTTCCATGACGTTCTGACTTGAATAGAGGTATTGTAAAAAAAAAAAATTAAAAGAAAGGACAGTTCCTTCTCGATACAGCTAACAAATGTTTGTATTAGCGATTATTTTGCTCTTAGTAACTTACGAATGATTGATTTATAAAAGAAGGGACATTTTTTACTCCGCCGAAATTTACCTCACTCCTCCCAACCACCGTAAGCATCCATGTTAAGCGAATGGATAAATGTAAGTAATGTTTTCTTATCAGACCTTGCGATCTATAGGGCAGATTATGTTAAGGTCATATGTTTCTTAGGCGAACGGTTAAGGAGCAGGGTGTCATGGGGCCAGCATATCGACCAACCGGCTTTACTTTCGCCAACTAAAGCCAGGTGCATATCAGAGTTGGGTGGACTCAAGGGCGCCCGAAAAATCCCGAAATCCAAAGCCAAACGCTTAACATCACAGCCATCGAGCCCCCAATGTATAGATATACTCAGTGTATATAAAATTCTAATGATAAAACTATAGATCCAGACTTGTAAGACGTTTTCTTGATGCTTCCAATTTCTTCTCATGATGAATTTGCAAGCTGATAAGAGGAATCAAAATGTGTCAGTATTGTTGTAAATGTTTAAAATACTTGCACGGCGTACAATACCTTATTTAATTTGAATTACACATGTAACGGTGTGGCTAAATCACAAAGATCAGAATTTAGAGTTAACAAATAATAACAAAGAAGGTGATAGAAATTTACATAAAAATAGATTATACTCACTGTCATATATAATATCTATCGATAAGAAATGGTGCTGACTGTCCTAACTAGAAGTGACCACCCAAGAAGTCGCATTAAAAAAAATATTAGTTGTAATGAGCTAAGACTTTGGACTAGTTTAGGATGTCATCACCACATGGCCAAGTGAATGTCAAATGCCAGGGAATATGACTACGTCAATAGCAGTCTGGAACTTATCTCTCATTGTGAAACTCTCGTCTGCTGAAAGACCTCATCTGACCCCTCTGCATTGCGTTTTAACCTGTCTAATGATACTAAACAAGTTTTAGACAGGGTTGCTCCGAAATGACCGTTGACCCGGTAGTAGATGCTGCAACGGAAAGAATAAGGTCAAAAAATAAAGACAATATTGTTGCACACGAGTTCGACCCATGAAGCTTCCATTAACCAAGTGTAAGCCGGGAGAGTTGAACGCGTACACAAAGTTCGATGACGCCATAAGCTTCAATCTAGACACGTGAAAAACAAAACAGGAATCTGTTGGTTTTTTTTTAAACAAAAGTCCTAAACATGTGTCTGTGTTCATTACCTATCTAAAAAAGAGCAGACTAGAGTAAAGATAAGAGATAGATAGAGAGAGATAGAGAGAAACTGAGAAAGAAAAATAGAGTCAGAGAGAGAGAGACGTAGAGAGAGATAGAGAGAGATAGAGAGAAACTGAGAAAGAAAAATAGAGTCAGAGAGAGAGAGACGTAGAGAGAGATAGAGAGAGATAGAGAGAAACTGAGAAAGAAAAATAGAGTCAGAGAGAGAGAGACGTAGAGAGAGATAGAGAGAGATAGAGAGAAACTGAGAAAGAAAAATAGAGTCAGAGAGAGAGAGACGTAGAGAGAGATAGAGAGAGATAGAGAGAAACTGAGAAAGAAAAATAGAGTCAGAGAGAGAGAGACGTAGAGATAGATAGAGAGAGATAGAGAGAAACTGAGAAAGAAAAATAGAGTCAGAGAGAGAGAGACGTAGAGAGAGATAGAGAGAGATAGAGAGAAACTGAGAAAGAAAAATAGAGTCAGAGAGAGAGAGACGTAGAGAGAGATAGAGAGAGATAGAGAGAAACTGAGAAAGAAAAATAGAGTCAGAGAGAGAGAGACGTAGAGAGAGATAGAGATTATCATAAAGAGAGAAACAGAGGGAGAAAGATACAGAGAGAGAAAGAGACAGAGAGAGAGAAAGAGACAGAGAGAGAGAAAGAGACAGAGAAAGAGAGAAAGAGACAGAGAGAGAGAGAAATAGAGAGAGAGAGAAAGAGAAAAAGAGACAGAGAGAGAGAGAAAGAGACAGAGAGAGAGAAAGAGACAGAGAGAGAGAAATAGAGAAAGAGAGAAAGAGAAAAAGAGACAGAGAGAGAGAAAGAGACAGAGAGAGAGAAAGAGACAGAGAGAGAGAAAGAGACAGAGAGAGAGAAAGAGACAGAGAAAGAGAGAAAGAGACAGAGAGAGAGAAATAGAGAGAGAGAGAAAGAGACAGAGAGAGAGAGAGAAAGAGACAGAGAGAGAGAGAGAAAGAGACAGAGAGAGAGAGAAAGAGACAGAGAGAGAGAAAAAGACAGAGACAGAGAGAGAGAAAGAGACAGAGAGAGAGAAAGAGACAGAGACAGAGAGAGAGAAAGAGACAGAGAGAGAGAAAGAGACAGATAGAGAGCGAGAAAGAGAGAGAGAGAAAAAAAAAGACAGACAAAAGAAAGGGAGAAATGACAGAGAAACTTGTCAAATACTTTCCATCTGTTGTCTCTCTTTCATACTCTCTAAAAAAAAAATTTCTTGTTCAATTTTACTTCATTAAAACCTGTAGTCTATTTACCATTTAGATTACTATTGAATCGGACCACATGGTAACGCGATCATTGTGGTCCTATTAACAGGTATGACTCATTACACGGACATACCCTAGCTACCTTAATGGACTTGCTATAATCTATGTACCGAATTCAAAGTTAAGTAAACCTTTATTGTGCGATATAAGCGCATAAGGAACAATGCCAGATTTACCTAAAGCAAAATAAACTATAGCTTAATGACCCCAAAAATGGTTCCTATGATGTTTTTAATCACATTGAGGAAAGAGCAGAAAAAAAATTGCCTGTTGATTAGAAGCGGCCTAAATATCTATATAGATATCTTAAAAATATAAAAATCTTAAAATATCTTGAAAAGCTTAGGGCCATAGTGTCAGGGTGGGATTTCAGATTAGCTAGGGTATGATATTATATTACGGTCCCGTATCCCCAGCCTGAACAGAGTAACACAAGAACCTAAAGATAATAGCATGTAAACTACAAACATTGAATAACAGTTATTCAACTGAACATTTAGTGAATAACAACATTTGTCAATAGGAACAATATTTAATTAAACTTAATTGTAATTTTTCAAACATATTTACATGTACATCAATATCATTGAAGTTAGCATTGGATTACTAATTAGTCTAGTATCACACCAACAGGTTTCCGTAACACACCTTCACACTCACACTCCATCTCGGCGCCCAACAGAAGCTCAACTCCCTACACCTCAACACCGATAGTTACTACACAACTCCAAGGGCAGAAAGACGACACACTTTCCCATAGCCCAAACCTAACACCCTGAAACGAAAAGAAAACCTAGATCTAGCGCTGCCGCTACAAGGAAGAACTTTTCAATAGCGACACCCGTACCGAAGGATCAGCGTACTTAATAAAACTATGTACTTACGTATCCTTACAAGGGGAACCAAAAAACCAGCTACCCAGCTCACAAAAGCAGCTCTCTCTCTCTTGCGGAAACTAAGGATGACGTAAACACACACACACACCCAATATTCTTGACAACAAACCGCACTTAAAAGAAACTACTTCCTATACCCTAAAACACCAATATTAAATGCAAAGAAAAACTACAAGCACACATAGCAATTGTAAACCCGGCCCTAATGCTGGACCTCTAAACAAGAACAGCTTTGCTACAGAACTTTGTTCAATGAATATTAAATTTGCAAACAAATTTTTTTTCGATACGAAATAGAACACAGTGTATTGATAGGCTGCACAGTGTATTGATAGGCTACACAGTGTAATTGATAGGCTACACAGTGTACTGATAGGCTACACAGTGTACTGATAGGCTACACATTGTACTAATAGGCTACACAGTGTATTGATAGGCTACACAGTGTACTGATAGGCTACACATTGTACTAATAGGCTACACAGTGTATTGATAGGCTACACAGTGTATTGATAGGCTACACAGTGTATTGATAGGCTGCACATTATATTGATAGGCTACACAGTGTATTGATAGGCTACGCAGTGTATTGATAGGCTACACAGTGTATTGATAGGCTACACAGTGTATTGATAGGCTACACAGTTTATTGATAGGCTACACAGTGTATCAGATAGTTTGTGGAGTATATTTGTACAAATGTACACAATCCAATTGAGAGCGCCGCTTCATAAATGGGTGTTCAAAGCGCGCAGCTTTCTTCTAGAGCAGTGGTTCCCAAACTTTTTTGTCTCGTAGACCCCTTGCCATGTTTTTAAGTTTTCGGTAGACCCCCCAGCATTTTTTTGAAAATTCATTAACTTCAGATGTGCTTTTCTCACTGATTACTATGCGATATATATTTATTGAGGACATTCAAAGCAAAATAAAGCAAAATAAAATTTAATATGCATTACAAGAAGTAACTAAACAACAACGACAACAACAAAACGCCTATTGGTGGGCAGCTTTGATAATAAAATGTCAATCTTGGGCTTCCATGTAGTTCGGGTTAACATTCTATCTTCTCGATTAGATGATGTCAGACTGATTTAAATTTGGAAAGTAAGAAAATTTATTATTGTCATTGTATGCTTCATTAATTGAATCCTCACATGAAACACTGAGATTATGCCTTCGTGTTGATCAAATTTAGGTTATCACATTGTAGCTGCAAGTTAACCTCAATCAATTTATGAAACAAGTTTGTGAAATAGACTATGTCTGATTCCCGTGTTTTAAATAGGATTTTAGCAACCAAGAACTCAGAAAAATAGTGTCAAACATAAGCCTTTCGAAAACTATCATACTTCAGTGTGAAGGAGCAATTGATCAAAATTTCAGGCAAAAAGCAATTCTTAATGAATTTCTTGATTCATAACAAAAATATAATAATACCACTACATTATCAGGCAAGGTTAACAAGTCCAGCTTTTTAAAAAAGTAAATCGTAATAACACGATAACCATTCATTATCCAAAACTCATTTCACCATTACACCTTTGAACTGTATTGTTGCTTAGAGGAAATTTTAATGATATCAGATATGGGATTTGTAAAACAGATGGTAAAACCTCTTCAATGGTTGACAAAGTCAATATTTTGCTTATAGTGTGCAGTTTTTTTAGAGTTTGATATAAGCCTAAGTAAATATATTGTAAGACGCTCACAAACCTATTCCCTTCTACGATGTTTAATCAACATTTTTCTACTGTGGCTTAATTCTGAATTTAAAAGTTTTCAAAAGTATTTTAAATCTTAATCTATTTTATTTCATGTTGACTTTTCTCGATGTTCCAGCTTCGATGGTTTCATAGCGACATAGCTTCAAACTTTGTGACATAAAAATACAGAACAAATGCAATAGTTGTTCAAGAAAGAATGATGAAGCCAAAGTTTTAATAACCAACAATTTACGGTCAACATTTTATTTAATAGACTCGGCCATGTCAATGATTACTTTCATGTCGACACAATTAAGGTATTTAAAATAAAACGTTAAAATTTTTAAATAAAAAAAATCATTCAACTAACAGGGTTGAAATTCAAAGGATTAACTAAGGTACAAATCGAGTAAATTTCATGAATGGTCATGCTTCAATGAGATTCGCCTTCGTAGACCCCCGTTAACAGGCCAAGACCCCCAATTTATTTTTTCACTTCCGTAGACCCCTTGGAAGTCCTCGTAGACCCCTGATTGTCTATATAGACCACTTTGGGAATCACTGTTCTAGAGCAATGACGTCATTTTTCTATTCGAAGTTTGTGTACTATTTTTTTTTCCTTGTCGCGGTGTCATTATTTGATGTGACGTCAAATTTCTTTTTTTAACTTTTGGTGCATTACGCCATCTTAGTCTTGATAGACAATCTGAACTTTTTGTGGTCCTGAATTTTTCCTTCGCTTTATGTTACTGGACAGCTTTGGCAATGGCCTTGGATCTATTCTTGGTAGGACTCTTTTACTATTGTTAAGGGTTAGTTTTATTTCATGTTGTAAATATATTTTCTATACGGATTCGTTCGTATTTGTAGTTTAAGATCTCTTTTTTTTATTTCTATAGGGTTTCAGTGTAGGCGTTATCTATTTCATCGTTGAATCGATACCGTGGATTATGGTATTACCCTGGATATTGTGGTCGGCATCTTTGTCAGTCTTGTTTGGCAGAAGTTAATGACATTTCTTGTATGCTACTACCAAGATTGATGGTCATTGACATTTTCTACATTACCTGTTACAGAGACGAATCTTTGGAATAAGTTATGAAGCCCAATTGAATTCTGGGTAGCCAAATTTTTTGCCAGTTTTTTAACATTCAAATCCATTAACTTCTGCTTGGAAGCAACTTAACATATACTGCTTCCATTAAATAAAGTTAATAAGGATAAGCTATTATTGTAATAAACGGTAACAAGCTCATCTGTAGTTAATGTCTGACCATGTACGCTTGCAATTCAATATTCTATAGCACGCTAGTCGTAACGATTTGTTTTCATTTACATATAATTAATAGTTATCATTATATTTAGTAAAGACCTAGAATATGGTAACAGTATTTTTTTTTGTCTTGGAATAAAAAAACCTTGCCAGCTAACTTTCGATTTGATAAATGGGAAAGTTTCTTTGACCAAGAGTGAAGTGTGCAGTCCCCTTGGTACATGTATTTACGTCTTGCAGAGTTGCGGTCAGTGTTAGCGCTTGATAAAATAAACACGCCCACCAGTTTTCGATAGAAGATGATTTATTTATCGACGGAGCACTGGCAGCATCAAGAAATCAAAATATACAAGCAGCGCAGGATAATTAACTGCGTTTTCTTGGTATTTCGTAAATAAAAAACCCCAGATATCTCAGGCACTGAACAGATGTATTTGAGCGTTGGACATCTATGCCATTGTACTTTAGAGAGACCTGTGTCCAACTTCATTGTCAGCGAATACATTAAGTACATTTTTCACATGGACAAACTACTCGGCCAAGGCTACGAGGGCTGTCCCGTGATGGGTAGCATTTAAAAACTGTGTTCAGGCAAGGATTCGCAAAAAATATACAAAAGCAGTCATTGTTCGTTGCGTGTTATTTTTCTACCTAAATTCCAATTTAGATATACGTAATGCTGTTGGTGTCATCCAGAAGATTATCTATTTCTTCCATAACAGTCTCAAGCGAGAGCGTTGATGCTAAATTTGCTTTTTTTGTGTGAGACAATGGACTGAGAAATAATAATTCCTTTGCGCTTGAAGTCACAACTTTGAGAAAATCTTTGACTGTTTGGCGTATTTTAAAATAAGGTTATAAGTGAAACCTGACAAACTGCATATGTGCAATCTGTGCCTGCTTCTCATGTGTCTTTTAATTGTCAATTATTCATCTTTTCATGAATCAGTTTCCGTGATGTTGCAGTCTGTCCATCTTAGCATAAGTGGCCGCTTAACAGCATATCAGCAGTCACATTAATGACATAATTTATAGGCTAATCAAAGTCACCCCAATTAAATATATGAAGAATTTCTTTACACACTTCAGGATTAGGTGCGAATAAGAGACTAGTCCGATTAACCGGATTCGAGAGACCTCATCTTTCATGATGCCCAGTTTAATCCGTTTCTCTATTGTCCATCAAAAGTATCGTCCCGTTTCGATAACTGTTGAGTGTTTTCATCTTCCCCAATACTTAATGATTTTATTAGGTAGCAATCTTAATAAGCAGAAAATACTAGAACACTTGGATGTCTAAAAACTTGAGCATTTTTAGCGGCTCCTGAAAGGGGAAAAGACGCTATTAATTTTATGTGGCCTGTCTGTCCGTTTGTCCGTCCTTCCGTCCGTCACATTTAGATCTCAGAAACTACAAGAGAAAAGGAAAATCGGACGTCATGATATTTTAGATCATTCAAAGTTCTGATGCAACGGCTACTTTTTTTTTTTCTGATAGCGAAAAATCTAATTTTTAAAATCAATTATGCAAGGATTTTTTTCATAAAAATACACCATTTATACAACTATTAACTACTAATAGAAATAAATACTGGAGCACATATCATTAACAATTCTAATACACATTAACATGCAAATGGTGTTAGATTTTTGATAAAATAATATTATTTTTTTTTACAATTGTATTGCTAAGTTATGTAAGTTCTGTCATACAGAACATGGAACACAAAACTAATTTTTTTTTATTTTTTTTTACGGAGATGTTTTTTTCCTAAAGCTTTAAAAAAGAGATTGACCCTTTACAAACAATTAGATACTCATTATACCATCAATTAGGACAGGTTCACATCCAACTTCACACTCACTTTCACCAATCCCTTGATCTGCTGGACCTTTGGGGCACCACACAGGATCTGTCAACTTACCTTTCTCCATTCTTCTCTGTCATTTGATAGAATTTCATTATGATATTCTTTCTGAAAATATTCAAACCTGCCTTTTTACCTGCCTTGGTGGACCACTTCTGATAGAATTTAATCCCGATATTCTGAAAATACTGAAACCTGCCTTTTTTCCTGCCTGGGTGGACCATTTCGGAGGCCGATTTTGAGTTTGTGTTTCCACACAAACTGTCTTTGTAACCTTGTTAATTCTTAAGAAGGATTAATTATCATATAAAAAAATAAAGGTCTTGTATCTACAGTTGCTTGAAGGCTATTTCTAGCCTTATGAATATTTATGAGAAAAAATATCTTCTGCTTATGTAAAAGTTTAATTCATTACTATAAATAGCATCGATTTGACATTTGTTGGCGTTACCAGATCTAAATTAACTTTCTGATTGGTTTGTTTTCAAAGCCAGACGACAAGGGAAACACTACTCCGAGGAGAGAATTTGAAAGGGAGATCAGAATCTGAAAGGATGATCGCATGTAAATTAATGATTTTAATTAGGACTTTACTTTTATGTTGCGTTGTGAACATGTTATTTCCAGGAATAGATCAAACTTCAGGGATCACCTTTTAGTCTGTTTTATATGTGACATTAAGGTTAGAGTTGACACATTTAAATTTTAACATAGAGACCTAGATGAGTGCGTGTGTGTTTCTGTGTGTGTATTTTGGGAGAGAGAGGGATAGATATAGATATAGATATATATATAGAGAGAGAGAGGGAAGGGGGAAGGTTATTCAGACAGATACAGAAAAACAACAACAACAATCTTCAACAACCTAAAAATCCATTTGCGTGAGCAATTGATGGACTCCTTCACTCTGTGAACAGTAGGAACAAGCTCTGGGACCAAACTCTTGATTTGTCTTGGTGCACATATTTTGTTAAAAGGTCTATTTCAGTGTTAGAAAAAAAGTGTTAACTTCTCCCCTTCCAGACGATAAACTTTCGTTTCGAGCCCCTCTTCATCAGCTGTCCCTCGGGCTGGCTGTATGCCTCAGACAGTGGAGTCTGAGAAGGTTTAAGAAATTGGATGAAAAAGAAAAGAATCTTAAAGATAAATCTTTAACACAATTTTTCGTTTATTTTATTATTTTTTAAATTTTATTTTGCATAAATATTTAGTTTTGAAATTCGAATGTATGTAATGAATATTCATAAAAGCTAGCCTTTTTGTTGTTTTTTTTTCGAAAAAAAAAAGTTTGTTTGTGTGTAGATGTTTGGTGTTCTCTATTCGACAAGAGCTTTTTTCTGAAGGAAATATTGGAAAAGCATCATGTTCCCTCTTCATCCAGTTACAAGAAAAAAATGGGCAAAATTTCGGCTTAATCCGAGATTTGATGTGGGAGAAATAACGTGTACAAACATTTTGTCAGACAGACAGACGGAGTTGAGTTAATCTAAGTAAAAAAAGGGAATAGTTATGAGAAGACTTAGGTTAGCGGGAATGGTTGAAATGTCTTATTCAAATTCTTGAAAAAGTTTTGATGACATTATTGCAGACGAATCTCGCGAAAATGGTATACATTTTTAAAAGTTCTTTATTTGTAGCGAAAAAAAAATATTTGAAATTAAAAAAAAATGGTAACAATGTGACTTGACGTGATTAATACCCCAACACACATAGAAAATTTTTTTTTCCCTTGAAAAATTAATTGACCGGCTTCGCCCAACCACCCACCCCCTCTTTTTTTTGTCAGATCGTCCTCCCGCCTGGGGAGAACGTCGCACCCCCTCAGAGGGGCAAGCTACACACTTTGAGGAACGCTGAGCTAATTGGCTTCACAGACATTTGGAATGGGAATGTGGCAAATATAGTAAAGTCAAAAAACTTTGAGACACGGTTACCTCTTCATAAACAGCAGAGAGGCTAACGTGGGTCGAAGTTTGTCTGCACGTGTAATTATAT
Source organism: Biomphalaria pfeifferi (assembly GCA_030265305.1). NCBI lineage: Eukaryota > Metazoa > Mollusca > Gastropoda > Planorbidae > Biomphalaria > Biomphalaria pfeifferi. Next base: position 475,087 of record JASAOG010000161.1, on the reverse strand, counting down.
AGATTTAATTGAGTGCGTGTGTGTCTGCGTGAAAGAGAGAGTGTGTGAGAGTTGCCTCTGCAGTGTTATACATTCAGACATGTAGACAAACCTACATTAAGATATGCAGATAAACATATAGTACGATAGGTAGACATACTTTTGCATTGAAACTTAACTCTTTCTCTACTTATTTACGATACCATCGTTGATTTGAACTCATTAAATTAAATTAATGTTTTAATTAATAAACTTTATTTTGAGTTATATAAAAAGAGCATGTATTCCCCTTTAATTCGATACCAAATAAAACATTTTCTGATAACAAACGAAAACGTTATTGAAGCTTAATCATAACAGGGTACTGAATTAGTAATGAGCAAAATGAAGAATTCTGTCAGAATGTGGACAAATAATTACGGAGAGAAAGAGTTAAAAAGGGGCAGCGTTTCTTTAAAAATCCTGTCTAGGATCTCCAGCAACTAAAATACGGCACTGCATATATATTTATCTATACATTGTGTGTGTGGTGTGTGTGTGGTGTGTGTGTTATCTGATCCTGGGTGAAAGCAAAACTACGAGAATGTAGAAGATTTGGGTTTTCCCGCGGAATAGGCTTGAAGGGAAGACAACTGCTACTTCTGCAGATGTTAGCGAAACAAAGGTTCTCAAAAACTTGAACATTAAGGCTTTCAAGAGTTGGAGATTACTGGAGACCCGATTAGATATTTGTAAAATATCTTATAGTGCTAAAATAATACTGGAATGTGTAAAAGTGTGTGTGTGTGTGTGTAAGAGAGTTGAGAGTATCTGTGTGTGCATTTTATACTCTGAAGTCTAATCAGGATGATGAAAAAAGGGATGACACTAAAGCGTCCTCCATGTTAAGTTGAGAATCCACGGGGGTCAAAACAAACTGAGACTCCTTGATACGCCAATAAAATGTTATTCACTCTGACAGACGTAGTATTGTAGGACTTGTTTTGGTTGTACAAACTTAGCAGAAGTGTATGTCTGGGCGAGTGTTGAAGTGTGAGCCCGGACTTCCTAACTTTAACCGCTCTTGTAAGACTTGTGTGTATATATACAAATATATATCTATATATGTTTATAAGTTAAAAATTCAATGACCAACCAAAGCGACAACACAGTGCATGAGACAGCATGGCCCAACGTTGAAGCAGGACTACGAATGGCGATTGGGCGCCATGTTTTAAGAAAAATAAAGAGTTAAGTTAAGACTTTACGATCACGAAAAATCTATATGGCCCATTAAGTCCGTTCTACATGGAACAGTACCAGGGAAAAGAAGGAGAGAGAAGAGACCAAAATGGTCCAACATATTAATGGGCAGGTCAAGATAATGATAGGGCAAGGTAATAGGTCATGGTAATGGAAAGGTCAAGATAATTGACATGTCAAGGTAATATAAAAATCAAGGTGTATCAAAGTGATAAACAATGTCTATGCAATGGACAGAGAGAGAGAGAGAGAGAGAGAGAGAGAATAAGAAAGAGCGAGAGTGAGAAATAGAGATAGTTAGGAGGTTACCGGTCATTGTTAATAACACTTTGTGAGTGTGAGAGAGAGACAGGAACAGAGAGAGAGAGAGAGAGAGGGTGAAAGAGACAGAGAGAGAGACAGGAATAGAGAGAGAGAATAAGAAAGAGAGAAATAAATATGAAAGAGTTTTCATTTCGATTACAGTAGATTATAGCTAGAAGACTGGTACTACCCTAAAAAATCTTTGGAGCCTCATTATGGATAACAATGAAATCGAGGCTACCTGCTATACTACACACCCCGTGGTTTCCTTATGGTGTTGCGAATAGGTAATGATAGAAATCGTCTAAAATTACCATAAAGGGCGCATAGTAGGCGCCAACATTAGTCGGTCAGCTTGTCAAACTGAATCATCTCCTGTCTGACCTACATTAGGACTCCTCTTGAATTTCAATTTCAACAGGTCGTCAAAAGTTGTCATCGACAAGTTCCTCTTTTACCTGTGCACTGCCATGTCACCATGACACGCACTGAACTTCCCGACAACCCGTTGTGTTGTTTTATTTCCTTCAATGCAAATGAGTGGCGGCTGTGAAGATGACCAGTTTAAGAACATACACCTGTTCAGTAACTCCATAATTAGTCTTAAATCAAACCAGTTATGCTTTGAGGCTATTGTATTATGTGCAAAATTAATTGAAATTTTGAATTTGGCGCAGCTTGGGCTGGGGGGGTTCTCTGACAGCGAACGATGGACCAGTTTGCATTCAAGGATTGGGAACCAGAAGCATAGATGACATACAATTGCAAAAGGGAGAATACTTTAAAAATAAATTTTAAAAGATGGGAGATAACAAAGACTGGGTTAATTACAAAAACTTTAAAAAAATGTATATATTTAGGTTCTAAAATTATATCATCACCTGACAGATAACAATATAAATATGTATGATGTATTGTTAATTACAAAACATATATCTACTCACTCCATTTGTTTGCTAAAATGTTTGTACACGTAATGTCTTTAACCCAATCTCGGAAGAAGCTGAAATTTCGCATAATTATTATTTGTTTTACCTGACAAAACAACGTCCAATGTACAAAT